>OU565266.1:36172429-37372429 GCA_913789895.3 Seladonia tumulorum
GACGTATTCAAGACGTCCCGAAACAGACCCCTAGTAGCACCAAAATATTAGATAGATATGTTTGTCAAATATTGGAAAAATATTTTTTAAGCCACATTTTTTCTTATGAGAAAAATATTGAATTTGAATATTGTATACATGTACAAGAAATATAAATTGAATGTTTGTTGTAACAAAAAAACTAAATAAATAAAAAAAAAAAATTAAAAGAATGTTTTCCAGCATATCCGCGAACATTAACATTTTATGCTTCATTTATTTATTTAACTTATTTATTTATTTATCTATTTATTTTGATATATTATTTTGGATTTTGGATTTGTGATATATAATGTATATTTTTATTATTAACCGTTTGAGTCCCAGGGGGTATTGAAAAAACACTGTCGAAGAATCCCAAACAGCGCAACCGCGCTTTCTCTGAATGAGAATTTTTATTTTGTAGCTTATTATTGCATTATTATAGTATTATTCTACCTATTGTAAAATGTACTATTCACATTAAAAGTTGCTGTGTGATGTACTTGTGTCAGTAAATCTGACCGCGCGACTTCGACAATTGGTAAACCACCGTCAGTTGTTCACAATGCTCGAAATGTGCTGGGTTTTCTCGACATAAAATCTCAACAGCGCGATCGCGCTGCTTGGGACTCAAACGGCTAAACAATATTTGAGCCGTTTATTTTGAAAGTGGCCTAAGTCCATTTATCTTAAAATCGAGATATTTAAGGGTTTGCGTTTCAATGAATTTAAAAATATACGTATAGGACATTAATGAGTGGCACTGCTTAAGTGTATCTAAGGGTGTTAAATTTATAGTTCCTATTAAAATAGTGGCAATATTATTAAGTGAATAATATGCGTTTTCTTATCAAGAATGGAGTTAGGCCACTTTCAAAATTAACAACCAAATTCATTATAAAATTTGAAGGTGCCCAAGTCCATTCAACATAATTTAAGATGCTTCAAATTGAAAAAAAAAAACAATACTGAATTTATTTTACATATCCTTAAAACACTTCAGGAACATAATTTATGCGATTCAATTAACTACATAACGTGCAAAATTACAAACATAAATTTATTACAAAACAATTTACTCTACTCATCTACATTTTGTGCGTGTAAAAGGGATTTGAAGTAATCATGATGTTCCGGTGGTATATATCGTAATAGGTCCATCATGTCCTTGAATTTTGTTGTTGTATTTTGTCTGATATTTTTATACAGTGGTGTCAATACAATATTTTCGAACTTTTTTGGTCTACCCCGACGTGGTAATAAATTCAGGACTTTAAAATTTTCATTCTTATTCTTGATTATTTAAATATAAATGGAGTTAGGCCACTTTCAAACTACACGGTTCGATTATTAAACTAACTCTGAAAACTTATGTGTCAAGAATTATCGTATTTGCTCGGATTATAAGCAACCTGAAATGCTTTACTGATAAATAACATAAAGTTGTACACGTAACCAGGATAACCGGAAAAAACTGAAAAACGGAGTTAGGCCACTTTCAAAATAAACGGCTCATTTATTGCTAAATTCTATTGCGAATATATATGTAATATATTCTAATAGTACTAAATTAACAATTCAGTTATTTAACTTTCCTAAATAAATAAACGTCTATTCGAAGGATGGAAAACTGCGTTATATTGTGTTGCGTGTGCACAGTTTGTAAAGCTTTTCTCTAGCAGTTTAGAATGACTGAAACGTCAAGAAATGAAACGTCTTAAAGACGTCTGAAATGAGACGTAAAAACAACGTCTTTTACGAGACGTCTTTAAGACGTCTTAAAGACGTCTTTAAGACGTCTTAAAGACGTCTTTTCAGGACGTAAGACGTTCAGACCAAAAATGGACGTAAAACAGACGTCTTTAAGACGTCGGGTGCTATCTGGGTTGTGTATCGCCGAAATCGAGGATTTCGTCGGAATACGAATCGCGTGAAATTGAATTTGGAGCGATCCAGTGTCGCGGCTCAATTTCTCCGGCGACACGGAATCGGAATGAAGCGATCGCGCGTAAATCTCGGGCACGATCTTGCACGTTCGTGCGGGCTCGTGTAACTTCGAGTTCCCGGTGTTTTTTACTCGGGCCGATGCAGCCTTCGCTTCGGCGTGACACGTAAAGCTTCCTTCGAGGCGCAGCGATTCACGAAGTCATCAATAAACCGCATAAAGGTTCATTACAAACGTGTGTCGACGTGGAACCGCGATCGTTATTAATCATCGTCCTCCGCCGATCGGTGCGTGCGTTTTTTTTTTTTTTCTTATAGCGCGCGAGCTCGGCGAGTACTCGCGTATCTTGTCATTTGCAATTAAAATCCCGACATTTTTCCCCTTCGAATCTGCGCGCCATAATTTAGGATATTGAAAGGAACGGGGATCACGATTAATCACCATCAGCCCGCGACTCTGACCTCCATTTTATTATTTGCTCGCGTAAACGGCTCTCGGCCGATCAACCAAGATGGCGGTGCGATTGGCTGCGTTCGATTTCGAGCATTCCGATTCGCAGACGAGTTTTCATGGGCTTTCGACGTGTCCGTGTCCGTGTCCGTGTGTCTCGAGCCTGCACGATGGGGTTCATCGCGAGAGAGCTCCTCGGGCCGGCTCGTCGGCCCAGTCTGAAGAACTAACGCCACTCGTGCGGTTCAGACAGAGTCGCGAACCGCGCCATTAACTTCTCATTAGCGTCGCGACGCGACCAGCCGACGGTTTTTCCGCGAAACCCAGCCCCCAAGACCATTCAGCCGCCACCGGGCGCGCGTTTTCGCGAGAGGAGATAGCTTGGGTCAACATTTTAATTGGAAGGTCGTGACCCCTGACCCCTCTAACGCGCCAGAAAATATCTCGGCTTTCTTCCGTTTCAGTTAATTGCAATTCGATCCGCCGTCCTGTCATTTATATTCCTCTTTTTGCCGGTACTTCGCTTTCTAAACGCTCTTCGATCCGAGAGGATCCAATATGGTCGACGCTCTTTCGCCACCTCACCGTTTTATATCGTTGGCGGCATCGTTAGCGTATTTAGTGTTCGCCGAGGAGCGGCAGAAAATGTTGTGCACGGCGAAGGAAGCAGAAATACGCGAATATTCGAACGAATCGAAGGTATATTCGGTCGTAATTATTGAAAAAGAATTTTCCTACGGCTTCGATCTTAACGGATTCAATATGGCGGACGTTTCTACGCACCGGGAGCATGCGCGAACGTTCGTAACGTCTTGCTTATTCGAAGAACAAGAGATACAACAGACCGGAGATCGGTCTGGACGGATCGAATATGGTAGGTTCACGTATCGGACTGGGTAAACGATCAATTTCGAATGGTAAATGTTCGAGCGTGAGAAAAATGGCTCGCCGGGTTTGTCAGGTAACACGATCGGTGGTTGTTTGCGATTTCGCGGGCCTTCGTTCGAGCAAGGACCTCCAAGGTTACCTGTTCCTCCGACTGATATGGCAAGCACGTAACCTACTCCGAGCCTCATCCTTTACGACCTGTCAACCGCGTCCCTGACGGTCTTTCTCAGGAGAACTATGACCAGGCGTCTGCCAGGAACCACGAAACAACAACAGTCGCAACTTCACGGAAACCGAAGGCTGCGCATTTCGCTTCCAACATTATTATACTTTGTTCCAAAGACACGTTCATTCGTTTCTCCAAGTGCAGGCCGATTTAAGGCTGTTTAACCATCGGAAACCGATGTCGATCTCTCTGTGAAATCTTTTTAGGGGCGACCCACGTTACCCGGAAGCGACAATGGCGGGTCGATGGGAGCTCGTAGCGAATTCGCGGAAAAATCCGGGCGAGAAAGATCGGTGTCCCGCAACTAGGACAGTTTACTGTCTCTGCACGCGAGTCGCAGTAAACACCGATAACATATTATGATATAAAACGGCAGCGTGTTTTTCACCGTGTCGTGGGAGAAGCACTCTCCTTCTCCATCTCTCTCTCTCTCTCTCTCTCTCTCTCTTATTCGTTCTCTCGCCGTTGGACAATCTCCCGCGAACGATCCCGCGTTCCACGCGATATCGCCTGTCTCCCTAAGCCGAGTCCGAGTGTCCCCGTACAGTCATCAACCAGTGTTCCCAACGATTATTTGCATATCCCATGCATTTCAATATCTGTCCGGTGCCGTGTACCACATCTGGCGGCGGTTTCGAGGTAAGTATTACAATCTCCGTGGTGGAAACTCGTGGCCAGGTGCGATTTCCAGCCTGAAAATCACTCAATGTGTCCGGCCCGTAGGTTTACGAGCCGCCGTATCTGTTAGCGGAGTATCGACATTGTTTACTGTTCACAGGACCGGTAGAATGGGAGACCCGTAGAAATGATTTCTCGCCCGAACCTAACTCAACCGCGCCGATACCCATCTAGCCCGCGAGACGTAATTAACTCGCGAGGAATTCACGGCGACGATGATTTAGCGGGACAGGCCAACCAACCCGGAATCTGAAGCACCATTTTTCTGCTGCTTCATTCCGTTCCTACTTCATTTTTCTACACTCTTCCTTCGGAAATTCATTCTCGTAGGCGGCAGGCGACATACCGTTGCGTATAACATAGTGGAGCGTTCGAAGCAGTTACACTGTTTAGGTGAAATTTGGCCGAAATATTTACTCGTCCCTATTTTATAGCACTGTGTGCTCAACCGTTGAGATATATCCAAACCAATCGGAATTAAGTGAGATATTATTTCCTACAAGTATAATCTAAGAAAATTAAAAATGGAGGTTGTAGTGCTCGCCACAGCATCATATCAAACTGTTCATAAAATCTTTGAGATATATTCAAACGAGTCAGATATAAGTGAGATATTATTTCCTACAAGTATAATCTAAGAAAATTAAAAAATCTCTTTGAGATATATTCAAACGAGTCAGAATTAAATGAGAAATTATTTCCTACAAGTATAATCTCAGAAAATTAAAAATGGGGGGTAGTATTACTCGGCACAGAATCATATCAAACTGTTCATAAAATCTTTGAGATATATTCAAACGAGTCAGAATTAATGAGATTTTAGTTTCCTACCAGTATAATTTCCGAAAATTCAAAATAGAGGTTGTAGTGCTCGTCACAGGATCATATCAAATTGTTCATAAAATCTTTGAGATATATTCAAACGAGTCGGAATTAAATGAGAAATTATTTCCTACAAGTATAATCTCAGAAAATTAAAAATGGAGGTTGTACTGCTCGTCACAGGATCATATGAAACTGTTCATAAAATCTCTGAGCTATATTCAAACGAGTGAGAATTACGTGAGAAATTATTTCCTACAAGTATAATCTAAGAAAATTAAAAATGGAGGGTAGTATTACTCGGCACAGAATCATATCAAACTGTTCATAAAATCTTTAAGATATATTCAAACGAGTCAGAATTAAATGAGAAATTATTTCCTACAAGTATAATCTCAGAAAATTCAAAATGGGGGGTAGTATTACTCGGCACAGAATCATATCAAACTGTTCATAAAATCTTTGAGATATATTCAAACGAGTCAGAATTAATGAGATTTTAGTTTTCTACCAGTATAATTTCAGAAAATTCAAAATAGAGGTTGTAGTGCTCGTCACAGGATCATATCAAACTGTTCAGAAAATCTTTGAGATATACATATGTATTCAAACGAGTGAGAATTAAATGAGAAATTATTTCCTACAAGTATAATCTAAGAAAATTAAAAATGGAGGATAGTATTACTCGGCACAGAATCATATCAAACTGTTCATAAAATCTTTGAGATATATTCAAACGAGTGAGAATTAAATGAGAAATTATTTCCTACAAGTATAATCTCAGAAAATTAAAAATGGAGGGTAGTATTACTCGGCACAGAATCATATCAAACTGTTCATAAAATCTTTGAGATATATTCAAACGAGTCAGATTTAAATGAGAAATTATTTCCTACAAGAATAATTACAGAAAATTCAAAATAGAGGTTGTACTGCTCGTCACAGGATCATATGAAACTGTTCATAAAATCTCTGAGCTATATTCAAACGAGTGAGAATTACGTGAGAAATTATTTCCTACAAGTATAATCTAAGAAAATTAAAAATGGAGGGTAGTATTACTCGGCACAGAATCATATCAAACTGTTCATAAAATCTTTAAGATATATTCAAACGAGTCAGAATTAAATGAGAAATTATTTCCTACCAGTATAATTTCAGAAAATTAAAAATGGAGGTTGTATTGCTCGCCACAGGATCATATCGAACTGTTCATAAAATCTTTGAGATATATTTCAACGAGTCGGAATTAAGTGAGATATTATTTCCCAAATACGTAATTTCAGAGTGTTAAAAATTTTGCAGTGCTGGGTTTAGCAAAATTTTTTCATGACTCTCGCAACGAACGCATAAAGTACCGGCGGCCCAGTTACGACCCGACTCCAGAGCGTGGAGTGGTTGTATTCTCGAGAGCGCAGGATGCGTGGCACGATATATTAGCCAGTTAAGGGTTAAGATGTTCGTTTCCCGTGTAATATCGGCCGGCCTCCGGTGTCTGGGACTTGTCCCCCGGGCGGTGAGCTCGTGGGCGGCGGGCAGGTGCCTCCGGTTCCTCTTACAGCTCGTCCCGAGTGCGTAACAACTGCCTACGCCCTCCACGGTAACCGCTCTGCACCTTCGGGAACAGCCGAATGGCCGGCCTTTATGATCGAACATCGTTTCGTTGCCTCGAGTTTTATGCGCCTTTGTTTCGCCGAGCGGACGGGTCTCCTCCTGTGCCCGTCTTGGTAGCTGAAATGCTAACTGTCTTTGGAAGCTGTTGGCCAATTCGCGCTGTCAAAATTTTAGGCGCGCAACACACCAAGGATATATTCACCTATCGCTGTCAATTAATCAACATTTTCTGCGTTTCTTATGAGATGCAGGAGTCATTCGAGAATTTTAACTCCTCGACCCAATTTTTGCAAAGGCGTTCCAACCTAGAATATTTCCATTCTGTGCGATTCTCTTAATTTTATGTAATTGAACACTTGCCACACTTTTAAGTAAATTATTTGCAAAGAATCTGTTTTGCCTTTAGTAGCGATCGTTGAAGAGGAAACACGTATTCTTTTACAGCTTTCGATAAATCAGCCTGTGTTCAAAATATTCTGAAAAGTATAATTTTCTTTCGTCATTGCATACTTTTTCATTTTCATGCGGGATTCAATGCACCGGTAACAACAAAGAATTGCATTGAAACTGTAAACTGTCCTTGATAACGATGGAGATTATATAATAAATTAACCCTTTGCACTCGGCGCTATTTTCATTCTAAAACTAAATTTTTCTTCCGTCTTAGAATATTTTCATTTATTCATATGAAACTGACCCAATTTCCACATATAATATTTAAATGTTTAGTAATCTTTTAAATACAAATTTTCCAATGTAACAAATATTCTGTAATATTTTTTGTAATTTCTTTCAAATAATGCCATAACAATTTCTAGTGGTGCTTCAGAGTCACCACTCGAGTGCTAAGGGTTAAGAAATAAAAACCTGAATTTACCACAAAGTTTGTCTTAGATTTGAAAATAATTACTTATGGCCCCCCATGATATGTTTCAGCGAGCCCGTCCCAGAAACGTTTGGATTGCAAGACGGAACTGGATCATCCGTCCCTCGCCTAAATCTTGGCGAATAGGATCTCTCGCCCATCGCGGAATGCGTTCCCCGTTCCCCGAGCGGTGCAGCGGAATGCGACGAAACGTGAAAACGCTCGTATGCATCGCGAGGCCCGTCTCTGTGTACGTAGGAAACGTACGATGCAATTTCCATGAGGCCTCTGTTGCACCGCTGTGCGTTCAGAATGCGAAATGAACGGGTACGTGTCCGTTCGCTGTTGCTCGCTCGGCTCTGCTCCGCGGTGCTCGCGCCGAGACGTGTTAAATGAGAATCATTAGGACGATTTAAGTGGTTTTCTAATTGCCGCCATTACTTTGCTCCATTAATTCGCTTCGACGACTGCGAAACCCTTATGAACAATTTGCCCGGGCGACTGTTAACGGTGAATTAAATTATATCGTCGCATTACTCAACCGGGTCTCGGAGAATTACAAAGTAAATGAGCTACCGGACCGGATTTTTACGCTCGACACGGCCGAGCCGCAATCAATCCGGTATTCGATTTTGAAAGATACCGCGCGAGCGGATTAATGAGACAACGATGACGTATTGCGTTTCTGTGTTTGCGTTGCTATTGACCCAAATAGCTCGACTCCCGTCGCTCTGCTGTACACGGGACGATTAGATAGATCTGCATACTCGAGGATCAGATTCGATCGTTCCGCGTACCCTACGGCCACGAATCGCAATCGTTTTAAACTGTTCGTTGTTCGAGCTTCGAAAATCCTGCAGGGTTAATCCTTTCACTTTCCATCGACGCTTTTCTACCACACAAACTCGGTTAATCCTGTCGCACGACAGGTGTTGCGACGCGTCCACTTCAGAGCCCTTTTCCGATTTTTGTCCGTCCTTCGACTAATCACGAAGAATGCTAATCCTTGAGTTGCCACATACGGGGCACTTGAGGACTCGAGCTGATGGCATTGGAAAAGTGGCCATAAGTCAATCCGTGCGACCCTCACTCCGTGTACCGTCCGCGAGGTACTTGAGGGTCCCGGATTCGGACACAGCGGGCCTTATGGCCCGCTACACGCGGCGGGCAAGGGGTCATAAATACTCCTCCGCACGACTAGGGTTGCGCTACAACCGAAGGTACCGTGTCTCTGGTTTTCGTCAAGCGGACGAAAACCAGAGACAGTAGAACGCATGCATGGGCCACTTAGGCCTTCGTCGCGCTGCTTCGGGGTCTCATAAATTACAGTTTGGGGAAACTTTCCCTTATTGACTTGAGGGTGGGGACTTCCTCCTCCACCTGTGAGGTCTGTTCGGAAGATCCTCCTCCCTCAAGTCAACCGACGAATGGGGATGATCCTTCCCCCAAAAACGGGCCCATGGCCAAATCATCAACCCACCACCGAGGTGACAAGCAAGCGGGCCTCGGAGCAGTGCGACAGAACATCAGAATCAACCCAACTAGTAAAATCGTCATAAATAGTATCGCGACTTCAGATCTGATCTCTCATAAACATAGTCACTCGGCACTGTAATCACTAATCCACTCTTATTGTTAATAATAAAGTTAAGTTGTTAGTTATCCTCGTGATTCACTCACCATCCACCATTTATAATAAATATTCACTCGCCGTTAATTCAGCGTGTGAAGCGGAGCATACAGTGAAAGTTTCTTTCAATTAAAATACTAACATTTTCTTTGCTCACGCCACAACATTGGTCCTTCGAGCCGGATGCTGAATTGGAAAATCGAAGTGATACGAACAATAGTGAACAGTGTAATTGAGTGAACAATTATTAACAAAACATTAAAACATCAACGACGTGTATTAACGTCAAACATCAGACGACCGTAGTGGACATCCTATTGGAGAGCAGCCACGTACGGGAGGAAGACATCCACGGACGTGTATTTACGTCAAACATCAAACAACCGCAGTGGACATCCTATTGGAGAGCAGCCACGAACGGGAGGAAGACATCAAAGACGTGTATTTACGTCAACCATTAAACAGCCGTTGTGGACATCCTGTTGGAGAGCAGCCACGTACGGAAGGAAGAGATCAACGACGTGTATTTACGTCAAACAAGCAGAAGTCGTAGTGAATATCCCAGAGAGGAGCAGTCACATACGATATCACTATCAACTACTTGGTGGACATCAATCATCAAACGAATCATCGTCGCTGAACATCCAGAAGGGACATACATCGGGAGTACAGCGTCAAGGCAGAATCATCGGGCAAGATCAACGCCATCAGCCACAATATCAACAACAAGATCAACAACAAGTAAGCTTTTAAACAATCTCTGTTTCCTTTACACATACAAACTTCCAAAGATTCCTGAGGCGTGAGATCAAATTGCTTCTACTTTAAATTAACTCGTCGAGTTGAACACAAAAATGGCTGCTGTAAAGAAAATTAAATCATTAATCAAGGCACGTTCGGTAAGCAAGGCGAACGTCTCGCGTCTAATAACGCACATAAAAAACCATCCGGACATGAATATCAATGAGCTCGAGACGCGTAAGATAAGATTAGATGGATATTATCAATCATTCGAAAATATTCAAGTCGAAATTGAGGAGCTTGCTGAAGAAGCAGAGCTTGAAGATGATCAAAATACTGAAAGAGAATTATTTGATGAACTGTTTTACGAATGTTCCGATCTAATTAGTCGAAGACTCCTTTGTCAAAAATTAACAAACCCTGCTACTAGTACACCTGAATCAGCCTCAGGTACTTCAAATCTTGTGATTCAACAAAGTAACACATTATTACCTAAGATAGAAATCCGTCCATTCGATGGTAACCCTATTGAATGGCATAGCTTCAATGATACATTCCAATCTCTTGTCCACAATGATTCCAAAATACCAGCCGTTCAAAAATTCTATCTATTGAAAAATTCATTACGCGGTAGCGTCGCCACAATAATCGAACAATTACACGCATCCGAGGAAAATTATCTGGTAGCGTGGGAACTTCTTAAGCAGCGATGTGATAGACCGCGACAAATAGTATATGCACATTTAAAGTCATTTTTTGAATTGCCTGAAATTAACAAGGACTCACCTCTTAGTTTAAGAACATTAAAGGAAAACGCATTAATGCACGTTAATGCACTAAAGGCCTTGCAGTTGCCGGTTGATAGTTGGGATGCATGGTTAGTGTATATTCTCACGCAAAAATTAGATAAATTAACACGTAGAGCCTGGGAACGTACATTAGAGAATGCTCAAATGCCGAAGTTTGTTGATCTTATTGCCTTCTTGGGGAAACAAGAGCGGGGAGATGAAATAGAAGAGTTTACAGTCACAAAGAATAAACTAGGCAATCACTGCAATACGGATAGGCATGCAAATCGAATCGAAAAACCATTTAAAGCTCGCGCACAAACGTACATTGGTACCCAACAACGGCCGGAATGCACCTTGTGTCGTGGAGATCATTATATCTATACATGCACTAAATTCTTGAAATTAAATGTGCATGATCGAATAGCTGCAGCCAGAGACAAGCGATTATGCATTAATTGTTTGCGAAACAATCATATCACAGCTAACTGTATTGCAGCTGGCTGTAAAAAATGCAATCGAAAACATAATTCGCTATTGCATATAATCAATTATCACACACAAGCAAATAACGAAAAGGCCAATGAAGCTAAAGCAATTCCTGGTACTTCGAACGAGGTACCACAGAAAAGTTATGCAGTAACGTATGATTCGGAGGTGTTATTAGGAACGGCACGAGTAAAAATATTAGATAACAATAACCGAGAACGTGAATGTAGAATATTGCTAGACGGATGTTCACAATGCAATTTCATTTCTACGCGGTTAGCAGAAAATCTCAAATTAGAAAAGGATAACATCGATTTACCATTTGCCGGATTAGGTCAACTGACCACACGAGCCAAGTATCGCGTTAAAACGAAAATTAGGTCAAAAACGAAAAAATTTGAAGCAGAAGTAGAATTTGTAGCGTTACCAACAATCACAAGCGTATTACCTTCACGACAAATCAATCGACGAGCTATTAATATTCCGCGAAACATTAAATTGGCGGACCCAGAATTCAATAAACCTGCAGAAATCGATGCTTTAATAGGAACCACACTATTTTATAAATTATTAAGCAACGGACAAATTCAATTGGAAGACCAGTCGAAATTAACATTGCAGAAAACACTATTAGGTTGGATAGTTGTAGGTGAAGTCGGCAATTTGTATCATAACGTAAACCCTAGAGCTTGTCACTTAATTACTTCATTGGATAATCAGTTAACTCGATTCTGGGAGGTGGAAGAAATTCCTTATAAAAGGCATTATTCGACAGAGGAATTAGAATGTGAACAATTGTTCACGAAAACCACTACACGCGACTCAGGAGGACGATACACAGTACAACTACCGTTCAATGAGCGAAAGAATTCCCTCGGTCAATCTTACAATATGGCATTGAATCGATTCTACGCGTTAGAGAAAAAACTGGCTAAAAACAATGCATTGAAACAACAATATTCAGAATTTTTAAGAGAATATCGCGATCTCGGGCACATGCGTGAAATTACTCGACACGATAACACAAATGAAGGTTACTACATACCTCATCACGCTGTATTCAAAGATGAAGGTTTATCTACTAAGATTCGAGTAGTTTTCGATGCCTCAGCCAAAAGTACTACGAATGTTTCATTAAATGACACGCTAAGAGTTGGACCTACTATTCAAGATGAATTAATATTCATTATCATGAGATTCAGATTACACAACGTGGTACTTGCAGCTGATATACAAAAAATGTATCGTCAAATCAAGGTTCATGACTCGGACGCGATTTACCAAAAAATCTTGTGGCGAGAAAATGAGCATGAAGCTCTCCGTGTATTTAAATTAACTACCGTTACTCAAGGGACAGCAACAGCACCCTTTCTTGCAGCTAGAACCTTACATCAACTCTCAAGTGATGAAAGGAGTAAATATCCTCAAGCCGCCGCGATCTTAAAAAATGACTTTTATGTCGATGACTTACTCTCGGGCGCAGATACCGTTCAGGAAGCGTTAAAAATAAAAAATCAATTAGTTGAACTATTAAAGCTCGGTGGATTTCAACTCCACAAATGGGCATCAAATAAGCCTGAATTACTCGTCGAATCTGGTAATGCTGATGCGTCGTCCAACGTTTGTTTAAACATGCAAACAAGAAAGTTGTTAGGAGTTCATTGGAATTCTATTGAAGACGCGTTAATTTATTCCATCAAACCGCTTTCCAATAACAAATGTGTTACAAAGCGCAATATACTGTCGCATATTGCACAGTTATTTGATCCGTTAGGACTGTTAGGGCCTGTAATTGTAATAGCCAAACTTATTATGCAATCATTATGGAAGGCGAATCTTGACTGGGATGAGTCAATACCAAAGGCATTATTCACAAAATGGACGAACTTCAAGCATGAGTTGCCGATACTTAGCCAGTTTAAAGTTCCTCGACAAATTATCCTAGTCAATTCCGTTGACATTCAATTACATGGGTTTTGCGACGCCAGTGAGGGCGCGTATGGAGCCTGTATATATGTAAGATCCTGTAACAACACTGGCGATTGTTACGTACAATTGTTATGTGCTAAATCTCGAGTGGCCCCGGTTAAGACCATGACCGTACCTAGGTTAGAATTATGTGCGGCTCACTTATTATCAAATTTAGTTAAAACGGTAGCAGATGCATTACAGCTAACATTTAGCAAAATTCACTTGTGGTCTGATTCCACAATCGCATTGCATTGGATTCAAGCTCCTCCTCATACGCTAAAAACGTTCGTTGCCAATCGTGTGGCAGAAATTCAATCAAAAACTAACATGAATGATTGGCATCATATTTCTACTGACGACAACCCCGCGGACGATCTCTCTCGCGGTCAAAATCCTTGTGAATTCATTAGAAACACACGTTGGTTACAAGGACCCACATGGCTCACTCAAAATGAGAGCCAGTGGAAAATACGACAATTGGCAGAAATAATCATTCCGGATCAACGAGTTGCGACAACCCTTCTGGTTGCAGGATTGGGACAAAATAACCTAAACAATGTAACTTTAAACAAGTCAGAAGGTGCAGAACACACTACCCCATTGCAACTGAAAAATGATACATTTGAACAATTTTCTTCCATTAGCGCTTTAAACAGATTCGTTGCACTTTGCCATAGAGCCATAGCGAATAGAAAATTAGAAAATAAAATAAGAGGACAATATACAGCAAAGGAATTGCAAAATGCACATTGGCAAATAATTAAGGTGATTCAACATAATCATTTTTTGCGCGATATCAAACAGTTAACGGAAGGCAAAGAGTTAGGAGCGAAAAGCAAGCTTACATGCTTAAACCCGTTTTTAGACCAAACTAGCGTCATGCGTGTTGGAGGCAGATTAACAAACGCGGCAATGAGTTACTCGCGTAAATACCCAATTTTATTACCCAGAAATGATCATGTTACAACCTTAATCATGCGTCATGAACACGAAAAGAATTGGCATGCAGGGGTACAAGCCACACTTAATGCTATTAGATACAAGTATTGGCCAATAGACGGGAAGAACAAAACCCGGCAAATTATCCGTAACTGCATACGTTGCAGTAAGTTAAATCCTCAGCTACCAGAATATATCATGGGTGATTTGCCCAAACATCGTGTAACACAGTCAAGACCATTCGAGAATGTGGGAATTGATTATTGTGGTCCGTTTTCGCTTAAAGAAAAGAAATTTCGAAACACTGGGAAGGTAAAATCCTATGTAGTGGTATTTGTCTGCTTTAGCACAAGAGCCGTTCATCTTGAACTAGTTACTGACTTGACTACCGAAACTTGCCTGGAAGCTGTAAAACGATTTTGCTCTAGAAGGGGAAAACCTAAAACCATTTATTCAGACAATGCAACCAACTTTGTGGGAGCCAAAAATGAAATTATGAAAGTTCGAGCATTTTTTCTAAACAATGAAAATCAAGCTAAATTTGTACATTACTCGCTCTCTGAAGGAATTGATTGGCAATTTTCGCCTCCGCGATCACCACATTTCGGCGGCCTGTGGGAGGCCGCCGTCAAATCATTCAAACACCATTTATACCGTACAGTAGGCGAATCAATGTTTACATACGAACAATTTAATACGTGCATTATTGAGATAGAAGCAATCTTGAATTCACGACCTTTAACTCCATTATCCAGCGATCCAAATGACCTCATAGCCCTTACCCCAGCTCACTTCCTGATCGGAGATTCGTTGAAAAGCGTGCCTGAATTTGATCTCCGGGACCTACCGATCAACCGTTTATCGATATGGCAGCGAATCCAACAAATAAAGCAACACTTCTGGGTGCGCTGGCACAAAGAATATTTAAACCAGTTGCGCACCAGAAGCAAGTGGCATGATGGCAATGGAAAAGGAATCGCCGTTGGACAATTGGTCACAATTCGAGAAGAGAACCTTCCCCCATTACATTGGAGACTCGGTCGCATCATCGCGGTCCACCCAGGACAAGACAGTGTAGTGCGTGTTGTGACCGTAAAAACACAAGACGGGGTGTATAAGCGATGCGTTAAAAGGCTCGCCCCGCTACCCATCGATATATCCACAGACAATGAAGTGTAGTTCGATAAACAGTTTAACAATCTTAAATAGCATAAGTATCATTAACATATATATCTCTAACATATGATTAAGAACTATAAGCATTAAAACATAATACATATTCCTTGATAGTCATTAAGCACGCGGTAGTTTATAGCAACTTCTCGTATACCTTAATCATATATCATATTCATTATAGTCACTATTCGCTAAATGTCGTCGCATTATTCTTAATATCAATACAAACATGTACACGTATACACGAAGCAATTAACTTTGAACGCAAGCCGTTCAAGGCGGGCGGCATGTTGCGACGCGTCCACTTCAGAGCCCTTTTCCGATTTTTGTCCGTCCTTCGACTAATCACGAAGAATGCTAATCCTTGAGTTGCCACATACGGGGCACTTGAGGACTCGAGCTGATGGCATTGGAAAAGTGGCCATAAGTCAATCCGTGCGACCCTCACTCCGTGTACCGTCCGCGAGGTACTTGAGGGTCCCGGATTCGGACACAGCGGGCCTTATGGCCCGCTACACGCGGCGGGCAAGGGGTCATAAATACTCCTCCGCACGACTAGGGTTGCGCTACAACCGAAGGTACCGTGTCTCTGGTTTTCGTCAAGCGGACGAAAACCAGAGACAGTAGAACGCATGCATGGGCCACTTAGGCCTTCGTCGCGCTGCTTCGGGGTCTCATAAATTACAGTTTGGGGAAACTTTCCCTTATTGACTTGAGGGTGGGGACTTCCTCCTCCACCTGTGAGGTCTGTTCGGAAGATCCTCCTCCCTCAAGTCAACCGACGAATGGGGATGATCCTTCCCCCAAAAACGGGCCCATGGCCAAATCATCAACCCACCACCGAGGTGACAAGCAAGCGGGCCTCGGAGCAGTGCGACAGAACATCAGAATCAACCCAACTAGTAAAATCGTCATAAATAGTATCGCGACTTCAGATCTGATCTCTCATAAACATAGTCACTCGGCACTGTAATCACTAATCCACTCTTATTGTTAATAATAAAGTTAAGTTGTTAGTTATCCTCGTGATTCACTCACCATCCACCATTTATAATAAATATTCACTCGCCGTTAATTCAGCGTGTGAAGCGGAGCATACAGTGAAAGTTTCTTTCAATTAAAATACTAACATTTTCTTTGCTCACGCCACAACAACAGGAATCCTGACACCTGCTAAGCGAATCGATTTTAGATACTGGTCTGATCAGTGCTCACCAGTTCTACTTACCGCGTGTGTGCATTCTTCGAATTCAATCTGCAATCTGTTGCAGACGGTAATTGAGCCGTTTATTTTGAAAGTGGCCTAACTCCGTTTTTCAGTTTTTTCCGGTTATCATGGTTACGTGTACAACTTCATGTTATTTATCAGTAAAGCATTTCAGGATGCTTATAATCCGAGCAAATACGATAATTCTTGACACATAAGTTTTCAGAGTTAGTTTAATAATCGAACCGTGTAGTTTGAAAGTGGCCTAACTCCATTTATACTTAAATAATCAAGATAATATATTTACTATTGATAATGTCGGAAAGTAGTGATGAAGGTAATTTTAATTAATTAGTATTTACAATTTAACCTCAGTTTTTGGACAATTTTTGGCTAAAAATATGTTGGATGCGCTTTGTCAGAAATGAACCGTATAAAATTTTCTATAAGACATCAATGAATAAGAATGAAAATTTTAAAGTCCTGAATTTATTACCACGTCGGGGTAGACCAAAAAAGTTCGAAAATATTGTATTGACACCACTGTATAAAAATATCAGACAAATTACAACAAAATTCAAGGACATGATGGACCTATTACGATATATACCACCGGAACATCATGATTACTTCAAATCCCTTTTACACGCACAAAATGTAGATGAGTAGAGTAAATTGTTTTGTAATAAATTTATGTTTGTAATTTTGCACGTTATGTAGTTAATTGAATCGCATAAATTATGTTCCTGAAGTGTTTTAAGGATATGTAAAATAAATTCAGTATTGTTTTTTTTTCAATTTGAAGCATCTTAAATTATGTTGAATGGACTTGGGCACCTTCAAATTTTATAATGAATCTGGCTGTTAATTTTGAAAGTGGCCTAACTCCATTCTTGATAAGAAAACGCATATTATTCACTTAATAATTGCCACTATTTTAATAGGAACTGTAAATTTAACACCCTTAGATACACTTAAGCAGTGCGACTCATTAATGTCCTATACGTATATTTTTAAATTCATTGAAACGCAAACCCTTAAATATCTCGATTTTAAGATAAATGGACTTAGGCCACTTTCAAAATAAACGGCTCAATTATTAAACTGCTGGTTTTATGCGTTTACGATGCGAATTAGCAGATGAAAGACAAAACAGCGAAAATATTAAACCCTGAAAGTATCGTATCATTTTCAACCTATTCAAATGATTAAAAAGAAAGAAATATCTGTGTGGTCTCTGCGTCCTGAAAATTAAGTCAGACAATTTTTACGACTATTTTTACTATTGTAGCCATTTTTAAAATGATATATACCGAAAGAAATCAATTTCTTAAATAATTCCTCACGGACGCATCTTCGCAATCTCAATATTCGTAAATTGAAAATATTAAAATGCGTCATTTTGACGCGTCCCGTGAATTTAGTGTTAAGACGCAGTTCCTAGCCAATAAATTCTACAATTCGTTTTAATTAAACTGTATAGGTCCCCGCGTAATATGATTCGATCGCTCAGCAGAGATCGAGACGAAACCAAAATTTGCTCGGCCTCTCGAATATTCCCTAGGGTAAATATTGGGTTGGCAACTAAGTAATTGCCGATTTCAGTTATAGATGTCTCTAACTCCCATTTTTATGATTAAAGTTTTTTCTTTACCTCAATATTAATATGGAGTGCAAAAACGAACATTTTCGCCATATATTGCTTTATTATTTCCGTAAAGGAAAGAACGCAGTGCAAGCTGCCAAAAAGTTACGTGATGTGTATGGTGATGAAGCCCTTAAAGGAAGGCAATTGCCGAAGTTGGTTTGAAAAATTCCGTTCAATGATGATGACGCTGTAAAATCTCACTTGACTCAGTTTTTGGCCGAAAAGTATCAGACTTTCTACGAGCGTGGAATTTCCAAGTTGTCAGAAAGATGGCAAAAAACAAAGTGGTGGTCAAAAACAAGGTTTTTGGTCATCGAACAAAATGGAAAATACATCATAGATTAAAGTTCATTCCAAGTAAAAAAAAAAACTCTTTTATTTCATCGAACAAATCGGCAATTACTTAGTTGCCAACCCAATACGATGCTGAAATGTCATCAGCGATCATCGACGTGGACGTTTTCTTACATCTGTACGTGCAAGTATCTACTCTTGCCGTGTTCGTTGCTGCGCGCCGGTGACTGATCGACGCTTTCAGTAAATATCGCGCGCGATTTCACGGGTCTCAATATTGTATAAATTTTATTAATTAACGGACAGAGACAGACGAGCGCGGGATAGCAGTTTTTCGCTTTCTCTGCCGCACGAATTATCGCCGGCCGGACAATCGCACTCGCGCGATTTGAAAGCGGCAATCTTCAACGCGATTGAATAAGCGGTTCCCGGCGCGGTGGGTACAGGCGGGTACAGGCGGGTACAGGCGGGTAAAGGCGGGTACAGGCGGTTTCATAACACGTGGGCGCAATCTTCGGGACATGCAAATTTCTTAATAACTCTGCCACGGACTTCTGTATCTTCGTTTTCGTGCCGGTTAATGCGCTGCCGTATCTCCGGCACCGAGCCACTCCGCTTTAATTGGTGAAATTCTCGGTAAATCTAATTGGCCCACCAAGGACATATCTCTCTCTCTCTCTCTCCGGGAGAGCAACTTTACCAAAACGTAACTCAATCATGGTCGTAGAGTATCGGAGGAACGCTTTCTGCGTGGCACAGCCTCGCCTATGCTTTTATAGTCCTGTATAAATTAAGACGCTAATGGCGGTTCTTTCCCTAATCGAGCGCGAGCAGAATTTTGGCCTGCTGTCACACAATTTCAGGATTTTACGAGCCAAAGCTACGCTCCAATCAAGTCAATATGGCGGAGCGACTGTACACGATTATTCGACTTTCGTGCCATTTTTAACACTAGAACTACCGAGCACTAAATGCAACTGGCATACACTACCGGCTATAAGTGTTTACCCACCCACATATTTTTTAACATGGTTAAATGGTTTAACCACGGTTCTACGGTTCAGCTTCAATAACTTTGCTATTTCTCTGTTACTTTTTCCGATGCTATGATGGGACACTATTAGAGCGCGCGTTTCAATCGATAATTCTTTTCTCTCTGACATTATTTGAAATTTTCGCAAAATTCTTTAGGCACGTGAAAATCATCTGTTTACTGTGTGAAAGCTTAATACAGTATGAAATTTGAGAAGACTAAGATACCTGTATTACCTGCGTTCATATTCCCTACTGACCGTTATAAAAATTTCAGAAAAATGGCTTTCTTTACCTGAACTCCAAAATTGTCGTTTTTCATAAAAAGCTGTAAACTCATTTACAGTACCTGATTGTATATGTACAGAATATTTTGGATGTTTTTTATTAGCCTTATAATTAGGATTTAATGCTACGGACATTTTCATAACAATAAAATACCTATTATTTGAATAGTAACGAAATTTGAACACTTATGGCCGGTAGTGTACATTGCCTTATAATAACAACAAAATTGCATTTCTTTAGATTTCGTGTCGGTTTTGTTTGAATATCTACTTCGACAGAGAAGTTTATTAAAAACTTTTTTCACGGAAACATATTTATCATTTCAATATTTCTAAAAGAAAAAATTAAGAGCAAGTCATTTTGACTCGTCCGGTGGTTCTAGTGTTAAATATCAAGTCGATGAATATGAAATGTCTGATCTTGGAATGCAAATTTTATGGAGCCCTTTCATCTGGAAATACTGTTACACCAGTTTGTTATAAAAATTAAGCGGTCTTAAAGTACAAAGACGATCAAGCTGATATCTCCAGTTTTCAATAGACTGCAAATCTTTATGCAAAATAAAAATTGTGTCCGTTGATTGTAGGGCACAGGAACCAAATAGAATTTTCTTTCTCTTTTTAATAGCATTTTAGGTTGCAATCCGTATCTATGATAAATACAGGCTGGTCCGCGGGTCTTGAAAATATTTAGTATATACAGGTCTTGTAAATGCATTAATAACAGAGTTATGGCTTGAAACGAGTATACAAAATCAACAGTTTTTTTAACCCTTTGCACTCCGATGTCCCCTCTCCAGGGACATTAAAGTTTATTAGCGATTACGGGGAATTAATTTATTCCGGCGCAACTTTAAATAAAATATTGATATTTTTGCAAATATATATTTCTCGATGTCAACCAATTCATATAAGTCCAATATCATTATAATACGTTACTTGGTTCCAAAATTATACTAAATAATACGAGGATTTGTACATTTCTGCCAGAATGGTTGGGAGTGCAAAGGGTTAATCAATAAGTGTTATATAGGAAAACGTTGTGTTCGTTGAACGTTACTGATAAGTAGTCATCGGATGTTTATGCAATTTCCAATTTTTATGGAAACATTTTAAGAAAGTGGAATGAAATAAAATTTTATTTTTAATGGGGACAGTCATTGTAGATCCAAAGCAAATAAAAATCGTGTTAAATTCTCTCGAATTTTATATTATAGCATTTTTTGAACATTTCCATAAGCCATAAATGCATAAAGATCCGATGTCTACTGATAAGAATCGGACATTTTGCATACTGCCTTTCACATTACAGCTATCAATAAATAAAAAATTTCATTTCCAAAAGTCTACTTTGAATAGTCTGCTGATAGCACCGCGAATTCGGCCAGATTTCCGCAATGTCAAATGAAAGTGTGGATACAGGAAATTTTCAAGAGAGACGTGCGCATATAGCCGTGCACTCTAGAATTAACGGAAGCAGCAAACAGGTAAAAGTGAAACACGGAAAGCGAGCTCTGGTCGACGCAGCTCAATTTTGTTTGAGCTCGGAGCGCAGGAGTCGCTCATTAATCTGAACGACGGACTGCGGAGCCAGTCGGCGCAGCAATGTTGCGGCCAACGGGCCGGAAACGGGTCCATAGAAGTTTTTCGCGATGGATTCTGGTTCGCACGCGGGTCGAGTAGCAACCCGCGACTGCAGGAAGTTTGGTACACTCTTTTCTTCCTCTTCCACCTTTTCGGCAAAACAAAGGAGCCGGCGATGGGGCCCGGTCGGTCCGCGTCGGGCCGGGCTCAACCGAGTTGCTAAAAGCGTGGTGCAATTGTTCCGATACAAAAATACTGGCTTGGGTATATCGAAGCCCGGCCCGATGCGGACCGGCCGGGACCCATCGGAGTTGCTAAAAGCGTGGTGCAATTGTTCCGATACAAAAATGTTGGGTTGTCCGGAAAGTTCGTGCCGATTTTTCAGGGGAACTCAAACGCAGTGCATTTCAATTTCGATATACACTTATTGAATTATTATAGGTGCCGTTTTGCTCCATAATCATTCTCCATATTTCACGCAACTT
Organism: Seladonia tumulorum; assembly: GCA_913789895.3. NCBI lineage: Eukaryota > Metazoa > Arthropoda > Insecta > Hymenoptera > Halictidae > Seladonia > Seladonia tumulorum. Next base: position 36,194,210 of record OU565266.1, read on the forward strand.
GCGTTTTTCGACGAAAAACTTTTAAATATGTGTTTCTTATGTCGACCAAAGAGTCGAAGTTTTTGTCATTATGGGAATTTTGTATTGACCTAAAGAGACGAAAATATGATGGTGTAATGGGGTAGCACATTCCAATCAAGTCCCAACAGCTTTTGGAAGAAAAAAAGCATGAAATGTCTATAATTCACTCTGTTTCCTTCCATTTTTAAGAGCGCATAAAACTAACAAAAATTGATGTATCCTAATCAAAATTTTTTTCTACTGTTACGTCTTCAGTGGACTGAATTATAGTTTTGAGGGGATAGTACGCAGTTTCGAACCTACCTGCATTCACCGGCTATGGTTCGGGAAATTGAGGATCGTTTAAATAAAGGTTGTACCCTTTTATTGATAAAAATTGACTTATTTATTCAAAACAAGAAACTAAATCAGATATTATTTATAGAGCAGATATACGTGAGTGCATTTAGCGCGATTATAAAAATATAGAAAATATAATATAATATAATATTACCGAAATACAATCTTCTTTGGTTTTATACAATGTAGTATCCAGAGGACGCTCGTGGAACCTCGGGGATCCTTCGATTATATTTGGCCTTCACGAGGTGTACGTAGTTTATATCCAGAGGTTCACTTGCGGAACTCGCGGTTTCGAACGATTTCCAACACAATGTTTTAACGAAATAAACTCAACTCGACTCAACTCAACTAACTCAATTGACACCACTGTTGCAACTGCTCTCTTAAGCAGCTGATTCCTTTATTTATAGGGTAGCCAATTCTTTGTCTTTGAAGATGCTGGCTCAGGAGTAGGGGTCCTCATCATCCGATGTCATTCTTATTGATTCTCAGAATGTAAACCGAACTTTCATTGTGCAGTTTGAATTATCATAGTTTTTTCTCGTGGCAATATCTGATATCTCTTCTATTGAGTCTAAGGGTGCAAACCGATCTTTATTTGTGCGTTTCGCAGAAGGCTGAGTTGTTGATTTGGCATCCTGTTGATGCGTCACTTTCTCGTGACATTATCGGATTTTGCAATAATTCTTTATTAGATTGATTAATCATTGGCGGTCGAACCACCGGACGTGACACTACAAATGTCTGAAAGATCGCCTTTTTACAAAAAAACGGCACGAACTTTCTGGACAAACCACTTCTGGAAGCGCAAAGCAGCTCGAAAATGTGTCGGTAGAATTTTTGCAACTGTCCAACTTTGCAAATTTGTCCACGACTAATTCTTTGACTTAGGCTTTTTCGGGAAATCTAGAAAAATTCTGGAACACGTATCGGAGTTCTTATTTCCATGTTATGTTATAATCGTAGAGACGCGTCAACGGGGCGTGTAATGTAATACTTACGGAGCTCGGCCGGTGGATAATAAAATAATTGGCACCCGCGCGAGGGAACCGTGTCATCCACCGAGTTGCAAAAGACACTTTGTTGCTCGCGTTGAAAATGCCAGGATGCGCAGGGGTCGGTTCTATCGCACGAAATTTCTCGGGGCAAGTTTACCGGTGACTGTCGTCATTAAATTTGATCGGGGGACGCGATAGCATCGGCGCGGTGGAAAAGCAGACGGTTTCCCATCGACGCGTCTCAAAATAACGAAAGACGATCCAAGGGGCAGAGAGAGAAAGAGAAAGAGAAAGAGAGACAAAAGGCGCACCTGTGCGCCGTGTTGCGCAACCGGCGGAGGAGGAGGAAATTTATGTCCGATAAAGTGAAATCCCGGCTCGTTGTGTTGGGTTTCTATTTCTGGGGGGATTTTCGCGTTTCGCGCGGTTGCGGCGCGGCGGCTGCGTTGGCCGCGGCACGAAAATTGTGACGTAAATTCGGAGTTAAGGTCATCAACGCGGGAGCGTGGGAGTACTTTCACCTGGACGCGCGCGCGCGAGCGTTATTACGGGCCGGTGCGCGAAACGTCGGCTGCGCTAACAGCGGGGTGGGGGGGAAAAAAACCGCGGAAACATAATACCGAAAGCGCAGACCTCTCTGCCGGCCCGAGACCATTAAAATTCCAAACGTTGACAAATCGTCCCGCGGGACTGCCTCGTGCCCGCCAACTATATCCACCAGGTACACCTTACGTCGCGCATCGCGGGCCCCCGCATTAATCACAATTATCCAATTTATTCTTCCGTCGTTTCTCGGCTTCACCATTATGCCTGCTGATCTCCTTCGGGCATTGTTCATTACGGATGTAATTGGCGTGGATTCTGAAGGGAATCGAGGTAATGGCAGCAAGGGTACCAGAGGCCCGGGTGTCCCTAATGCCCCTGCTCTCTTCGAGAAACTCGCGTCTTGGTGGGTCTCAAGGTAGCATGGACGCCTGGCCCTTGGGGACGATGGGTGTGGACTCGTTTCTTTCAGGATCTGCGATCAGGACGAGGAGACACGGATCGATCTCGCTGTTAACACATTGCGTACGGGTCACGAGATATCTCGTGTTTAGCAAATTGAACGTTGCGGCCGGGTCACGAGATATATCCCCAGATAGCACTCGATGTCTTAAAGACGTCTGTTTTACGTCCATTTTTGGTCTGAACGTCTTACGTCCTGAAAAGACGTCTTTATGACGCCTTTAAGACGTTTCATTTCTTACGTTTCAGTCATTCTAAACTGCTAGAGAAAAGCTTTACAAACTGTAATTGATTATCAAACTGAATATTCCATCAACAAAGAAGTGCACAGAAAAGTAATACATCAAAATAAATAGATAAATAAATAAATAAGTTAAATAAATAAATAAAGCATAAAATGTTAATGTTCGCGGATATGCTGAAAAACATTCTTTTAATTTATTTTTTTTATTTATAAATAAATAAATAAATTAATTAATTAAATAAATAAATAAAGCATAAAATGTTAATGTTCGCGGATATGCTGAAAAACATTCTTTTAATTTATTTTTTTATTTATAAATAAATTAATTAATTAAATAAATAAATAAAGCATAAAATGTTAATGTTCGCGGATATGCTGAAAAACATTCTTTCAATTTATTTTTTTTATTTATTTAGGTTTTTTGTTATAACAAACAATCAATTTATATGTCTTGTACATGTATACAATATTCAAATTCAATATTTTTCTTATAAGAAAAAATGTGGCTTAAAAAATATTTTTCAATATTTGACAAACATATCTATCTAATATTTTTGTGCTACTAGGGGTCTGTTTCGGGACGTCTTGAATACGTCTGTTTCGAGACGTCTTGAAGACGTCTTTAAGACGTACAGTTTTTTCACAAAGACGTTCCAGAGACGTTCAGAAGCCGTTCGGAAGACGTTCGTAGGACATTCAGACGTCTAATAGACGTCTGAACGTCTTCGACAGACGTCTTAAAGACGTCTTTAAGACGTCTCTGTGCTATCTGGGTCGTTTTCATGTTTTTTTCGATTCAATCGGCAACTTAAGCAAATATTTTTGTTACGTTACCAGGGTAACGAAGCCTCTCCCATTCTTAAGACAAATGATGAGCGAAATAATGGAATTTTGACATTCAGAGCATGTAGAAATGATCAGTCATTGTAGCCAGTACATCAGTAGATCTGTGCCGATCGTCGTACGTACCGTATCTTATAAAGTGTTCTTTTATTGTACATTTTGGAATTTCAAACTTCGTGTTTTAATTTGCAAGGCAACAGTTTTTTAAGAATCGTCTATATTTTCAATCTGTTACTAATAAATTATAACAAAAATTGTTTTTATGAAATAGGCCCTAATTCTATAAAAGCAGCAAAGCAGAGTACCGTACGCAATGTGTTAACATTGAGCCTACCACCGTTGGTCAGACGATTGGTTTCCAATATTTTATTTCACAATTATTCAAATTTTAGAGATACCCTCGTGAGAATTGGTTCGGTAGATTCATTTAGTCAAGTAAATACATATTCAATTCATTTATTATTGTTCCCCTCAGGGTTACAATCCTGTATACCAACATCGCTTAACTTGCACGATCACTATATTCCCACAACACCACCGCTCGAGCCACCACTCGCCGGCAAGTAAATACATATATTAACACGTTAACCGCCATGTCACCCATATGTAGATGACGGAATTATTTGTTCAGTCTTTAAAATGAATTTTTACGTTAATATATTCATTGTACCAAATTTGATTAGGATCTGTAAAATGCAAGAAAGTTGGAGATCCACACGATATCATACATTTATGTTGAGAATGTACTGAAAATCTCATTCGAATACATAAGCGCGCGCGCTTCTGTGTACAAACACAGCGTATCCTTCATCGATGTAATGAGTGGGGATGGGGATTATATAACTAACATAGATCTACATAGAAAAATTATGTATGGCAAAATAATCTCTACTTTGAGATTCTAATTGCATTAAATAAAAAAAAAAAACGGATATTTTAAATTTTCATTATGGGCTCAAATAAAAAAGTTGTAAACAGTGCCATTTTTATTTTCCCATGTAATTCTCACCAATTTGCAATTTTTTCAAAATCTTGTTTATACATCATTTGGAAAACCAATTCTTCTAATTGCTGAAAAATGTCAGGTTTTTTGATCCAATTTAAAAAAAGTTAGACTAGTTTAAAAGGCGTTCGCATATTTTCGTGAGACAGTGTATTTCCAGTAGAGATCACTGTGAGCACACGTTGTTATAAAAATTTCGAAAAATCTAAATACTCTTGCAATTTTTGCAAGAGACTCTTGCATCATCGATGTAATGAGTGGGGATGCGTCACGCCTATTGGTTCTAGACGATTCGCGAGTCACCTCAGTCCGGTGTAAATACATGTGCCCATAATTATGATAGTGGTCTAAGTCAAAATTAAAAAAAAAAATGAATTTATCACTTATTTCACACGACATGATTTTAAACTAAATTTATTCAATGTAATTTTTTTTTATGACAGACCACTTTCATAATTATGGGCACATATGTACGTGATAGACGTATTGCGACGAACGTTTCCCTTCTGTATTTCCTTTCTTATATTAATTAGTACTATATTAAACTATTTTCGATACTGACTCTGTGCTACTACTTCTACGAAACTTCAACAATTTAATTTTTCCAATTTCTATTTTATCAAATAACTTACTTTGATTTCGTGAAATTTTTGAGCTTTCTTGTTTTGCGTTCAAAGTGTTAAGAATCTAAATAAAAACAGTCTTTCTTTCATAGCCACTTTTAATGCTCGCTGGGTTCAAGTTAGGCTTTTCAGGCTTTCAGGTGTAAGTCGTTCCCAGGAGGAATTATTGTCCCAAGGTTCCGCAAGTATTTCAAAGGGTCCGAGCTAGCTGCGAGCTATCCGCGAATTGAAGGGAAGGAGGTCCCGAAGCAAACTTCGGGAAAAGGGCCCGCTTGAAGGGACGCTAGAGCTAAATTTTTTTTTTTTTTTTATTGGAAATCTCATATGAGATTTATTACAAGCTAGAGCTAAATATCGGGACGGTTCTTGGTCGCGAGCATTGTTTCCACGCGGAGTCGGTGGAAATGGCACGCTCGTCGACGTCACTGTTATTATTGAGGCTACCAGGGCCCGTCATAAATCTCCGACATCGCGGCCGGACGTCTTAAAAATGGCTCCGTTCCTAAAGGTGCTCGCGAACCCGCCGCACAGTGGTCCAGAAGCCCGGTTTTTGTGGCCAAAATTCAAAATGTTGTCACAATTTTCTGAAAGTTGATAATTAGGAGTTTTTGGAGTCGCTGATAACGAATCTGGCATTAAAAATTAAAAATTTTTTACTGCAGGATTATTCCGATCTAGAGGGCGGTATTTCGTGGCCCGATTAAAAAATTTTGTAAATCGATGTTTTTCATCATTTTCATAGAACAATATCATTGAGATACTTAATGCCATGTTTTAAATTAGTATAACCTAATACAATAATACCTTTTTAGTTTTCAGTTATTCGATGGCCCTCGAGGCGTCAAGAACGCGTGAATAAAAGAGACCTTCCTACCGTAACCTTTATTTCATAATCCCGCTATTTTGTAGTTCTATTTGAACATAAGGTTCCCTTTAAGAAAACATCACAGTTATGGTCCACAGACGCCGAAACAGATAAGGCGTGTTCAGGTGCCGAACGCGTCAAAATACCTCGGACGCCTTTATTAAAATTAATACAGAGTTAAAAGTTGCAAGAGGGAGCAGCTAAACTTTGCATATTCTTTTTAACAAATGTTTAAACTTTCGTACAAAATAAGTCCAAAGTTTAGCACTTTTAAGCATTTTTTTAAAACCCTTCTTAAAGCTTAAATCGTTACAAACTTGGAATATTTGTTTATGGATTAAAAAATGTTTATGATGGCATTTAGAACTTAAAGTACATCTACTAACATATAAAAAATCATAATTATAACTTGTTTTCTGATATCCTATAATTGGTATTTAAAACGTTTAATGGAATGTTCAATTTTATGATTTTGTTTTTAGAACGCCGTATCTTATTATACAATTACCTAAAATCAATAATATTTTGGATTTAGGAGCTTTGAAGAGTTATCAGTAGACAGCGGATCTTTATGCATTTATGGCTTCTGGAAATGTTCATAAAATGCTATAATATAAAATTTGAGCGAATTTAACACGATTTTTATTTGCTTTGAATCTACAAAGGCTGTCCCCATTAAAAATAGGATTTTATTTCATTCCACTTTCTTAAAATGTTTCTATAAAAATTGGAAATTGAATAAACATCCGATGTCTGGTTATCAGTTTATGGAAAAAAATAATTTTCTAATCTATTAACCTTGAAAAATTGAATTTTGGCCACAAAAACCGGGCTTCTGGACCACTGTGCGCCGGCCAAGCGAAAACAGCAAACAGCGGACCTGCGTCCGTGCTCGCGTGCTCTCGCTGACTCACACACGAGCGAGGACCATTGTTGGTCGGTCGTCCGTGTCCGAGAAGGAGAGCCGTCTCGCCATATGCGGCAAGGACGCCGATCGCTGTGGTGCATTGGGCCTCGTAACGGGCCTTACGCGTGCACCTACCTGCGCTTAGAGGGTGAAGCGTTGCGCCGATGCACCGAAGATCTGCAGTGTCCCGTTCCGAGGCTGTTGGCGCAGTAAACATTTCCCTGCCAATTTTATTGCCGAGCCTCGTCATCCAAACATTTATCATCGAGGATTTTATGCATTCGCAACAAAAATGAACAGGACATTCGTAAAATTTTTAATTTTCCATAAAAATTGCCAGTCTGGCAACGACGCGGCAATGATTCAAGGATTGCAGGAAGATTGAGAGCAAAGGAGATTTTTGTTAAAGCTTTTTATTGTTTTTTTTTGTTTCCTTATGCAAGTTTCCTCTGAATTTACAAACTTCTCGTAGATAAAATGATAACGTAACATACTCAACGTTGCATATAATAATCATATTAATCAATTATCATTATCTCCCTGAGGATAATGATAATAATAATAATCAGTAAACATTTCCCTGCCAATTTTATTGCCGAGCCTCGTCATCCGAAAATTTATCATCGAGGATTTTATGCATTCGCAACAAAAATGAACAGGACATTCATAAAATTTTTAATTTTCCATAAAAATTGCCAGTCTGGCAACGACGCGGCAATGATTCAAGGATGGCAGGAGGATTGAGAGCAAAGGAGATTTTTGTTAAAGCTTTTTATTGTTTTTTTTTTGTTTCCTTATGCAAGTTTCCTCTGAATTTACAAACTTCTCGTAGATAAAATGATAACGTAACATACTCAACGTTGCATATAATAATCATATTAATCAATTATCATTATCTCCCTGAGGATAATGATAATAATAATAATCATCGCAATAATAATAATTATCGTAATAATAATAATAGCAATAGTTGCATCTGCTGCAATAATAATATTAATATTGGTAATCGTCGGTATTGTTATTCGTCGTTCGCGGTGCTAGCCGCACCAGCCTGGGGTTACGAAGCATAGGCTCTGAAAGTCGAGGGTCGTGGGTCCACCAAGGGTAACCCACCCCCTCGCGAATCGCGGAATCTACGAGCAATTTTTAATTCGCCGCGCCGGAACGTCGTCACGGCCTCCGCCATTTTTATTCTCGTCCGTTAGAATGGCCCGTTCGAAAAAATAGCGCTTCGTCGAAAAACAGCGTTTTCTCGGTTCGAATTTCTGGGAACTTTTCGTGGACGGCTGAGAATTTTCTACCGAAGACGCCTCTGTCTAAAGGGCGCTGCTTTTTTACGGCCTCTCCGGACAAATAAACGGTTTACGAACACGTCCGTACGGTTCCGTGAAGAAAACTCGCTGTGGAATTGGTCGTCGTGTTCAGAGAAAAGAAAAATATCCACGCCTAATTCGAACCTCGCGGAGGCCACGGCGACGGGCCGTCGGCCATCTAAAACACGCCCCACTGAAAAATAATCTCGTCCCACGCTTTCTAGCGATCGCTGCTGGAACATCTCGTCAACAAAATAAACTTTCTCATCTTTGCCGCGCTTCCGGGACGGAAGTCGGCCTCATCTACGCTTTTAATCGGCGGGAGATTCGGTTCCGTTCGCGGGGCGTCGTCCAGAATCTAGAAACGCGTTGCCATAGTCTTTTCCATATTCCCTACACCCCTGCGCTCCTCCAGTGGGCTCGAAATTTTTCTACAAGGAAACTCGAACGTTAACATAAACGCACAAAAAATTTCAACAGGATCCTCTCGGTAATAATGTTTCAAAAATCGTTAAATTCGTCCTTGCTTCGGGCTGCTGTATTATTCTTATTGAAGAAGTCTGAATAGTAATAATTAGACATCGGATCTTTATGCATTTATGGCTTATGGAAATGTTAAAGAAATGCTATAATATAAAATTCGAGAGAATTTAACACGATTTTTATTTGCTTTGGATCTACAAAGGCTGTCCCCATTAAAAATAGGATTTTATTTCATTCCACTTTTTTAAAATGTTTCTATAAAAATTGGAAATTGCATAAACATCCGATGTCTAGTAATAATTTTTGTTTTCAGAAAAAATTTCCTCTCGTTAATAATGTTTCTAAAAATCGTTGAATTCATCCTTGCTTCGTATTATTCTTATTACACAAGTCTGAATAATAATAATTTTTGTTTTCAGATAAAATTTCTTTTAAAGCGATGGTATAGTCTATTTTTTTTTTTTGAAGAAAGGATCTGGAATTGTAGTTGTTATTGGTTCTTATGGGGTGTTTACGAATCGCGACAGTCCCCGCCAATGTCCGGTTCGCAATATGGCGGCAGGATCTTGAAACTTGGCGGCTGGATTCAGGCCGGAGACGATTCTCTGCCGAGGCGGCGTTATAAAAAATATTTGTTCGACGGTTTGAGCTTGTTCGCGAGCCTGCCAAGTTTCATTCGCGCGTGTCGGGCCCGGTTTCGAAAGATTCTGGACGTGGGCAGCGTGGAATCGGAGCCGGTGCTCCGCTCGAGCTCCCAAGCTCCGTCGCATTTTATTCAAATCGGGTCGAATCGCGTTCGACGTTCTTCCTTCGATCGGTCCGGTCTCGAATCGGTTTTTAGAAACGATCTCGATCTCCGGCGCTTGCAAAACTGAACATCCCCGTCCCTAGCGGACGTTAGCCTAATTATCGGACCGAGTTATCGACTACCTGAGGAGCATGAACACTTTTGTACGGCAGAGCGTTTCTACCTGTCTAGCGAAAATTGATTTTTCTTCTTTCTTTTTTTTTTACAATCTACAGCTTCGTTATCGCGAAGATCGACTACACGAACTCTCTGTTCTCGAGGAAGGAGGAATATACGTTTTTCCCTGAAAATTTTCCGATCCCTCGAACCACGTTTAATTTTACAAGCGCGCAAGATAAATCGTTTCTGGTGATTTTTTTTAGGGGAATTTCTCCTCGGCCCGGAACGACCCGCCCACGGCCGCCATCTCCCGGCAAGACACTTGATACAAAATGGCGCTACGCTCGCGTTTGGTATAAAAAACAGTGAAACATTGGAATGGCATTTCGTTCGACGTCGCTATCTACATTAATGCAGTCTGTTTTAAATGTTCTCCATATCTCTCTCCCGTCCTCCTCCGGGGTTATTTGATTCGTCACTCGCGCGGGTCCACCGCCCCGCCATCTTGAAAAAGGACCCTGTTCGATCCTCGACGTCCTCCAACCCTTCAACCCTCCCTCCCTCCCTCCCCTCCTCCTCCCAGCCTCCCTCAACGCGTAAATAAATCGTCTTCAATAAATACAACCGATAGACTATATAAATAAATAATTTGCCGTGATCGAACGATCGAAACGTAGAAATCGGGCTCGCGACGATCGATGAGCGGATCCGTACGATCACCCGAAACCCGCGCGCAACGTGTGCCAACAAAGAAATTTAATTGTGCCCCATCTGCGCTCGATCAAATCGAGTCCGTCGAAATCTTTCTCGATCGATAAAACGTTGCACGCGTCGGAAAATCTCGGTGCTCGATTTCTCGGATAAAAGGCGCCGAGAAATCGCGATCCCTCGTCGATCGCGGATACTAAGCTAAAGAAATCGCGACCACGGGATACTTTTTTCCCCCTCGGTAACGATCTCGACGGGCCGCGTGATCGATCGCGGTTTCGGCCGCTTAGAAAGTCTCGACTAATTGCTCGACAATCTCGGCAGCAAGCATGCCGATCGCTTGGAATATTTTCTTGCAGACAGTTTCTATTTTTCCGATGAATGTCACCGATCGAGTTTCGTACGTATTCCTTCCGTAATAGATCAAGGATAATTGGACTGTGGATCTTCGTGCGTAACACGTGCGAATTTTTAACACTAGAACTACCGGATGGGTCAAAATGACTTGCTCCCAATTTTTTCTTTTAGAGATATCGAAATTATAAATATGTTTCGCAATATTATCATCGAATTAGACATTTAAACAAAACTGATGCGAAATCTAAGCAAATCTTGGCTCGTTGTTATTACAAGGCAATGTATGCCAGTTGCATTTAGTGCTTGGTAGTTCTACGAGGGTCATTCAATAAGTAAAGAGACAAATTCTATAATTTTAAAACTATTCAATGAATGTGTACAATCTTTTCAGGGGTGTTAGTTGGCAACCTTGGGATATGCTCTGATCAGCTGTTTCATCATTTTATGTCAACATAACCTCAAAATTTTCAATTCACCATGGCAAGTCCACTAGAAGATTGCACCTTAGAAGAGCAGCGCTCAGTCATTAGATTTTTAGTCGCAGAAGGTGTAAAAACAAGTGAAATTTTTTCTAGAATGTTAATACAGTACGGTAAAAGTTGTATGAACCGTGCGAATTTTTACAAGTGGGTTGATCGGTTTAAAAGTGGCCGAACAAGTGTAGGTGATGAACCCCGATGTGGACGTCCACATAAGGAAGCGGTGCAAAAGTGGCTTCGGGGTAAATCGAAAGAATTCTTCGCCAAGGGAATTAGGAAGCTGCAAGAAAGATGGGACAAGTGCATAACTGTGGGGGGTGATTATGTTGAAAAATAGCCTTAATTTTGAAAGATTGAAATAAACCGTTTTTGAGCTATAGCCATTTGTCTCTTTACTCATTGAATGACCCTCGTAGCTTTAAAGTACAAAGAAACATGTGTGGCATGGATTTACCAAGGTAAGGAGCGTTTCTGAGCGCGAATTCGACGAAAACGAAACGATTATCGATCACGCGGAACCGGCGCGGCGAGAAGGATCTCGCGAGTCACGGGAGACGAAGGTATCGCGTGTCCGCGTCGCAAGGTGTAATCTCTCGTCTCGGATCAATCGACGAGCTGTCAGCCGGGGCGCAATTAACAGACTGGAAGCAAATCGATCGGGAAGCCATTAACGCAAGACCCCGCGCCGGCTAATTGCCCGCTTGAATTCCGTGGTAACCAATTGAAACCGCGCTCCCATCCTCATCCCCCTCCCCAACCCCTGTCCGGCCCCGCCAGGATCCAGGACGAGTTCTCCGCTTATATTCGTCCCGGTTCTTTTTATTATTCGTTTTCTCCTGTTCGGTCTTCTTGTCGGCCTGTGGGCAATCTGTTCTCGCGGATCGCGAGAGACGTCAACCTCTCTCTTCAACTTTTTTCCGATCTCTCCCTTCCCCACCCTCCCTTTTCTCCTCTCTTCTTCGAGCACCAATCTTTCCAAGCACCACCCCGATTCTACGCGTGACTCCTACACGGGGCCGCTAACTGATCGACCCCGTACCGTTAAGGCCCGTTAACTTCTCTCCCTCTAATCGGACGCCTTCGATCTGCGCCGCGACACGGAACAAGGGGGCCAGAAGCGACGCGAACCCAACAACCAGTGACGCCAGATCAACGCTTTTCTTCCATTTTACCTTCCACGGAGGAGAGTACAAACAACCCACCCCCGCTTCCGTTTCTTCTCTGTCTCTGTTCTCCTTTGACTAATCCCATTACGACAGAAAGGGGGCACACCGCTGTCCCTGAATTTCCCGGGTCTGGCTACACTGCCAACGAGAGAGGCCGCCTCGTCTAAAGCCCGGCAGGCCCACGCGACAACCGACGGCCCTCGTCGTTTAATTGCTCTGTTAGGCCCGAGCCGCCTCGAACTGTCCCCCGTGTGCACCGTGTGTCCCAAGAGTCACTCTGACGGACAGCCTCCAACGCCGATCGCAGCCGCGATGCCTCACGGCAACCGTTCGCATTCTTACCCGTGTTCCCTTCAGGTTCCTCGCGTTCTACGCGATCGAACGATAGAACGTCGAAAAGGAAGCGTTCACCTGCGACGAACCGTTCTCCCGTGAAACGGTGCTGAACCGTTCGAGCGTCGATCAGCTGACCGTGGATGCAGTGGCTGTCAACGTGGCGCGAGACAACTTTCTTGATAAAAAGAGATTGTCTTCTCCTACCCGAAAAATTGCCTTTAACCCTTTCGCTACTACGGGCCACTTTAGTGGCTCTCCACAAGATGCCACTGAGATACTACGGGCCACTATAGTGGCTCTCCACAAGATGCCACTGAGGTACTACGGGCCACTATAGTGGCTCTCCATAAGATGCCACTGAGGTACTACGGGCCACTATAGTGGCTCTCCACAAGATGCCACTGAGGTACTACGGGCCACTATAGTGGCTCTCCACAAGATGCCACTGAGGTACTACGGGCCACTATAGTGGCTCTCCACAAGATGCCACTGAGGTACTACGGGCCACTGAGGTACTACGGGCCACTATAGTGGCTCTCCATAAGATGTCACTGAGGTACTACGGGCCACTAAAGTGGCTCTCCATAAGATGCCACTGAGGTACTACGGACCACTATAGTGGCTCTCCATAAGATGCCACTGAGGTACTACGGGCCACTATACAGTAAAGATTCTACTGAAGTCAGTACCGACGTTCCCTACTTATGACAGTGGAACACCTCACACCACTCGAGAACCGTCGTGTCGCGGCCACCACATTGTCGGCTATATCGGTGTGAGACTAGAAGACCACTACTAATCCAATTACAAAACTTCTTTATTTTTCATTATTTTTTTATGAAACTTTTACCAACATATTCGTGGCATTTTTCTGATTAAAATGATACCAAATATTATATAATTCCGATGTTATTTACTTGTGTAACGAGCGATGAAAGTTTCGAACGCAGAGGAGGACAGCGTATGGGAAAGAAAGAGACGCAGAGAGTCGCGGCCGGCGAGTACCTCCGACGTTCCCTACACAAGTCAGTAAAAAAGAACCAAAAGACTGACTTCAGTAGAATCTCTACTGTAGTGGCTCTCCATAAGATGCCACTGAGGTACTACGGGCCACTATAGTGGCTCTCCACAAGATGCCACTGAGGTACTACGGGCCACTATAGTGGCTCTCCATAAGATGCCACTGAGGTATTGCGGCCAACCGTTTTGCATAAGTATCTGACTCTGGGCATGCAGTGATAGCGTTGGAATACTCTTTATTTATAAATACCTTTTGGAGAAAAATTTTTTCGTCCGAAAACATTCAAGCAGCTTGGGTTCTCCGCCGCGGTACTCTCGCTGACGATCGGCGTCGCGTAGCGTGCAGTGATGTCGCGGCGGTCCGTTCAGCGGAAGTACCGCGGCGGAGAATCCGCCCGTAGCGAAAGGGTTAAACTCGCTCGAAAACTAATTCTATCGTGCCCGAAGAGTCTCGACGCGCAAGTTGACCACCTCTGCTTCCTTTCGTTCTTCCGGTGGAACGCGAAGGATGCCGGGAACACCATGATTCCTGGGGGAACCCAGTGGTTCTCATCTTGTCGCTGCACATTGTACAAAGAGTCTATATAACAACTCCGAAAACTGTGTCTAAATTTACTCGAAAACTAAGATTCTATTCTTACAAGTTGACAACCCCTGAGATTCGAATCCCTTGCGAATCTTTCAGCCCCGTATGATAGCAATTGGAAAAATGCGATTGCGGACACAAGGGGGTGTTGAACCAGTGTCGCCGGATCAAGACTTTTCTCCCACTCTACTTTACCCCTTCTACTTACACCACATATCGGTCACGTGACGCGACGCGACGCGACGCGCGCACCCGATTCGCGTTGCGTCCGCGTCCTAACAACAAGAGAGGGGGCAACCGTGTTCCCCTCGATTATCCCTGTCTGGCGACACTGGTCTCGAGCCCCTTTACCTACCAACGGCGACCTCCGAACAGCATGACCAGCCTGCAAGGACCAATCGCACGGCGACCGTTCGTGGTCCGGCGTTTGAAGAGCGCCTCGACGGTAGGGTAGGATCACTCGCGAGGCTTAAACACGCTAGAGTCCCGGGCGCGAAGGGCGCCCGCCCGAGGAGGTGTCGGGGACACCTTCACCGAGACGTACTCGCCCTCTTCCTCGGGCCGTGGGGCCTGTCTCAGACGCTGTCGGACGCGACAGACATCGGCCTCTTGTAGACGGGCGCGGGTATCCTCGAGTAGCCTCCTCTTTCGGAGGCGGGTTTCGGGTCCTTTCTGGGACTGGCGGCGTTCTGGCTCTCCTGCGGCAGCACCACGGTCCCGTTCCCGTCGATCCAGGCCCTGGTGAACTCTAGGTTCGCGACCCCGTCCGCTCCGTGGCTCTGATAGTCCCTTAACAGATCTTGCAACGTTTGCACGACCTCGCGATCGTTTTGCAGGTGGCTGACCTTCTGCAGTATCTGCTCGAGCAACGGGTTCGCGACCTTGGTGGGCGAGGACTGCAGGGACCCTGTGGTGCTCGACATCGACGGCTTGATCCGCCTGCCGTTCCTGTCGTACTGCACCCCGTTGTTCGCGCTCTGACGCGGCAGGCTCTGTCTCGCGGGGCTCTTGCGCGCGAAACTGCCCGTTGTCGCGCAGGTTGCCGCCCCCTGGGGGTTCAGGAACGTGTCCGACTGGATGCTAGGCCTCTGACGCACCTGCCGGCCGTTCCACGTGTTGCTACCGCTGACCGGCGACTGGCAGGACTTCGGAACAGCGGACGCCTTGCTCAGGCTACCCGTCGGAGGCTTACGCAGGCTGGTCCGAGCGGTGCCTCGCTTCAAGGGGCTGCCTTCCGGGCTCGAGTTGCTCTCTCGGGGGGTCCTGCTGCCGGACGAGGCTCTCGACACGTTGCTGTTCTCGCGCACGATCGATCCTGCTCGTGGAGTCCTATCCCCCGACGAGGACGCCACGCTTCTGGAAGGGGAGGCCCGCAGAGGACTCGCCGGGCCTATCCGGGTCTTGCGCAGGCCCGTCTCGATACTCTCCGTCTCCACGCAGGAACGCTCCTCCGGCTCCGGCTTCGCGGGTTGCTCTGAAACAGGGGCGAGCCCGGCCAAGGTTAGTTATCTGGCTTGGATCGTCCACGCCAGGCCTGGGAAAATGGTTGCTCGTCAGCAGGGTTACTAAATGTAAGCTAAATGCTTCCCCCTCTACCACGAAATCAGACCCGAATCTCCTCTAGCGACCTTCTAGTGGTCTTAAAAGGATTTATGGAATGGATGCTGGACTGCGGCCGGTTTTGAAAGTGAGGTTTCAATTGCCTGAAAGAATATGGACTTTGTTCCAAGAATGCCGATAAGAGAGCTCGGTAATCGTATTTGGACAAAATTAAAAACTGCTTGCATGTTTGCGAAGCAGTTGGCAGAAATGTTTGTTGACCGATGAAGCACCGGTTAGGTAACCAGGGTTATATAATAATAATCAAAGGCGAGCGTTATGGAGCGCGTTTTTTCGCCGGCTGATGTTTATTCAGCAGTTTAGGCTCCGGAGACACATCCCGTTTCAGCGAGCTGCGTGGGCAAGGTGGAGAAACGGAACCAGTCCGGAGAATCGACGCTCCAGAGTTTTATTATGTTTTCGATCGGCGCGTGACGCACCTGCGACGTTTCGCGACTGGACCTGCTAATTGACCCGCGGCCGATAAAATCCGATTCGCTGCAGAGTGCCCGAGGAAGATTAGAGACGCGTGACACCGTCTGTTTAGGAACACGAACGATCCTGTGCTTTGGAGTATAGGCGGTTCAACATTAGGAAACCGGCCTGTCTTCTGGTAAAAGCGAGTAGAAATATGAAATATTAGTCCAATTAAAAGAATTTAAGAATCTCTATAGATTACTTTCGACTGATTAAAATCACGAAAGAAAGGAAAGAAATTTTGATCCGACTCCTGTCCTGCCCAGATAGCACAGAGACGTCTTAAAGACGTCTTAAAGACGTCTGTCGAAGACGTTCAGACGTCTAATAGACGCACAAACGCCCTAGTAGCACAAAAATATTAGATAGATATGTTTGTCAAATATTGAAAAATATTTTTTAAGCCACATTTTTTCTTATGATCCGCGAACATTAACATTTTATGCTTTATTTATTTATTTATTTATTTATAAATAAAAAAAATAAATTAAAAGAATGTTTTCCAGCATATCCGCGAACATTAACATTTTATGCTTTATTTATTTATTTAACTTATTTATTTATTTATCTATTTATTTTGATGTATTACTTTTCTGTGCACTTCTTTGTTGATGGAATATTCAGTTTGATAATCAATTACAGTTTGTAAAGCTTTTCTCTAGCAGTTTAGAATGACTGAAACGTCAAGAAATGAAACGTCTTAAAGACGACTCGTAAAAGACATCTTAAAGACGTCTGAAATGAGACGTCTTAGAGACGTCTTTTACGAGACGTCTTTAAGACGTCTCAAAGACGTCTTTTCAGGACGTAAGACGTTCAGACCAAAAATGGACGTAAAACAGACGTCTTTAAGACGTCGAGTGCTATCTGGGTGACTCCTCCTATCTTACAGATAATCTTTAGGACTACAGAATTCTCAATGTTCTGCTTCAAAATGGTTTCGATTAGATTAACAAAAACAAGATTATCGAGATTATTGTCTTCTAAAATTTGTGGCAACGGATCCAAAACGAAAGTGACATTTTAGAGGAAGGTTCTGCTAGACGGTCTCGTTCGATCTCGGTGTGTTGTCGAGTACTTTGATGTTGGCCGACGGTTTTGGACCACCCTGTAGCCGATTAATATTCAAAGTACACTCGGCACACGTTGCCGGGAACGCGTACAGGCCGGACTGACATTTAGCCGGCTCCGACGGATTATACGGGCCGGGGAGAGACAGAGAGAGAGATCCCGGTGTGTTGAGGAGCGTAGGCGATCTCCAACAACAACCTGTCCTCGGAACAATCGCCGGTCGATCCACGATAACGCTCGGATCGAACACAGCTCGGATACGAGCGCTCTCGCTTGACGCACTTGACGCGTGGCGATCTTTCACGCCTCGAGAGGGGCTTCCCGGCTGCTCCGAGGAGGCTTCTAGCCCGCCTACTTCTTCCACGGTGTCTTCGAGCTTTGACCCCCGGTGAAAAGCGACCCGAATTTTCCTTGCATCACCACTTTGCCTTTGACCATGTGAAAATCGAGTCGGAACGATCTGCTTCGAATTCTCTCACATATTCTTACAAATTCTGCATACGCGGTGGTTGCGGAGTCCCTCGGTGATTCGTTCGAAATAATTCGACCGTAGAATTTTGGATTGCTAGGACTCTGGGAGCTCAAAATTCTGGGGTATAGAATTCTCGGACCCTAGGGCTCTGGGAGCTCAGAATTCTGGTATATCGAGTTCTGGGTTCCTTAGGACTCGTGGTCCTAGAATTCTGGGATATAGAGCTCTGGGTTCCTAGGACTCTGGGAGCCCAGAATTCTGGATTCCTAGGACTCTGGGGTATAGAATTCTGTATTCCTAGGACTCTGGGAGCTCAGAATTCTGGGGTATAGAATTCTGGATTTCTAAGACTTTGGAAGCCCAGAATTCTGGGGTATAGAATTCTGGGACCCTTGGACTCTGGGAGCCCACAATTTTGGGGTATAGAATTCTCAGACCCTAGAACTCTGGGAGCTCAGAATTCTGGGATATAGAATTCTGGATTCGTAGGACTCTGGGAGCCCAGAATTCTGGGACCCTTGGACTCTGGGAGCCCACAATTCTGGGGTATAGAATTCTCGGACCCTAGGACTCTGGGAGCTCAGAATTCTGGGATATAGAGTTCTGGGTTCCTTAGGACTCGGGGTCCAAGAATTCTGGGATATAAAGCTCTGGGTTCCTAGGACTCTGGGGTATAGAATTCTGGATTCCTAGGACTTTGGAAGCCCAGAATTCTGGGGTATAGAATTCTGGAACCCTTGGACCCTGAGAGCCCACAATTTTGGGGTATAGAATTCTCGGACCCTAGGACTCTGGGAGCTCAGAATTCTGGGATATAGAGTTCTGGGTTCCTTAGGACTCGGGGTCCAAGAATTCTGGGATATAAAGCTCTGGGTTCCTAGGACTCTGGGAGCCCAGAATTCTGGGGTATAGAATTCTGAATTCCTAGGACTTTGGGAGCCCAGAATTTCGGGGGTATAGAATTCTGAGACCCTAGGACTCTGGGAGCTCAGAATTCTGGGATGTAGATTTCTCGGACCCTAGGACTCTGGGAGCTCAGAATTCTGGGGTATAGTATTCTGAATTCCTAGGACTTTGGGAGACCTGAATCGACTAAAGTGAGAACGCTAACTTATACATTTCTAGAGTTGATAATTTTTCACTTGTAACTGGCATAGGGAGTGTCTTTGTTACAAAGACGCTAAATTTCGAAATAGCTCGACTCTCACTCGATATTCGAAGCAATTCAACCCTTCGTCCACGCGGTTAATTTTTTTACTGTTCCAGGTTTTCAAAAAATGTAAAATAATTCTGGAACACGTGTCGAAGTTCCTATTTTCGTGTAGAATCGTTGGAACGTCAAATATTTGAAGCATCAACGGAAGAAAATAAATATCGAACGAATCTGGTCGCCCACGGTTAACGCGGTCTCGTTTCGAATAATTAACCGAGAATTGCTGTTGACCGAAAATTGGATCCCGAGTTGCAGACGGCGAGACGCGTTCGGGCTCGTTCCGAGATGGAGGAGCGAAGATAAACACTTGTCCCGAGGTATTAAGATCCGAATCCCCTTCGCAGCCTGTCCCGACGTTCCCCGAAGAAGGTGTAGGCGCCGCGGATCAGTCACTCTGGGTTCCCGAAAAAAATCAACATCAAAGCGAAACGGTTAGGGCGACGCCGCGTCCTCGGTGAAGTGCGTTTCAAGCTTCAACGAACCATGCCGCTCCTCGAACGTGTCGGAAAGTAGGAACGAGAGAAAAAGCTGGGCATCGAGGGGGGTTCTGGGGGACGGGAGGGGGACGGGACTCTCTCGTCGGATCTCCGTCGGCCCCCGGGAGAGTTGAAACAGAAGAGGAACCGTACAATAGTGGCGTTTGTTCGTCGATACACCACCCCCGTGCCCGCCGCCTCGTTCCTATTAAACTGAATGACTGGCTTTGATCGGAAAGCCCCGTGGTACACGCGTTTTCTCCGCAGCGGGACGCGGATTATCGCGATCCACGCGCGATTTCTCTCGTCGCACGATTAACATGCGTCCTTCGTCTCGCTGTCGCGCTGTTGCGAAACGCGATTAAAGGTAGAAATGCACTACTAATCGCAGTACGTAGCCGCCAGTCAACGCTTTTACACTATTCTGAATCTACTGGGCATATTTGTGGATTAGGTTTTAGGAGCGAGACGCGATGAGAATAAGACATTAGGTTATATATTGAAAGCATGCTGTGTGGATGTCATTCTATGTTCTATAATGTTTATATTTGAGTACGTTGCGAGCGAGAACCGGGAGAGCGAGGAGTATGCCACGAAACGCGAGAGAACAAACATCCCAGATAGCACAGAGACGTCTTAAAGACGTCTTTAAGACGTCTGTCAAAGACGTTCAGACGTCTATTAGACGTCTGAATGTCCTACGAACGGCTTCCAAACGGCTTCTGAACGTCTCTGGAACGTCTTTGTGAAAAAACTGTACGTCTTAAAGACGTCTTTAAGACGTCCGTTCGACGTCTTTAAGACGTCCGTTAGACGTCTTTAAGACGTCCGTTAGACGTCTTTAAGACGTCTCGAACAGACGTATTCAAGACGTCCCGAAACAGACCCCTAGTACCACAAAAATATTAGATAGATATGTTTGTCAAATATTGGAAAAATATTTTTTAAGCCACATTTCTTCTTGTGAGAAAAATATTGTATACATGTACAAGAAATATAAATTGAATGTTTGATATAACAAAAAAATTAAATAAATAAAAAAAAATAAATTAAAAGAATGTTTTTCAGCATATCCGCGCACATTAACATTTTATGCTTTATTTATTTATTTATTTATAAATAAAAAAAATAAATTAAAAGAATGTTTTTCAGCATATCCGCGAACATTAACATTTTATGCTTTATTTATTTATTTAATTAATTAATTAATTTATTTATTTATTTATAAATAAAAAAAATAAATTAAAAGAATGTTTTTCAGCATATCCGCGAACATTAACATTTTATGCTTTATTTATTTATTTAACTTATTTATTTATTTATCTATTTATTTTGATATATTATTTTGGATTTTGGATTTGTGATATATAATGTATAGTTTTATTATTAAACAATATTTATTGCTAAATTCTATTGCGAATATATATGTAATATATTATAATAGTACTAAATTAACAATTTAGTTATTTAACTTTCCTAAATAAATAAACGTCTATTCGAAGGATGGAAAACTGCGTTATATTGTGTTGCGTGTGTACAGTTTGTAAAGCTTTTCTCTAGCAGTTTAGAATGACTGAAACATCAAGAAATGAAACGTCTTAAAGACGACTCGTAAAAGACGTCTTAAAGACGTCTGAAATGAGACGTAAAAACGACGTCTTTTACGAGACGTCTTTAAGACGTCTTAAAGACGTCTTTTCAGGACGTAAGACGTTCAGACCAAAAATGGACGTAAAACAGACGTCTTTAAGCCGTTCAGTGCTATCTGGGATTGATATATTGTGAGAGAGAACTATGAGTGAGACGAAGTGAGAGTAATGAGAGAGAGAGAGAGAGAGAGAGAGAGAGACCGTTGTGCGAAACACGTGTCGCGAGAGTTTGTGATAAAACGTCTTACTGTGACTTTTCAACTCGATATCTACTTATTAAACAGTTACTCATTTCTTTGTCTAATCCGCGACTCGTTTATTGTGATCACCCACACATATTAACGAGGATCAAATCAATTTTGAGAATGATTAATGCGAAACGATGACAGAGAATTTGTTACAAACACGAAACACGAGTGGTTTCGAACGGGACAGTCGTGGGTTTCTGGATCTTTTGGCGAAATCATAGGACAGTTACATCACCGAAAATAACATGGAGGTCCGAGGGACTGCCAGAGAAAGAGCCCGACGTTTTCGTAAACATCGCGTGGGTGGCTCGAAATTAAAGGAGAAGTCGGGTTTACGAAGGCACTCGATGTCGTCGAACTAAACGATCTTCCACCGTAACTACACAGGACTCGAATTCTTGACTCTCTTTCGACGCCCACGTTCACGTCACGAGCAGCATTTGCCTCCTAATATGTGAGAGAAGACGAACGGATCGAAATCGGACGGTCCAGGTAATGTGCTCCGTTGACGAGCGATCAGGTTTTTAATAGTTTTAATAAAACAACATACGACAGGACAGATGCCTAGATTAAGAGTCAAGCGTAGTCGCGTGACTTTTGCAGAGCCAGCAGGTAGACAACTGCTGACTTAAGATCCGTCTTGGTCTTTATCCGACGGGTCTTAAGTCTCTGACTAAACTTGTCACATTTTTCGCTCTGTATTATCGATATTATAAATTCTGACGCCAGAAACGTGCTTTGAGTTTTTAGCTTCATTTCCCAGAGAATCAAGTCAAAATGTAACTCAATTCGTAGCTTGAGATATTTTCTAGAAAACTAATCCGATGGCATAAAAATGCTTGGATTCCACGGTATGCGCATGCGTCAATTTTTTGCCTACTTCTAACGATTATGTTACCAAATATGTACATAATCCCGTCAGCTGATGACCTTTCAACTGAACCTTCCTCTTTCGAACGAGCCCCTACCCAGCGAAAAATATCCTCATATAAGGACAGGGGAAAAGTTGAGGCACCTGAAACCATTTTTTGACTATCTTTGTCGGTAACCTGGCCACTCTACCTTATCGCGAATCTACGGACTATTGGCTCTTAAATATTCGCGCCGTTTGAAGTATTGAGCTGTACGCCATCTTGGCCTTCTTTCGATCTTATCGGTGTCCCAGTAATCATATAAAAATTACAATGTGAAAATCATTTTTCGCCTATTTTTGTCGGTAACCTGGTCGCTCTACCTTATCGCGAATCTATTATGACTAGACATCGGATCTTTATGCAAAATTAATATGCAAAATATGCAAGAAATGTATGCAAAATATATGCAAAGTATATACGAAATATATGCACGGCATATGCAAAAACATATGCAAAATATATGCAAAATAATGAAACCAATTGTACATTGTATACATATTTTGTATTGCAATATGTAACTATGATTTTCTCCATATTGTCAACGGTAAGTTTATGTCTTTTCTCGCTAAAGATTAATTTGTATGCCTAAAATGTCCTCTCAACATCACAGGACGTAATAGGTGCATATTTGTACTTTTTCCAATATCTTGCATCAATTTCGTATGGTCCGAGAGTATGATTAAGTTTTAATAAAGGATCAAATCCTGGATTTTTTTTTAATATCTTCCATTTATTTTGAATTATTTCTCCACAAGCACCGGATACCCGTTCCAGCTCTTCGGTAATGTCAGTAATTAATTTTACCGGTTCGTGCAATAGGAGTCCTTTTGTTTCTAATTTTTTTATGGTAACTGCCAATCTCCAGAAATTAGTTGCAATATACTTTTAATAATTTTTCCTGAGCGTACATTCATCGGGAATAGTTTCACCAGTATATTTTTTAAGAAAATTTTTAAATACGGAATTATCTAAACATTTCCATGGTATATTTTCAGCTACGCAAAATATGTCAAAAATATGCAATATGTAAAATATATGCAATATGCAGAATGTGCAAACTAAAAACTATATTTTTTAAATCCTCTATAAACGACGTAAATTTCTGTCCGGGTCCAATAACTTTACTTACTTTCTATCGAAATATGCATTTGCATAAGGATCCGATGTCTGGATTCTCTTTCTTAACCCCTTGCCCTACAATATCGAGTCAGACTCGTGGTGAAGATTCTGACCAGAGTCTAATAAATATATTTCTTATTAATTTTCCTTAAACCGAAATAAAATTCTATTTTGGCGTTGTTAATATACAGCTATCGGAGGACATATAGGCACACAATAGATATAAATTTTCTCCTCTTTTTAGAAAATTATAAATTACAAAAAAATTCTAATCACTGAAACGGTGAAATAAATCGTAGTAGAAGGGGTTAAACCGACCTATCGTCAACTAAAAATCCCAAAACACCGCTCGAACCAAAGGACTGTGTTAAATTTCTTCGGGAAATTAGTAGAAAGGACTCACTTTGACAATCGGCAACCGTGGGCGATCCTTGAGTCCCCGTAGTCCCGTTAATGGTGGGTGGTTGCACAGCACCCAAACTCCTGTACCCTTCGTCGGACACCTCGCTGCAGTTGTCCGAGTGCTCGCCATCCCCGTGAGGCGATTTCGTGTACTGTTGGCTTCCTGTCACGTCCTTGCCGAAGTTCTCCAGCACCGGCTCCTCCTTGATAGCCGGAGGACTGGGTGTCGGACTACGGCTGCTGGAATCCTCGCGACACTTGTAATTGTAGATGGTCGGCTCGTACTTAGGCGTGTCATCCTTCTCCACGGCACGACGAGCCACGCCGCCCTCCACCACGTATCGCTTCGTGAACTCCTCGGACAACGGCACCTTTGTGCGGATCTCCTGGTGGAGGTCCTTCTTAGCATCCTGGACAGAGGATTAGAAAACCATTTTCTCATCGGTCCATCAGTTTTAGGGTTCATTTGCCGAATAGGAACCTCTTCCGAGAGAAGCAAAGTTAAGTCTCCGAAGCTACCTAAGGTACCTACACTTCATAAAACTTCCACGGTTAAAAGGATCTCTAAATTAAAAGGATCTCTAAAGCGCAATAGTCTTGAAGATTGCTACCTAGGGGCTCAATGGTGGATCTAGACCACTTCTTTTGAAAAGTTTCTTGGCTTAACACACGTTGATCGCCATATCACCTAGATGTGGGTGACGGAGTTATTTGTTCAGGTTTTAAAATGAATTTTTACGTTAATTTGATTGAGATCTGTAAAATGCAAGAAAGTTGGAAGACTACTCAATATCACACATATAATTATTTTCAATTTTTATTTCATTAAATAACTTACTTTGTATTCATGGAATTTTTTAGGGTTCTGGTTTGGCACTCAAAGTGTTAAAAGGTTTCTAAAGCTTCGCCAAGTGTACCAAACACGGGAGACGGAATTATTGAGGCATATTTGTAAACGAATTTTCACATTAACGAACAATTGATTAGAAAATTACTTGGATTTTGAGCGCCTGAAGAATAGCTGCCACTCGGCAAATAAATCGTGAAATGAACCAAGTATGTGGAACTGACCTTAGGTTCCTGATGCTTGGGATGATGGGTCGGCGACCTCGCATCCTCGTTGATGCACCTCTTAGGCGAATCGGACCCAGGCTTGGTGGTCGGGCTGCTCGATCGGAGCTGTGGCTTCGGGGTCGGCGATCTCGATCGCTGTTTCCCGAAATCGACCTGATGGCTCGGACTGCCGAGGAATTTCCTCTGGGGCGTGGGACTCCTCGATCGATTCGTCTTCTTCTGCTGATGTTGATGCTGTTGCTGTTGCTGTTGCTGCTCGTCCGGCTGTTTACCGGCGGGCTGGTGGGGCGTGGGCGATCGCGAACGATTGCTCGAGATGCTCCTGGCCGCGTGCAGCTGCGTCGATTGTTGACCTTGCATCGTACCCGCGCAGGATCCGACGCTCGACGCCGAACTACGCCGAGTTCTAGGAGGTGATCTGCGGATCAGCAACCGATTTCACGTCTCGCGGCTCGGCCGGCAAGTTGTCCACGCTGGGGACCGTTCTACGATCTATCGGTAAACTCGAATCGCGATCCTGATTCTTTCTATTACTCTCTCGGTTTTACTTGAACATTTTGTAAACGTACACTACCGGCCATAAGTGTTTACCCACCTTCAAATTTCGTTACTATTCAAATAATAGGTATTTTATTGTTATGAAAATGTCCGTAGCATTAAATCCTAATTATAAGGTTAATAAAAAACATCCAAAATATTCTGTACATACCCAATCAGGTACTGTAAATGAGTTTACAGCTTTTTATGAAAAACGACAATTTTGGAGTTCAGGTAAAGAAACCCCATTTTTCTGAAATGTTTATAACGGTCAGTAGGGAATATGAACGCAGGTAATACAGGTATCTTAGTCTTCTCAAATTTCATACTGCATTTCATACTGCATTTAGCTTTCATACAGTAAACAGTTGATTTTCACATGCCTAAAGAATTTTGCGAAAATTTCAAATAATGTCAGGGAGAAAAGAATTATCGATTGAAACGCGCGCTCTAACAGTGTCCCATCATAGCATCGGAAAAAGTAACAGAGAAATAGCAAAGTTATTGAAGCTGAACCGTAGAACTACAATGTTTAAAAATATGTGGGTGGGTAAACACTTATGGCCGGTAGTGTATTCCGTAAACTGCGTACATTCCGTAATATCTGCATCATTTCGAACATCGTTGGAAAAACTGTTCAGAAATTTGAACTTGACTCTCTCGTGGACACTTTGCCTACCCTTCTTCTTGAGTTAGTTACACTGTTAGTCACAGAATTTTCCTTGAGATACACGAGATTAGTAGACTGACAAGGGAACATATATTCAGATGCGAATTTCCGATTTTGATGAAACTTATGTGACATATAGTTCTTTGAAAAATATTTGACACGTATTTTTTTTTATCGGCAACCATCCACTTTGAAGGGGTGTAAACAGCCATCAAAGTTGGGGGTCAAAACCATATTTTTTTAAATATCTCGGAAACCAGAGGTCACGCTGCTACCTGCGCCACCTTCTTTAGCTACTAATAAAACAATAAACGACACATAACCCAGTGGTATTGTTTAAAATACTATACACGTTTATACTAAATGCTTATATTTCGATAAAACAAGCCACAATTCCTTCCTACGCACGGCAGATGCAAGACTATCTTCCATAATGCATAATTATTGTTAAATGGCAAAAAAAAAAAAATCCTGAAACATGTAAACCTTAATTTTGATCAAAGATCACACACCCAAGTTTACATTAAAATGAACTAACGATAAATAAGAGAAACTGCAAAAAAAAATCAAATTTTTAATATATTGTTTAAACAAAAAACTTTTGTTAAAATTTTCTTGCGCGACTACATTTCTCATTGAAAAACACACAATTTAAAAAAAATTCACATTTATTCGACCTCTGGTTTCCGAGATATCTAAAAAAATATGGTTTTGACCCCCAACTTTGAGGGCTGTTTTCACCCCTTCAAAGTGGATGGTTGCCGATAAAAAAAAAATACGTGTCAAATGTTTTTCAAAGAACTATATGTCACATAAGTTTCATCAAAATCGGAAATTTGCATCTGAATATGTTCCCTTGTGAGTATTTTATGCATGGTGTATTTCAACCCTTTGCACTCGAAGCTATTTTAACCCGAAAACGAAGCATGACCTTCCTACCTAGAATATTCCCCTTCTATATAACAAATATCTGTAACAAAATGGTGCAATTTACTCTTACAATACTAGAAATGTTTAGTAATTTATTAGATACAAACAAATTTAATAATTTAAAAAATATTTTGACTAATGTTACAGCAATTTTTAGTGGTGCCTTACAGTCACCATTCGAGTGCTAAGGGTTAAAACGGATTGGAACGATTTAAGAAGACCGGATTTTTTATCTTGAACTTATTAAAATGATTGAAGTGAGAATGAAATGTTTGTCTGGCTCCTGTGTCTTGCAACAGATGCAGACAATTTTGCGCGGTCTAGTTATTATTCTTACCAGTTCTGAAATGCATCTACTAGGAGACATGGCGAACGGTTCCCAGAAAATCTTGGTGAAAGCAAAACTAGTTTTCGATTCGATCCGCATTTTATTATCGATTAGTTATTCAAGGTGAGATTGAGACGCAGCATCCCTTATGCAATCGAAGGCTTCTCCGAATGAATTAGCGAAGCCGGGATTGTTGCAGCGGTGGAATCGTCAGCGCGCGATGATAGACCGTGTATTTCAGCGTTCAATTATTCTAGGAAGGCACCTAATCGTTGGACGCGAGCGCTTACAAATCGCAGGTGTTGGGGAACGCGCGAAGGTGTGCATGCTCGATGATAAAGGTTTGCAGAAACCGCTGGACGCATCGTTAATGAATAAGTTGAGGTCCCCGGCGACCAGTTTGCGAGCGGAGCCGCGAGGCTCTGTCATCGGAGCGTTCCCGGCGCGTGTCAGCGACTATCAAACACGTTTCTCGGTTATCAAAAACAAAAAAAAAAAAAACAAAAAGAAACGCCACGTATAATTTCCCGATCCCCGTCGAGAGCGTTCCCATCCGGGGAAAAATCATGGGAGCTGGCTGGCTCTCTGGCTCTCTGGCTCGCCGTCGACAGATAAATGACACCTTAGAGGCAGAAAATTACTCACCTCTCGTAATGCACCTGCGCGCTGCCAAGGTCGAAGGACCCTCCAGCCTTTTGAATCAGCTTCGCTGAGATCATCGAGCGGTGCGCTGCGACAAAACGACCACGAGGGGAAAAAAGAATAATCATTGTGCAATCGGTACGAGTGTTTTCTTCTTCTTTTCTGTTCTATCCCCTCCTCTCTTTTATTTTTCTTGTCGACGGAACACCGGACGTTGATCGAGCGACGATCGAACGTACGCTTTTTTCGTTGACAAACTTTTAAAAATTGATTGATTGATCGACTGCTCGACTCATTTACGAAACCACAAAAATGGTAATCAAAACGTGCATCGTAAGATCCTATATTTATACATTCGCATTTGAAAATTTCGGGTCGATTATGATCGCCAGTTCACGGTCTGCATAAATCGAAGTTTGTCGTTTGTCGCATCGTTTTCACGTAACGAGCCGATGGCAAAATGGCAAGCCCTGCAGAGAATTCTACTCGCCCGAGGATTCGAAGTATTGTGTGCAAACGTGACATTTGTAAAAGTGCCATTCGCAAAGGCACTGCCGACCGAACTGACGCTCATAACAGTGTCATTAGCGGAACCGCTGTTTATGAACCTATTGTGTGCCATTTCGGAATTTACCATTTTAATCCGCAACCGCTTTGACAGAATTATTCAAGCGCGTTCAGCTACTTACGGTGTCCACGATTCGGATGGGACTTTTTAGAATTTCATTTAGGAGTGTCAGCGAAGAATAGAAATACTCACAGGTTCTGCACCGGCAGGGATCATGCTTGTCCAAATAATGACTGAGGGTGTCCCATCCTCCGCCAACGCGGACCATAACGTGACTCCTTAGGATCCTCACGAAGATGAGCACCTTTGTGTCTCCGATCCTGTACTTGCCCTCGGACACGCGGATCATGGGGAATTGTGTGGGGCACGTGCATCTCTCGACCAAATCTCGAACCTGTAACCGAAATCAAGAACACCTTTAAGCATCTGTCAAAGATTTTATCCTGTAAATTATTTAATTTTTATTTAAAAAATTTTAAGCCAACGCCACAACGTCAAACACTGGACCAGAAGTGTGGAATAAACTTTTTTGATACAAGGCTCCGTTCTCGAGAAAGCAAAACTACCTTTAAGCATCTGTCAAAGATTTTATCATGTAAATTACTAAATTTTTATATAAAAAAATTTAAACCCACACCACATCGATTCTACGTCAAACACTGGACCAGAAGTGTGGAATAAACTTTTTTGATAGGGGGCTCCGTTCTCGACAAATTGTACCCTAATGTTCGCGAGATGTCTGATCATGGCTGGCTGTTTCTACTTAGTAAATTTTCAGACTCGATTATCTCCTAAACGGAGCCTAGTACAAAAAAAATGTATTCTACATTTCCGACTCAGTTTTTCACGTAGAAGCATCCTCTGTCGCGTCTGTAACGATTACTATGACGATCAGTATGATTCTGAACGATTAGAGATAGAAATAACCAAGCTCCGTGAGCAAACTCGATCGAGGCGAAATTAGATTATAGGACGCGACGAACGTGAAAAATTTAACGAGCATGATTGCTTTTAGTCTGCAAAGGGTTAATGAAACATCGATCGATTTTTCCCCAGAGCTTTCAACGAAAGGGACAAGGCGATTTCACCACGAGCGACAGAGCTCAATCGCGTTGCAGTTGTTAGGGGCCATTGTGCCGTTAATTAAACCGGCCTGTCGGGCGACGCGTTCGAACGATACACGATTTTTCATGCGGCCTGACAACGGCCGGGCCCCGGCTCTGACCCGTATTTGTTGCGCAGGATTTATGGGGCCCGCGCGCGAGCCGCTATTGATTAGAAAGGCTGCGCGCACCGTGAAGTTTACGCGGTTGCATGTCGTCCCCTGACCAAATGTCAAGGAACCTATCGCGCCGTCTGCTCGGGTCCCGGTGACAAACGCGGCCCAAGAAACCGCCGGACGTCTCTTCCCATTGTCTGGCATTTCGCGTCGCTAAACGACGATCGATATTCCCGACGTTTCCTCCCTCCCTTTTCTTGCCGTTTCACCAGACGGAACGAAAACTCCACATTCACAATTTTCCTCCGCCTTTTCTTCGGACGCACTGTCCCGAGAATGGCCCGAGAAACCTCTAAATTGGTCCAATTAAAATTAACGCGGCTGGATTATGTTCCGTACGGCATGCTGCTGTAACCGGAGCCGAGACTCGGACTTGAAAATATTGGTTTAAACGTCCGATGAATTTCTTTAACCCTTTGCACTCCGAACCATTCTGGCAGAAATTTACAAATCCTCGTATTATTTGGTATAATTTTGGAACCAAGTAACACCGTATTATAATGATATTGGACTTACAGTCGAGTCGGAAAATAAGTTAACATTTGGTGATATGTAGGCAATGAATATGATGAATAAAATCAAGTTATTGTATTGTTTTTATTTAGGAGGTGTAAGGAAATAAACAAATATGTTAATAAAACATGTATTATCATTATTAAAGATTAAAGGCATGTCATATTCATTTGCCTGCATACACCAGTCGTTAACTTACTTTCGAACTCGACTGTATATGAATTGGTTGACATCGAGGAAAATATATTTGCAAAAAAATCAATATTTTATTTAAAGTTGCGCCGGAATAAATTAATTCCCCGTAATCGCTAATAAACTTTAATGTCCCCTGAGAGGGTACAGCGGAGTGCAAAGAGTTAATTTTCATGCTGTGCGAATAAAATATTCACCAAGTAAAAGTCAAAGGTTCATTGACGAATTTTTGCAGACGTCATCGGTAACGGTACAATCACGAAAATTTTCTGGTACGTACCTCGATGCTAGTCGCGTCCGATGAAAAAATAGCGAGCCAAACGGAAGAGTATAAGGCGTGACAAAAAAATGATCAGAGCTCCCATGTGGCAGGTTAATTAATCGGCAGATAAATGCTCGGAGATAAGAGGAACGGTACGAGGTTTCGCTCGCGGTGTTGCGAGAGAGCACGAATTAGCGACAGTCCGACCGATGCAAATGATTTTGCCCAGACGAACAAAGTAAAGCGAGCAACAGTTTCCGCCGGGGATTGCAGTGGAACACGGCTCGCCTTCGGATATGTCCGCGTTTTTGCCGGTTTTCAACGCGAAGTGAAAGCAGAAACTGCGCCCCAACTGTCCGTCCGTCAAACGGTCGTGGCTCGACGCGATTTTTCCCCCCGTTAAATCGACTGTTAATTTCATTGTGCACGTCACGGCTCCGCTTAGACTTCCTTTCAGCGATCGGCCAACCTAACCGGCCGATTTTTCACCGTTGGACAGGGTACACACGCAATCCGATGAGGAGATTATTAAGGCAGGACGGTCTTTCGAAAGCGTTCCGTTCTTTCCGATCAACGTTTCCTCGCGCACATAATTTCCTATGACTAACGCTCCCCTTTTTATTCTACCCCTCGGCCAACTTCAAGATTAATCGATCCTTCGAACGTTCTGATAAGCGAAACTAAGATCTTATTCTAATCACTCGATGGGTACGCTCGTTTCCTTCTTCCTGGTATCTAGAAATTTTTACTCCACCGTAATTAGCCTTGCTTCTCAAAATTTTAACGGAGCAATCTACCGCCCATTCGATACAGAAAATTTTTCAGATGGAAACAAAAACAGCTGGACTTTGTAATTTAACCCTTTTCAGTCCGATGTCCCCTCTAAGGGGGCATTATGAGTCTGGAATCGATGGCTCTGAGTGCAAAGGGTTAAGACTGAGGATTCTTATGCGAAATAAAAATTGTCCAAGCTAATTGTGGAAAACAGGAATTATACAGATGGAGTAATTTATTTTCGTCGTAAATGCACAAAGTCTGCAGTGCACTGATAGGTAATATAGCGATAAAGGAAAGATACAGTAGCGGACAAAACTTTAAGACGATGATTTGTAATTTTGATTGTACACATAATATACAAATACTATTTTTCTATTCTGTCCGTTGTTTTAAAGCAATACTGATATGTGTTTGACCTCCTTGATCTCAATGTTTTGATCGTCAAATGCCATCAATAGACATCGGATGTTTATGCAATTTCCAATTTTTATAGAAACATTTTAAGAAAGTGGAATGAAATAAAATTTTATTTTTAATGGGGACAGCCTTTGTAGATCCAAAGCAAATAAAAATCGTGTTAAATTCTCTCGAATTTTATATTATAGCATTTTTTTACCATTTCCATAAGCCATAAATGCATAAAGATCCGATGTCTAGTCATCAATGTAGGAGTTTCAGTGGTTTGTTTCGTCTGACCGTTTGTGAACCGCGGACATAAGTTTAAGACGATCCCTCTAACAAGCGACTTCTATTACATTCTTTCAACAATTTGGTATACAAATATTGAAGTCAGTGTCTGGCGTGTTTTTTGCTGCTTCAAATTTATCTACAGAGAAAGAAAGTATGGGTAAAGCTCGGAGTTTGCTACCAAACGAAAGGGAGCAGATCGTAAGACCGCGAAAACAAAAAATGACATTTGCCAAAATAGCAAGTCTAATTAAGAAATCAGAAACTGCATGTAAGCAGGCCTGGTATAAATTTTTAAAGACTGGAAAATATTCTGATCAATCAAGAAACGGAAGACCTCGAAAAACAACGCCATAAACGGATCGTCGGATTCACCGCTCATGTGAAAAGGACCGTTTTCGTTCTGCAAGTGATATTGCAACTGAAATAAACGTGAACAATAACACACACGTTAGTGCTAGAACTGTTAGAAAACGTTTAGAAGATTTTAATTTAAGAGGACGAAAACCTCGCAAGAAACCAATGCTTAGTTCAAAAAATCGGAAAATGCGACTTGCATTTGCTAAAGCTCATGAACATTGGACGAGTCAAGATTGGCAAAAAGTACTATCTTCGGACGAATCAAAGTTTAATCGCGTTGCTTCTGATGGATTACGATATGTAAAACGTCGTATTGGTGAAGATTTAAAACCACAATGCGTTTTATCCACAGTTAAACACGGAGGTGGTAGTGTCATGGTGTGGGCGTGTTTTTCTCGCAGTGGCCCTGGTCTGATACGTCGTATTGATGGAATCATGGATCGTTTTCAGTATATGGATATATTGAAGAATACCATGTTACCATATGCACACAATAATATGACTGAAAGTTTCATATTCCAAAACGACAATGATCCAAAACACATGGGCCGAGTTGTACAAAATTTTTTTCACGAAAAGAATATTACTGTGCTACCGCGGCCTTCGCAGTCACCTGACTTGAACCCAATTGAAAATCTGTGGAGTATAGTAAAGAAAAGTGTGGAAAATTATAAACCAAAAAATCTGAGTGATCTTTACTCTATAATAAAAACAGCTTGGAATACCATTCCTGTTGATAAATGTGAAAAACTAATAGATTCGATGCCGAAAAAGTGTGCTGAGGTGATAAAAAATAACGGACTTTGGACAAAATATTAAATTAAAACAAACATTTGACACATTTTTCTTATAAAGTGTTTCTTTTATGCATAGTCTTAAACTTTTGACCATGAGAATATAATACAGATTGGTTTTCCTTTTGCATATTATTACTAATTTGTTCAGAAACATAATGTAAATCTTTTTTGTTAATATCTAAACAAATTATTAATCTGTTACTACCAAAATAAGGACACTGTATTTAGGTTTTTCATATAAAGTAAATAATTACTTCCTTTCGTTCTTTTCGTCTTAAACTTTCGTCCGCTACTGTAGATGTAATTATCCCAAGCCGAGAAGCAAGGATTCTGCTAAATAAATATTGATTCAGGTTTCAATGAGGTGAATTATGGAAAAATCTCGGGGCCGATTCACACGGATTATTCTTTTTCACGTTTAACGAACCCTGACCCTCGAGGACCGTTCCACCGGTGAAGCTGTCCGTCACCCGCGCGGCCATCCATCTTCATTCAATATGGAAGCTTTCTCAGCATTAATAATTGTTAGCGATCGCTCCCACAAAGCGTCGTTCATTAAACTAATGATGTTTTCAATATTCAATCGACAGTTTCCTTCGGAACCGGGTCCCCCTGATAAATGATTTGATCACCGACGCCGGTGAAAGCATCCAGGCAAAGGGCAGGTAAATACGCGGATAGGTGAGCGATTTAACGCGGCGATAATGGCGAATGATCGATCGATTATACGCCGCGACGTGGGCTCTCGCGTGTCCGTGTTTTGATCGGCCTCGATCCCGCGCCGACTTAAGTATAGCGGGAAACGGAATCTGTTTGCCAACTTGTTCGATCGAATTTCTCGCAACAGCGGAAGCGCATCGATCTCGCGAACCTCTGGATCTCTCCTGAAGCAAGCTGAACAGAATTTCTCGAGATTCTAGTACTACAAAACCCGGTCTTGTTAAACTCCGCATCTTCGGAGTCTATCCGGACTTGAAATCTGTTTACCATTCAATTCTGGAGTCTGGTCATCGATCAGCCGCGGGGAAACCGCCTCGTTGCAAAATTTCAGCGAATCGCGCACCGATTTATTGCTGGGAAAAATGTCGTCAACAGATAAGGGTGCTGGCCGGCAGGGAGGAGAAATCCGGTGGCGTTTCTAGCGATGGGTTTTGCGTCCTGTGCAAATTTCCACAAATCCTGAACCTTCTCTCTTTATTTACTGCCAGACACAGCAAAATCTTTTTGCGAAGTAAAAATCCTCGATTAAGAATTGAACCGTTCGAAGCTTTGCTCCCTTCTTGAACAATCTTAGCCCCTTGTGATCTATCGTGCGATCACAATGATTGGAACTCTTGTGAAGTTTATAATTTACCGGGGAGAAAAGGAGGTTTATTCTCGAATGACTAAATAGTAATCACGAGGATCAATAGCAAACGTAGATTTGAACAGGTTCGAGAGCATCGAGTAGCCATCGCTGCGCGCTCGAACACGCGCTCGCTCGCGGCCCGTCTGTGATCCGGCGATAAATAATTTTCACCGTTCCACTGTCAAATGCCTGCCTGTGGGTGTTCGCACGTAAATGATATATATTTATACCGGCCGATTCGCCGCGCCGATAACAGAGCGTAATCAATAACGCGGGCGACTTAATACTCCGAGAGAGGAAAGCCCGCTCGCGCGGGATAACGGGCTCCGCTTATTTTCGCTAACGCCGCGATCCCGGTAATTGGCAGCTCGATCCCGCGAACCGTTCCTCTAGATCCCAGCCAGTTTTCTTTCTTTCTGTGCGAGCGGATTTTTTTTCCGCCGTTTGTCGTTGCGCGAACCCGCCAGCGAAATATTCGAGACAGTCGATATTCGATTCTTCCGTGCTCGGAGAATTTGATCGGTTACCAGCATTTATTTATTGTTTGTGGAAATAATTGCTAAACGGGAGTCGGCGCACAGTGGTCCGGATCGCAGAATTTACAATTAGGGACATTCGACCAAAAAGTCGACCTTTCGAAATTGAAAACTAATCAATTTGTATTGCTTTGTAAATGTTTACAGACCTCGAAAATGAAGAAATTAATGAAATTGTGAATACATATTTTAGTTTCTATGATCAAAGTCGAACGTTTGAAAAGTAGCATATTTCACCAGGAAAAATTTCTCAAGTTCTTTGCGATGTCCTCATCGTCTGGTCCCATATTTTCTCTTAATTTTTTTTTTTGCATGGTGTAGAGCACCCCTTTCCAATAAGAAACCATATGTTTTTTTAGTAATAACTAATAATAAGATATTTAAAAAATAATGCTGAATGATACATGACAGATTAAAAAAATTTGATATGTTTGTCAGAGGAGATCTTTTTTATCCCAAAAGAAGATACCAGGCTCTAACAAACAGGAATATGTTCGGCACACCTTCCTCTAAATAATCACGAAAGGATTAATTCCCCCCTTGTCCCACTGCTCAAATTATTATTGTTTAAAGCTATTAATGTTGGACGCGGTATCGCATGAGTTGATGAAAATCTGCAAGGAGAAGAGTTTTTTTCGTTTGAATTTTAAAATTAAAAATTTTTTAATTTTATTTTTTTTTTTTATAAATTACAAAAAATGCGTTGTTGCCAATAGGGAAACTTTCAGAGGAGGCCCAAGAAACGCGTCATAAAGATTTCAAACGCATACGACGTAGAAACACGCGAAAAAATTCAAGATTATGCACAAACGAAGACATATTGAATCGATTACTTTTAACATCTGATCCATATATATCTAGCATTAGAACAAAATCATACAGGAAAAAAGTCAGGCTATTAGAAGCAGAAGCTTTAGATTTAATAAATATTTAATATAAAAAGTGTAATGAAAATAATAGTAACAGTAACAACAACAATTGTGATACAATTCTTCTTTAACCTATCCGTAGGTTAGCAATTGAACATTATCTGGTTCAAGTTGCACGTTAGTATCACATACGGTTTAAAAGTTATACAAAAATGTCACACGATTTTCCAATCTGAACCACTGTGCGGCGTGAAAATTCTTCCCCTCTCGGAAGGGACGAAGAATTTTTAAAAGACCGTGGGAAATAATTATTTGAGGGACGGTAGATTTTTTCGAGAGCAGAAAGAGTTCTGAGTTTCGGAGATTCCTCGCGGAAAAAGTTTCGCAGGCTGGTGTCAGCGCGGAGGCTCGCGAGTCACGTGAACGGCTACTCCTAAGCAGGAAATATGTAGCCTACAAAGTTAGCGGATCGTAGACAATTGCCGTGTGTCGCAAGACAGGGGCTAGAAAAGGTCGACGAGTCGGATGACTATTATTAGAACCGACGCTGACAGCCGCGTCGATTCGAACTGTTTTTCGCGTGAAAAAAGATCCTCGCGATCACGGTAATCGTCTGGTACCTTAATCTCTGCTGACAAATTCCACCGATTTCGTAACCCCCCCCCCCCCTCCTTTTTTTAAAGCGATAACTAGAGCACACTGGTTTCCGAGGATCGAGAAAACACGTGTCAAACCCAGATAGCACTGGACGTCTTAAAGACGTCTGTTTTACGTCCATTTTTGGTCTGAACGTCTTACGTCCTGAAAAGACGTCTTTAAGACGTCTTAAAGACGTCTCGTAAAAGACGTCGTTTTTACGTCTCATTTCAGACGTCTTTAAGACGTCTTTTACTAGTCGTCTTTAAGACATTTCATTTCTTGACGTTTCAGTCATTCTAAACTGCTAGAGAAAAGCTTTACAAACTGTACACACGCAACACAATATAACGCAGTTTTCCATCCTTCGAATAGACGTTTATTTATTTAGGAAAGTTAAATAACTAAATTGTTAATTTAGTACTATTATAATTTATTACATATATATTCGCAATAGAATTTAGCAATAAATATTGTTTAACAATAAAACTATACATTATATATCACAAATCCAAAATCCAAAATAATATATCAAAATAAATAGATAAATAAATAAATAAGTTAAATAAATAAATAAAGCATAAAATGTTAATGTTCGCGGATATGCTGAAAAACATTCTTTTCATTTATTTTTTTTATTTATAAATAAATAAATTAATTAAATAAATAAATAAATAAATAAAGCATAAAATTTTAATGTTCGCGGATATGCTGAAAAACATTCTTTTAATTTATTTTTTTTATTTATAAATAAATAAATAAATAAATAAAGCATAAAATGTTAATGTTCGCGGATATGCTGAAAAACAATCTTTTAATTTATTTTTTTTTATTTATTTAGTTTTTTTGTTATAACAAACATTCAATTTATATTTCTTGTACATGTATACAATATTCAAATTTAATATTTTTCTCACAAGAAAAAATGTGGCTTAAAAAATATTTTTCCAATATTTGACAAACATATCTATCTAATATTTTTGTGCTACTAGGGGTCTGTTTCGGGACGTCTAATAGACGTCTGAACGTCTTTGACAGACGTCTTAAAGACGTCTTTAAGACGTCTCTGTGCTATCTGGGACTGCCAGAAGGAAAGGACGAGGGTTGCGAGATTTCGCGTGCGTGAATGACGTCGCGATTACTCAAGAACACTTTTCTTGATCAGCATAATAGAGTCGTTTCTATGTGGCAGGTCGGACTCGACGTGACCATGTTTCGCGTGAATGAAATATTTGGAGCGACGTGACGCAAACTGAGGCGTCGATAAAACCAGGAGACAGGACAAGAATTCCGATCGATCGATCCACGATTTATATTTCATCGGTCCGGAAATCGTCGCCAGAAATGCTCGCCGGTCATGTCCGTCATGTCCGTGTCCTTTTTCACCATTAGTTATTCAATCCTTTCTCGATTCTATCCAGGGATGTACTCGGTGAATCCGGTAGAATATTTTATACGATTGTTTAAAAATTGTCAGGACGAGAATCGACCAGATGGAATATTAAAACACTATGCATTGGGACAGCTACGTAACAGTTTGCATTTATGACGGAAACGAGTAGACGGAATTGAAAACAGGGAAAATATTCCAATTTAAAAATATTCTATTATTTTTTTAATGTATAGGGTGTCACAGAACTGTCGAAATACCTTCGAAGGGGTGGTTCCCGAGGC
Source organism: Seladonia tumulorum (assembly GCA_913789895.3). Taxonomy (NCBI): domain Eukaryota; kingdom Metazoa; phylum Arthropoda; class Insecta; order Hymenoptera; family Halictidae; genus Seladonia; species Seladonia tumulorum. The sequence continues at coordinate 36,232,735 of OU565266.1, forward strand.
CCCATTTAACTACGAATGCAGAAAAGTTTTATTTTACATACAAATTCTCAGCCTAATTACAGATCTTCGGGGTGAATTTAGAAAATCCCTTTTTAACACGTCGACTACCACGTCACCCATATATGGATGACGGAATTATTTGTTCAATCTTTAAAATGAATTTTTACGTTAACACTTAGCCGACCGATCTGGGAGATCTCCCCATTTTGACTTTAGCAACGAGTTTCTCGTTTTCTGTCATTGATAACTACCTCGACCAAAAAAACAATATTAGAATATATTACTGTTTTTCTATTCCATGTTTGAGTCGTCTTATTTATCTTTAGTCATCTTTAATGTCCTTAATTTCCTGATTTTGTTACCTATACTTTTTGAAAAACGATTAAAAAATAATTGTTATAAACTTTTAATTTCATGTTTTGTATAAATAATATGTGAAATCGTTAAACGAAATTGTTTCCGTGAAATATAATTGCTCACATGACCAGTTTTCGGACTTTTTTGAGTTCAAATAGTGAATTTCAGTCCGAATTTTCTTTCGAAAAATGCGCGGTGCAAACCGAACAGTTCTCTGTGGCGCGTGCGGTCGGCTAAGTGTTAATATATTCATTGTACCAAATTTGATTAGGATCTGTAAAATGCAAGAAAGTTGTAGAACCACACGATATCGTACACTTAATTTTTTCAACTTCTGTTTTATCAAATAACTTACTTTGATTTCGTGGAATTTTTCAGCTTTCTTGTTTGGCGTTCAAAGTGTTAAATAGGAGAAAAAATGTAGAAAATATGAAAAATTAGTCGCAGAGAGAATGGATTAAAAATTGGCGAATGTTTAGAGGAGAGCCGTGAAAGAAAGTATGGTCGTCCAAGCGAGGATTCCGGGCGTTTAATCGGCGATTGCGTCAGCCGAGCGAATTCGATCCAAGAAAGGAAACGTCGCCGGAGCAAATCGCGCGCTTTACAACCGGAAGTCTAGTGCAGGCTGGGAGAAGCGATCTCGGAATAATTCCGCGGGTAAGGCGAAACTGCCGGCAGAAAAATCAAGGAATTAATTCGACGGTTGTGTGAGTGCGTGGGCGGCGAACGAGGCCCCTCGACGTCTTCCATTCTACTCCCTCCCTCCACCCTCTTTATCCCCCTTTTATCCCTCTTTATCCCTCCCTCCTTTGTCTTCCTCGGCCCTCCATTCACTCGTATTTTCCTGGTTGATCGACACTCTCCGTTCTCTTCTTTGTGGTCTTTTCTCTCTCTCTGTGCAGTCTCTCGCTCGTTGTTCGCCTTTTCTCCAACGTTTTCCTTTCTCATTTCCCCACCCACCCCTTCGACTATTCTTTCGTCCCTGTTTCACTTTGTCCCACTGTTTCTTCTTGCATTCAGATTTTTCCAGAAGCCTCTCCTTAGTGTGCTCTCCTCGGAGCACCGTTATTCTCCGACGACCTCGGACGAGTGTCGTGCCTTTCGGCTTCGGCAGTCAATTTTCTTTCTGGAGCACGTTCGATTCCTTGGAAACTCCTTTCCGCCCTGGCACACTGTTCCTTAGGCCCTCGAGATGCAATACTGGGTCTCCCTAAAGCCTCTGCAATGATTCACCGAGGTAACTCGAAGCTGTGAGATTTAGAAGCCGCAGAGAAGCTGAAGAATATATGAGCCGTTTATTTTGAAAGTGGCCAAACTCCGTTTTTCAGTTTTTTCCGGTTATCATGGTTACGTGTACAACTTTATCTTATTTATCAGTAAAGCATTTCAGGTTGCTTATAATCCGAGCAAATACGATAATTCTTGACACATAAGTTTTCAGAGTTAGTTTAATAATCGAACCGTGTAGTTTGAAAGTGGCCTAACTCTATTTATACTTAAATAATCAAGATAATATATTTACTATTGATAGTGTCGGAAAGTAGTGATGAAGGTAATTTTAATTAATTAGTATTTACAATTTAACCTCAGTTTTTGGACAATTGCGTTACTTGAATAACCAGAGTACGTTTAATTAATATAAAACTTAAAATTTAATATTAAATTTTAGAAATTATTTCACCCATGGGGAAGAACAGAACAAGACTATTATTTAGTTCAGATAGTGAAGAAGAAATAGTAAGTAATGATTAAAAAAAAAAAATCGAAAAAGAAACCGAATTATAGAACAATATTCATCTTCAGAGGATGAAGATATGAATGACAATAGAGAAAAAATTGATGAATCACACATCCAAAAAGTGCGAAAGATTAAACGGAATTCAGGAAAAAGATATTGTACTCAAACCGGAAATATTGTACCGGAAAAAATTTTCGAAAACAAAGATTGCCGTTGTCGGAATGCATGCACAAAAAATTACGATGAAAAAGAAAGAAAGAATATTTTTGAGAAGTTTTGGGGTTTTGGAAATTTTAACAAACAAAATGTATTGCTTTACGAAGCTGTCGAGCGCAAAATTATGCACGTTATGTAGTTAATTGAATCGCATAAATTATGTTCCTGAAGTATTTTAAGGATATGTAAAATAAATTCAGTATTGTTTTTTTTCAATTTGAAGCATCTTAAATTATGTTGAATGGACTTGGGCACCTTCAAATTTTATAATGAATCTGGTTGTTAATTTTAAAAGTGGCCTAACTCCATTCTTGATAAGAAAACGCATATTATTCACTTAATAATTGCCCCTATTTTAATAGGAACTATAAATTTAACACCCTCTTAGATACACTTAAGCAGTGCGACTCATTAATGTCCTATACGTATATTTTTAAATTCATTGAAACGCAAACCCTTAAATATCTCGATTTTAAGATAAATGGACTTAGGCCACTTTCAAAATAAACGGCTCATATTTCTATCAGGGGTACCCATCAGTAATCAATTGTTTGCAAAGAATTTGTTTCGCCTTTAGTTCTGCAAATCCCAAAAATTTTAGGCGCGCAAGAAACAAGCGAAGAGGATCTCACCTATCGCTGCCAGTTAATCGAAATAAAAATTTTCTGCGTTTGTTACGAGACGCAGGAGTCGTTCGAGAATTTTAATGGCATTCCAACCTAGAATATTTCCATTCTATTTAATTCTCTTAATTTTATGCATACGTAATTGAACGCTTGCCACGCTTATAAATAAATATAGTAAATAGGGAAACGAGCGCAATTTATAATAATTAGCTTACGGTTCAATAGAGAAGAGCAATGCGAAGAAAATTGCTCTGTGATCGCGAGGGACCTCAGAGTGTCAAAATTAAATTCCCCTTTCGTTGAAGTAATTGTATAATTTATTCCAACGTTTCGCTAATTTCAGAGTGAGGTATCCAAAAGTTAGGAAAACTGAGCTAAAATTGAACACTGTGACCAACGAAACCTAGGTTAATTTCTCTGGCAGTTTTTACCCCGAAACTGATACCACCCCCAAGGTCTCCAGTAAATTGGATAGGAACTAATTACCGTCGACGATGGAAATAAAGTTGACGGACTCGTTAAGAGGGCAGAGTACTCGGCTTCCAAGCTAGTTTCCGAGATAAGCGCGTCTCGAGCGATCGATAGGCGGGTGGGTCTGTTTTTCAGAAAACAGCCCCGCGACACAGGGTGCAAATCGACGGTGCAACTGTCGGGGTAAACAAACTTCCTCCCAGGTTACGTGACTCCTGTTTCCGAACGATTGAACCGATCACGAACCGTGCTCCGTATCGTTAGGTTGGGTTCTCCGTTACGTAAGCCGCGGCGGCCTTGCATTATAGCATCATAACCATTCATCCTGTCCGCTCACCTGCAATGCGCCACACTCGGTGTCCGCTCGGGATATCCACGACGCACGGCCGCGACAAAATTCTGGATGTTACTGCACGATTACGGACCCGCGAGACGGGAATTACCGATCTACGCTTGGCAACGATCCAAGGAATACTGAATCAATTTTGGTTTCCGAAAAAACGTCCCTTTTTTCGACGGAAATTGCGATTTTCCTTGAAACGGCCTCCTTGCACATTGTATTTCTGCTCAGGAGGAATTAAGAGGCTCGGAATTTTTTTTATAGGATAGCTTTAACATCCAAGTACATGTATAAAAAGTTTCGTTAACATCCGTTCGTTGATAATAAGCTGGAAAATTATTTAAGGGAAAATGCTCCACCTCGGCTCGACGGAGCTTAGATAATTTTTTAGAAGCTTAAAAATTGAAGGATGCTGTTGAAATTTTTCTTGTATGCAAAGCAGTGTTGGCACTAGTGTGTAAAAAAATTTCGAGCCAATTGGTGGAGCACAAGGGAGTGGAGAAATTGTTAAACGACAATGTTGTTTCGTCGAAAGGGAACTCCTCCTGTGGGAAGGACGACAGGCGTATGTGGGTTAGAGTTCCTCGGTAAAAATATGTTTTACGAGGCAGTCTGGGAACTAGAGGCACACGTTACGGAGCGCTTTGTACTATTCCAGGGTTCCGAGAGTGCTTGTAGACGAGTAAACTCCATCCAAGGAATACTAAATCAATTTTGGTTTCCGAGAAAACGTCCCTTTTTTCGACGGAAATTGCGATTTTCCTTGAAACGGCCTTCTTGCACATTGTATTTCTGTTCAGGAGGAATTAAGAGGCTCGGGAATTTTTTTACAGGATATCTTTAACATCCAAGTACATGTATAAAAAGTTTCGTTAACATCCGTTCGTTGATAATAAGCTGGAAAATTATTTAAGGGAAAATGCTCCACCTCGGCTCGACGGAGCTTAGATAATTTTTTAGAAGCTTAAAAATTGAAGGATGCTGTTGAAATTTTTCTTGTACGCAAGGCAGTGTTGGTACTAGTGTGTAAAAAAATTTCGAGCCAATTGATGAAGCACAAGGGCGTGGAGAAATTGTTAAACGACAATGTTATATCGTCGAAAGGGAACTCCTCCTGCGGGAAGGACGACAGGCGTATGTGGGTTAGAGTTCCCCGGTAAAAATATGTTTTACGAGGCAGTCTGGGAACTAGAGGCACACTTTACGGAGCGCTTTGTACTATTCCAGGGTTCCGAGAGTGCTTGTAGACGAGTAAACTCGTTCTCGTCCAGTGGCTCGTCGAGACAACTTGTTCTTTGCCCCCGTGTCTTCCTCTCTCGCGAACGTCTCATAACTTGACACGCTTTTCCGCGGATCACGGCTCAGTTGGAATTATAGTCTTCCGTGTTAGTGGATGATGGACCCCTCTGCTCCGTCGAGACTCGGCTAACTACCGCGGTGTGCCGAACAGGCCGACGGGACCGCTGACTTTTACAGTGGTTCCGTACTATTTCACGAAATGCACTGACAAGACCAAATTTCCTCTGCTCGATGTTCCTGACACCTTCGTGGCAGCAATGGAAGCGATACATATGAAAGCAATGGATGGCAATAAAATTGAGCGTGTAAAGACTTCGTCGAGGCTCATCGAATTATCAAGAAATTTAACGAATTAAATTGGAGGGACGAGAATAAAAATCATACTACAGTCCTTAGGCAACAGAATTCAACGGATTGTGCTTTGACTTTATAAAATTACTGAAAATTGACCTTCTGCGGTCGTATGTCTACAAAAATTAATTCCGAAAAGCACGACACTTATACATAAACTTAATACGACCCTAAAGGGGGTCGTACTAAATTTAGCAAACTTCAATGTTGACGGTGCGTAAGAGATTGTCAATACACGAAAACTACAAAATTATATTCAGTTAACATTCTACATATAACATTTTTCCGAGGTAGAATTAACCCCTTGCACTACTATTTATCTTGCGATTAGAACGATTAGAAATTCTTCATCGTTCAGAATTTCAAAGAAAAGAAAAAATAGTTTATATTTATTGTATGTCTATGTTTTCTCCAAAGGATATACAGGGTGTCGCAGTTTTTTCCAGCCAAACTTTGCCAGCGTGTTCTACATGCAAAAGAAAGAAAAAGATGTTATATGAACATATGCTCTTAAATGTTTTATTAAGGAGTTATGACACAGTTCGTTGACACAGCATACGAACGTATTATGAATATCTCTGTTTGTGTTTACATAAAGTCTTATGTTTACTTGCTGAAGTAGTTGATATCGACATTATTTATTAACGTTTTATTAACGAGTTAACATTTCAAAATGACATCCGTTATTACGAATACAGGATTGGCATCTAACAAAAATTGACTCTATCGTATTACTAGTGCTCGGGCACTTCCATTACAAAAACCATAAATAAAATGCATATCAGCGTATTCACGATTGGAAAATTCACGTGGCATCTCGATATGAAGTCGTACAGCGTACGAAACATTATTAGCTCAGTAGAAATCAATGTCGATATCAACTACTTCAGCAAGTAAACATAAGACTTTATGTAAACACAAACAGAGATATTCATGATACGTTCGTACGCTGTGTCGACGAAATGCCAGTTCATTATCATTTTGTATTATTAGTTATAACTCCTTAATAAAACATTTAAGAGCATATGTTTTCATATAACATTTTTTTCTTACTTTTGCGTGTAGAACACATTGGCAAAGTTTGGCCGGAAAAAACTAGGGCCACCCTGTATATCGACTACAACGAAGTAGAATTTTATTTCGTTTTAAAGGGAATTAATAAGATACATATTTATTAGACTCTGTTCAAAATCTTCATCACGAGAGTCTGACTCGATATTGTAGGGCAAGGGGTTAATAAAGAAAAAAATCTGCAAGAATCCAATGAATCAATCACTGTAGCCGGCGACATGCCGCACGCTTCCGAATTCGACTTTTCGGCGCATGCTCGCAGGCTAATGAAGAGGCATAAGCGGGTACAACGATCCCGTTTGACAGGCTCGCGAGAGGATCCTCGCAGAGACAGCTGAAGCTGATGCAGGAAGAGACGCTGAATGTAGAGAGGGGGGTCACGGTGAACCTGAGGAGCCTGAAGGGGAGGGGAGGAAAGTCCTGGCGACCGCCGCTCGCCGGGATTAGTTTTCTTCGCGTTGTTATGTTAATAGACACGTCGACACGCGGAAGTACCGGGCCGCGACACGGGTACCGGACCCTCGTTCAACAAACGAGAAGTGTCTTGCAAGTTTATTGCCTGCCACCGATGATGTCTCGTCTCGTTGCCCCTCCGCCTCCCCTTCGGGCTACAATGGTACGCAGGATCTCCTGAAATCCTTCGGACCAAGAATAGAAAGTTAACCTTTCCGCGCCATTTTCCTGTCTTTGGCTGCGTTGCTACCGCGGTTCGTCAATCGAAACCCCACTTCGACGATCAGACTACTGAAGTTTTCTCGATACACTCTCGTCAATCATGTGTGACCAGCTGGCAGAAGACTCGGAGACAATTTTTATTGAAAATAATATATCAGCATGTCCGAAAAGATCTTTATGCAAAGTAAAAAATGTTTGCATCGATTACAAGCCGCAGGAGCGAAATTTATTTCTTCTTTGAATTATTTTATTACTAGACCGCGGAAATTTATGCATTTATGGCTTCTGAAAAGGGCTAGCCGGTTAAGATGGTCAAAACTGCCCTTAGACGTTTTTCAATGCTCAACGAACCATTCGAAAGCTGACCAAGAAAAACCCCTCTAAGCAAAATTTCAACCCCCTATCTTGCTCGTGAGGGTAGTTACAGGGTAAATTAGAGTTCGAGCTTTTCCGCGCATTTTCCGCACTCTGATGCTTCCTAAAATTCGGAAAAAATGTGGTATATTTCGGACCCTAAGGCGGATTTTTGAGAATTTTTTCAGATTTTTTGGATGAAAACTGTGGTCGTAAAAACTGAAAAACCCTCAAAAAATCATGCTATTTACCTGTTTAGTACCTCAATATAGTACTGTAACAGGCAATGTTGTCAATTTTTTTTTAGATTTTTTGTTGGGGTAGATCATTGTCAAAAACAAGAAAAACCGAATTTTTTCGACGTTTCTGCTATTAGGAGGAAAGTTACACTTGTTGATTTTATTGTAAGTATATATTAAGTAATTTTTAACGTTATTATACATTGAAACAAGTAAGTGTTTGACCTGAGAAATATGTTTTAAGAGAAAGAATAAATTCTATTTTGTGCGGTATATACCAGAATGTTCGCAACGTTTACAACATCGTTAGAATATAAAATTCCACAGAATTTAGTACGATCTTTATTTATGTCGGAACCACAGAAACTGCTGCCACTGGAAATAAGATTTTACAGTAAAACCTGTTTTTGTGCGGTGGATAGGGACCGCATAAGAGAAATCGTACAAAAAAATATTCGAAAATTTTATAAATTCTTACATGTAATAAACAACTTTGTACGATATACTATCTAAAATTTTTTTTATGCGGTGGATAGGGACCGCATAAAAAAAAGCCGGACTTAGAAAATACATCAATGATTTATGAAATAGAGGAGAGATTGCTTTCAATTAAACTAAATAATTAAATTAGACATAAAGAAATTGTAAAAATATTAAGTCCAGATACATCGTTGTTAAGGAGACCACGTAATCAGAGTTCGTCCACAACATGTATATGTACATTGATAGGAAACATTAAACTGGTGCTAACGCCGCTAAGATTCATATACCGCATAAAAATAAATCACACGAAAAAAATTGCACAAAAATAAAATCGTACAAAAACAAAATCGCATAAAAAAGGACCGCACAAAAACAGGTTTTACTGTATATGATTCCACTGTAAGGTACTCAGGTGTCCTCACAGGTACCTCAGGGTACTCGGAAAAGTTTTTCAAGGATAGAATGCTTTGGGAAATGGGCAGTTGATGATCTTTCTGCAAGAGACACCGTCGAGGATCGGGTTAAGAATGACCGGTTCACGATCGGGCGAAGGGACTTTCATCTCGGCGGAAAGGACTCGTCGTGCGGCCCGACTCATTTCCACGATCAAGATTTCCACGCGAGGAGCCTTGATCACGGAACCGTGGATCGTTCGTCTCTCCTCCTTCCCACGAGCCTCCCCCGCCGCGGATCATCCTGGGAAGAGATCGGCTGCCGGCGATACCGGCTGCCGAGATAGCGATCAGGATCTCGAGCGGCGGTGTTCCATCACTTTCTCCGCCGGTTTGTACACCGTGTTAATAAATGCCGGCGACATTTTTTCACGGTCGATCCTCGCTGGCCTGACGTAACCGGGAGGGATCCTGCTGTAGCCGTTGTTGTTTGTTGTCGTTGTCGTTGTCCGTGTCCGTGTTCTCGCGTCGATCGTGACAGGATCATCGGCCCCCGGCCCGGGTAAAAACACACTTTTATCCTTCGGCGAACAACGACCCGACTTCCGTTCCACGGCTAAACGAAACACCATGTTCTGCACGCGAAAACAGGGGCGGGAGGGGGGTGGTTAAGTCATCGGTTCGCATTTTTTCGCAAAGACAATTTTTGCGCTGTTCGAACTTACGCTCGTTTTTACAAGAACACGCTGTACTTTGGAATTTTTTATCTCTGGAACCGTGTGTCTGGTCCGAATGAATTATTTTTTGCCTTAATCTAGAAGGTTCAATCTATCGTTGAAATTTTTTCCAATTCAGAAACTAATTTTCCAACGTTGAAAATTATAAACGGATTTTTGTTTGGCGTTTTTTGTCGATATCTTTCTGGAGGGGTAAACATCGTCGCAGTTACCAATTTTTATCTCTGAAAATACGTGCCCGATTCCATTGAACTTTATTACGTTTTAATCTAGTATGTTCGAACTACAATACCAAATTTTTTCCAGTTGAAAAGTTGATTTTAAAAATCATAAAAAAATTTCATATTTGTCGCGATCTCTGTCACGCGTCCACCGTGGGTCGAATACCCGTTGCAGTCAAGAATTTTTATCTCGGAAACCGTGCGTCCGATCCAGTCGAGGGTTGTCGCATTCGACTGTGGAAGGTTCGAGCCGAGACAGGAATTTTTCTGCTCGCCGGGGAAATCGATTTTCCACCGCGAAAACAGCGAGATCGATCGCCGACGAAATCTAGGAAGCGGTGAGCCGGAGTTTTCCAGTTGCGTCAGATTCCGGGAAAGTCGGTGTTCAGGGAGCGACAAGCGTTCGCAGGTAAATGAAAGGCTGTGTACCTCAGGTAACCTCGGGTAATGGCACCGGATAATTCCTCGTATCGCTGGTAATTGCTGTTTACGCGGTCCCGTGCACGCCGGTTACGCGATGACCACGACGAGACCACCGGGATTTATGCTCGGAGCGATCGTTTTTCCGATCGATGGAAAATGGAAATGCCCGTTTCGTGTCCAAGTATTTAAAGGAGAAGCTTGGAGACTGGATATTGAAAAACTAATTCGCCTCTTCCGTCTTCGAATACCCGGGGAAAAAACGAGAGAGAAAACAGAAGTTTCTCGGCGATTCTTCAGGCTTCCCGTTTGAGAAGGTTCGTCGAGTCTGAAGATCGTGGGACAATGTTCTTTAGAACTCGCCTGCGGCTAGAACGTTCAGAATCGACAGGAAAATTCATCTTCTGACGAGGAGCAGCATCGTTTCGACTTCGAGGATACCTTGGGAAAAGAGATGCACTTCTTCTTTTGTGAAGACGTTCGAAGAACCCAAGGATATCTACACTTTCATGCAAAATAAAGAGGCCAAAGAAAAAGTTCTTTCTTCCTGTAATAATTTTAGAAATAGGGCATTGAAACTCCTGAATTACTACACCCACTAGTTCTTTTTAGAAAAGCATAAAATCGCAATCTAGTCATATAATTTCTTAAATCAGGGAAAATACGTTTTTATTTCATTTCTATTTTCCAAAATTGCCTCAGAAGCTTTTCGTTTCGCACGAGAATCAGCAGTCTAGCCATCTACGATTTATAACAAAATGTTCTCTTTCTTTACAACAAAATGATCACAAACAACAAATAAAGAGGCCAAAGAAAAAGTTCTTTCTTCCTGTAATAATTTTAGAAATAGGGCATTCAAACTCCTGAATTATTACACCCACTAGTTCTTTTTAGAAAAGCATAAAATCCGCAATCTAGTCATATAATTTCTTAAATCAGGGGAAATACGTTTTTATATTTAATTTCTATTTTCCAAAATTGGCTCAGAAGCTTTTCATTTCGCACGAGAATCAGCAGTCTAGCCATCTACGATTTATAACAAAATGTTCTCTTTCTTTACAACAAAATGATCACAAACAATAAATAAAGGGGCCAAAGAAAAAGTTCTTTCTTCCTGTAATAATTTTAGAAATAGGGCATTGAAACTCCTGAATTACTACACCCACTAGTTCTTTTTAGAAAAGCATAAAATCCGCAATCTAGTCATATAATTTCTTAAATCAGGGGAAATACGTTTTTATTTAATTTCTATTTTCCAAAATTGGCTCAGAAGCTTTTCATTTCGCACGAGAATCAGCAGTCTAGCCATCTACGATTTATAACAAAATGTTCTCTTTCTTTACAACAAAATGATCACGAACAATAAATAAAGAGGCCAAAGAAAAAGTTCTTTCTTCCTGTAATAATTTTAGAAATAGGGCATTCAAACTCCTGAATTATTACACCCACTAGTTCTTTTTAGAAAAGCATAAAATCCGTAATCTAGTCATATAATTTCTTAAATCAGGGGAAATACGTTTTTATTTAATTTCTATTTTCCAAAATTGGCTCAGAGGCTTTTCATTTCGCACGAGAATCAGCAGTCTAGCCATCTACGATTTATAGCAAAATGTTCTCTTTCTTTACAACAAAATGATCACAAACAATATCAATTACTCCGATCGTAGATATCACCTTGCCCCAGGCGAAAATATTCGAGGAATTCGCTCGGACTCCGATAAATAAATTCAGGGAATACGTCGAAACGAAAAGCGAAGTGCAAAGCGATTTATTTGTTTAATAAATCTCGTGTAGAAGTCACGGTAAAAGGAGAAGAGTGGAGCATAACTGCGAGCATAGTTGCATCGAAACCGGCCTCGAAATCGAAAGTTAAATCGCCGGCGCTTGCTCGAGCGTCCGATAAGATGATTGCGCGAGTAAATTGATATCATTTAATTCGATGCTTACGCAGCGAATTATTTCCCGCGATTATCCGAGAGGGGTCTGAGAGCGTTGAATAATGGCGCAACATTGTGACCAATATACGAGTCCATCGATTAGGCGAGCACGCGAAATACTTCGGCGTGACGTATACGAGCTCCGGCAGAGGTTCAATTATGGCAGAGCCTCCCAACCAATTCTTCGAGCGATTTTAGGAATTCGAGAGGCATTCGACGGGAATCGCGATGGGGTTCGATCTGTGCGAGCTCTCGAGCGTGCCCTGTGCACCCTCGAACGTCAAATCGAATATCATATTTTCGACGGACGATCGCCCTCGGCAAGCTCTTTACATGCCTATATTCTCCGGAGGACGTAAAACTCTTTAATGACCCTCCCCCGATTGTACTCGAAACTTTCTACAGCGTCCAATAACGTAGACTTGGTAATTTCAGCGCTTACCAGGTCTGTAAATATGAAACCGGAATTTGCCCATAGGTGACTCTATAACTGTCAATGTAGTTACCGTAAAACCGCGTCACTGACGCCATTTTCTTGTTTTGACATCTGGTAAAGATTTTCAACTCGTAACCATACAAGTTTCATACAACAGCATAGTTTTTAATAGCGTTGAACATGTCGAATTTTGTGCCTGGAAAGTACGATTCGCGGACAGCATTGATTTTCTGTTTCCAATTGAAGAAAACTGCTGCAGAATCGCATCGAATGCTTGTCGAAGCTTACGGTGAGCATGCTCTTGGTAAATCATAGTGCTTTGAGAGGTTTAGAAAATTCAAAAATAGCGATTTTTATATGAGAAACGAAGAACGTGGAAAACCACCGAAAAAGTTTGAAGACTGCGATTTGCAAGCATTGTTCGATGAGGATGACGCTCAAACGCAACAACAACTCGCGGATCAATTAAATGTGACATGAGAAGCCGTCTCCATACGTTTAAAAGCCATGGGAAAGATTCAGAAGATCGGAAAATGGGTTCAACATGAACTGAACGAAAGACAGCAGGAAAACCGAAAAACCACTAGTGAAATGCTGCACGCCAGATACAAAAGATAGTCATTTCTCTATCGAATTGTGACTGGCGATGAGAAGTGGATATATTTCGAGAATCCTAAGCGTAAGAAATCATGGGTAACTCCAGGCGAACCATCGAAATTGACTGTAAGGCCAAATTGCTATGGACGGAAGACAATGCTCTGTGTTTGGTGGGATCAGAAGGATGTGATCTATTATGAGCTGCAAAAACCTGGCGAAACCGTTAATACTGAACGCTACCGACAACAAATGATCGATTTGAATCAAGCTTTGCGTGAAAAACGACCGGAATATCAAAAAAGGCAACGCAAAGTGATTTTACTTCATGATAATGCACCATCCCACACAGCAAAACCGATAAAGCAAACGATTCAGGGGTTTAGTTGGGAAATAATTTCGCATGCGGCTTGCTCACCAGACTTGGCTCCATCCGATTATTACTTATTTACATCGATGGGACACGCACTTGCTGAGCAGCGCTTCACATCTTACGAAAATGTACGAAAATGGCTCGATGACTGGTTTACCTCAAAAGAGGAACAGTTTTTTTGGCGTGGCATCCACAAATTGTCAGAGGGATGGGAAAAATGTGTAGCTACCGATGGGCAATACTTTGAATAAAATATTTTGTATCATTGTCGTACAATAAACGTGTATTTTCTATACAAAAATTCCGGTTTCATATTTACATACCTGGTATTTTTATGCCTCGAAAAAGAAAGAAAGGAGAAATCTGTAACAACTCGACAGGAAAACATTTCGAGGACAAATCGATGATGCACAGCTTCTTATCTCGTCGACTACTACAATTTTTTAGTTTTATATTTTTAGTTCTGTGGCTATCGTTGAAGAGGAAAATATTCAAAATATTCAATGGCATAAAAGTGTTTGGATTCCACGGCACGCGCATCGTCAATTTGTTGGCCTACTTCTAACGTTTATATATTACCAAATATCTGCATAATTCTCGTCAGCTTGTTACCAGCGCGCGTTAGATTGAACCTTCCTCTTTCGAACGAGCCCTTTCCCAGCGAAAAATAGTCTCGTATAAGGACGAGAAGTTGTAACTCTATCTTATCGCGAATCCACGGATTTCGGCTGTTAAAGAGAAAAAGATAGAGGACACGAAAGTAAGTGAACAGAGAAGTGGCTCGCGTTCCTCGAAGAGTTGAAAGTCACTGGCGAGGAGGTACACGATAATTGCATATCCAGTTCTAAACGACGACGTTAATTGCCCAATAAATACTACGTCGCCGGGAAGCTGCAGTTAATTCCATTACAGAGTTTCCCGGATTGATCCTGATCGACGGGAAGAATAAGGCCGACGGAGAGCAGGCTCGAAGCATCGGAAACCGCTGAATAATAGTAATCAGCCAAATGGAATCGGAGATTACGTCGAGAACGTGTTATATTGTTCCAGCATTGGGACCGGTTGCTCTCCCAAGGCTTAATCAGAATTACAAAAATACGTATGATCATGGAACACGGTGCAGTTTGCTTTCCCGCGTGCTCGAACTTCTGTATACTTAATGACACACCGTTCATTTGCAATTTGTTCCAGATAACGACCGACTATCTCTGCCGCCAAGAGCCATAGAACCGGCGAGCAAAATAGCATATCGTTTCCACGAAACGGCGACCATCGCAGCATCTATTAATCGATCAGCCGTGAACTCGTTTGGGTTTTAGTTTCTCGCGAAGCTGTGTTCGATCGGTTCTCTTGTTGGATCGATATGGTCCGCTGAGCATCAATCGATAGCCTGATGGTATCCGCTGAATATCAATTAACGATCACGCGATAACATCGATCCAGTTTCCCGCTGGTTTTCTTCTACTGCGATACGGCGCTTCGGGAAAAGCGGGAACAAGAGAGAACGTTCAAATGTTCACTCGCAACTTTGGAGTCTGCGATCTTTCCTCGTTTCCACGAAAAATTACTAGCGAATTTTTATTTCGGAAAATATTTGTCCGATCGAGTTAAAATGTTTTTTATTTTAATCTGGAAGGTTCAATCACCGTAGTACATGATTTTTCCCTGTTGAAAAATTGAAGTTGTAACGCTAAAAATTACAAACGAATTCGAAGAATTGGTTCGAATTCTCAGGTTATGATTTTTATTTATTTCAAAGAGACAGTAGTAACGAATTTTTATCTCGGGAATTAAACTTCGCATCGGATCGAACCTTTTTTTATTTTAATCTGGAAGATTTAATCCGTAGTACATGATTTTTTCCACTTGGAAAATTGGGGTTGTAACGCTAAAAATTACAAACGAATTCGAGGAATTCTCAGGTTGTGATTTTTTTCTATCTGAAAGAGACAGTACTCATGAATTTTTATCTCGGGAACTAAACGTCGGATCGGATTAAACCTTCATTTATTTTAATCTGGAAGATTTAATCCGTAGTGTATGATTTTTTCCTGTTGAAAAATTGAGGTTGTAACGCTAAAAATTACAAACGAATTCGAAGAATTGGTTCGAATTCTCAGGTTATGATTTTTGTTCATTTCAAAGAGACAGTACTCATGAATTTTTATCTCGGGAACTAAACTTCGCATCGGATCGAACCTTTTTTTATTTTAATCTGCAAGATTTAAACCGTAGTACATAATTTTTCCCACTTGGAAAATTGAAGTTGTAACGCTAAAAATTACAAACGAATTCGAAGAATTGGTTCGAATTCTCAGGTTATGATTTTTGTTCATTTCAAAGAGACAGTACTCATGAATTTTTATCTCGGGAACTAAACTTCGCATCGGATCGAACCTTTTTTTATTTTAATCTGCAAGATTTAATCCGTAGTAAATGATTTTTCCCTGTTGAAAAATTGAGGTTGTAACGCTAAAAATTGCAAACGAATTCGAGGAATTCTCAGGTTGTGATTTTTTCTATCTGAAAGATACAATACTCATGAATTTTTATCTCGGGAACTAAACGTCGGATCGGATTGAACCTTTTTTTATTTTAATCTGGAAGATTTAATCCGTAGTAAATGATTTTTCCCTGTTGAAAAATTGAGGTTGTAACGCTAAAAATTGCAAACGAATTCGAGGAATTCTCAGGTTGTGATTTTTTTCTATCTGAAAGATACAATACTCATGAATTTTTATCTCGGGAACTAAACGTCGGATCGGATTGAACCTTTTTTTATTTTAATCTGGAAGATTTAATCCGTAGTGCATGATTTTTGCCTGTAGAAAAATTGAAGTTCTAACGCTAAAAATTACAAACGAATTCGAAGAGTTGGTTCGAATTCTCAGGTTATGATTTTTGTTCATTTCAAAGAGACAGTAGTAATGAATTTTTATCTCGAGAACCAAGCGTCGGATCGGATTGAACCTTTTTTTATTTTAATCTGGAAGTTTTAATCTGTAGTGCATGATTTTTTCCTGTTGAAAAATTGAGGTTGTAACGCTAAAAATTACAAACGAATTCGAAGAATTGGTTCGAATTCTCAGGTTATGATTTTTGTTCATTTCAAAGAGACCGTAGTAACGAATTTTTATCTCGAGAACCAAGCGTCGGATCGAATTGAATCTTTTTTTATTTTAATCTGGAAGGTTCAAGCAACCATGAGAAATATTTCTTTGAATGAACAATGAGTTTTGTAACGTTGAAAATCGTGAACGAATTCTTACGGTGCGGTTTTTGTTCATTTCGGAGGAACATGCTGTGCACGGAAATTTACAGCTCGAAGACAACCCATTGGATCGAGACGAGCCTTCTCGCATTCGAATATGGAAGGCTCTGGTAATAATTTCGGGATGTATCGAAAAATCGATTTCGCAACGTGCCCGCGGACAATTCGATCGATCCGGCGGCGGACGTTGAAAAATAGTACGCGGACGGCCGATTTTTCGTTGGGGATCGATCGCCGGAGGCACGGAGGAACGGCGTTCTTTGATTTAGAAGCAATAAGCCGGAGAGGAGGCCGCCTCTTCGCCGCGAGAAAGAGAGAGAGAGAGAAAGAGAGAGAGAAAAGTAGCTAGAAAGAGGAGACGAGAGAGAATCGAGCGAGCAAGAAGGCCGACCGCGGACAATGCGTACACGCGAAAAGAACGGAGCTGCTTACTAATTAGGGCCGGTGCATTGATAAATCGGGCCGATTATTAAAAGTCGTACGGACACGAAGGCGTGGCCCGCCCACACCGACCCTTTTCTTCTTTCCCGTTCGCCGGCGCGGCGGGATCGCAAAAAGAAGGACGCCGCTCCGCTCCGTACCGCTCCGCGCCGCACCGCCGGCAGGCGTTGCGGTTTTGCGGCCGAGCAAAAATCGGGGAAGCGGAACGGGCACCGATCCGCAGCAGATTTTCCACACACACATACATCCCGCACCCTCGCGAAAAGCTGGAAACGATTGCCGGCCCCGGTCAACACCGGCCGAGATAAGCCGAGCAAACTGTCGTTGAAAAGAACCGGCCGAGTTTCCTCGCAATCGCGATCGGTGGCAACGCACCGAAATCGGGTCGTAACGCCAGCCAACAGCTTATCTAAAAAAGCATATAGATAAAAATAACCAGTTGTTCCGACAGAAAATTCTACTCGAACTTGTCTTGCCCTGAGATATGAATTTCGACCAGGTTTTTCGCGTGCGACCTGTGCGAGGATTCCGCGAAAACTGTGGGAAAAATGGGTCATTCTCGGGCCACGTGGACCTCCAAGTAACACGTGCACTTGTAAAGTAAGAGTCGGCAGGAGATATAGATGTTGTCGAGGCGAGACACTCGCCGCTTTTGACGCCGCGGTACACGAGTACCCGAGGATTTATATGTTTGCTAGATCCCGAGCTGTGCTCGCTCTGATCTCTCCGTGGGAGAACGGTCGCGGGACTTTTGGATCGACCAGTCAGTGGAAAGTCAGCCTAACGCGTTCATCGACTGCCCAGAATGTCTTTCTATCCCGCAAAACTTACGAGTAGTTTCACACGAAAAATCGAGCCCCTTGTCGCGAATATTCCTATTTAACCTACCGAGCACAAAACATATAAAAGTGAAACGTCTTATAGGAGGGAGAAAACTGAATTTATTTAAACTTTGTACGATTTTCATTATAATATATGCTGGAATAAAGAAGTCAATTCAGTAATTTTCTATTAACACGTTGACCGCCATGTCACCCAAATGCGGGTGACGGAATTATTTGTCCAGGTTTTAAAATGAATTTTTACGTTAATATATTCATTGTACCTGTGGATTAGGTTTTAGGAACGACACGCGTTGAAAACAAGGCATTAGGATGTGTATTGAAAGCATGCTGTGTGTCAATCTATATTGTACAGTGTTTATGTTTATAATGTGGTGAGCGAGTGTATGCCTCGAGACGCGAGAGAGTACAGACGTATTGTGAGAGAGAACCAGGTGTGAGGCTAAGTGAGAGAAACGAGAGAGAGAGAAACCGCTGTGCGAGACACGTGGCGCGAGAGTTCGTAATATAACGTTTCATTGTAACTGTTCAACCCTATATATACTTATTAAACAATAGTTCATTTCTTTGTGTTATCCACGACTCATTTATTGTGGTCACCCACAGTACCAAATTCGATTAGAATCCGTAAAATTCAAGACAGTTGTAGGACTACTCAGTATCATACATATAATTATTTTCAATTTTTATTTCATTAAATAACTTACTTTGGTTTCATGGAATTTTTGAGGGTTCTGGTTTGGCACTCAAAGTGTTAAATACGTTTTTATAATTTCAATAATCGTGAAATAGGAAAGCGGTCATTTGACCGTGGTAGGTTTAGTGTTAAAAGCAACTCAACCGATGAAATATTAATGTTGTTACATTAAAAACGATACCCCACGATCCGATAACGATATGCTTGAACAATGGTTTTGCACGGTTCTCTTATTAAAGTCTTCAATTAATCGACCCTAAAATCAACTTTTAATACAATCTATTGAGCAAACCAAATTTTATTGACCTCTACAAGGTGTGAGAATGTTGCAAAAATTATTTCTCTCATAAACTTTGTTTTTTCTATTCGTTTATTAGTTGTATAAATAGTTTTAATTTTGTGTGACTTTCATTGCTGGGACATTCAGCGTGTTAACCCGATTAAAGAAACGAAGAACGGCGCGACGTTTCCGATTACTATAAGAAAACGCCACGCTCCGGGAACAAATGGTCGCCGTGTAGGGTTCGAGTAATCAGCGGGGGAATGTCTAATTAAAGCTGATACGTTCGGAGGTCCGAAGTTTTAGCGAATTGGACAGAAGAAGACGAGGAGCGTGGGTCGACGCAACCGAACAGCTGAGGTCGGAGCTCACGGGACGTTGCGCCGCGACGTATTGATTGCAGAGACGCCGGCGCCGCGACGCTGCCGGCCTCGCCGTAAAACCTGCGCGACTTTGCGAGTGTTTGCGGGAATCCACCTGCCGTTGTCGCGTGCGGCCCGATGCCTCGCGAATTCCGAAGAAAACGTTCGACGAAACGCCGCTCTATTCGGTAAAACCTCTGTATATTTTCTACAGGCTATTCGACTATGTTCCACAAATTAATAAACAATTCAGGCTAGAGCGATTCGGCCTATTTTTCGAACAGTAAGGATTCAGATCAACGCTGTAATTAAATTACTGTTTTATTATTGAAACGTGATCCATTTGAACTGAGGTTCTACTGGACCTTCACCGAGGAACTATTAGAACCACTGTGGTCATTCAAAAGTTTTTTAACCCTTAAGAATTGATTCACCGTTATTTCATCTAAATATCTCAAGTAATAACTGAGAAAGTGAAAGCTACAGTTAAAGCTTTTCACCCCCCCCCCCCCTAGTAGCACAAAAATATTAGATAGATATTTTTTTCAAATATTGGAAAAATATTTCTTAAGCCACATTTTATCATATGAGAAAAATATTGGATCTGAATCCTGTATACATGTACAAGAAATATAAATTGAATTTTTAAAAAATATAAGCTAAATATTCAGAGGATATAAACTAGATATTTAAAAAATATAAAGTAAATATTTAAAAAATGTGAATTCAATATTTGAAAAATATAAATTCAATATTTAAAAAACATTCAATAAAATGTTCAAATTTAAGAAAATATAACAAAAATTAGAAACTATGAATATGTATTACTTTCTGCGCATTTCTTGTACATGTATACAATATTCAGATCCAATATTTTTCTCGTATGAAAAAATGTGGCTTAAAAAATATTTTTCCAATATTTGAGAAAAATATCTATCTAATATTTTTGTGCTACTAGGGTATAATATTAACTACTTGCTCAACTTATTTTCATTGTAAGGAAATATTTGAAATACAAAATAAAAATATTTCATTTTATCTATCTGGTTATCAAAATAAAAATATTCGATTTAAAGTAGTATCTTATTTGAACCGCATTAAATTATACTATATACCAAATCATTAAAGATCGTTAATATATGTTGCAAAATATGATAGAAAACCTTGTATCCAATGTTCCAGATACGAATACTAATCCTACATTATAAAATACTAACGTAAAGTGTACTTACTTCTGAATCTTCTTCCTCCGTCGGATCCACAGCACACAATTATTGACTCAGGGGAATAGACACACACGACACACACGCACAACACAGTTTATAAAATCGTGACAACGAACGAGAAGATGTCACTCCGACCACGAACAAAATGATACTGCGATTTTAACAATGATCCCTTCCATGGAGGGGGTACGGTCAGGTTATCCTAGGCAGGTTAGACGCTGAGGGTCTATAAACACTAGATACAAAACCAAGG
This sequence comes from Seladonia tumulorum, assembly GCA_913789895.3. Taxonomy (NCBI): domain Eukaryota; kingdom Metazoa; phylum Arthropoda; class Insecta; order Hymenoptera; family Halictidae; genus Seladonia; species Seladonia tumulorum. The sequence continues at coordinate 36,253,437 of OU565266.1, forward strand.
TAAACAAATTATGGCGGGGCGCCGACCCTATTTCCCGGAATTCCTTGTTTTCGTTTCAAACGTCCTTGGGTCCGAAGCGGTTAAAATCGCAGTATTATTTTTTTGTTCGTGGTTTTATTCGTGATCTTCTCGTCTGCTGTCACGATTTCGTTAAGCGTGTTGTGTGTGTTGTTTAGTGATTGTTGTTCAATTATTCGGACCTATTCTCGTGAGTGAATAATTGTGTGCTGTGGATCCGACGAGAAAAAATATTTTTCTCGTAACATGACATGGATATTTCCTGAATATTTAAAAAGAAATATTTGTTACGTAATATAAAATAAATATTGTATGTATATTTGAGTATTAAAAAAAGATTGAATCTCTTTTTAATATTATATGAATGTGTATACAATATTTTGTGCTACTAGGGCCGTATCACCGTTAACCCCTTGCCCTACAATATCGAGTCATACTCGCGACGAAGACTCTGAACAGGGTCTAATAAATATGTATGGTATCAACACCCTTTAAACCGAAATAAAATTCTTCACTTCTTGTATACCCGTTCCTACCTTCCGTGGTCAAAATGACCGGTCCTTAAAAAAAGTTACTCTCAATATAATTAAACGTAGATAATAGTCAATTTGTTGCTGATTGAATTAGTAGACGAACAACTTCCATAAAGTGACGATACAAATTTATTTTTATATAATTGCAATCTGAGAGAAATCTGAAATTTTACAGAATAGTCCCTCGAGCAAAGAACATTGTTTAGCAATGAAAAAAAAAACGAAAACTGACCCAGGGATCCCCCTAGAAGCTTTGCGATTACTGTATCTCCATATTTCAACGATTTTCTAGTCATAAAAGCTTTAGCACCCTTTACGATTACTGTTTAAACGACTAAAGTCCAGTAACGATTAACAATTATTATAATTCGGACGTAGAGGCTCCGAGGTGACCGAAACGTGTCGTATTGCAGGAAAAGCTTGGTACTTTTTATCGAATGTCGAGCGGCGTTTAAAACAATGGCCATTTCGTCGGGAACATTGTATCGGAAGAGCGACGGTGACTTTTAATGTCACGTCTGGAGGAATTCATTGCCACGGTTGGGGTGAACGACCCTCGAGAATTAAAGGGTAGTGCTCGGCACGCGGCGAAGGGTGTTTCCGGTTCTGGTAGACACATTTTCAAATGGAATTACGCGTCTCCCGCGTAAGACAGAGACGTTTTGCTTCTGTTCCCGTGGAAAGCTCGGCAGCAGGAACGTGTCCTCGAGGCACACGAGGTTCTTCGCACCCTTTTACCAAAACGTTCGTTTTATCGCGTCCCCCTCTCTTTTCATAGCGGCGGGGATCGTGATTCGAATTTAATCGAGTGGCTCGATCAAAAATATCGGCGAGGACACAAACGGGTAAACATTTCTCGGAAAGTCGTCTGGCAACGCGGAAAGTTCCTGAAAGTCCCCCGACGCTTTCTTCTTCGCGCAGAAAATATTGTTCTTCGGATTACTCCTTTCTTCGCGGAAACTCGATAACGACTTTTATAACGCAAACGGTAATATTTGGTGTTCGCACTTCCCACGTATATAAAAATTGTCTGCATCGATTGCGTGAAACAGGTAGAAATTTTCTTTCTTCTCTAATGACTGTGATAATTAGCGGATTTTATGTGTTTAAAGATACTTGGAGAATTGAAAAATATTTTCACATTTTATTCTCTCGGCTAGCTAAAATCATTAAGACAAGATTTGACTGGCTCTTTAGTTCCTATGTTTCGTATAAAAAGATGCAGTCTAGAAATAAACTTTCTGCACAGTTTAATAATAATTTCCAGGCTGTGTAGATTAATAACCATGGATTAACGTTGAATGAATTCGTCGCTCTTCGATCTGTTAATATTTGGAATGAAATGGAAACTGGGTGAAAGTTTGACAGATATCGGGGGAATGAAGAGTAAATTTCACGCGCTTTTTGGACGCACGGTGGTGGAGGGTTGGTCGAGGATGTTTTGTCCAGGGTGAAATCAGATTTCTGGTCGCTGCACCCTCCGACACAGTGGCACGAGCCTCCGTGGCGGGCAATCAAAGCCGTTTAGAAGCACTTCGAGTGCACTTTATTGGAATAACCTAGATGTCGCGATCGAACAGCGCGAAAGGTGCCAACAGCGTCAATTCCGCTTCAGGACCCTCTCTCTCGAGAGAGAGAGAGAGAGAGAGAGAGAAAGAAAAAGGGAAAGAGGAGAAGAAGAAGAGAGAGAGAGAAAGAAGAGGTTGGAGGGCCACGGACATAGGGGTTACTGGGGCGGCCGTCACAATTTTTCTTTCATCTCCCTAGCCCGCTGATGATCAAACACCAAAATCGAGTTTCGACTTTGCTGCGACTTGCCTCGCGAAGCGTGGAATGTCTACCGGGTGGTCCCGAAACAAATTCCCCTACGATCTCTTACCCACTCTAGAGCGGTTGTCGTAAAACCAATACGACTCGACGTATTTTGCACAATTTTCTCTAAATTGCTCCATTAACGCGTTGACTGCCGTATACGGTAGCGTACAAAACTTTAAGACGATGATTTCTAATTTTGATTATACACATAATATACAAATACTATTTTTCTATTCTGTCCGTTGTTTTAAAGCAATACTGATATGTGTTTGACCTCCTTGATTTCAATGTTTTGATCGTCAAATGTCAAGAATGTAGGAGTTTCAGTCGTTTGTTTCCTCTGACCGTTTGTGAACCGCGGACATAAGTTTAAGACGATCCCTCTAAAAGCGACTTCTGTTACATTCTTTCAACAATTTGGTATACAAATATTGAAATCAGTGTCTAGTGTGTTTTTTGCTGTTTCAAATTTATCTACAGAGAAAGAAAGTATGGGTAAAGCTCGGAGTTTGCTACCAAACGAAAGGGAGCAGATCGTAAGACCGCGAAAACAAAAAATGACATTTGCCAAAATAGCAAGTCTAATTAAGAAATCAGAAACTGCATGTAAGCAGGCCTGGTATAAATTTTTAAAGACTGGCAAATATTCTGATCGATCAAGAAACGGAAGACCTCGAAAAACAACGCCATAAACGGATCGTCGGATTCACCGCTCATGTGAAAAGGACCGTTTTCGTTCTGCAAGTGATATCGCAACTGAAATAAACGTGAACAATAACACACACGTTAGTGCTAGAACTGTTAGAAAATGTTTAGAAGATTTTAATTTAAGAGGACGAAAACCTCGCAAGAAACCAATGCTTAGTTCAAAAAATCGGAAAATGCGACTTGTATTTGCTAAAGCTCATGAACATTGGACGAGTCAAGATCGGCAAAAAGTAGTATCTTCGGACGAATCAAAGTTTAATCTTGTTGCTTCTGATGGATTACGATATGTAAAACGTCGAATTGGTGAAGATTTAAAACCACAATGCGTTTTATCCACAGTTAAACACGGAGCTGGTAGTGTCATGGTGTGGGCGTGTTTTTCTCGCAGTGGCCGTGGTCTGATACGTCGTATTGATGGAATCATGGATCGTTTTCAGTATATGGATATATTGAAGAATACCATGTTACCATATGCACACAATAATATGACTGAAAGTTTCATATTCCAAAACGACATTGATCCAAAACACACGGGCCGAGTTGTACAAAATTTTTTTCACGAAAAGAATATTACTGTGCTACCGCGGCTTTCGCAGTCACCTGACTTGAACCCAATTGAAAATCTGTGGAGTATAGTAAAGAAAAGTGTGGAAAATTATAAACCAACAAATCTGAGTGATCTTTACTCTATAATAAAAACAGCTTGGAATAACATTCCTGTTGATAAATGTGAAAAACTAATAGATTCGATGCCGAAAAGGTGTGCTGAGGTGATAAAAAATAACGGACTTTGGACAAAATATTAAATTAAAACAAACATTTGACACATTTTTCTTATAAAGTGTTTCTTTTATGCATAGTCTTAAACTTTTGACCATGAGAATATAATATAGATTTGTTTTCCTTTTGCATATTATTACTAATTCGTTCAGAAACATAATGTAAATCTTTTTTGTTAATATCTAAACAAATTATTAATCTGTTACTACCAAAATAAGGACACTGTATTTAGGTTTTTCATATAAAGTAAATAATCACTTCCTTTGGTTCTTTTCGTCTTAAACTTTTGTCCGCTACTGTATGGGTGACGGTATTATTTGTTCAGGCTTTAAAATGAATTTTCACGTTAATATATTCATTGTACCAAAGTAAAATGCAAGAAAGTTGGAGAACTACACAATATCATACATTCAATTTTTTTCAATTTCTATTTCGTTAAATAACTTACTTTGATTTCATGGAATTTTTTAGCTTTCTTGTTTGGCGATCAAAGTGTTAAATATCAATTTTCGTAGATGACCATAGACTTGCCCTAACTAGATACGTCGCCAACTCGATGATCCGAGCACTTTAGTAGCTTGAAGCAACGCGGACCAATACGCGAGGACCATTTCACCCGCATTTCCTCCAGATTCGAGCGCGAATCAGCAATTTCTGGCACGATTCGGTTAAACGATCGAATAAGAAGACAAAGGGGCCGTTTTCTCCGAATATCTCGAAGCCGAATGATCGAGCAACCAAATACAGTGGCCCTGGTGCGTGTTGAATGGCTCGAATCGGCCAACTGTGCTCGTGTCGGGGAACTTTTTCACGCCGAAACAGATAGACGTGACTCACTGTCAGCCGCGACGCGAGACAATATAGTAGTTTGGCGAGGCGAGGGGCCACGGAGGCAAGTGTCGCGGCGACTCGCCGTTGAAAGTCGCCGATAAATAGTGATTAGCTAAGACTCAGACCGCAGCCAGACCTTGCACGGATCGGTAGCCTTCTCTCCTCTCGCTATCCCGGGCTAATTGCACGTAATAACTAACGCGCCGTCAAGACTTCAACGCCATTTATGGCTGTTTCGCGGACGCAGCCGGCGAGCTCGGCTTCTTTTCTTCTTAGCACCAGACCGAACAATCGCCGGGCCCTTCGGACGTTCGCGATCCTCTTTTTACACGCCAATGTCAATATCTCTGACATTTCTGCAACTTTCCTTCTCCATTCTAATTGGCGAACTTCTAACCAGGCGTCGGAATAAACTAATATCCTCCATTTTTAACGCTAGGTTACATTTAAATTATTTCTTTTTTTTTTTTTGAGTATGTACTATTTTAAAAAATGACAATCTCTTTCATTGATACAATATACACCGAGTGTTAAAATTCTTCCCCATCTTGCGCGCATCGTTACAGAGAATATCTGAAGGTAGGAGGGGAATTTGCAGAAATTCACCGGCGAGGAGGGGAAAGAAAATCTTTTGAATAAATTGTTATCCCCCCCATTTTTAACGGTAGTTTACGATCAAATTATTTTTTTGAGTATATATTATTTTAAAAAATTACTGAAAAGGATAGTCAGGTTCTCCTTATTTTCATGGATACAATATAAACCGAGTGTTAAAATTCTTCCCCATCTTGCGCGCATCGTTACAGAGAATATCTGAAGGTAGGAGGGAGAATTTGCAAAAATTCACTAAATTGTTATCCCCCATTTGTAACGGTAGTTTACGATCAAATTATTTTTTTGAGTATACAGGGTCATCCGTTTTTAAACGGCCAAACGTCAACCAGCTATAGAGGGCCCCAAATGGAACAACTTTCACCCCTAACACTTTTTTTGATTCGGCCTTGATTTCTTGAAAATATTTTAAACAATACGTACCCACAAAAGATGTATTTAAAACCAAGATCCGAAGGTCATACAAAAAAGTTGACTTAATAAAAAAGATGCCCCTATTTATTTTAAACCAAACAAAGGAAAAATCATCAAGATACATAATTGCAGTCCTAATATATTTAATCTTAAGTGAACGCAAAAAATGACGGGTTTTTGCAATTATCTAAAAATCAAGACCGAATCAAAAAAAGTGTTAGGGGTGAAAGTTGTTTCATTTGGGGCCCTCTATAGCTGGTTGACGTTTGGCCGTTTAAAAACGGATGACCCTGTATATTATTTTAAAAAATTACTGAAAAGGATAGTCAGGTTCTCCTTATTTTCATCGATACAATATAAACCGAGTGTGAAAATTCTTCCGGATCTTGAGCGCTTCGTTTCAGAGAATATCCGAAGGTATCTAATTTGATGACAAGTAATTGCGAGAAAGTTGGGGAGGGGGAATTTGCGAAAATTCACGGGCGAGGAGGGGAAACAAAAATCTTGGCTCGTCGCGGCGCTCGCGTCCGAGCGAAATCTGGGTCATTCGCACCAGCGCGCAAGACAAGTATTCCCGTCATTACTCACCGTTAATTACTCGCGAGCCGGGGACGGTGTCGATCGAGGAATTCCTCGCCTAAGAGGTTGCAGTCGTTTCAAACGCTCTCGGCTCTTACGACGCGCTGCCCGCTTAATGACTCCGCGCGCATTTTGGGTCAATAGTTACCAGCGAGAACGAACACGCTTTGTGAACCCACCGCGTTTGAAACCGGTGGACAGTTCAGACTAAAATCCTGAAAGCTGTAATTTCGACTACCCTGCTCTCCATTACCACCATAAATCGATCTTGAAACGCCTTGGAAAACCAAAGAAACCCCTGGTGTTCGCTTCCGAAGATACATTCATGGACAGAATTAAGTGGACACACAGTGTAAATTTTGAATAATCTTTAGTTTCATTTACCATGTTAGAAATAAATTAGAAATGTTTAACGTTGAACATGTTCGTAGATATCGAAAATATATTTTCAACACATAAAATTATAAAAAGAATGTTTTTGTTAATATTTATACGTGTTTGTTTGGATGGGTGTCCTTGAGACTGTGGACAGAATTAAGTGGACAGATAGGAAATTCTGTATTAGGAGGGAAAAAATGTAAACAAACGTTGAGCTTTGGCAATGTGTGATATTACTGTGTCTTCAGTGGACATTAAACTTTTGACTAAGTCAGATTAAGAACGTGAATTCAATATGTCTAAGAAAAGAGAAGACTTTTGTGTTCATCTGCGAAACCTAGTTGTCTCGGAGTGTAAAAACGGTCTAAGTTATCGTAAAATAGCCGAAAAATATAAAGTTTCTAAAAGTGCAGTACATAAAATTTACAAAAAGTATTTACTATATAATACTGTCGAAAATTTAATCGGTATAGGTCGGAAACGTACCACAAATGCATACACTGATAGACGAATCATGAGAGACTCAACGTAATCCATCGATAACATCACGAAATATTGTTGAAACACTAAAATTAAATATTTCTTCAAGAACTGTGAGACGAAGATTAAAAGATGAGAATTTTTTTAAAGAGTTGTTTAGCTAGACGCAAACCACACATTAATGAAGTGCATAAAAGAAAACGTTTAGCGTTTGCGAAAAAATATGTTAATAAGCCATTATCATTTCGTAAAAACATTATATGGAGTGACGAGAGTAAATTTGAGTTATTAAATATGGAGGGGGATCCATAATGGTATGGGCGTGTTTTTCTTGGAGTGGAGTTGGAAATTTAGCACTCATAGATGGAATAATAACAGCAGATAAATATGTTGACATTTTAAATGAAAACCTCGAAGAGTCAACACTAAAAATGGATCTCAATGATAAATGGATGCTACAACAGGACAATGATCCTAAGCATTCTGCAAAGCAAACCAAAAAATTTTTACAAGACTGAGATAGAAGTTCTCGAATGGCCACCACAAAGCGCAGACCTTAATCCTATAGAAAATTTATGGAGTTTATTGGATTCAGAAATACCATTAGAAAAACGTCATAATAAAACAGTGTTTTTAAACGAATTGCAGTTAAAATTTCAACAAATTGATCCAAATTATCTCCAGAAACTTGTGGAAAGCATGCCACGACGATTAGAAGCAGTAATTAAAGCAAGAGGCTACAATACTAAATACTAATTGTTCATTTTGTGAATATTTATAGTGTCCACTTAATTTTGTCCACCTAAAATGTTGTGTACTTCCAATTAACAACAATATATTCTAATATATTAGTTATTATAATTGATATTCCTGTTTATTTCACTACACTATTCTTTGTTAATTTAAATATTCTTAACAGTTTTGATTTATTACAATTATTTGCTAAATTATACTGACTTTTTATTAATTGATAAACCTGTCCACTTAATTTTGTCCACGACTGTAGATGAGTTTCTTGAATTTTTTTATCGGAGGAAAGAGACACTGTATGTATTTTTGATTTTGTTGTGTCACTTTTACCGATGTTTGAACAGAGAATGTGTAAAAAAATTGGGTTCACCAAAGCCAATAGATTCTATTGCAGTCTAACCGACGATCAGTGGGAGATACGTCTTCGTTGAAAATTGGAAGGAGATTCGAAAGGAAGACAATGATCCCAGGTGCGAAGCAGATCCAGAGGATCTAGGGTTCGGATCTGATCTCAGGTGCGAACGACTCGCGGCGCGTTTCAGAGTGAAAATTCCGTGCACCGGAAGAAAATAGAGCGACAAGACCTCTGACTAAGAGACCAGATTCATATTTACGATAACGCGGCAGTTCGCAGATACAGAGGCGACCATTCCAAGTTTAGAACCCGCGCAGATAGGTCTGAAATGAATCATGCACGCCTTTCCAGAATACAGGATACGTCACTGTTAACGACGCTACTCGGAAACCCGCCTGTTTCATTATATTTCGAGAGCTGTGTTCTTCCGGTCTCGTCGGAACCCACATCTTAGCAACTAATTCAATTTTTAGAGATCCATCTAAATAGATCGAGTCACAGAAATCTGGTTCGCGAAGACTAGAGTCGAATAAAAAAAAAAATTCTGAAAATCCCGAGACATTCGGTTTCACAGGAACGAAAAATAATTTGCTTGTTTTTGCTTCGCTTTTGTTCTTTTTCCGGAAGAGAAACATTTTTAACGTTTCCTCCGAACACCCAAAAATATACTGATCCTCCGTCGGAATATCGAGGGTCGGAACATGCGCATACTTATCGCCGGAAATGAAGCGCCGACCGAATATCCGCAGAAAATATCGGAAAGAAGTTGGGTAAATATTTTCCTTCCGATAATCAGACGCTTCCTGATAACGGAAGATCCGGGGATAACGCGGGTTTTGTCATTCTCGAAACTATGCCACGAAGATTGCGATTACGTGTGTCTTCGTAACATTTATGGAATGACCGAGATCGTGATTCGAGTTCTATTTTCGTGTCACGTAACCCACACACCTTTATCTTTATCTTCTTTATCTTAAAAATAGCCTGACCAAGTATATTACGTTCACCGAAAAACAATCCACTGTATTTTCCCTCACTCTTCTGACAAAATTATTCAAATTAGGCGAAGCGCCATTCCCAATGAAAGAAATATTCTAACAAGAAATTATTCGAAATGATAGTAACGCGTTATCAAATATTGATAATAGCGTACCAGATATTCTTAGATATTCTTAGATTATAATATATATTGCCGATTTCAGTTATAGATGAAACTATAACTTGACTCAGTTTTTGGCCGAAAAGGATCAGACTTTCTACGAGCGTGGAATTTTCAAGTTGTCAGAAAGATGGCAAAAGGTCATCGAACAAAATGGAAAATACATCATATAGATTAAAGTTCATTCCAACTAAAAAAAAAACTCTTTTATTTCATTGAACAAATCGGCAATTACTTAGTTGCCAACCCAATAGATAGATAATAGAGTACCAGAATATTCGAAAATTTTCCGATCAAACCAGGAGAATAGAAATAATTTTCCGAGCTTGAGCAAGCTGGAAAGCCCGGAATTTTTCCCGCAGGAAGGACAGGCCACGGTCATCCGGGCCAGCCGATATCCCGAGGAGAAAGGAGCCTCGTCCTTCGTGGAAAGTTCGAGGACTTTGCGCTTGAACTTGATACGAAATGGGCTAACGGCGATCAATACACGAGCTTTCGGCGCTTGCGAGCCGAAGCTCGGCTCCCGGCTGGCATGGCTTGCGGAGAGACCACCCTGGAAGCCTGGAAGCTCCACCATGCCCGGCTATCATCATGGGAATCTCCATAGACGCGTGAATACAACGGAAGAAAGTCTAGACGAATTGATTTCTTCCTCGAGGCTCGTCGAACTGACTCGAAAGCTCCATAATCTCGCCTCTCATGCGAAATTATCGGATCCACCATTAAACACTCAACATTGGACAGACATGAAAATTTTTTCCCATCGATCCCGAAAGCTCCTCGGAAAATGAGCTAAACTTAAAATAGCCAAAAAATGGAAAGTAGGGAGACATTTTCATTAACACGGCTAATTTTTATTTCACTTAAAAATCCGCTGTCTAATCATGACCCTCTGAGCTTGCTCCGAACAATCAAAATGGCTATCTAAAGCTCAACTAACTTCAGAGACTTGTAATATTTTATTTTGAGAAGAATACGTGGCTTTTAGAGAACTGTTAATAAATCTGTGAAATAAAAGCTCCCGGGCAATTTCATGAACTGTTGATTCTACTCTTGGGGGATGTTTTAGTGCAAGAAAATGGCTGCGTTGAGTGTCTATTTCAACGAGGCTTTGAAGATTCTCAATCGCGTACAAGTGCAGCGAATCCCTGCAAACATTGATCAGCGATTTCATTAAGCTCGAATGATTCACCGTAGTTCCAACCAGCTCATCGTGTTTTACCGTTTCGTGGTAAGATATGGGAGTAGCTTGTCAGCCTTTTTTTCTAATCGATACCACCGACTCGCGTCTGAGTTCCTCCTTGGCTGGAATTCGCGAGTCGACAGCTGATTGCACAGCTGTAGGGCGTGGGCGTTCGATCGGGAGAAGAGAATACTCGCGTTCTCTATCGAATAAAATTCCTGGCAACCCCCTGGGAATACCATAATTCTCTCAGAGCCTCCGCGAATTAATACGCCTAAGAGCGAATCTCTGGGCAAACATTAATTTTTACTAACTGTGGCTCGTCGGAGAGGATGTTCCTTTTCGAACGGTTCTACTACAGTTCAAGGAAGAGAAATTTTCATTAAACGAACTGAGAATGTTATTACTAGACATCGGATTTTATGCATTTATTACAAAAATGAGTAGGTGTAATTTAAAACAGTAAGAACATTAGAAAAATTTAGAAGTACGGTTATATTATTTTCAACCTATTAAACATATTAGGAAAGGAAATAAATTTCTATTTCGTTTCAGTTTGTTGCAATTTAGGTAGAAAATTTTTATTTTGCATAAAGATCCGCTGTCTAGTTATTACATTATCTCCGATTTATTAAAATTAGATTTATCAACACTGACATTGACATTGAAAGTTTTTATTTTCCATAAAGATCCGCAGTCTATTCTTTATTCTGTAAACTGTGAGGAAGCAGTAAACCCGTATTTCAAAGACTGTAAACTATCTATTTAAATCATAATTACACCTTGTAACATTGTAATACCAACCTGTCGAATTATAATACCACATTTTAAAGCGAAATGGACCCATTTAAGGGTCTGAAGAGCTTCAATAAAAAAAAAAAGCAGTAAACTACTATTTTCACTACTAGTTGCACTACTATTTATCTTGTGATTATACTGATTAGAAATTCTTCGTCGTTCAGAATGTCATAGAAAAAGAAGATAGTTTATATTTATTGTATGTCTATGTATTCTCCGTAGGAAATATGTCAACTATAACAAAATAGAATTTCATTTCGGTTTAAAGAAAATCAATGACATATATATTTATTGGACTCTGTTCAGAATCTTCGTCACGAGTCTGTCTCGATATCGTAAGGCAAGGGGTTAAGAAGGTAATCAAATATTTCCCGGCTGGTTTCAAATTCGAAAAACCGAGTGTTGACTCGTCGACGAGCTTTCCAAGACACGTCTGTTCTCTTTTCGAGCGGACCTGCGTGTCAGACAGAGCATCCGTCGGCGCCATCTTGGAGCGCACCCTCGGAGCAGCGCGAAACTTTCGCAATTTTCCAGCGGCGGCGGAAAGTTTATCGGCCGGTCCGCGAACGGTGAATTTAATTACCCGTAGAAAAGACTCCCACGGGGTATCACGGGAATACGGGGGAGAACAGGGGAACATTGGAACACGTGGACAGGAGAGCACGCGTTGGAAGTTCGCCGCGGGACCGACCGATCGACCTGTACAGATTTCCCTTTCGTTTCTGCCCTTTATGGGACGCGGTGACACTGCCTCTGCACCGTGTGCACGGTGTGCATTGCTGTTCGCATTCATACGCAACCGCGCCGGGGATAAATCTCCTTGCAATGCAGCTGCGACTCCGTATATGATCCTCCGTGCCCCCTTAAGAAACCGTTCCCCGCAACATGTGGCGTTACCCGGCATGCAAATTCGCTGAACAACCGTGCGACTCTGCGCTGGGAACGCGAGCCTAGACTACGATTTTTGGCTCGAAACACGCCATTTTGCCGTTACCCCGCTACTTGATCCGCTGTGAGACCCCTGTCGGACAAGTACAGAAGCAGGGAGATATTTGACAAATTTTCTCAACGATTATTCAATTCTACATTGCAATTAGTTCACGCAACGATAGCTTATAGCTCGAAGAATACGAGAAGCAAGCGATATTAGCCTTGCCTCGTTAGTTGTCCATCTATGGGGAATTTTTTGGCACAATTGTAGAAGCGGGGAACTGTTTAATAAATTCTTTTAGCAATCAGTGAACTGTACTAGAGCCTGACGAGCCATGCTGGACTCCAATGATGTAAGAAAAGAAGCACTGCTGCCTTTGCCTCGCTACTTGTCCCTGCAAGTATACATTCCTGTTACTTTTATAGAATCAATGTTTAACGATTTTGCTAATTGTAAGCAGTAACTGTACAAAGGAACTAGAGCCTGACGAGCTATTCTAGAGTCCATTGAAACAGAAAAAGAAGCAGTGCTGGCTTTGCCTCGCTACTTGTCCCTGCAAATAGATATTTGTGTTACTTTTATAGAATCAATGTTTAACGATTTTGCTAAGCAGCCAATGAACTGTACAAAGAGGCTAGACCCTGACGAGCCATGCTAGACTCCAATTATGTAAGAAAAGAAGCACTGCTGCCTTTGCCTCGCTACTTGTCCCTGCACATAGACATTCCTGTTACTCTTATAGAATCAATGTTTAACGATTTTGCTAAGCAGTCAATGAACTGTACAAAGAGGCTGGAGCCTGACGAGCCATGTTAGACTCCAATTATGTAAGAAAAGAAGCACTGCTGCCTTTGCCTCGCTACTTGTTCCTGCACATAGACATTTGTGTTACTTTTATAGAATCAATGTTTAACGATTTTGCTAATTGTAAGCAGTAACTATACAAAGGAACTAGAGCCTGACGAACTATTCTAGAGTCCATTGAAACAGAAAAAGAAGCAGTGCTGGCTTTGCCTCGCTACTTGTCCCTACACATAGACATTCCTGTTACTTTTATAGAATCAATGTTTAACGATTTTGCTAAGCAGCCAATTAACTGTACAAAGAGGCTGGAGCCTGACGAGCCATGCTAGACTCCAATTATGTAAGAAAAGAAGCAGTGCTGGCTTTGCCTCGCTACTTGTCCCTGCACGTAGACATTTGTGTTACTTTTATAGAATCAATGTTTAACGATTTTGCTAATTGTAAGCAGTAACTGTACAAAGCAACTAGAGCCTGACGAGCTATTCTAGAGTCCATTGAAACAGAAAAAGAAGTAGTGCTGGCTTTGCCTCGCTACTTGTCCCTGCACATAGACATTCCTGTTACTTTTATAGAATCAATGTTTAACGATTTTGCTAATTGTAAGCAGTAACTATACAAAGGAACTAGAGCCTGACTAGCTATTCTAGAGTCCATTGAAACAGAAAAAGAAGTAGTGCTGGCTTTGCCTCGGTACTTGTCCCTGCACATAGACATTTGTGTTACTTTTATAGAATCAATGTTTACCGATTTTGCTAATTGTAAGCAGTAACTGTACAAAGCCTGTACAGAGCCTGACGAGCTATTCTAGAGTCCATTGAAACAGAAAAAGAAGCAGTGCTGGCTTTGCCTCGCTACTTGTCCCTGCACGTAGACATTCCTCTCACTTTTATAGAATCAATGTTTAACGATTTTGCTAAGCAGCCAATGAACTGTACAAAGAGGCTGGAGCCTGACGAGCCATGCTAGACTCCAATTATGTAAGAAAAGAAGCACTGCTGCCTTTGCCTCGCTACTTGTCCCTGCACGTAGACATTTGTGTTACTTTTATAGAATCAATGTTTAACGATTTTGCTAATTGTAAGCAGTAATTGTACAAAGCAACTAGAGCCTGACGAGCTATTCTAGAGTCCATTGAAACAGAAAAAGAAGCACTGCTGCCTTTGCCTCGCTACTTGTCCCTGCAAGTAGACATTCCTGTTACTTTTATAGAATCAACGTTTAACGATTTTGCTAATTGTAAGCAGTAACTGTACAAAGGAACTAGAGCCTGACGAGCTATTCTAGAGTCCATTGAAACAGAAAAAGAAGCAGTGCTGGCTTTGCCTCGGTACTTGTCCCTGTACGTGGACCTTCCTCTTACGTTCATAGAAGTAGGCGTCTTTTTGACGAACTTGCTAAGCTTGCAGCAACCTTTTCAAAGGAACTAGAGCCCGAAGAAGTATTCTAGACTCCAATGAAACAGAAACAGAAGCAACTCTACCCCGTTACTTGTCCCGGCACAGGAAGTTTTTGCTAGAATGACAGAAGCAGGCTGCAAGCGATTAGTCAAGGACAAATAAAAATACTTGTCATGCCGGTAGAGCAGAGGAACGATTTCAAAGCCGCCTGGTTACAAGCAGCATTGTGCCTAAACATAAGACAGCAGCGTTTCACCGGGAGTTATTAGTCGAGCGACCTAGCCAGTACTTTCCAGTAATACGATTTCCAGCGACCGCGAAGAATAGGATCTAGCGGTCCGTGGGATCCGCCATTGTGTCTAATTGATGGCTCTAATCTCTTCCCGCCTCGAACAAGTCCGGGACCCGTTAGACGCCGCGCCGGATAGACAGATCTCGGGGCCGGTATTTCATCTGTACATATGAATTCTCGCGACTGCTCTCTTCCCGTTCGGCCGATCGCCATGGTCGGCCAGAGGAGAGGAGAGGAGAGCACACGAAGTCAGGGGTCGAGGGGAGACCATGTTCGAGAATCCCTCGGATGCCGGCGCGCGTTTTAAAGAGCGTGCCGCGGATAGTTACGCGGCGGACGTGACGAAACGGGACAGCTTTGTTATTTTAATTCCTCGACCCGATTGCAGTTTCCCTGGGAAAACGACTTCTCCACGACTGACTCATCCAGAGAAGACTGCGGATCCTCTTTCGCCGGCCAGAAAATTCTACGGGGTCGACACGCCGATGACGACAGCGCCGCAGAAATGTTCGCATGCGGATTTACGTGATTTTTCCGTCGCTGCTTACTATTCAATATTTTGTTAGACTACACAACTCACCGTAAATATCATAACTAGACATCGGATGTTTATGCAATTTCCAATTTTTATAGAAACATTTTAAAAAAGTGGAATGAAATAAAATCCTATTTTTAATGGGGACAGCCTTTGTAGATCCAAAGCAAATAAAAATCGTGTTAAATTCTCTCGAATTTTATATTATAGCATTTTTTTAACATTTCCATAAGCCATAAATGCATAAAGATCCGATGTCTAATCATAACAATTTAATGCACCAAAGTCTCACGAGTCCCTGGAGATTCTGCCGACTACTACAACTTTAACACTAAAACATGCGTCCAACTGACTTGCTTTTAATTTTCTCTTTTAGAGATATACAAATTATATATACGTTTCCATGAGAAAATTTTTTAATAAACTTCTCTATCGAAGTAGATATTTAACCAGTTAAGCGTGTTTGACGTGTATACACGTCAATCCAAAACTCTATTGCGGTGCCGTTAACGTTAATGAATTTTTAATTTCTTATCGAATAAAAATGTAATTTTTGAACCTTTGCCCTGCCCCCCCCCCTTGAACCTTTTTCTTATTTAATAATTTTGTTTTCGTGTATATTCCGCATTGCATGATTTTAATTCCGCGCCGTGGGGGATTTCTGAAATTGAGCTCCACAGTTAACTTGGTTAAACAAAACTGATACGAAATCTAAACAAATCTTATTTCGTTGTTATTATAAGGCAGTGTATGCCAGTTGCATTTACTCCTTGGTAGTTCTAGTGTTAAACAGCAATGTGTAGAAAATTTATTTGACTGTCTAAATTGCGACACTCTGTGAAACGTGTCAACTAACTAACAGTTGCCGAGAATTAAACTTCGAGTTTAATCGCAGAGGGGAAATAATGCTTGCAGAGTGTTTCCTCTTTGTGCAATTTTTATGGAGATGGCCGAGTTAGGGGATCGATGGGCCAGAAATCGATGATAAAATCGAGGTCCACAGTTAATGAATAATTGCGACACTGTGAACGTCACGTACGTGTGACGATGCTAGCGAACGTGTCAGCTAAGAGTTGCCGAGAATTAAACTTCGAGTTTAACCCCTTGCCCTACAATAACGAGCCAGACTCGTCATGAAGATTCTGAATAGAGTCTAATAAATGTGAACGTTATTAATTTCCTTTAAATCGAAATAAAAATCTATTTTTTTTTTTTTTTTGTAGTTGATATCTATCCTTTGAGGAAAATGTAGACATACAATAAATATAAGCAATCTTTTTTTCTATGAAATTCTGAACGATGAAGAATTTCTAATCATTATAATCACAAACTAAATAGTAGTGCAAGGGGTTAATCGCAGAAATGCTTGCAGACTGTTTCCTCTTTGTGCAATGTTTGTGAAGATGGCCGAGTTAGGGGCCAGAAATCGATGATAAAATCGAGTCCACAGTTAATGAATAATTGCGACACTGTGAACGTTACGTACGTGTGACGATGCTAGCGAACGTGTCAACTAAGAGTTGCCGAGAATCAAACTTCGAGTTTAATCGCAGAAATGCATGTAGAGTGTTTCCTCTTTGTGCAATGTTTGTGAAGATGGCCGAGTTAGGGGCCAGAAATCGATGATAAAATCGAGTTCACAGTTAATGAATAATTGCGACACTGTGAACGTCACGTACGTGTGACGATGCTAGCAAACGTGTTAACTAAGAGTTGCCGAGATTTAAACTTCGAGTTTAATCGCAGAAATGCTTGCAGAGTGTTTCCTCTTTGTGCAATGTTTGTGAAGATGGCCGAGTTAGGGGCCAGAAATCGATGATAAAATCGGGTCCACACCCTAGTAGCACAAAATATTGTATACACATTCATATAATATTAAAAAGAGATTCAATCTTTTTTTAATATTCGAATACACATACAATATTTATTTTATATTAAGTAAAAAATATTTCTTTTTAAATATTCAGGAAATATGTATTTCATGTTATGAGAAAAATATTTTTTTCTAAATATTAAATAAATCTTTATTTCATATTGGAAGTAGAATATTTTTTCGTAATATACAAATAATATTTATTTAATATCATGAAAAAAACATTTTTTCTCATTATAAAACAAATGTTTATTTAATATTAGAAATAGAATATTTTTTCCTAATATGCAGATAATATTTATTTAATATCATGAAAAAAATATTTTTTCTCATTATAAAGTGAATCTTTATGTAATATTAGAAATAGAATATTTTTTTTAAGTATGCAGGAAATATTTTATGTTTATCATGGAAAAATAATTGTTCCAGAATATAATGCGAAGTAAAATATTTTTTAAATATCTATTTTATATTCTCTGAATATTTAGCTTATATGTTCTAAACATTCAATTTATATTTCTTGAACATTTATACAATATTAGATCTAATATTTATCTAATATGAAAAAGTGTGGCTCAAAAAATATTTTTCCAATATTCGAAAAAAATATCTATCTAATATTTTTGTGCTACTAGGGCAGTTAATGAATAATTGCGACACGTCTTGGCCAGCACGCGGCCGCGACGCACACGAGATTTATCTGCGGAACGATCGCATGTAAGCTCCGAGGCAACGTTCACCGGTGCGTCGGGGATCTCGGCGAGGGAAAATGTCCTGGAATCGTTCTCTGTGTCGAAGGGAACCGCGATAAAGCCGAGACCAGGCGAATCCGGCGTTGTTCGACGCGTGTCGCGGAAAAAGGCGTCGTTCTCGTCGTGTTTCCGAGGCTTTCAGCGCGGAACTAACGGGCGCCTCGGTGTTCCAACACGGGCGAAAAGACGGCTCGGCTCGCGTCTCTCTCTGAAACGCTCGTTAATCCGTTCCGACGTCGTCGCTGTTCCCGATTTTATCGGCGTTCCCTGTTCCCTCCCGTGGGAATTCGCTCGGGAAACTATAACGCGTGTGAACGACCCGCGAAAATAAGTCGCCGTTCTTCGGATGCACGACGGATTATTTATGGCGTTGTGCGGTTCGCCGCTGACCGGGAATATCACCGGATCAGGAGAATATAAGAGACCGCGCGCGGCCGTATCCGAGAGCGTCGAAAGGCAAAACAACCGTTCCCCTTCGCGCCGCTAATAATTCATATGTTCCATAATTCATGTTTATCGGTGGCCAACCACGGCCCCGTCCGACCGGATCGCTCCTCAAATCGCGAAACAAGACGCGAACAAATTATAGCTACAAATTAATTCATCGCGCCTCGCGAGCCCAAATGATACGCGCGAGTTACAGTCAATTACCTGCGGTGATATCCGTGCGCGGGGACGTGTGAACCCCATAGGAGACGCGGAAGTCCCTGATCGAAAGCGTGTGAACCCCCGATAGACACCGCTTGCTTTCATCTCCGATGGGAGACTAATTAAACTCGGGTCGTTGGTACCGTTTCCAGTCATGAATTCAGAGAAATCTGAATTAATAGGAATCACCGGAGACATACACTTACTGACAAAAGTTACGAAACAAAGTAGTCGTTTGGGAATTGGTGTATACCCAGATAGCACAGAGACGTCTATTAGACGTCTGAATGTCCTACGAACGTCTTCCTTCTGAACGTCTCTGGAACGTCTTTGTGAAAAAACTGTACGTCTTAAAGACGTCTTTAAGACGTCTCGAAACAGACGTACTCAAGACGTCCCGAAACAGACCCCTAGTAGCACAAAAATATTAGATAGATATGTTTGTCAAATATTGGAAAAATATTTATATTTTATATTTTTTTTTACGTCTGAAATGAGACGTAAAAACGACGTCTTTTACGAGACGTCTTTAAGACGTCTTTTCAGGACGTAAGACGTTCAGACCAAAAATGGACGTAAAACAGACGTCTTTAAGACGTCGGGTGCTATCTGGGTATTTTTAATCTCCTGAAATACATATATCCGAATGAAAAATAACATGACGAGATTACGTATCATACATGAACATACAATAAGTTTTTTTCGATTATACTTGTATAAACACTACAATTAATTCAGACCAAAAATGGACGTAAAACAGACGTCTTTAAGACGTCGGGTGCTATCTGGGTATTTTTAATCTCCTGAAATACATATGTCCGAATGAAAAATAACATGACGAGATTACGTATCATTCATGAACATACAATAAGTTTTTTTTCGATTATACTTGTATAAGCACTAGAATTAATATTGAGTCAAGGAAACGAAAGAAAAGTTTGTGACAAAAGTTAAGAAACATACTGTGCTTGAATAATGTAATCACTTTTAACAAAAAACAACAATGTGCAGGTGTTTATACTTTGTATGATGATCTAATAAGATGTTGGATAACCCTTGGATTTGATGACTGCATGGCATCTGCGTGGCATTGATTCGATTAATCGAACACAATGCTCGGGTGATATTTTAGACCATATTTTCGTAATTTTTCGCATTAACTCTGCTTTATTAGTAAATGAATGACTCCCCAATTGACGTCCAACGTAATCCCACAAATGTTCAATTGGGTTCAAGTCTGGAGATTGACTTGGCCACTTAATTACATTAACATTTTGCTCCATGAGAAATGCCTTAATTAATTTAGAAGAATGTTTTGGGTCATTGTCATGTTGAAATGACCACTCCATTGACATTTTCTCCTTAGCAAATGGCAACATATGATTTTGCAAAATATCGCGATACAAAAATCTATCCATAGTCTCCTTTATTTGTATTAACGGACCAGGACCGTTACGTGAGAAACAGCCCCAAATTTTACTGTTGGTTTTAGATACTTGACATTAAATCGCTGTCCAACAGGACGTCGTACGTTACTTCTGGAGTCATTTCCGAATAAGTTGAACTTACTTTCGTCACTCCATAGAATTTTTGACCACTCAGCAACAGACCAGTTCATGTGCTCTTTAGCGAACTCCAACCGTGCTTTAAGATTCTTCTTAGAAACAAATGGTTTCTTACATGCTTTCCGTGAAAAAAGATTATTTTCATCTAAACGACGGCTAACTGTCCTACTGCTAATGTTTCTGAGGTCCAACTGATTTTTAATTTTGACAGTTGTGCAAAATGGATTGCATTTAGACAGCCTTGCAATTCGACGGTCCAGCTTTTTACTTGTTTTTCGTGGTCTGTCGGTTCTTGGTGCCACTTTAACAGTTCCATTGTCTTGAAAATGTTTTATAATCTTCGTGATAACACAACGATTTACACCAAACACTTTTGCAATGTCAATTTTTCTCTGCCCTTTTTTAAACATACCAACTATTCTTTGTTTCTCGCTTTCAGTTAAATGTTGCCTTCTTGCCATATTTACTGCAGCTAATAATACAAACCACGCTCGACGATGTCAGAAAGGAGACTAGACTCTTTCGAACATGTTTGTTTACATTACTTACTCTACTTCTTGCAAGAAGTCTTCATGTTTCTTAACTTGTGTCACGAGTATTTATTTTGTTTCCTTGACTCAATATTAATTGTAGTGCTTATACGAGTATAATCGAAAAAAAAACTTATTGTATGTTCATGTATGATACGTAATCTCGTCATGTTATTTTTCATTCGGACATATGTGTTTCAGGAGATTAAAAATATACACTAATTCCCAAACGATTACTTTGTTTCTTAACTTTTGTCAGCAAGTGTATGTGTATGGTACATTGACCGTAGGCTGTCTTCCAGCGATTCGTCGGACGACTGACGAAGCATTTTCGAGAGAAACAGACGGTCCCGTCTCCGGCCCTGCAATTCGGTTTCCAGAGAGAGAGGTGGTCCACGGGTTCACGGTACACCCGGTTAATAGGTTGTGTACACGAGAAACGACAGTCTAAACGCTCGCCATGATAACTTTCTTCCGGAGCGGCGTGCCCCATGCCGGCAGTCGTTTCGCGCGCTACTCGTAAATCGTATTAGCATGACACCGGGCAAAAACCGTTCGCGAGAGAGGTACACGGGCTCCCGGTCGAAGCGTTTCCAGCCTCTAAATGGATAATGAGCATTAAATCACTCGCTAAATGTTACGCACCGGCGTCGGGCAATGCGACCGTGGGCCGAACCGGCGTAATTGCTCATTCCGTTTGACCGATGGAACCGATCGGGACCCCGGTTGCCGGTTGCCGGTCGCAAATACGCCGCTCGTGCACACCGGAACCGTTCGACCGATTACCGAACGATTTTTCCTCTGACGGATCAGAAACGGAAATTTCTGCGGAACATTTTGGTTTGGTACAGAGTTCCACCGTTGCACCAAGGTTCAGATCTTTGTTCCTATGAAAACATTAACACTTCTACCGTGGTTTTGCGTATTTTTCTGTGTGCTCAATAAATCTATTGGGTCAGTACAATAATTTCCCTTTAACACTTTGACTGCCAAACTAGAAACCACCAAAATTCCATGAAATCAAAGTAAGTTATTTGATGAAATAAAAATTGGAAAAAATTAAATGTATGATACTGAGTAGTCCTCCAACTGTCTTGAATTTTACGGATTCTAATCGAATTTGGTACAATCAATATATTAACGTAAAAATTCATTTTAAAATCTGGACAAATAATTCCGTCACCCACATATGGGTGACATGGCAGTCAACGTGTTCATGGAACTTTGCAGCCCCGATGAATTTTTATTATATTAACCCCATGCACTACTATTTATTTTGTGATTATACTGATTAGAAATTCTTCATCGTTTAGAATATCATAGGAAGAGAAGATGTCAACTATAGCAAAATAGAATTCTATTTCGGTTTAACACTTTCGCTGCGGACGAAAATAAGTAGGCTTTCGCCGGGAGCTGAAATTAAGATATTTTTTTTAAATGAAATTTTCAGTCCGTAAAATAAAAACCTGATTTTTTTTTTTCAAAACAAAAACAATAATTCATGATGTTCAACCTAACAAAAGGTTAGGTTAGGTTAGAAAAAAAATATATATATACATGTATATTTTGAAAAACATATATTTGGGGTAAGTATAACTTATTTTATGTATAATATGATTGGACGCGCATGTGCGTCGTCCGCAGCGAGAGTGTTAAAGAAAATCAATTCTATATATTTATTGGGCTCTGTTCAGAATCTTCATCACGAGTCTGACTCGATATTGTAGGGCAAGGGGTTAAAGAATTGAAGAGTTTTGACACGTTTGGTGGAAACAGCGTTAAACGCGTTACCACCTGGAGAAAGAGTCTGACCTCCGTAGAAAGTGAAAATTCGCTAATTGAAGAGCGAAACGGTAGGAGAAAGCAGTTAGAATATTTAATAGACTTACCATTTCGTCGAGGCTCTTGAGATCGTTGGTGACGATCTGCGGCTGGGGCCCGTAGATCAGGCAGGGCTCCTCCTGATGCATGTCCGCGTACTCGTCGTCGCTTTCCTCGTTCTGCGAGCTTCCGTGTGCCCCGTTCGCCGCTTTGTTCTCGGCGGCGATCTCCCGGTCGATCTGCCTCTCCATCTGCACGAGCATCGGCGCCAGCATGCCGAATTTCGCGCCCCTTCGGGCCACCTCGAGCAGACAGAGGATCACGTGGCGCTCGTTCTTACGCATGATCAGGTCGTCGGTCTCGAAGAGCAGGCACTCGATGATCCCGAGGCTGTTCCGGCACCAGCCGATGAAATTCGAGACGTTGTCGCGGGCGAAGAACGTGCCGGCCTTCGCGTTCGGCAGGAAGGCCACGTCGCTCAGCTGGCTCATCGGCAACGCCAGCGACGAGGTTATCGAACGTGTCATCGAGATCTTCCGGGCCTGACGACGCGCCACGTACTCCGCCGCCGACTTTCGCACGTTGTTCGCGTGCTGCAAAACAAAACCAAACTCTCTGTTAACCCTTATGTGGGCAACCAAACTTTTCACGGTTGTTGGGCAACCGGGGTACCCGGGTACCCCGAGCGTTCGGTGCCGATATATAAAAAATAAAGTGACAATTTTACTTTCATGCTTTCCCATAACTTTTAGTTTTTTTGTCTATGGTATACTAAGTATTGTTTTAAACAGTTTGAGTGAAGCAACTGCTTCAAAAAATAGTATAACTCAATGCTAAGATCAAACTTTTATGCTATTCGTATGTGGACGTACGGTATTTGACTCTTCGACTTACACAACAGTACAACAGTATTCAACTTTATTTGGTCACAACCAAAATGTTACAATATATTCGTATGTGCCAAAAAAAAAAGAAAAGTTTGTTGTATTACTATCCACAATGCACAATGATAATGTTGTTTCTGGGCCAAAGAGGAAACCAGAAATAGTCCACTTCTATAATAAAACAAAATCTGGTGTCGACATGATGGATCAAATTTTGAGACGATACAGTATACAAAGACGTACTAACAGATGGCCATTAGCATTTTTTTTTTTTACATAATTGACATTGCTGCTCTTGCCTCATACATCATATATATTTCTAATAACGATACGTTGCCTAACAAATCCAATAATCGCCGAATATTTTTACGACAAGTGAGAGAGGAACTTTGTCTTCCAATAATTAGAAGTCGATCAACCAATGTTCAAGTGATGAGACATTTCTCTTGTAAATTAGCAATAGAAAGCGTGCTGCATAAGTCACCAACAATGAACGACGTTCCTTCAACTTCAGGCACTGTACAACAACGAGATAAAACTGGACGAAAAAAAGTTGTAGGCTCATGTTATATATACCAAGCTGACCATGATAGAAAACGTAGAAAGACACGAAAATATTGTCAAAACTGTATAAAACCAGTTTTCCGACGAACACGCAAATACTCTGACAGTTTGTAAAAATTGTCCTATTATTGGTTAATAATAGTAACTATACTAATAATAAAATAATACCAATTGAAAAAATTTGTGTGTTGTATGATTGTGTTGTAAAACTTCCCTGCATAAGCATCCAACTACACTTTCTATGTATGGGTACCCGGGTACCCGGTTACCCAACAACCGTATAAATAAGATTGAAGCCTTATTATTAGACATCGGATGTTTATGCAATTTCCAATTTTTATAGAAACATTTTAAGAAAGTGGAATGAAATAAAATTTTATTTTTAATGGGGACAGCCTTTGTAGATCCAAAGCAAATAAAAATCGTGTTAAATTCTCTCGAATTTTATATTATAACATTTTTTTAACATTTCCATAAGCCATAAATGCATAAAGATCCGATGTCTACTTATTATTTAATATGTTTTGCATCAATTTTAATTCTGTAACCATAAATCGACAGAGAACCTTCTAAATAATGGGGATCCAGGGCGGTTTTGCGATATCTTCATAAAAACATAACAAATTATTAGAGCAAACATAGAAAGGGGTATCCGGTTGCCCACATAAGGGTTAACCCCTTGTACTACGATTTATTTCACGGTTACAGTGATTAGAACTTTTTTGTAATTTATAATTTCCTTAAAAAAAGGGGAAAATTTATATCTATTGTATGTCTATATGTTCTCCGATAGCTGTATATTAACAACGCCAAAATAGAATTTTATTTCGGTTTAAGGAAAATTAATAAGAAATATATTTATTAGACCCTGTTCAGAATCTTCATCACGAGTCTGACTCGATATTGTGGGGCAAGGGGTTAAAAGTCGCATAACTTTGTCAATATTGGAGTATACACTCCCGTCCATAAGTCACCGGACACTTGCTCGCTTTCGTCGTTTTGTACCGAACACCTCAAATTTCGACTCATCGGTCTACAACACCTTTTCCCAATCTTCAGCAGTGTAATCTTTATATAATTTTGCCTACTGCCGTCTTTTTTCTTATTTTGAGTCCTTAATAACGGTTTTTTAACTAGAACACACCCGCGAACCCCTGCTTACAAAAGACCTCGCTTAATTGTTGTTCTACCAATTGGATCCCCTCGAACTTTGTTAACTTCTGCCGCAATTTCTGTTGCTGTCATCCTCCTGTTTTGTTTACTTAACGTTTTTATATAGCGGCCTTCATTTTCTGTTGTTTTTTTTTTCAGCCGTACAGTTCGTTTTTTATATTCAAAAGTATTAGTACAAGTAAAAGTCGATTTTCTCGAAAACAAAGCCTCAAACGAAAAATGTTTATTCTATATTTTCGACTTATTCTTTCATGTAGAATCACCAGTTACCAAATACCCTGTATATAATTATAATTATTCCACCCTACTTAATGAAATCCACGTTGATGTTGATTTTGGTCGAACCGTGGTTGAATCCAGGAGTCCCAACCTCTTAATGTGCTCTTACGTGAAAAGGAATAAACTGTCGGTTTTACATAACATAAACTGTTATGTTTTGTTTATCACATTCACCATATAATCATTATTACCTAAGCTTTATCATCCAATTGAAAAATAGGTTGTATTATCACGTTTTATGCAAAACTAGCGAAGTGTGTTTACACTTTTGCTCGTTACTGTATACAGAATCTTGGGCTCTTTCGTTTTAGTTGATTTTCGTGAAAATAAGTTCCACTCGGGAATTTATGCAGCAAAAACTATTCGATACATCGGGTTGAGACTTCTTGCATATTATTCTTGAAGGTAATTTTTTCTAGATCAAAAGTCCACCCCGTACGGTCGAAAGTGATAAATAAATTCTAATCGTTTCGTTCGGAAACTCGTGAGTAGGAAAATTGATAATCTCTCTGTGCAGTAAAATCGCCGTAAAAGGATACCGAATTGATCGCCACGATTAATGTATCGATCACGTAGATTGCCAGGTACGTTGGTTTTCAGAAAGGCTCTGGTCGTGGCGCTAGAAAGTGGTCGGCTCGAATTTTCCATCGAGTAATTAGTGTTCTCGGACACATCTCTAACAAGAATCTCGGCATGCTCGGCTGACATTCACCGCGGCCGCGGTGCACGATCGAGCATGGCTCGTTCCCCGGCGCTGATTAAAGAGTCAAACAGACACCGATAGCATCTTAACACCCGCGAAGCTAATTGTTCCATTAATAATAAGCGGCGGTGCTGGCCGCAGGGACCTCTGGCTTTCGTATCGACGATAAATTCTCCGAGTAGCAACGACGACGACGACGACGACGACGACGACGACGACGACGCTGTGGCCGCGATGCACTTTTATTATCGTTTCTTGAGCCGCTTAAGCAACTGCGCCGGTAATAATTGGATATCGAGGGTGATGTAACTGAGCTGCGCCGTTCCGTCAGCGTCTAATAACAGGTTCTCACCGCGCGTTGTGTTCGCTCGTTTGACACCGACCGTAGGATCTATTATTTTCCGCAGCGGTTTCACGGTGCCGGCCATTTTTTAATCAATTCGAAATGCCCGTCGACCGTTGCCCTAAATCCCTCGATGCCAATTGGTCATTGAAACCTCGTGATCTATCGTCAAGTTTAGAATTTACGAGTCAATGTAGCGGCTACGACCGCTGCAGTCCCTGGATTCAGTCTTGCGAACCCCGAAACCCATCAACTGTTTCTTCTAAATTCCCCTGATCAGTTTCAATACAGTTAGCCATAAAAAACACACCAATCCACAGTTGAGTTTCGAGTTCATGGTCGAAAGTATCGGCCACAACGGCTGCAGTCCCTGGATCCAGTCATGCGAACCCCGAAACTGTCCAAGAACCGTGATGGACGCCCCACAGTGGGCAAAAACGGCCTTTTTCGATTCAAAATCAAAGAACTTTCGATAGGAATGAGCAACTTTAACGAATTTTCTCAAGGTTAAAAAACGTTCGTACCGTAATCTCCCTATTTTTCCCATATTCTACAAAGTTTCAGCTTTCATTTAAAAAAAAAATTCATCGCTCTACCTCATTCCTATCGAAAGTTCTTTGATTTTGAATCGAAAAAGGCCGTTTTTGCCCACTGTGCGCCCTACCAAGCTCGCCGAAACTCTCAGAGCGTGCTTCTTTCTGTTTAATTCACTCCCCGAACAGTCGAGCCCGATATGAATCACGTTGTTTGCCTTTTTATTTGATCCATTAAGCCTGCTCTGATTTATTGCCGGCCGCGACTGACTTACACACTGGCAACCCTATCTCGACCGCTTGTGTACACACGCTGTTTACACGGGAATCCGATCAACGGGGCGATTCTTGCGTTCTGCGGGTTCGTGGGACATCTGCGGGCCCACGGACGAACGGGACCCGACCTCTATTATTCGACGATCTGCGCAAATATTTTCGTTCGTTTCATAGCGTTGAAAAAAAGAGTGTTTTTTCCTGTTGGGGCTACCGCCTGGCCAAACAAACGGCCCTGTTCTGCACCGACTCGAATTTCCTGCATCCACTATGCGTACACAAAATTGTATCCTCGAGGCTGTTAATGAAGATTCGTGAAACCGTGGACGCATTTTTTAAAATGTCTCTACACGGATATCGGATCTCCTTGTTATTTAGCACATGTGCCACCACTAATTTCCATAGCAATTGTTACAAAAACATTTACATAACTGAATTAACTTCACCGTCAAAGCCAAAAAATTGTCCAAAATGGAAGTTGCACGTACCGCCACCTCGTTAATCATTACTTTTTCTTAGAGGATCGAAGAACGGAATTGCAAACAAGCTTCATCCCCTAGTAGCACAAAAATATTAGATAGATATTTTTTTCAAATATTGGAAAAATATTTTTTAAGCCACATTTTTTCATATGAGAAAAATATTGGATCTGAATATTGTATACATGTACAAGAAATATAAATTGAATTTTTAAAAAATATAAGCTAAATATTCAGAGGATATAAAGTAGATATTTAAAAAATATAAAGTAAATATTAAAAAAATGCGAATTCAATATTTGAAAAATATAAATTCAATATTTAAAAAACATTCAATAAAATTTTCAAATTTAAGAAAATATGAATATGTATTACTTTCTGCGCATTTCTTGTGCATGTATACAATATTCAGATCCAATATTTTTCTCGTATGAAAAAATGTGGCTTAAAAAATATTTTTCCAATATTTGAGAAAAATATCTAATATTTTTGTGCTACTAGGGTATAATATTAACTACTTGCTTAACTTATTTTCATTGTAAGGAAATATTTGAAATACAAAATAAAAATATTTCATTTTATCTATCTGGTTATCAAAATAAAAATATTCGATTTAAAGTAGTATCTTATTTGAACCGCATTAAATTATACTATATACCAAATCATTAATGATCGTTAATATATGTTGCAAAATATGATAGAAAACCTTGTATCCAATGTTCCAGATACGAATACTAATCCTACATTATAAAATACTAACGTAAAGTGTACTTACTTCTGAATCTTCTTCCTCCGTCGGATCCACAGCACACAATTATTGACTCAGGGGAATAGACACACACGACACACACGCACGAACAACACACACGACACACACGCACAACACAGTTTATAAAATCGTGACAACGAACGAGAAGATGTCACTCCGACCACGAACAAAATGATACTGCGATTTTAACAATGATCCCTTCCATGGAGGGGGTACGGTCAGGTTATCCTAGGCAGGTTAGACGCTGAGGGTCTATAAACACTAGATACAAAACCAAGGTAAACAAATTATGGCGGGGCGCCGACTCTATTTCCCGGAATTCCTTGTTTTCGTTTCAAACGTCCTTGGGTCCGAAGCGGTTAAAATCGCAGTATTACTTTTTTGGTCGTGGTTTTATTCGTGATCTTCTCGTCTGCTGTCACGATTTCGTTAAGTGTGTTGTGTGTGTGTGTGTTGTTTAGTGATTGTTGTTCAATTATTCGGACCTATTCTCGTGAGTCAATAATTGTGTGCTGTGGATCCGACGAGAAAAAATATTTTTCTCGTAACATGACATATATATTTCCTGAATATTTAAAAAGAAATATTTGTTACGTAATATAAAATAAATATTGTATGTATATTTGAATATTAAAAAAAGATTGAATCTCTTTTTAATATTATATGAATGTGTATACAATATTTTGTGCTACTAGGGTCTTTTTTACGTTGCATGACGGGAACGACCGCTATAGACGCTTCCGACAAAACCAATCTTTCTCAGACCGTGGCTTACGTCAGCGGCTGTAACTCTGTAAATCTTCAACAAAAGTGTTCGAAAAAATTCCGAGTACCACTCGAGACTCGTGCGAACATGTGCGCGAAATTTCCTGGACGGGAGGTTTACGGTTCTCGTTGAGTAAATTCGCGAAGATCGTGTCCGAACCAGGCTGGTAAATGTCCTGTCCAGCTTTGGATTTCCATTAGCTCGACGTGATATGGGTAACCTTAGACTCGGTCCACAACGGAACTAGATTTTTATCGACATGTGCGGTTTCCACCGCATCCACAGAAGGCTCTCCGCAGTTTTCAACCGGACACGGGAGCCCATTCACGTAGGAAATTGCGCGCGGGACACGCGCCGCGCCGAGGCGGTTTTATAAATAGAAGGAAAGAATGAAAAGGGGAGAAAAAAAAATCGAGCCCCGAGTATCGAAGATCGGAGATACACCGTACAATGGGAGCCCGCGATGCTTGCGAAATTTAATATACATTTTTTTTCCCTCGGCTAATTCAGCCGCTTACGAGGTCAGTGTCACGTGTGTGGATCGTTGCCTCCTCATCTCACTTTCACTGTACCACTGACGCACTTCGCGGGACTTTAGACTTTTCGAAGCCATACTCGTCAAGCTGACTCTCCGGAGCCTCCTCGAAACAAATAGAGAAACAAACTCCGCCGAAATTCTCGAAAGCAGTTATTAATCTTCTCAAACTTCCCGCGACTCGGTTCGCAAATTAAATCTGCTCTCTGATCCTTTTGTGCAAAGCATCTGCTCCCATAATTGGCATTCAGAACGCTGCACTCGGAACGAACTAAAAATTTTATCAATGGATTGCTACAAACTCGAGCGAAATAGAAATTTGTTTTCCTGCTTAATATATTTAACTCTTAACACTCGAATGGCGACTGTAAAGCGCCACTAAAAATTTCTGTGTCATTCAAAGTATTTTTTACATTATTAAAGTTATTTGTATTTAATAAATTACCAAACACTTCAGTATCGTACGAGCTAAATCGCACCATTTTCGAATGTACAACGTGAAAAAAAATATATACAAGGGAAATATTCTAGGTCGGAAGAAATGTTTCGTTTTGTAGTTAAAATAGCTTCGAGCACAATTAATATATTGTACCTACTCATTTTTGTCCAATTATTATAATCAATGGACAGTTTCGAATTGCAACAAAACTGGAGCGAAATAGAAATTTATTTTCCTGCCTAATATGTTTAATATATTGTACCTACTCAGTTTTGTCTAATTATTAATTTTTAATTATTAACTGTACGTTACGATTGAATTGATTTTGTGGTTCGCGAGTTTCTGAGAACGTCGACGCGAGAGCGTTTTATTGACAAAATTGGAGGGCCACGGGAGAGAATTAACTTTCGCGGTAATAAGCAATGATTGAATAATGGACGGTTTATGGCAGCAGTTTTGTCTAATTATTAATTTTTAATTATTAACTGTACGTTACGATTGAATTGATTTTGTGGTTCGCGAGTTTTTGAGAACGTCGACGCGAGATCGTTTTATTGACAAAATTGGAGGGCCACGGGAGAGAATTAACTTTCGCGGTAATAAGCAATGATTGA
The DNA here is from genome assembly GCA_913789895.3 of Seladonia tumulorum. Taxonomy (NCBI): domain Eukaryota; kingdom Metazoa; phylum Arthropoda; class Insecta; order Hymenoptera; family Halictidae; genus Seladonia; species Seladonia tumulorum. The sequence continues at coordinate 36,284,332 of OU565266.1, forward strand.
ATAATGGACGGTTTATGGCAGCAGTTTTACAGCGGAACGGACGACCGGTGTGTGATTCACGACGCGTATCTGCCACTGCCACTGTTAATCCAACCGAGCGACTTGATAAAACAGTTAAAGAGGTCAGCCCGCAGACGCTGATCGATTGTTCCGTAATTTTTCATTTCCTGCCTCGATACGCTACTATGAATTTCAACGCCGCCTTACCACCATCGGCCGCGTCGAAGACGTTACACGGTACGGTACGGTATTGTAGTATACAGTAAGGAGCAAAACTGAACACACATACGACATTTTAACAAAAATAATTTTTCATTCGATATTTGCATGTAGAATACAAAAGAAACAAAATACTTAGTATTATCTACAATCTTCTGGCTTTTCAAAAGAAATTTAACATTTGTGATATCACTATTATTTCGATTCATACAATTTTTTTTCGTGTAGTCGGTTTTGCACCGCACTAAGATTCTCGGGTATAGGAACTGTAAACACAGATTTTGTAAACAATTTGGTAGTCCATCACGGTCAATGCCACGACCAGGAGTGCAGTAGTTATTAGTTTATCGTTGTTCATGCGTTAACACGCATCGATATAACATCATGAAGCCATTATCTAAAGATATGAAGAATAATATCAATTTCCAATTAAAATCGGGTTTATCAACGCGAGTAATTGCTAGAAAATTTGTCGTCAGTCAGGGAGTTGTACACAAGATACGGAAAAAATACTGTAGTAAAGTCCCTGCATCTTTTGGAGGCCGTCCAAAATGATTATCTTGTCAGGAGAAGAGAAGATTGACGAAATACATTACTTCAGAAATTGCAACGACGGCATCAATGGCTGCAAAGTTATTAGAAAGCGATGTTGGAAAGAAAATTAGTAAGTGGACGGCTCGAAGGGCATTAAAAGAAGCCAATTTTACAGCAATTGAGAAGAAAAAAAACCTGCTCTATCAAAAAAGAATGTCAGGGCCCGTCTGAGGTTTGCAAGAAAATATTTAAGCTGGAATACAGAGCAATGGAAAAAAGTAATTTTTTTCCGACGAATCTAAAATCAATCGAATTTCATCGGATGGACGTTCTTAGTGTTGGAAGAAGCAAGGCGAACCTCTTTTACCGCGTCATGAGAAGCAAACAATAAAATTTGGTGGTGATTCACTTATGGTGTGGGGGTGCATTACGGCGTACGGTGTAGGTTCACTACATCGAATAGAAGGTACGGTGAACCAGTATACGTATAAGGATATTTTAGAAAAAATTTACTGGAAACAATTGAAAATATGCCGGTACCAGAGTGTGATGTCGTATTCCAACATGACAACGCTCCTGGGCATTGTGCGAAAAGCGTAAAGAATTGACTGCAAACTCAACCACTTCAAATCATGGAATGGCCTGCTCAAAGTCCAGCCATAAACCCGATTGAAAATGTCTGGGCATACTTAAAAATGAAGTTACAGAATAACTATAGTGCTCCCCCAAGAACGATAACTGATTTGTGGCAAAGAGTGCAGGAACAGTGGTATTCTATTACACCAGAATATTGCGAAAATGTAGTATTAAGTATGCCTAAACGTATTCAGGCAATTATCAAGGTTAAAGGTTCATGGACGAAATATTAAGTGTACGAAAATCTGAAATGTTTACTCAAAATTAGTTGCGGTGCAAAACCGACTACACGAAAAAAAATTGTATGAAGCGAAATAATAATGATATCACAAATGTTAAGTTTGTTTTGAAAAGCCAAAAGATTGCAGATAATACTAAGTATTTTGTTTCTTTTGTATTCTACGTGCAAATATTGAATAGAAAATTATTTTTGTTAAAATGTCGTATGTGTGTTCAGTTTTGCTCCTTACTGTAAATGCTGTTTTCGGGCAGCTTTCTAGACTCGCAGCAAGCGTAACAGCTAGTCGACCACTGCCGCGATAAATCTGTCGACGAGAACGACAATGAAAATCGGTCATTGTCACAGATTGGAAGAGAAGTGGAAAAATTGAAGGGTCGATAGAAAGTTCTGTAAAATTGGATCGACATGAATTTGTGTAAAGATTGAGGAGGCGTTATGGAGGGGAAGAGAAATGGAAACGGTGGGGTCTGTCGACGGGTGTATCTCGTTTTCAGTGGTCCGGCTGTGGGCACGCACGTGGATCCCATAAGGCGATGGTATGCGAGACAGAGCGAGAGAAGCACGAAGGGAGAAGCGGTTCGGAGCCGACTGGTGCACTCGTAAAAATTCTATCTAACAGCATCCGGTCGACCGTCGTCCCAGTCGGCTCGATACCACCCCGAGGATAATATAGAGATTAGGCGAATGTGTCAACGGCCTGGTTGTAACGAGCCAGCAACCGTTTCGCTTCGCCCTCGCAGCTGGAAATCCTGCCTATCGAATCGGGGAATCGAGTAGGCGACGCTCTTTTTGTCTCGAGCCTCGAGTCTCGACGCCGTCTCTTCGACAGCGAATCGTCGATAGTCGATACGGAATCGGCAGACCGTCAGACCTGCTGCTGCACTCTCGCATTTCCGTTGCAACAATATTCCGCATGCCATAATTTCCACATCGGCGCTCGAATCGGAAAATATTCATCACTGTGTGTATCGCTCTTTTAATCCCGTGCTCTCTACAATCTTTCTGTGCACGAAAATTAAAACTTTTTTACCATCTATGATATTCTAGAAGAGAAACAATGTTTGTGCTTTTATATTTTTAGTAACGTTTCAAAAAATTTCATTTTCGCTTATTTAGCGGTAATTTTCTTTTCGTTTCCAATTGTCCTCAATTTCTTTGTACGATCTTCCGCCGACTTCACCCGAGGGCGCGACGCCATCTTTGGTTCCGAATTTGGCACGAAAAGGACGTCCAGCTCTCGGCAATTCTTTTATTGTGCATAAAGATTCGGAGATACCGAAATCAGAGAATATTACCCACGCATTTAATAAAACCATCGTTCTTTATACCATTTTTTTCTTTTTTTTTGCGAATGCTATAAAAGCATCGACGCCATCTTTGATTCTCGACTTGGCTCCAGGAGCGTAGCCAATTCTTACCGTTACTGTACATAAACTTCGAGCAAACATCCTATTCCCCCTTTCAACGCATTACTATGTCTCAACATTTGCGGCAACCGTAACGATCATAATAAAATACGATATCACGAAATAATCAAACAAGATTAATTAAAAATCGAGAGAAGAAGAAGCGATGGTTAAATGATTCTCTCCAGAAGATTGATTAAAAATCGAGTTAAGACGGAGCGGTTCTTGCAAATGATTTTCTCCAAGAAGATTGATTAAAAATCGGGACAAGAGTAAGCGATGCTTGCAAACAATTTTCCCAAGGATAATTATTATTAAGCATGTAGCGAACGGTTAATGGGGCTCGGATCGAGAAGGAACATCGTTTCAGAAGGCGTTAAAGCGTCGGCGTTACGTAACGAGAGTGTCGAAGCAATTAACTCTGACATTTCTTTTAATCCCGGAGCCATCGTCCCCGAGATAAATGGCGGCGCTTAAAAAACGATTCGTAAACGAGAGAATCGTCCGGTTGTATTGGTTTCCCAGAAGGGTCCGGGTGTCCCGTTGTACTACGTAGTAAGGAGCAAAACTGAACACACATACGACATTTTAACAAAAAAAATTTTTTATTAAATATTTGCACGTAGAATACAAAAGAAACGAAATACTCAGTATTATCTGCAATCTTTTGGCTTTTCAAAACAAACTTAACATTTGTGATATCATTATTATTTCGCTTCATACAATTTTTTTTCGTGTAGTCGGTTTTGCACCGCAACTAATTTTGAGTAAACATTTCAGATTTTCGTACACTTAATATTTCGTCCATGAACCTTTAACCTTGATAATTGCCTGAATACGTTTAGGCATACTTAATACTACATTTTCGCAATATTCTGGTGTAATAGAATACCACTGTTCCTGCACTCTTTGCCACAAATCAGTTATCGTTCTTGGGGGAGCACTATAGTTATTCTGTAACTTCATTTTTAAGTATGCCCAGACATTTTCAATCGGGTTTATGGCTGGACTTTGAGCAGGCCATTCCATGATTTGAAGTGGTTGAGTTTGCAGTCAATTCTTTACGCTTTTCGCACAATGCCCAGGAGCGTTGTCATGTTGGAATACGACATCACACTCTGGTACCGGCATATTTTCAATTGTTTCCAGTAAATTTTTTCTAAAATATCCTTATACGTATACTGGTTCACCGTACCTTCTATTCGATGTAGTGAACCTACACCGTACGCCGTAATGCACCCCCACACCATAAGTGAATCACCACCAAATTTTATTGTTTGCTTCTCATGACGCGGTAAAAGAGGTTCGCCTTGCTTCTTCCAACACCAAAAACATCCATCCGATGAAATTCGATTGATTTTAGATTCGTCGGAAAAAAATTACTTTTTTCCATTGCTCTGTATTCCAGCTTAAATATTTTCTAGCAAACCTCAGACGGGCCCTGACATTCTTTTTCGATAGAGCAGGTTTTTTTTTCTTCTCAATTGCTGTAAAATTGGCTTCTTTTAATGCCCTTCGAGCCGTCCACTTACTAATTTTCTTTCCAACATCGCTTTCTAATAACTTTGCAGCCATTGATGCCGTCGTTGCAATTTCTGAAGTAATGTATTTCGTCAATCTTCTCTTCTCCTGACAAGATAATAATTTTGGACGGCCTCCAAAAGATGCAGGGACTTTACTACAGTATTTTTTCCGTATCTTGTGTACAACTCCCTGACTGACGACAAATTTTCTAGCAATTACTCGCGTTGATAAACCCGATTTTAATCGGAAAATGATATTATTCTTCATATCTTTAGATAATGGCTTCATGATGTTATATTGATGCGTGTTAACGCATGAAGAACGATAAACTCATAACTACTGCACTCCTGGTCGTGGCATTGACCGTGATGGACTACCAAATTGTTTACAAAATCTGTATTTACAGTTCCTATACCCGAGAATCTTAGTGCGGTGCAAAACCGACTACACGAAAAAAAATTCTATGAAGAGAAACAATAATAATATCACAAATGTTAAATTTGTTTTGAAAAGCCAGAAGATTGTAGATAATACTATGTATTTTGTTTCTTTTGTATTCTACATGCAAATATTGAATAAAAAATTATTTTTATTAAAATGTCGTATGTGTATTCAGATTTTGCTCCTTACTGTATTTTCAGAAATTTCACTCTCCACGAAAATTACCGTACGAACTAGAGCGACCGCGAAATAAATTTCACGGGGAGAGGTGAATTTCTGAAAATTAACGATTTCGCTATTTTTAGACAGCCCCCGGCACCGGGAAAGCGCGAATAATTCTCGGCGAGGTTGCAACCTCGCAATTAACGCGCCGCGAGATCAAGAAGCAAACGTTGTTACAGCGTCTGGAGAGCCGTCGAAATCCTGGACGGATGTAATTGAAACAAATTGCGAGTCGACGAGAGGCTCGTTCTTGACCCCGGAGCGATCCATTTCCCGCGGACACGAGCCGCTCGTTTAAATTCGATCCCCGAAGAAAACGATTACGCCGCCTCGCGATCGCGAACAAGGCGAAATGGGTCATCGATCGGGCCGCCATTTCCGAAATCTTTCGACGCCCCGATGGCCGTCCGGAAATTAATTCGAGGAACAGTTATGTCCTATTCCGATTTCGGGCCGATGGCTCTTTGCCTAGTTTTCGATGGAAATGCCACTTTTTTGTTGTTGTTGTCCTCGTCGTCGATTAATCTCAAATCTAATTTTTTCGATTCCTCTCTGCTAAATCGTGTCAAAGACGCTGTTCATTTTTTCACGATGAAATAATCGGATAATTACTGTATATACAGATATAAAGTAGTACAGATACTACTTTACAAACACTCTTGAAGTTTGCCGCGTGATTTGTCGGTAATAGAGATCACATAAGACAATAGAAGAAACACGTGCACGAAGATAAGAGAGAATTCGAGAGAGAAAAGTATGAATTAGTATAAGAAGAAAAGATAGGGAAGAATAAGCTGTAAATGCCGTTTCTCTATTTATTGGTAAGGGATCTGTAAATATTGTAAATAAGGTAAAGAAACTTTAATTATACTTTAATAAATATCATCTCTGTTTATAGTGAAACCCAGTGTGGTTTATTCACCCACAACACGTCATATAAAAGAAAAAGACATTATATAGAAAATATAAATTTTCTATGTCACCATTTTCAAGAACCAACGTTTGCAATTTTTCCATAGGATTCTAATCACTGGGATCGTAATTCTAACATAGTGGCTGCAGAAAGGAAATCCAAGGATTCTTCTGACAATTTTTTCCTGCTCAAGTTTTCCCTGCTTTGCGGCCTGAAGATTTTTTAAAACAATTTTTTTTTTTTAGTCTGAATCGAACGATTTTGTGAGCGGCGCGAAAAGCATTAAACGCATTAAAATCGTATTATCGGAGCTGATAGAGGTGTTTCGCCGTTATTAGCCGATTGCGCGGGCCGTTCACCGAGAAAGCGCAACAATTATATAAATTAACAGTTTAATCGAAATCTCGGCACGAAGGAACGGCACTTTCCTCCTCTGCGACTCGATTTCTACCCGGGTCTGCGACATTGATGACCAATTTACGTCCGATCATCTATAATAACGTAATTTTATGGATACCGAAGAGAACTTCGAGATGGCACGGGGATTAAGCATCGTGTTTGCGACGTGTTATAACGAACGGCTACAAAATTGGAAACGAGAGAAGCAGAGAGAGAGAGAGAGAGAGAGAGAGACATCGATAACGCCGGAATGGGATATAACTGTTCCTGAAATTAGCTTTCTCTCGGCTATTTACACGTGCTCGGCTCCGTTCGTGGATTCTGCAAATCAGGTGATCGAACACCGTTGCCCGTGTGTGCCGGCTGAAACGTGCTGATCGACTCGTAAACTTTGTTGCTAGTTTGACAGCGATCCCGCGCCGAACAGTCGCTCGCTTTGCGAAAGTTTCAGCAAATGGGCAGTCTCGTTAATAATTTCGAAACATAAGTGAAACTCTCGCGGGACGCTTTAGACACCTAAGACCTCGTAAATGTTTAGGAAATCAACCGCAAATATGCGAACAGAGAATAGATTTCTTGTTCCACCGGACGCTGGATGATCGATTAAATATTTGAACAGTCGCGAGACGCAGCGAACGAATGAGCGATCGATCCCGAAGAATTGAAAGCAGATGTTTAATTTTGTTTGAGAGGATCGGTAATGGGTATTCTTAGCGGATATTGTTGCGAATGATCGACTGTCCCGGAACATTTTACCGGCGACAATTTACACAAGGTTTCACACGAGGAAACATTTCAACCGGACAAATACGCGACACCAATTAACATGTTACGAACCGTTAGGTTACTGTATACCGCTTTTCATATGCAAACCCTGCGGAGCAGGCTCCGCCGTGCTATTGGCCGAGGAAAATCAACCATCTTTTCAAATGCTAATACACCACGTTATATTCAACTTCTCGCGGTATGCGCTCTAACCGCGAAGCAAGAAATGTAGTTCGACTCTTCGGACCCGTACATTGGACCAGCCTGCGACTTAATGAAAACAGCAGTTCTCGAAGAAAGACTCTAAAAGATCACGCACAAAATTATTTTAGTCCCAAAGTTAATACAATCGGAACTACAATATACAACGCGGACCTTCGCTTAACACGTTGACTGCCATGTCACCCATATGTGGGTGACGGAATCATTTGTCCAAGTTTTAAAGTGAATTTTTAGGTTAACCAGTTAAGTGTGTTTGACGACTATATCCGTCATAGAGATGTGGCAGAATTTTGTGTCATGACGACTATATCCGTCATGCGTAAAATTTTGTTACAATTTGATATTTAAATTGTAATTCTGGCGAAAACTAAATTATATTCGTAAATTTTAATATGTTTAACATGTTTAGAGGTCAAGACGAAATGAAACAAAGAAATGAAAATTATAAGTAATTTGAGTTGGATTTATAACTTCCTGAGAGCTAACTCGTAAGCAGTATCTAAGGTTATCGCGACACACACTCGTGGGCGCTTTGCAAAGAGATCGCCACAGTTAACTGGTTAATATATTAATCGTTTCAAATTTTATTAGGTTATGTAACATGCAAGAAAGTTGGAGGACTATTCAATATCATACATTTAATTTTTTTCAATTTTATTTCATTAGATAACTCACTTTGATTTTATGGAATTTTTGAGGTTTCAAGTTTGACAGTGAAAGTGTTAAAAAATTCCTTCGCACATCCCAGATAGCACTCGACGTCTTAAAGACGTCTGTTTTACGTCCATTTTTGGTCTGAACGTCTTACGTCCTGAAAAGACGTCTTCAAGACGTCTCGTAAAAGACGTCGTTTTTACGTCTCATTTCAGACGTCTTTAAGACGTCTTTTACGAGTCGTCTTTAAGACGTTTCATTTCTTGACGTTTCAGTCATTCTAAACTGCTAGAGAAAAGCTTTACAAACTGTACAGTACTAATAGAATATATTACATATATAATCGCAATAGAATTTAGCAATAAATATTGTTTAATAATAAAAATATACATTATATATCACAAAAGCATAAAATGTTAATGTTCGCGGATATGCTGAAAAACATTCTTTTAATTTATTTTGTTTTATTTATAAATAAATTAATTAATTAAATAAATAAATAAAGCATAAAATGTTAATGTTCGCGGATATGCTGAAAACATTCTTTTAATTTATTTTTTTATTTATAAATAAATAAATAAATTAAATAAATAAATAAAGCGTAAAATGTTAATGTTCGCGGATATGCTGAAAAATATTCTTTTAATTTATTTTTTTTTATTTATTTAGTTTTTTTGTTATAACAAACATTCAATTTATATTTCTTGTACATGTATACAATATTCAAATTCAATATTTTTCTCATAAGAAAAAATGTGGCTTAAAAAATATTTTTCCAATATTTGACAAACATATCTATCTAATATTTTTGTGCTACTAGGGGTCTGTTTCGGGACGTCTTGAATACGTCTGTTTCGAGACGTCTTAAAGACGTCTTTAAGACGTACAGTTTTTTCACAAAGACGTTCCAGAGACGTTCAGAAGCCGTTCGGAAGACGTTCGTAGGACATTCAGACGTCTCTGTGCTCTCTGGGATCTGACAAAATTTTCGAAAAATTTTCTACGCACAGTATCGAATAAACTGATTTTTCCAACTTCTCAAAAAATCTCAAAGTGCTTAGCGCAATATTGAAAAAGTAACTCGAATTGAAAAACTGGTTGATCGATTAAACGAGTGCGTCTCGGCCCATTAAGCATACAAACCGTACAACAAATTGTTACATAATAGCACGTGCAAGAAAAACCGTCAACGAGCAATTACTTTGCGCATAATTTCGCGGCGAAACGACACCGCGAACACGGTTCCAAGCACGCAGAGGCGATCGTTACGCGGGCACGAGCGCGTCAGGAATCATGCGAGGCAGTTGTCGCAGGCCGGCAGCAACCGGATTTCTCCCGATGATTACGAATTAATCAGCCGTTCCGAGTTCCAGCGGGCTCTCGTGTCCGGTCGTTTTTACCGTTTCCTGTGAAATTAACAGCCATAGTCGCGCGCGAGCTCGAGCCGCGAGACCGGACCCTCTAATTGCAAGACAGCGCGGCGCCAAGCAACCGTCGTCGGCCTCTTCACGCCGCGTTACACGCATTCTCCACGGTTGTTGCGAGCTCGAGACGCGGATGCACCGTGCAAACGCTCGATGCTGCCGCGTGACAGACGCTTAGAACGACTTCTTTATCCCCCGGGAAATCCTGATTAACCCGTCGGGCACCGCTGGCCCGCGAACCCTATCGCAACGAACATTTCACGGCTCCGAAATTGGCCGAAACGAGGCAACATCGCCTAAGCGACTGAAATGTACGATTCCTGATTCCTCGAGCTGAATTAACCCATTCGCATCGTAAAGAAATATGAAAAGAAGGCCTCGAAGTACAAAAATGACTACAAGTAGGAGAACTTGATATTTCACAATAATGTCTAAATCTAGATAAATAATTTGTTAATTCAGAAGGAAATTCAAGCTACACAGGCCTACGTTCAAAATTCCTTGACCCCTTGTACTATAATATCGAGTCAGACTCTTGACAAAGACTTCGAACAGAATTTTCTAAATATGTATATTATTAATTCCCCTTAACCCATTTGCATCATAAGGAAATATGAAACTTTTTTTTTTATATTATATTTAAGTACAAGAATGACTACAAGTAGAACTTGATACTTCAGCGTTATAAGAAAAAATCAAAACTACTACTCCTAGACAAATAATTTGTAAATCCAGAAGAAAATTCAAGCTACACAGGCCTACGTTCAAAATTCCTTGACCCCTTGTACTATAATATCGAGTCAGACTCTTGACAAAGACTTCGAACAGAATTTTCTAAATATGTATTATATATTATTAATTCCCCTTAACCCACAAGGAAATATGAAAAGAAGGCCTTTATCACCAAACTTTTTTTTATATTATATTTAAGTACAAAAATTACTACAAGTAAAAGAACTTCATATTTCAGCATTATAAGAAAAAATAAGAATCAATCCTTCATCTCCAACAACACCCTTTCTATTTCTATTTTTTAGCTAACGAATAATGATAGTGACCAACAAAGTTGAGCGTATGATAGTGACGAGGAAAATTCAGTGTATACAGAGTGAGGCACTAACTATTGCAGCCTACAGTAACTCCGAAAGTATGATAGCAGCTGAAAAATTTTCGAAACCAAAGATGCATGGGACAACAGGGGCTTTAATATGGCGTTAATCTTTTTTTCTTAGGTGGAGTCGTTTCAGAGAGGTGAAGGTCACCTTTGTTTTTTAAAATAGAACGTTATGTTTTAGTACCTGTTTTCTGACAGCGGCTATTGAGACGAATCCAACGAGGTGCAACATTAAGGTCTTTGAAGGTCAGGATTCCATTTAAAAAATTGTAGGTCACTTTCGTGTGTAACAAAATAGTATAAACACAAAAAAATTGCATACGCCATTGGTGTTGCGTATGAAAAGTACAGTACTACTTTTCCCTCTTTCATTTTTTTCTAACAATGTACAAATGGGTTAAATTTTACATAAAATCCCCAGTCCAGTAATCATCGGGTCAACACTTTGATCGCCAAACAAGAAAGCTTAAAAATTCCATAAAATCAAAGTGAGTTATTTAATGAAATAAAAATTGAAAAGAATTAAATGGATGATATTGAGTAGTCCTCCAACTCTTGCATTTTACAGATCCTAATCGGTACAATGAATATATTAACGTAAAAATTCATTTTAAAGCCTGGACAAATAATTCCCTTACCCATATATGGGTGACATGGCAGTCAACGTGTTAAGAATCCTAAGTCGTCAGCAACTGATCAGAGGAATAGCGGTACAGCTTTTTACTCGATTCGGGTGCCAAATAGGAAAGCAAAGATGGTCCTGCAGGTGACACAGCGACGGTCCTCTAAATTTTTGTCCCATCTAAACGAATGGTAATATTTGGTTCGAATTTCTGTGCAAGTGTCGCCGTCATCTGGGGCCAAAACAGCCTCGAAGATTCCCACGGAGGGCCGGAAGAAGTTGGGACGAAGAAGGGACAAGCTCGCAAGTCCCACGAGCCGAGCCTAACCACGCGATCCAGCTGATGTAACCAACAGGGGCAAATAAAACAAACTGCATCGCGTTACACGCTTTTCTCCGCGCGGCAACGTGGTGTAACGACGCCGCGCGAGCAGAAGCCGCTCTAATTTACGATGTTGAATGTGCACCAGCCATTTTCATTAAGCCCGTTTGCCCACGGTAGTGAAGGAGTCGGAGACACGAGGGGGTCAGAGGCCACATAATGTGACATCCTGCCGTCAAACTCTCATCTGCCCGGTATATTACCATACGCGCCACTTCTCTCCTCGGCTCTTCTGCACGCTTCTCTTCCTCTTCTCGCTCAGTGACTCTCATACAGGCCCGCCCGGAGCCCGCGGTTTTTCGCCGCTTATTTCGATTGCCACTCGAACGCCGACGACGCTTTCGGGCCTCCGCCGCCGAGCGGATCAACCCCCGAACCTTCTACCATCTTCTCCGACCCTTGCCCCCTTATTCCTCTCCTTTGGTGCTCGTTGCAGCCGGTAATTGTTGTTAACAATTCACTGGAATTCCAGAAGGGCAATCTTCGGTCCATGTTGGTTGAAGGCAGCGGTTAACCAAGAGGAACTTGAGACCCGCAAAGCGGAAGTGCTCAGATTTTTTTAATCGTTCTTTCATCGTTCAGCTTGTCATTTTTTTAAATACTCTTCAAGGTGTTTCTTTCTAGCGCACTAGAAACAACCTGCGATTAATTCTTGTTCGGGGAAATTGCAGTGGATCACAGTAATTCTATTCTATTTTCTATTTTCTTTTATTATTTGTTCCCCTCAGGGTTAGAATCCTCGCTATAGGTTCACACCTAACCTATGCGTTCACCCATCTTTCGACGGGCCCCAAACCAACGTTGCTTAACCCCTTGCCCTACAATAACGAGCTAGACTCGTGACGAAGATTCTGAATAGAGTCTAATAAATTTGAACGTTATTAATTTTAAAAATTCTATTTTTTTGTAGTTGATATATATATCCTTTGAGGAAAACGTAGACATACAATAAATATAAACTATCCCTTTTTTTCTATGAAATTCTGAACGATGGAGAAATTCTAATCATTATAATCACAAAATAAGTAGTAGTGCATGGGGTTAACCTCCACGATCACCATCCCACAACACCACCGGACGAGCCACCACTCGCCGGCCAGTGGATCACAGTAATAAACATTCAATTTCAGAACAAAGTTCTCTAGTCCCGTGAAGTGTGTCCGACCTGTTGATCTTCAATTAGTGTGTATATTCCAGCAAGAAGTGTTACAATCACAACTAGACTGAGGATTGTATGCATTTATGACAAAAATGGGTGGGTACAATTTAAAGCAGTGGATACATTAAAAAGATTTAAGCGCATTGGCATCATCGATAATCCCAATTATAAATGTAATCAGGAGCAGGCAACGCTCAACCATGTTCTTTGGCAGTGCAATTTTTATAATGACCAGAGGATCAAATTTATCCAAAACCTCAATAGAGCAGGTTTTCAATTGCCACTGGACATAGGTTGCTTGATAGCTGAACCTAACATCATCGCTTGTGTATATATGATAGCCTTTTTAAATAGTTGTAACCTACGTGCTTAAGTATTTTCGATTTTTGTGCTGTGGCCGGTATTTTTTGTTGTTGTACCATACAATATACTTACTATACTTACTAATAATACTCTGTGCTGGGAATTATCATGTTGTAATATTCATGTTGTAATAAATCTCATATGAGATTTCCAATAAAAAAAAAAAAAACAGATTTAAGGGCACCGGCGTATTGGTTTTAGCTTGATAAAATAATTTCAAAGAAGAGAGAAATTTTTATTTCGCTCCCGTGTCTTGCAATAAATGCAAATATTTTTTATTTTACATAAAGACCCGCAATCATAACGCAGAGACTAATCGATAAGAAGCTGGTCAACTGGACGATTTAAAGCTCGAACAAAATGGTATCATCCAAGTGTTATAATTAGACATCGGATCTTTATGCATTTATGGCTTATGGAAATGTTAAAAAAATGCTATAATATAAAATTCGAGAGAATTTAACACGATTTTTATTTGCTTTGGATCTACAAAGGCTGTCCCCATTAAAAATAAAATTTTATTTCATTCCACTTTCTTAAAATGTTTCTATAAAAATTGGAAATTGCATAAACATCCGATGTCTAGTTATAATGTTACACGATGTGACTTCATCTTCGCATTATATTACACATTGCCATGATAGGCAATGTGTCTATCACCTGAACTCCACAGTCTAGAACACCGCTAGTTTCTCCAGGTAATCCATTAATCCCAGAAACATCGTATCAGAAGGGAATCGTGTGTTTGACCAAGCAGCGTTTGAAGGTCAATCCCGCACCACTCCCGCCTCGGGAACATTGTCTAAATATAGTTGTAAGTTTACTCAAGATATAGTTCCGGAAGAAAAAGCGTTTATCGTGCATGATTCATTTCTATTTAACAGCGTAGCACGCAACGGTCCCAGTTGCAGCTGATTCGTACGCACGCGGAACGCGTCCCGGGAATAATGGCGGTGGGCACGAAGCGCGCGCGAGTTGAACACGCTTTGTTGTTCCGATTGTTGTTCGTTTGTTGTACGGAGACGCACGCGACTCGCGTAATTAACGACGACGACTGCGCACAATGCCCGAAGGCGAGGTTTACACGATGGGAAAAGGGAAACCGTGGTTTCCACGAACCAGCAACGCGAAGCAACAACGTGGGAGAGAACGGAAAATAGAAAAGCCGATTGTCAAGCAGACGTTTCCGCCGTTCACGACGGCCGTGAAATTTTTTCGGGAAAAATACCGCGGAGAAAGCTGCGCGCCGGACGCTTCTTAAGGAATCGCGGTGAAGTATTAATTGCCCGCGAGATCATGATGCGATCAACGCCGGAGATCGTTTCTCTATCCTTTATCCTCCTTTCCCGTCAACTCTCAAATCCCCTGCTTTCCCAGTTTCCCAGAAATTCGATGAACTCGAGAACTTCAGACCGGAGGCGGAATATGAACTTTGGGAATTTTTTGAGCTTAAACTAGAAAAGCTACGCGAACGTCTCTTGCCTAGGACGATTCTGTAGACTCTCCTGATTAGAATGATATTTTATTTTTTTTTTTTAGCATTGTTGACGGTGGAACGGGAATAAATAATATTTGAGGTGCCTAAGTAGCGATTTTAACCCTCTGTCGGTATCAGGAGTCGAATTTTTATTTTCATTGGGAAAAGGTTTAAGCACTTGGCTGAAATCCGATTTATATATATTGATAATTTAGACGCTATGATAACTATGTCAGTAAATTTTCAGATTTTTATATGGTCTCCACCCAGATAGCACAGAGACGTCTTAAAGACGTCTATTAGACGTCTGAATGTCCTACGAACGTCTTCCAAACGGCTTCTGAACGTCTCTGGAACGTCTTTGTGAAAAAACTGTACGTCTTAAAGACGTCTTTAAGACGTCCGTTCGACGTCTTTAAGACGTCTCGAAACAGACGTATTCAAGACGTCCCGAAACAGACCCCTAGTAGCACAAAAATATTAGATAGATATGTTTGTCAAATATTGAAAAATATTTTTTAAGCCACATTTTTTCTTATGAGAAAAATATTGAATTTGAATATTGTATACATGTACAAGAAATATAAATTGAATGTTTGTTATAACGAAAAAACTAAATAAATAAAAAAAAAATAAATTAAAAGAATGTTTTTCAGCATATCCGCGAACATTAACAATTTATGCTTTATTTATTTATTTATTTATTTATAAATAAAAAAAATTAATTAAAAGAATGTTTTTCAGCATATCCGCGAACATTAACATTTTATGCTTTATTTATTTATTTAATTAATTAATTAATTTATTTATTTATAAATAAAAAAAATTAATTAAAAGAATGTTTTTCAGCATATCCGCGAACATTAACATTTTATGCTTTATTTATTTATTTATCTATTTATTTTGATGTATTACTTTTCTGTGCACTTCTTTGTTGATGGAATATTCAGTTTCATAATCAATTACAGTTTGTAAAGCTTTTCTCTAGCAGTTTAGAATGACTGAAACGTCAAGAAATGAAACGTCTTAAAGACGACTCGTAAAAGACGTCTTAAAGACGTCTGAAATGAGAGGTCTTAAAGACGTCTGAAATGAGAGGTCTTAAAGACGTCTGAAATGAGACGTAAAAACGACGTCTTTTACGAGACGTCTTTTCAGGACGTAAGACGTACAGACCAAAAATGGACGTAAAACAGACGTCTTTAAGACGTCGAGTCCTATCTGGGCAAGAGGTTCCCGGATCACGTAAAAAGCCATAACGCCAACGGAGAAGTGGAGATCCCAAAAATGTTGTTTACATCAGCTAGCAACAGTCGTCGAAAACTCGACGCAACAAATTGTCCAATGATTTTTAAATCTTGCTCGTCGAAGATCGAGTTGATCTAGCTGCAAAATGAGCTGCACTGACTCGAACACATTGGCGATTAGTCACGTTCCCATCTATCGTAAAAGAAACCGATTCACGAATAACGCCTCGGCCTTCTGAATCACAGTAATCAAAGGGAATAGCAGCTTCGATGCAGAGTTTCTGCGAATGTGTTCGTTCCCGATCGGAATTTATTCATCGCGAGCGATCGAGGCTGTGTGTGTGTGCGTGTACTATTACTGCGTATTATGATATTACGGTGTGCAGAGTAGAGGAGAGGCACAATTACCAGTACTCGCTACAGGCACACGCACAGATAGGAGCCGCGTGTTTTCCCGCGTCCAGACACCGTTATATTGATACGCTAATCCGGCAAGGCCGCGATACACTATCTCCGGTAAGTATGTAGCCATTAATTGAGGCACGGATTATTTTGTCTCGCAATTGTGTTCTCAATTACTTAATAGCCACGGCTGGGAAAACCGACTTCCACCGGATCTATGCGGACCGTAGATCGCCGCAAAATCACCGTGCCGGATCAAACGATGTTTGCAAGACCTCCTTTGCCGGTTATTGTTCGGAAAACCGTCGGAGCCTATATAAGCTACCCAAAATACTGTCTCCTATTTCTCGGTGCGACAATTGGTCAGGATTTTATGCATTTGTATTATTATTATATTTATATTTTATCAATTGATTAAAACCATTATACGAGAAAAGAAACTTTTATTCTGCGATTTTTATTTTGCAAAAAGGGCCGTAGTCTATTTATAATAAATAAACTGCGGATTTTATGCATTCGTGACAGAAATGAGTAGGTACAGTTCAAAACAGTAAAAAGAAAAAGTTAACGAACAAAATAAATTTTTACTTAGCTCCCATAGATTGCAACTGGTGTATACAAATGTTATTTTGCATAAAGATTCGCAGTCTAACAATACACTTGAAGTACATTAAAATTATGAACAGAAGGAACGAGTGTTTATGCTGCCCCTATGTCGTGTAATTAGAGAGAATTAGCGTGGGAATAAATATAGTGAATGAATGCTCTGATAGAAAGGCACGCTTTTGGAGAAAATGAGAGCGATTTGCAAAAATTGAAATTTGTGTAAACATGCGCGGTTTAATGGTGATAATATAGATTTCAGTGGGAGTTGATGCGAATAGCGTTTGAGGTGCATTGCGGAATATCGAATGTTTTGTTAGCGAAATAAAAGGGAACGTTATAAAGGCATAAATTCGCGTGAAATTCGCGAACACATAAGTGTCTCGTTTCTGTGTGCCACGAACGAGACCGGCATTCGCGAGGAACGAAGTGCACTTTCATCGGCTAATCCGTCCGCTCGACTGTTTGAAGCCGGTCCCCGTCGCGTTTCAATGATTCAAAAGCACCACAAAGGGCTGCGACACGAGTCTCCGTGACAATCGAGCCTCCGACATCTGTGGGCATCGGTAGAAATTGTTCGGAACCTGGAAAAAACCGTTGCGAACTCGCCGAACCAAAATATCGCGACCGCCTCAACCACAGTAATCACAATCAATTAAATTGAAACAAAAATTGAACCTGTGACTTATTTTTTTTCCTCCTGAAATTTCAATCAACATCCCCCTCGTACAATGACGAGAATTCTACCATTCTTTTACTCGCAGTAGAGTAATGCGAGACAAGAAACTAAGTTGCATGAAACGCATTTTCAATTTTATTAACTGGAGCAAAAAATGCCCGGGGCCGGAATTGAAACAGGAATCGAAAGTTGTCAGAAAATGATCATGAATGATCATGCAGTCGGGAGAACGCGCGATGGCAATTATAAAACCGAGGAAAAAGCGGAGGACAGATGACAGATTTGGTTTCAATTTCAGCGAACCTATTATTACGTTATACCGAGACCAGATCGATCGCAAGAAGTTGCAACGTGTACACGGCTCGCCGTCGATCGCGCCGATTAATCTTAATTATCGAGGCATAACGAAGATTGATCAATAAACAAGGATTGAGAGATCGAAGACAAGCAATATGTCTGGAAGCGAATCGCTTCCGGTGTTCATTAAAATTCTTCGCTGGACAAAGTGGCTATCGTTCGATCGACTTTCAGCCATTTTTCCTGGACGCGCGGTCCTTGCGTCACCAGGGCGGCCATTAAACAAAGTCCAGGCAACAACGCAAAACATTCCACGGAAAAAACCAAATGCGAGCTTATGATCTGGACAAAAAAATATTTATTCTAACTCCAACACAAGGAATTTTCTGATCGATTCCGCTGCAGCGAGAAAAAAGGAATTATTATGAAGAAGAACCTTGCAAAACTATAATATATTGTATGTTCAGGAACGATTATTGAGAGTACCCTAGTAACACAAAATATTGTATACACATTCATATAATATTGAAAAGAGATAAAATCCTTTTTTAATATTCAAATATACATACAATATTTATTTTATATTAAGTAACAAATATTTCTTTTTAAATATTCAGGAAATATCTATTTCATGTTACGAGAAAAATATTTTTTTCTAAATATTAAATGAATATTTATTTTATATTAAGTAACAAATATTTCTTTTTAAATATTCAGGAAATATCTATTTCATGTTACGAGAAAAATATTTTTTTCTAAATATTAAATGAATCTTCATTTCATATTAGAAGTAGAATATTTTTTCCTAATATACAAATAATATTTATTTAATATTATGAAAAAAATATTTTTTTCTCATTATAAAACAAATCTTTGTTTCATATTAGAAATAGAATATTTTTTCCAAATACAAATAATACAGAAAATATTCCCTCAAAAAACAGTGCGCAGAAAGTAATACATATTCATAGTTTCTAATTTTTGTTATATTTTCTTAAATTTGAAAATTTTATTGAATGTTTTTTAAATATTGAATTTATATTTTTTAAATATCTACTTTATATCCTCTGAATATTTAGCTTATATTTTTTAAACATTCAATTTATATTTCTTGTACATGTATACAATATTCAGATCCAATATTTTTCTCACATGAAAAAATGTGGCTTAAAAAATATTTTTCCAATATTTGAGAAAAATATCTATCTAATATTTTTGTGCTACTAGGGTACAGGTTCTCTGTGCCCGGGACCGCGGTTTTTTATGCAAAATAAAAATTGTCTGTATTGACTGCTAGAGCCGGGTTATTGTTTATTTAAAATTTTTATCTCTTTTATCTGTTGAATCTATGTTCTATTTTATTTTATTTTGTTTTGTATGTATTTATTTATATATATATTTTAGTTTAAGACAGCGTCTCTCTCTCTCTCTCTTTCTGCGTAGGTAATGTTAAGTTAGTTGTAAGCTAGATAAGGCTAGGGTAAGCTTGGCGGGAGAAATGTATAATGGATTGTAACCCTGAGGAGAACAATAAAGAATTGATTGATTGACTGTTAGAGCTAGGAGCCAAGTAAAAATATGTTAACCCTTCGCACTCGGCGTTATTTTCATTCTAAAACTAATTTTTTCTTCCGTCTTAGAATATTTTCATTTATTCATATGAAACTGATCCAATTTCCACATATGAGCCGCTCAATGCACACATCGATTAACTCCACTTTTTGAAAAATCTTAAATTTAAGTGTCAAAGCCCTTGGTATAGTCATAACTTTTTATATTTATAATAACTTTCCTGAATAATAAAGATTTGCACCGTTAAATGGCAAATTTTTTTGGCCATTGAATAATAAGTAATTTATTTCAGAAGCCATTTCGATTAAATCCATACTGTAATGTTTTTCACCAGATGATTGGTACCATATAATCAAAACATGTAAAAAGAAAGCGCCATTTCATCTAATCCAAATGACTCGCCAAGATTTTTTGTCAACAAAACCTTTAGAACAGTCTATCATTAACAGAAAAGTAACCGTCACAGGGCTTCCAGTAAATTGGCTTAAAATACGCTGGATAAAGTTAGAAAGGTCCAAACCCTCTCTATCTCATACAATTCAAATGTGACTATAATGAAGATACAGAATTTCAAGCCATTAATATAAGAAAATCTTTAGTGGGTAGACCGCAAAGTTTGAAAAATATAGATCAGCCTTTATTATATCCTAAAGGTAGAACTGTGACAAAGGAAAAATGGAGAGACATGATGGACCTGCTAAAATTCATTCCTCCTGTTAAACACGATTACTATAGGAACTTGTCAACAAATCGAAATGACGAATCCTCGCATACAGCTGATGAAGAAGACATTATTTATAATATTGCTGAATCATCCCAAAGAATAATGCCGCTAACTTAAAGCTGCTATGAATTAATTACAAAAATTATATTATAACCGAACTGCCAACATTCATTTTTATGGAAAAGCTGTGATAAAAATGTATAATAACTAACTTTTTCTGTAATAAAAAACTTAAAAATGTAAAGACTAAATTTAACTTTATTACTTTTTTCAGTTGCCAAATCGATTAACTCCACCAGTCACATAAAAACTGTAACATTACTGACGATTGTTTGTTGGCTATTCTTTCTTATTAATTTTATATACCGTTAGATGAAACCTATATCTGCAATTATGCATTCTACATTATATATTTGAATTCATATTATCAGAGGAATTTTTAAAAACAATATACATTACATCATCGCGTTTCTCAACTTTTCGTTTTATGGAGTTAATCGATGTGTGCACTGAGCGGCTCATATAATATTCAAATGTTTAGTAAATTTTCTAATGTAACAAATATTCTGTAATACTTTTTGTAATTTCTTTCAAATAATGCCATAACAATTTCTCGTGGTGCTTCAGAGTCACCACTCGAGTGCTAAGGGTTAAATTCTGCAAGCATTTTCTAGAGTTGAAAGAATTGTAATATAACGCTTAAATTTTTTCAGATGTATTCAATTTTCCCATAAACGCATAAAATCCAAGGTCGATGACTACTTCAAGGACAGAGGTCGGTGTTGCAAGTTTCCAAGACGTTTCAAAGATAACATAATCGTGTAGCGAGGGGTTTGAGTCTCCTAACGAAGAGGGTGGCTCAACAAGTATCGAACGGAGCGCGACGCGTCGCGTCGGACACCGACAAATTTGTTTCGACGACCCGGACACGAAGAAAACGAAAACGAGGAAGAAGAAGAAGAAAAGCGAAAGGGGGCGCTGTCGTTCAAAGGTTCCGCGGTCAAAGCGTCTCTCTCTCTCTCTCTCTCTCTCTCTCTCGTAGCAGCCCCGTTTCCGCTCGGAACGTCCCGTTTCCGCCCCCTCGGACCGCCGGCGAAGATTTATCGGCTCGTCTAGACCAGGAATGCAACCAATGCTCTCCTCCCTCCCGCGGCTCCTTTCTTTCTTTTCGTAGAAGATAGTCCGATCGAAAATAAACGCGCGGCCGTCCTTCCATCCGGCCTTTTTCACGGTTCCCGTCGAAAATGTCTAAATATATTCCGTCGACGAGCACGGGGGGCGCGCGCTTGGAAAAACAACCGATCGAAATAGACTCGGGCGCCATCGCCACCATGGCTGCAAAGCTTGCTCCAGGATCTCGAAGGATTTACATACTTTGCCAAGTTGTCCTTTCAGACGGCTCTGTTTCCGAGGCTTACGAGAACCCAGGGGTGAGTCCAGACTTTATTTCAGGGAACAAGAATTTATTAATTGGATTGGATGACTTCTGCTAATCCCGTGGAGTGCAGAACGTTGCAGTTGCCGATCTCAAGGTGGAAACAAAGGTTTTGCTTCTTTATACCGAACTTTATTGTTCGTACAATTTGATAATGTCCCTTGTTCGATCGCGGAATTCGGAACTATAACGAACGCGAATTAACTCCCGATACCGTCGATCCTTACTGCCCGCCAAATTAATTTTGAGCAGCCTTTTCAAATATTTGTTAGGAAGCGCGTTTCATCCCGGACCTGTTAGAGGATTCGTCAGTAAGGCTGATCTAACAGGCTTTGTCTTAGACCCGTCTCGTTTTTTTATATAAGAATATCTCGTCTCGTATGATGTACGGAGGAAGAAGTCGGTACGACGTCGGATCTTGTTCTGAGATGTCTTTTTATTTTTATGATTTGTTTTTGTCCATACGATTCGATTTTGTCCGTATGATTTGTTTTGTAAAAAGATTGCTGAATTAATCGATTCACTGATGTGAAGTCAATTACGAGGTCTTTTGATATGTCTCGTGTATGTAATTGTAAAGAGATTACCGAACTAGTCGATTCACTGCTGTGAAGTCGATTGTGAGTTCTTTTGGTATATCTCGTGTATGTAATTACAAAGATATTATCGAACTAGTCGATTCACTGTTGTGAAGTCGATTGCGAGTTCTTTGTTATGTTTAATGAGGCTTCTCTATGTATTTAGAGAGCAATCCCCATGAAAGAGGAAATACACTGATTGGTTCTGCCGAATGTTGCATTACCCAATCAATGCATTTGTGAATGATTATCGCCCTGTTTGGGTGAAAACTTTATTAAGGACTTAATCTATGACGTCTCGTAACCATAGAAGTGAAAACCAATGAAAGGCAGGCTGTGGACCTGAATGGTTGCCACATGATGCACCGTGCCTAAGCATTGAAGGTGATCGCTTAGTCACGAGAGCATCACAAATAATCGTCCGAAAGAAAGCCCTACTTGAACTGTTCCTTGCGACGGAACATCCCTGGGTCTAATTATTCTGTAAACTTGTTTCAATTCCGAAACGAAATCTTTTTCTTGTTCATTTTGGATTCGAGTGTTTCTTCTATGTAGATCTTTTTTAATTCTTTCGTGCTCGCGTCGTGTTTCTGTTGAGCTGTCTCGAGGGTCATCAACCTTGAACCTCACCCGACGACACCAATTTTTCCTCTAATTTCGTTTCTTTCAGGAATGTTTTTTTCTTGGTCCTAATGTTTTCTCCTACTTAAAAATTGATCTCCTTTTTCAAGTCATTTGGAAACGTTGCCTTTCACAAGGCAGATCCGGCCTCGGATCTAACGACCCCGATTTTTCGCGTTTCGTGAGTTGAAAACTCTTTGTCCTCGGTGCCTCGGGCCCAGCCATAATCGGAACCAGCAATTTGTCAATGGTATCGTGCTCCTCGGAGGCTGTACACGGTCGCGTATCTAATTTCGCATTCGGCCGTAAATTCTGCGCGTAGCAGATACGCGTGTACAAGCAGAAACAACGCAATAAAGTGTCCGAAGGGTCGATACACACACACACACACATACAGAGAGAGAGAGAGAGAGAGAGAGAGAGAGAAATATTGCGGTCCGATTAGGCTCGACCTTGCCTCGCCGACAGAAAAATCGAGTCTGGCCTTCCGAAAAGTATAATCAGCTCCAAGGACGGCCTGCCCCCTTATATGCAAATATATGGAAAACGGAAACGTGGTTACGCTTGTCGCGAGAGACGGCCGCGAACATTGCGTTTAGATTCCTGCGCGAAACTGCGAGATCGACGGGAAGATAGGCGGCCGGATCGCGAAACGGTGATGTATCTTTATTACGAGTCGCTCTCGTAACCTCGCCGGATTTGTTGTTACCGCTCCTTTTATTGGCGGGACGTGCGTGGAACGATCGTCCGAGGAAACAATCGCCTGCTCGATGACGAGGCTGCCGTGGATCATCCGGAAATGGATTAGAGAAGGACGGGACAGCTCGTAAATGCAGAAATTTGCAAGTGGAAAAATTAAATAAATTAGGGGAGCTAGAAACTTGAGATCCTGGAGCTTCAGTGTAAACTAACAAAATTTTTGTTTTGAAATAGACGAAGCCTAGAAAATTTGAACATTGAGAAACTGAGGTAGAAGGAAGCTCCTAATTGCAGGAATTTGCAAGTGGAAAAATTGAAGAAATTAAGGAGCTAGAAACTTGAGATCCTGGAGCTTCAGTGTAAACTAACAAAATTTTTGTTTTGAAATAGACGAAGCCTAGAAAATTTGAACATTGAGAAACTGAGGTAGAAGGAAACTCCTAATTGCAGAAATTTGCAAGTGGAAAAATTGAAGAAATTAGGAAGCTAGAAACTTGAGATCCTGAAGCTTCAGTGTAAACTAACAAAATTTTTGTTTTGAAATAGACGGAGCCTAGAAAATTTGAAGATTGAGAAATTGCTGTGGAAGGAAGCAAGTAAATGCAGAAATTTGCAAGTGGAAAAAGTGAAGAAATTAGGAAGCTAGAAACTTGAGATCCTGAAGCTTCAGTGTAAACTAACAAAATTTTTGTTTTCAAATAGACGAAGCCTGTAAATGCAGAAATTTAGGAATAGAAAAATTGCCAAAAATTTTGATGTATCTCTGAAGCTAACAGCTATTATTTTAAGATACATGACGCCTAGAAAATTTGACCGGCCGTGGGAGGGTTAGCGTTAAACAACGAGGAATATGACAATTTGTAGGACGATCTTCGAGCATTTGAATGGCGTAAAGTGGGTCGAGGATTGGGACACGGCGCAACGGAGAAACGGGTAGAATCGGGTCGTCCAGGCATTCGTTTGCCAATTTCCAAAGCGCCCGAGAGACAACGAATGTATAATCCCAACTATGGCCAAAACGAGTCTCCGCGTCCGGCGCGGTTAATTGGTAAAAAAAATGATCTTTGTCCAGGAAAGCGATTCTTGGAAGCTGAAAAGGGGGACACGTTAGGCAAGTCGAGACCCCGATGGAGCCGCCGTAAATTCTAATTCAGCTGCAAGAAGGGACAAGGAAAGCAGATGTCGACAATTGTGCTTAATTAATCCCGGTCCGGACAACCTCGTCCGTTCTGGCTGTCTAGAAGTTAGCCAGGCCGTTTCCTATTTATAAAGAAGTGGAACCGGAGAGAGATCTAATCAACGATCTCTGTACTTTCCTCGCAAGAACTGCGAGAGTCCGATTGCGAGTCCCACGGTCACAACAGCAACAACAACAACAACAACAAAAACCACCGTTTATTCCATCTTCGAACCAGAAATCAGATAATGATTTCTGCCCCATAAAAACACTCCGCCATTCCACTTTCCAATCCACCGACCCTCCCATTTTCTAAATCTTTTCTGCACCTAATTCCGAGCAGGCATAGCTTCGTCTTAAAAAATTTCGTCCATGAGCTGACTATTTAAATAGTTCTAAATTGTACAGATCGATAAAGGCTTAATCTGGCACTGTAAATAAATAATTATTCGATTATCCGAATACCTAAGTTCCACTAACTAGTTCGGACAACTTCTATTATATTTTGCCTTCTTTCCGAATTGTTGACACGACATTTTCATCGATGCTACAAAACTGAAACGACGTGGAAGCTGTTGAATGACGAGGATAGGGTCAGAACGGACTCGGAATAGAAATCGTAAGGATCGAGACGATTTACGTTTTCCATGAAAAATCGTAGAGGAGCGTTATGCCGATTCGAGTCCAGAGCTGAATGGTTGAAAGACGTTTAGGCGACACCGGCGAAGATGGATTCCCATATAAGGCGCAGCGGCCGAGGCGCCTGGTATTTGTCATTTCCGACAGGAAAGGCCGAGCCGAAGCGTTCCCAGCTCCTTTCGCCTGTAGATCGCGTACGATATCGACTGATATATACCGCAGATCGATTCTTAACTGGCCGATAAGGGTCGGCCGGTGAAAAAACGTAACTGATTTATCGCTGTTCCCCGATCGCAAATTAAATACCGCGCCGCGGAACAAACCTAAGCCGCGACAGTCTGTCCAACGCCCACGACCGAAATAATTATATTTAGCACCTTCGAGAACACGGAAGAGAACCGACCACCTGTATTCGCCTCTTTTTGTAAGAAATACCCAAATGATGGATAACGCGATATAGTTAAAAACTAAATAAATGTGGGCGTACTGCAAAATACTAAGAATCTTTATGTACGACAACCGTATACGACGACAGTCAGAATAAGAATGTCCTGCTGCTGAATCGCCTTCGACAGTATGCCTCTTTGTTTACGACACCCCCAAGCTAAGGGACTTTCCCTTAGGGAGGGGCAACGCGTTGACAAAAACACATGGCCTGCCTCGACCATTTGCTCACTTCGATTTTTCTAACATTTCTAACCACCGAGGCCCACGGATCATTCTCGCATCGAGAATGTCAGAAAATGCTGAACGGACGTGGGGTCCGTTAGGGTTAGGGTTCGAAAGAAATGTAAAGAGATGAAAATGCCTGGGTGTCCGGTGGCGCGTCCTTATCCAGCGACGGTGAAAAACGTGTCAGCCAAGTGCCGTGGTGGGAGGGGATGGAGAGGGGAAGGGGGACTTGTATCGAGACTATCGAGAGCACCGGGGGTCCTTATCGCGGTCCGGGGCCCGTACCTTATTACGTACCGCGCCCTTCTCCGGTGCCCTGGCTCTCGTCACGGCTCGTAAAGTCGACATGGTCGCAAAAGGTGGCTCGCGAACAGGCCCCAGGATCGGAAATTCCACGGGTACAGCGAAACACGCTACGAGAGAGAACGAGAGAGAGAGAGAGAAGAGGGGAGGGGAGAAGCAAAGACCATAGAGAGAAAGAGTAAGCAGATAGGGCCGTAATCCTTTGGCTGTGCAATGGGGGCGCGTACCCGATGTACCGGCTCTCTCGGTTCCCCCTTCTCCCTTTCGCTTTTATCGTCCTGCCTACTCTAAATATTTCTCCGGCATGAATTTATAACGA
The DNA here is from genome assembly GCA_913789895.3 of Seladonia tumulorum. Taxonomy (NCBI): domain Eukaryota; kingdom Metazoa; phylum Arthropoda; class Insecta; order Hymenoptera; family Halictidae; genus Seladonia; species Seladonia tumulorum. The sequence goes on from OU565266.1 coordinate 36,311,016, forward strand.
CGACGCCGCGCCGCTGCTAATAACGAGCACCGATAGCCAGCGATGTCTATAAACGGACCGCGATCCGGCTCCGGACCGCGACGTTACTCCGACGAGCATTTTTTGTTCAAACAAGACTTCGAAACGCGGCTGAAAACGCTCTATCCTATCGTTCCCAAATTTATTCTTCCTTGTAGAATACAGAAAATTGTGCTTCGATACAGGGTGTTTCCTCGATGGGGTGATTCCTCGCATAAAATCTAGTCGAAAATAGGGAATACAGTTTTTTCGTACGAGGCTTCATTTTCGAGAAAATCGAGTTTGAAAATTCGTTGGGTACGCGTGCACTTAAAGCGGACCAATCAGAGCGCGGCTACAGCGGACCGAATTCCGCCCATCGACAGGTCCCCATGAGCGTGGCGTTGGCATTGGCCGAGCCGGAATCCGTCCGCTGTAGCTCCGCTCTGATTGGTCGCTGTTTTTCTTTAATAACTCCTGAACCGAGCCGCCGAGAACATTTTCGCAAAGGAAAAAGTTACTTCAAATGACCTCGGGAATTGCACGATTTCAAGAAAGTAAATATTTTTGGGAAACCCTGTACGACAGAACGATACATCGTCCACAGATTTTTCTATTTTCCAAACAAAGCTGGTCCCACTTGCAGCTTCGTAGAGGAACCCTAGTAGCACAAAAATATTAGATAGATATTTTTTTCGAATATTGGAAAAATATTTTTCGAGCCACACTTTTTCATATTAGATAAATATTAGATCTAATATTGTATACATGTTCAAGAAATATAAATTGAATGTTTAGAACATATAAGCTAAATATTCAGAGAATATAAACTAGACATTTAAAAAATATTTTACTTCGCATTATATTCTGGAACAATTATTTTTCCATGATAAACATAAAATATTTCCTGCATACTTAAAAAAAATATTCTATTTCTAATATTACATAAAGATTCACTTTATAATGAGAAAAAATATTGTTTTCATGATATTAAATAAATATTATTTGTATATTAGGAAAAAATATTCTACTTCTAATATGAAATAAAGATTCGTTTAATATTTAGGGAAGAATATTTTTCTCGTAACATGAAATAGATATTTCCTGAATATTTAAAAAGAAATATTTGTTACTTAATATAAAATAAATATTGTATGTGTATTCGAATATTAAAAAAAGATTGAATCTCTTTTTAATATTATATGAATGTGTATACAATATTTTGTGCTACTAGGGGAAGGAAAACCCGGACTCGGAAATTTCTCTCTCAGAATCGGTTGGCGCGGAATGCCGAGGGCGAGCAGCGAGTATCCCTCGCAAGAAATAATAACCAATCGTCGGCATACGAACGAGCATTTAAGTAAAAGTTTCATTAAGTAATGGCCGAACTCCGCCCATGGCGATGAATGGAGCCCCACCGATATATCCGAGAGATCCGATTTTACGCGGCGGCGTGACTGCGAGAGACAGCCGGTGTAGAGTCTCGAGTCTCTCCCAACGAGACCGGGGACTGCCGGTCCCCGGCTGGGCCCAACCGGGCCCGGGCTCTCCTCGTAGATCAGTGAAAGTCCCGGCAGCTGTGGCTCGTTCCACGGCTGCTCCGTTTGCGCTGGCGACAGCCAATCCGACACGCGAGAGAGACTACTCTATCCTCTATCGGCGTCGTTGAATGGCACACACGCGTACACAACACAGGCTATCACCGAATACACAACACCGTAAACCGTTGTACGTGTGTATGTAACAGACTATGCAGACTCTAACCGACTGCCTTCGTGTTCTTTCGACACACCGGCAGCCGGCCGATGGGGCTCGAGCTCGCTCAGAATTTAGTTTGACAGTGCTACGGGCCCGATCGTGTCGAACAACACTCGGACACTTTGATTGTCTGCTCAGATTAGCCGGCCGCATGCTCACGGGCCCTCTGGTAATTAGCTCCCGAGAATTTTACTCGACCTCCGCTGCTCTAACACTGCTAAGGCGTTCTTAGACCCTTTCGTACCTCTGCGTCGAATTTGGAATTGCTAGCTCGCTAGAACTTTCTTAGGACTTGATTTAGGGATAGATATTTCGAGAATCTTCGCTGGTTTCAGATGGAAAATGGATTGTGTTGATCTAGATCCTTTGGTAATTAGCTCCCGAGAATTTTACCCGATATCCGCTACTGTAACATTGACGAGGTATTCTTGGACCCTTTGCTACCACTGCGTCGAATTTGGAATTGGTAGATGGCTAAAACTTTGTTAAAATTTGATTAACCAGGATAAATTTCGAGGATCTCTGATTTTGTTGCTCTAGGCCCTTTGGTAATTAGCTCCGCTACTGTAACATTGATGAGGTATTCTTGGACCCCTTGCTACCAATGCGTCGAATTTGGAATTGGTAGATGGCTAAAACTTTGTTAAAATTTGATTGACCAGGATAAATTTCGAGGATCTCTGATTTCGTTGCTCTAGGCCCTTTGTTAATTAGCTCCCGAGAATTTTACCCGATCTCCGCTACTGTAACATTGACGAGGTATTCTTGGACCCTTTGCTACCACTGCGTCGAATTTGGAATTGCTAGCTCGCTACAACTTTGTTAGGATTTGATTTAGGGATAGATATTTCGAGAATCTTCGCTGGTTTCAGATGGAAAATGGACTGTGTTGATCTAGGCCCTTTGGTAATTAGCTCCCGAGAATTTTACCCGATCTCCGCTACTGTAACATTGACGAGGTATTCTTGGACCCTTTGCTACCACTGCGTCGAATTTGGAATTGGTAGATGGCTAAAACTTTGTTAAAATTTGATTAACCGGGATAAATTTCGAGGATCTCTGATTTTGTTGCTCTAGGCCCTTTGGTAATTAGATCCTGTAACATTGATGAGGTATTCTTGGACCCCTTGCTACCACTGCGTCGAATTTGGAATTGGTAGCTGGCTAGAACTTTGTTAAAATTTGATTAACCAGGATAAATTTCGAGGATCTCTGATTTTGTTGCTCTAGGCCCTTTGATAATTAGCTCCTGTAACATTGACGAGGTATTCTTGGACCCTTTGCTACCACTGCGTCGAATTTGGAATTGCTAGCTCGCTACAACTTTGTTAGGATTTGATTTAGGGATAGATATTTCGAGAATCTTCGCTGGTTTCAGATGGAAAATGGATTATGTCGATTTAGGCCCTTTGGTAATTAGCTCCCGAGAATTTTACCCGATATCCGCTACTGTAACATTGACGAGGTATTCTTGGACCCTTTTCTACCACTGCGTCGAATTTGGAATTCGTAGCTGGTTAGAACTTTCTTAGAATTTGATTCACCTTGCTAAATTTCGTGGATTTTCGCTAGTTTTAGATGGAAAATGGATTGTGTTGATTTAGGCCCTTTGGTAATTAGCTCCCGAGAATTTTATTCGATTGATCTAGAAGTAGCATATTAAGGTATTCTAGGCTTGGACCAAAATCTGGAATGGATACCTAGCTAGAGGTCCAATAGGTTTTGATAAATAGGGCTAGCTTTTGGGAATCTTTGTTATAAATAAATTGTAGCAAGACCACATAGGGAGCTACCTATTCTAAATGTTTGGACACTTGAACTCATTGTTGTGACTACCTCCGAACTGATTTTGGCTTTTCGGGATGGTCACCTATCCAGAGTTTCCTAAATGCTTCCAGACACTTGGACAAATTGTTATCGCTTCGAGATTAACCCTTAGCACTCGAATGGTGACTGTAAGGCACCACTAAAAATTGCTGTACAATTATTCAAAATATTTTTTACATTATTAAATTCATTTGCACGTAATGAACTACTAAACATTTCAGTATTGTACGAGTAAATTGCACCATTTTCGTATGTATAACATGAGAAAGAAATATATAGAAGGAAAATATTCTAGGCGAAAGAAATGTTTCGTTTTGGAGTTTAAATAGCTTCGAGTGCAAAGGGTTAATTGCTTTCATGGCAAACATCCTGCTTGTAGCGTTCGGCAGTCTAAGATCGACAAGTGAAATTCCAATCAAAAGCCAAGGCCTGCGTTTAATTAATGAACACCTGAAGCAGCAACGACTACCATCAAAATGGACCATCACCTTTTGATATACGGTCGACAGGAATCGCAAACAAGCTCTATTCCAAGACTTTTGACGAGGAAAACGGGGGGATCGGCCGAGGGATCTCCGACTAAAATGGCGGCACAGGCGTGAAAGCCGAAAACGGCTTGTTCCAGTCGTCCATTCAGGATTTAGGTATCGCCGGGTGCCGGTTGTGACATTATTCGAACTATTCCGGCTTGTCTGGGACTAGTCGCGCGGCGCGCCGACTATAAAACAGCCCAAGTTATGCGGCCGTTCCGAACGGAGGCCATTATAGACACGACGCGGGGCTATTTTCGCCCCGATGGAAATTCAATTTATCTCGACGGTAAATTCCGCGAAATTTATCGCGGATCCCGATCCCGCGGACTTTCTACACGCCCGCGACTCGCGCCGCTCGCGCGAACGTTTCCGCGTAAACAGGTATCACAATAATCACGCCGCCGCCGCCGCCGCAGCCACTACAGTTAATAACAATCGCCATTCCGGTCTGCGGCCAGACATTTTTCCTCTTTCGCGCGCTAATGATCGCTTCTACTTCCACAACTCACACAAGTGAACGTACGCGGTCTACTCCTACAGTGTTTATTCTATGGCCATTTTTGTTCTATACAGTTTTTTCGATCCTTCTCCTTTTTTTGCACGAATCTACTGTATCTCCGAGACGCGGCCGGTTAATTTTCTTGCGGCTCAGAGAATCGTAGAGCGTAGAGAATTAATACTTTTTGCTGATCGAAGTAGCAGAAGAAATTTTCCGAAATCTAGACTTGCCGAATTTTTACATAAAGCGACGTTGTTGCCGAGAACTTTCTACGTATTTAATGTGGTAAAGAATACTTATATATTTATTCGATATATATTTAACAAAAGAATATAACATAAGACTATTTATGTGCTACCTTCTCTACGACTGCGGAACGAACCTAATTATGTATTTATCTCTTAACGATTTCGGAGCGACTGACGAATTACGCCGGACGTCGCACAGTGGTCCAAATCGAGAAATTCAGTGACTTTTTGTTATAACTTTTGTACTATAAGAGTTATCGGGATGAAATTTGCACTAAAATTCATTAAAAAAATAGTCAATTTGAACTAAAGAAAAATTAATATTTTTTAAATTTGTTAAACAATAATTTCTTATTAATTTTCATTGATATTTTTCACTAAAAAAAAATTGTTTAAATACAATCTTCCAAACCATTTTTTCTTTCTAAGTGTGTATTTTATATTTGTTTCACACATGCAATGTTTAATGAATTGGGAAAAATGTAAATTTGAGGAGTCGGGTAAGGTAAAAACGTCACATAACTGTGTCAAAAGATATTTTTTATAATAATTGATAATATTTGTAATATTGTATATAATATAAAATAATTTAGTAACATTTTTGTAAATCTTTTGTGATAAAAATTTGATAACAATGATGGTTTTATAATATAATAATAATAACATGAAATATGAAAAAATAATATTTGTTTATCCTTTGTCAGTCTTCATTCTCAAATGGTTTTGTCTATCATTATTTTTTATAGTCCATCCATTTCAAAGCCTGCCTTTTCTACTATTTAATTATTAATAATTCAGCTTCTGGTTCTAAATTTTGTATTCTTTTCTTACATGATTTCACTCGCATTGCTGACATGTGCGGGTCCGATGTCAATAAAAGTCTATAAAATACATCTTCATTTGTTAATATTCAATAGAAGTGTAGTCCGTAAAACGTAAGGGGACGCGACGCGACGTAACATTGTCAGTTTTAAACTGCTATAATTTGCAAAGGCGGAAGAGTGCGGAAATAATTTTTATACCATCATATAGAGGAAGGTGTACTGAAAATAGTCCAATTTGTTAGAAACTGGGACTTCCTGGGACTTTAAAGATATCTCTTACCGAATATAAAAAATTTTTTTAATTTTCTCCATTTAGTCCAGCATTAACTTTTAATACATTGTGCAGACTAATTAATAATGTAAGACACGATTTCTTATCGCAAAAATCTGCTCTTTAATTAAAAAACAAAAGCGCGAGAAAATATTAAATAGGAACGTCAGGGCATCGCATCAAAGTGAAGCAATTTTTCTCGTGAAAAATACTCTTCTTAAAATGTCCAACTTTCAATATTTATTACAACTATAATATTTAATAAATTGTACTAATTTCTCCATATCCGAGGTCTATGGACATTTGGGAAGCAATGTTCATTGATCAGGTATCGATACATGAAAGTTCATTTTCGGGCCAAAAGTCACTGAATTTCTCGATTTGGATCACTGTGCGTCGGTATGCCTATCCCCACTCCAACTACGGTGCTCATCCTAATACTTATTACATGTGCGTATGTACGTGTAATTGCCTACATGAGTTGCCTGCCACAGCTAGGATGATTGAAAATTTGTTGTTTTGAATCTTGTGCTGGAAACAAATGGATGCCCAGATGTCGACAACAGTAGAACAGAATTTAATTCCAGCTTTAAAGAAGGCTGTTAATTTCTTGAATAATTCAGCTTTTAATTTCGGAAGTCTTCTCACGTGTCCGAGATTTTCCATTTTTCGTGATTGTCAGACCGATACAGTGACAATCATGTGTAGCTGTTGGCTACGACAGCAACACATGAGCAACGCGACATTCTACGAGGCCGGGGCTTATCCGAGTGTACGCGCCGGAGGAAAACTCGTTCGCGTGTGTCTTTTCAGCGGCGATCCGGGTCCCGCGATTATGCGTTTCAGACCGGGGAATTCATTTAACCGGACTGTCCGCTGGAAGTCGAGAGAAAAAGACAGGAGCAATCGAAAAACACCAATTTACACGGCTACCGTCCGCGCGACCGCCGCGCCGCGAGATTGCTTGTTAAATATACTCTCTCGCCTCTATCGAGAACTGTCCCCTCGTTTTTACCCGCTCGACCGCCAATAAAATTAGAATCGAACGCGTTCGTTGCGCCGCGTGATCGCCGTTTAATTCCTCGTAAATTTACCACACAGACAGAGATTACTGCCCGAGTCCGGCACTCGCTTTACAATTCCACTTCGTTCGCGAATCGCACTTAGGCGAGCCAGCTTTTGTTTAGACTCGAAATTAATTTCACCGCCGACCGGGGTAACCGGCGAGCTGTAAAATACATTTAACCCTTTGCACTCGAAGCTATTTTAACTGCAAAACAAAACATTTCTTATGACCAAGAATATTTGCCTTGTACGTATTTTTTTCTTTATGTCATACATATAAAAAATGACGCAATTTACTCGTACAATACTGAAGTGTTCAGTAATTTATTACATACAAACAAATTTAATAACGTAAAAAATATTTTTAATAACGATACAGCAATTTTCAGTGGCGCCTGACAGTCGCCATTCGAGTGCTAAGGGTTAACCCATTTGCATCATATTAGCGTACATATACGCTCAATTTGGTTTTTTCTTAGAATGCTGAAATATGAAGTTCTTTTACTTGTAGTCATTTTTGTCCTTAAATGTAATAACAATAAAAAAATTTGGTGATAAAGGCCTTCTTTTCGTATTTCCGTATGATGTAAATGGGTTAAGTAAGGTTCTTTGAATATCATTCGAATTTCACCAGTTAACGATGACGAGACAATTAATAAGCAATGACGAGTATGCGCGTCGAAAAAGGTAAAGCAAAATGAGAAAGAGTTACATTTTTATTCGAGAAGAAATCAAGAGAATTCATTAACGTCAACGCAAGAGAGTTTTGGATTGACGTATATACGCGTCGAACGCGGTTAAGATGTTTAAAACAAAAATACGAGCTCAAATTAATAAACTGGAGCTGTCAAATATTAGGGGGACCGGAAAGTAATGTCGTTTTTGCGCAAGTCAATATTTGACTAATAACAACAGCTAACTTCGTACACCCACGTTGTTCAGTACATGGCTGCAGGTTCGGGAGATTAGTTAGTACTGTTTTGTACAAAAATATCGTGTTTTTATAGACTATGTTCGAAATGACCGATTCAAATCCAGAAAAATCGCACATTCGGAATTGAATACAAATTTCGAAAGGACAGCAATGTCGCAATAGCTACGAGAAACATTTATCATGTTTATCCGGAAGTATTGACTGTACGTAAGTGCCAACGATAGTGAATTTGAATCTGGCAATTTCGATCTTTTTGACGCACCTTATCAGGAAGGCCAGTGGCACTCGATAATAACAATTTACCTCAACAGACGATTGTAGAACTCTCGAGGAAGCTTCGTTCATCATGGTCAACCGTACGAGAGTATTTATATGTCACAAATTAAATATAAAATGCCAATAAAAAATTATTCTACTTTAATTTGACGAAAAATACGACATTACTTTCCGGTCCCCTTAATATTTGTAATCCGTCTCCGTAATTTGCATCTACTCGTTTCAACCATAAACGCGTTACGCAGTCCAGTAATAATCGTAAATCATTTCCCAAGGAGCGCGGTAAGTCCGAGTTAGCAATTTCGTGGTTAATTTGGGTTTCAAATTTTGATCTTTTTATTCCCGGTGCGTAGATCATTGCAAGGTTTCCCTTGGCAGAGTTTCAGCCCGCCGTGAATGGGTTTTCGCGATCGAAAGAGGAGTTTCCGCGAAAGGGAAGCAGGAACGTTGTTTTTCCCGGGTTCCCAGCGCGATTTCTTTGGTTTTCGCTGGCGTCACGGCGTTTCCTACACGCGGCTCGCCTGATTCACGATTCAGCCGGCGTCGACGTCGAGGCAACAGCTTCCGGTGGACGTCACACACGCATCCTTCCCTTACCCTGTTCCACGGGCCACGAACTTGAAGAAAGGTGCGTGGCTTTTACGCGTTACACGCGTCACGCGCGCCGCCGGAATCTTCAACAAGTTTTCTCGGTACTCGACCCGACCGACGAACCTTTCGACTATCGACGAACTATCGAACACTGGGTCGTCATATTTTGCTCTATCCCATTACCCCGGTTCCACATTTTTATTTTACCATTACTAAAATTATAAAGATGCTTTCGTGGGAAATGATCAAAGAAATATGTTTAGCAGAACATGTATCATAATACGAACCGCAGAAAATCCAAATAAATTCAATATCGTCATTTTTATAAGACACCATGTATCGGTCACTTTTAAGGCTCGGTAGGTTTAGTGTTAACCCTTTGCACTCGAAGCTATTTTAACCCAAAAACGAAACATTTCTTCTAACCTAGAATACTTCCCTTCTATATATGAGCCGTTTATTTTGAAAGTGGCCTAACTCCGTTTTTCCGTTTTTTTCCGGTTATCATGGTTACGTGTACAACTTTATGTTATTTATCAGTAGAGCATTTCAGGTTGCTTATAATCCGAGCAAATACGATAATTCTTGACACATAAGTTTTCAGAGTTAGTTTAATAATCGAACCGTGTAGTTTGAAAGTAGCCTAACTCCATTTATACTTAAATAATCAAGATAATATATTTACTATTGATAATGTCGGAAAGTAGTGATGAGGGTAATTTTAATTAATTAGTATTTACAATTTAACCTCAGTTTTTGGACAATTGCGTTAGTTGAATAACCAGTACGTTTAATTAATATAAAACTTAAAATTTAATATTAAATTTTAGAAATTATTTCACCCATGGGGAAGAACAGAACAAGACTATTATTTAGTTCAGATAGTGAAGAAGAAATAGTAAGACCAAAAAAGTTCGAAAATATTGTATTGACACCACTGTATAAAAATATCAGACAAATTACAACAACAAAATTCAAGGACATGATGGACCTATTACGATATATACCACCGGAACATCATGATTACTTCAAATCCCTTTTACACGCACAAAATGTAGATGAGTAGTAAATTGTTTTGTAATAAATTTATGTTTGTAATTTTGCACGTTATGTAGTTAATTGAATCGCATAAATTATGTTCCTGAAGTGTTTTAAGGATATGTAAAATAAATTCAGTATTGTTTTTTTTTTTTCAATTTGAAGCATCTTAAATTATGTTGAATGGACTTGGGCACCTTCAAATTTTATAATGAATCTGGTTGTTAATTTTGAAAGTGGCCTAACTCCATTCTTGATAAGAAAACGCATATTATTCACTTAATAATTGCCACTATTTTAATAGGAACTATAAATTTAACACCCTTAGATACACTTAAGCAGTGCGACTCATTAATGTCCTATACGTATATTTTTAAATTCATTGAAACGCAAACCCTTAAATATCTCGATTTTAAGATAAATGGACTTAGGCCACTTTCAAAATAAACGGCTCATATTTTCTTTTCATGTTATTCATATGAAAATGGTGCAATTGACTCGCACAATACTGAAGCGTTTAGTAATTCATTGAATACAAATACATTTAATAATGTAAAAAATATTTTGAACAGTGGTATAGCAATTTTTAGTGGCGCCTTGCAGTCGCCAGTCGAGTGCTAAGAGGGTTAACAATTAATCTCCTCTCTCCGAATTCGTTTCAACGAATCGTACGATGAGCGTATAAGTCGACTTTCCATTAAAGAGAGTTAATTTCGTTCGATATTTGTCCCTCCCAGTCTTCAACAATTTTTGTTCAATCATTTGTGCATGGTAGGGGAGAAAATAATTTCTTGAAGTGGGAACCGGAATTATTACAGATATGTTTGCCGCGCATCGCCGGCGAAGAACGACCAGCACATTGCAGCACTAAGTTCCTATGATCTCGGCTCGGAGAAGCGGATTTGATGGTCCTAGAAATGCGTAAATCGTTCTTCGGCTACTTACTTTGCATAGCGCGACGCCGGTGTCCAGTCTGTCCATAAAATTGTCAACGTTGATTCTCAGCTCCGGATAGAGCGCGTTCAACCATTCTGCCAAGTCCTCCTTCATCGCCACCAGATACTCCTCGGAGGACTTGAACGGCCTGTAGGACCTTGCTTCCAGGAGGACCGACATCTTGGACCTCGTTTATCTGAAAACCGAGTTAAATTCTGATTAAAATCGACCTTCAATCGAATCGGCTCGAAAATTTAAAATCATTCTGACTTCTTCGAGATGGAAAGACAAATATTCTTTCCCTCGGAAGGAAGCCTAAGTTTAAAGACTTCTGTTTTACGTCCATTTTTGGTCTGAACGTCTTTAAGACGTCTTATAGACGTCTGAATGTCCATCGACAGACGTCTTTAAGACGTCTCTGTGCTATCTGGGTTTATGTCCGAGCGAAATTCCAAGTTCTCTCTTTGCCTATTAATGCTTCAAATAATTGACGATTATATATGTTGAAATAGGGACTTCGATATACAGGGTCATCCGTTTTTAAACGGCCAAACGTCAACCAGCTATAGAGGGCCCCAAATGGAACAACTTTCACCCCTAACACTTTTTTTGATTCGGCCTTGATTTCTTGAAAATATTTTAAACAATACGTACCCAAAAGATGTATTTAAAATCATTCTTAAAACTTGAGTCCCGTTACATTCCTTGAATGTTTAGGTATTGCTGTAAAAATTTTGAATGGAATAATTAAAACCAGATGTAGATTTTGTATTATAACTTTGAAACTTCGAAATTTAAATTCAGATAGTTTCGTGGAATGAAATTTCGTATAGGATAATTAAAACCAGATGTAGATTTTGTATTTTAACTTTGAAACTTCGAAATTTAAATTCAGTTACTTTCGTGAATTGAAAAATGCCACACGTATTTTCAAACAGTGAATATTGTGATACCCATTTTATTTACGGTTTTTGCAATTATCTAAAAATCAAGACCGAATCAAAAAAAGTGTTAGGGGTGAAAGTTGTTTCATTTGGGGTCCTCTATAGCTGGTTGACGTTTGGCCGTTTAAAAACGGATGACCCTGTATATTACAGAATTTTTTCAGATATTTCGGAAGCCGTTAAGAGTAGTCATAATAAATTGTACTATTTGAAAGAATGTGTAGAGCATATACACATTGCGAAGACTTAACCGTTTGCGGTCGAGAACTATTTCCACCATATTTCTCGCTGGGTCGAATATATGATTTGTATAAAACGAGATTATGTGCTGAACAGTTAAGTAAAAATATTAAGCAAGAAATATCGTGTTCCGCGAATAATAATGTGGTTTAGTTTTCGTTTTTGATTGCGCTGCATATGCTGAAGCGAAAATATAGCGGTTAATGCAATTTGTGTCGCGTGCAGGCTTGCAAATGTTTGCTAGTATTACTACAATTTAAATTTCATGAACGGTTGTGCAGGAAATATATTTAATACTGAAATACATAACGAACATACTTTTGCCGCCTTAGAGGCGCCATTCGAAAATGAGCAATACAACGACAAGACATTCTAATAAGCAAGAGCGAGCAAAGGGTTAATTCTGTCCGAAAATAAAATGAATCGAAGCCGAAGCTGATCGAGTTCGGAACATAAAAACAAAGCTAATGGCCCATGCAACAAGAAATAAACTAGTTGCCTAGCTGGTGCAAATTTTGTGCACTACCATTACTTGCGCGCTGTGCCAGTTTCTCGAATGCGCGACCGCACACCGACTCGAATATAAATCACGCGTCGAACGATTAAATTCGCTCGTATTCCCAGGGCCGTCCCCAAGCATCATGCGATCACCCGTCCGACAGATTCGCGTATTAGCCGTCACCGTGAAATGTATCGCGGACCGGCAATAAAATCAGAAAGGATTTGCAAGACAATGGGTCCGGCGCGGCTCATATTGTCGATCGCCCCAGAAACCCTCCCCTAGTTACCGCGCCGGTTTAACCACCCTATAACGTGTCTGAAACCGTGCCCTATCGCGATCACCCTGGTCCCTTGGCTACCCTTGTAAACCTTCGGTGGCTCTCATGAGCCAGCTTCGTTCCCAACGTCACCCCTTTCGAGCGACGATTTCCAGCAGCAATGAGCAATTTTCTGTTCCGGAATTTGCATATTTTGACGGCCATTGGCCGCACCGGTCGGGACCGTACATGGGGAAAAATGGTTTTAAACGGTGATCAACGCCGCAAGTGCATGGGAGGAATGCTCCTCTATTAACACTTTCACTGCCAAACCAGAAACCTCAAAAATCCCATAAAATTAATGTAAAGTAAGTTATTATAGTCCTCCAGCTTTCTTACATTTTACAGTTCCTAATCAAATTTGGTACGAGTATATTAACGTAAAAATTTATTATAAATCCTGGACAAATAATTCTGTCACCCACATATGGGTGACATGGCAGTCAACGTGTTAGAGGCACAGGTAGCGCCGTTTAAAATTAACCGTTAGCAGAATGCGACGGAAAAATTTGTTTACTATTTGGAAGGGTGCAAAAATGTAGGGTAAAAATTGCATCGGCTTGGCGTTGTTTATTCTTTAACACTAGAACGACCAAGCACTAAATGCAACTGGCATACATTTCCTTATAATAACAACAAAATAAGATTTGTTTAGATTTCGTATTAGTTTTGTTTAAATATCTACTTCGATAGAGAAGTTTATTAAAAAATTTTCTCATGGAAACACATTTATGATTTCAATATCTCTAAAAGAAAAAATTAGGAGGAAGTCATGTTGACCCATCCGGTAGTTCTAGTGTTAAATTAATTCGGTTTTTCTCCGTTACCGAATCGCTTAGCACCGCATACAATAAACAGTGGTGAATAGAATCAACAGTAAGCAGAAAGCGATGGAAAAATATATTTATGATTTAGAAGGGTGCAAAGATATAGCGTAACAATTGCATCGGCTTGACGTTGTTTATTCTTTGTTCGGTGTTTCTCCGTCACCGAGTCACTCGACATTGTATAAAATAAACAGTGATAAATAAAATGTGAAGAAAAATCTTTTTTTCTTGGTATCTGGAAAGATGCCTGAATATGAGGTAAGAGGTCTTTTACCTGTACCTATTTAGCATTTTCTAAAATGAATTTTCAAAGACAGTCTATCAGGTAGGGGAGAGTTGCCAAATGCGTACTGGTCACCTAAATCGTACCACCTCCTTTATTTAAAAATTAATGCATTTTGATACCTCTTGGTGGTAAAGATATGAACTTTTATTTATGTCGATAAAGTAGGATCAAAAAGTCATTCGCATGAATTGTTGTTTTGTGAATGACAGAAGCACAAAGAAATCAGGCAAGTCTGATGTCAATTTTAAACGATTTTAATCGGCTGAATTAAATATAAATCTACAGTTTCTGAGGTAGTTTTATATATTTTTAAAACTAGCTATGTTATATTATTTATTTTTATTTAGTTTTGTAAGTGATGGGCGGGATAAAAGCAAAACAGTTTATTGTTTAACACGTCCTTTTCCGGTGCCGGACCTGACGAGACTGCTCGTCCTTGTTTCATTCTCATTCGTTTGTCCGATGAATCAATAACATGAACATATTTGTTAACAATATATACAGTGGCGGATACGTTACAACTTATCTTACAGTTTATAAAACATGCTGATAATGTTTTAAAGGTTAGCTTCAATTATTTAGCGGGACGTCTTTTTCCTAAATCGTACCACACTGTGGTTTCCTAAATCGTACCAGTACGATTTAAGATACTGTTATTCAAATTTTACCGCGAAAATAAACGATTTACAATATTTCAAATTTTTTTAGCATGGGAAAGTAGCCTACAGTAGCCCCTATAAAAAGGAATTAGTTGCAATGAAAACAAAACAAATGAAACAAAGAAAAATTGATTTCACGCCTTCAACCAGCACCGCTGCTCCAGTTCTCGTAGAAGTGGAGAATGAAAACGATTGGTTCTGTTTTCTTTGCAATAATTCTTATTTAGAAGACATGATCCAATGCTTAAAGTGCCAAAAGTGGGTACATGAAGCTTGTGGAGGAGTTTTGAAAAAAGACAATATTTATTATTGTCCTAGTTGTATTTAAGTCAAGTAATGTAATATTTCATTTTATTTTTATGTTGTATTGTATATTAAACTGAAATTAAACGCAAAATACAGTTTCTCTTATGATTTTTTGTATCTTTTTAATCCAACACATGAGGTACGATTTTGGAAACCGGCTGGTACCATTTAGGATACCGGTTGCCTAAATCGTACTGTTTGCATGATCTTATAAAAGTGTTGATATCACAATGATCTATCAATAAATATTTAAAAAATCATATTAAATTGCAACTTCGATAGTTAATACATAGATGCAAAACATAATTTTTGCTCAAATTCCTACTAAAGAATATATAAACTGCCTTCGAAATTAAATGGTACGCATTCGGCAACTCTCCCCTACGACTTGTGCGTCTTCGGTCTCGATGAAAACAGTCAGGCAATTACGGCGAACGATCAAATCGGCAGCGATCAACGCGAAAAGGCGGAGATCATTCAATGAACATACTCGCCGATTTGTTTCCGGCGGTGTTTCGAGCGGCCGTAAAGTTGCGGGGCGTGCGTTCGCGGATAAACGGCGGAAAATCATCGAGGGAAAATATATAATGGAATACAAATGACGAGTTAACTCGCGTTGAACGGAGTTTATGACAGGTTTACGAGCGGCCTCGCGACCGGTACAACACGATCCCCGGCCAATTACTCGGAGCCGAGAGTCGCCTAAGTCGCGCGCGGCGCGCATGTTGTGTGCGTCCGTTTAGCAAGAGGTGTCCGGATCGGAAAAATTCGGACGATGCTCGCGCGAGCCGAGCCGAACGGAGCCGAGCCTAGAGCCTAGAGAGGAATTACGAGGCGATAGCGATCGCGACTCGTGAAAGTCCTGAGCGTTTGCGCCTGCCTTCGGGTAGGTGTATGGAAACGAGCGCGTTTCGTTTTACACCGGCGATACTTCCTGCCTTCGTCTTGTGCCCCCACTCTTCTGGCTCGCCTGATCCCGATTCGATTTACCAAGCTCGAGAATTTTTTCCGAAACCGCGTGTGTACACCACTAGTTGCCCGGAACCGATGTACCGAATATCAAATAAATCCAGAAGAGCGACCGACTCATGCAATATTCATGGGACACCGTATCTCGCCCTCGCCCTCGGTGTTAAAAACCCAATTACAGAGTTCTACGAACGGTCACCGATACGATTCTCGATCTCCGAGGTGTCCGACGGCAGCACCATAAAAATGACCGTTGGCAAATTAAAGAGGAGCCCGCACGAGAGAGAGAGAGAGCAACGCTCGTCGCTTTGAACAAAGAACGATTGTTAAAAGTCGACGAGAGTTTTATGGAGCATAAACTCGGGTAGCATAATCGTTACGGCGACGGACGGGGCCAAGGATCGACGCTCCTCTGCCGAGATTCCGACAGCCCCGTGGCCAAATAAAGCTGCGAGGTAAATATGCGACAAATGCGGCCTATCGGCATCTTAATGGGGCGAGATTGGCGACACACGCGGGGCCTCGATACTTGCTCGTTAAAATGCCGACAGTTTGCATTACCGAGCGTCGCGCGAACGCTCATGTGGCTTTCGAAAAGAGTATACACTACCTCAACTCTGTACACCCGACAAGCAATTCATCGGGTTCGGGCTGTGTTTAATCGCCGCTCTGGTCGGGGCCCGTGTTCCACGCGTTCCCTCCGCGGGAACAAAGAACGGGAATTCTTTCTCTATTGTCCTCGAGGAAAATTCATTTGCACCGAGGGACTTTGATCTCGACGGGAGAACGTTCCCGGCGCCGCTTTATTTCCGATCCGATGCGATGGAACGCTTTGCGCTTAACGCTTTTACGCTATTATCCCCGGCAATCACCTCGAGTTTTTAACCAGTTAACTGTGGCGATCTCTTTGCAAAGCGGCCACCAGTGTGTGTCGCGATAATCAAGCGATGACGGGTACCCTAGTAGCACAAAATATTGTATACACATTCATATAATATTAAAAAGAGATTCAATCTTTTCTTAATATTCGAATATACATACAATATTTATTTTATATTCAGTAAAAAATATTTCTTTTTAAATATTCAGGAAATATGTATTTCATGTTACGAGAAAAATATTTTTTTCTAAATATTAAATAAATCTTTATTTCATATTACAAGTAGAATATTTTTTCCTAATATAAAAATAATATTTATTTAATATCGGGAAAAAAATATTTTTTTCTCATTATAAAACAAATCTTTATTTCATATTAGAAGTAGAATATTTTTTCCTAATACAAAAATAATATTTATTTAATATCGGGAAAAAAATATTTTTTTCTCATTATAAAACAAATCTTTATTTCATATTAGAAGTAGAATATTTTTTCCTAATATAAAAATAATATTTATTTAATATCGGGAAAAAAATATTTTTTCCCCATTATAAAACAAATCTTTATCAAATATTAGAAATAGAATATTTTTTCCTAATATACAAATAATATTTATTTAATATTATGAACAAAATATTTTTTCTCATTATAAAATGAATCTTTATGTAATATTAGAAATAGAATATTTTTCTTAACTATGCAGAAAATATTTTATGTTTATCATGGAAAAATATAGTCGTCAAACACAGAGTAAGTGGCGCTGTTGAAATATTCGGTCAAAAAGACGACTATTTTAGAAAATGAACAATTTTATTAGTAATATTTCTTTTTGCTTTTAGGCTGGCAGCACTGTCGTTCATGTATGCCTAGAATTTCACGACAGTACATATTTTCTTCGGTTAGTTTCGTTGTGTTTTCTGTGCAACTAAAAGTGAATTTTTCGATTTTTATAATGTGCGATTTTCCTGAACAAAGAAGTTGCATTAAAATCTTAGATACTGCTTACGAGTTAGCTCTCAGGAAGTTATAAATCCAACTCAAATTACTTATAATTTTCATTTGTTTGTTTCATTTCGTATTGACCTCTAAACATTTTAAACATATATTAAAATTTACGAATATAATTTAGTTTTTGCCAGAATTACAATTTGACGGATATAGTCGTCATGACACAACATTCTGCCACATCTCCATGACGGATATAGTCGTCAAACACACTTAACTGGTTAACGAACACGAAGCGGTGACATTTGTGGGCGTGGCTTCGCTGCTCCTACAAGGAGCCACGGCGGTGGCTCTAATATTTTAAGGTTAGCTTAGTTCTTCGCGGAAAAAACGTCGAAAAAATCAGTTTTTATTTTCTTTAACAACGGCGCACCAAACCAAAAAATCTGAAAAAATTCGTGAACAATACTTATGACAATATACCGCTACTGTAAAAATATAAATGTTGTCACTCTAGAACTTCCATGTGAAATCTGCATATTTTCGATTTTTTTGAGGTTTTTGATTTCTTACAAACAGGATTTTCACTTTAAAAATCTGAAACCAATTGCAAAGTATGTATCAGGGTTCTTGACATGTGTCAGATTTTTCTCGGAATTTCTAAACGTCATTAACTAGGGAAAATAGGCGAAAAACTGATTTTTCGATTTTACCCCATAACTACCCTCCCGATCGAGATACAGGGTTGAAATTTTGCACAGTATGTTTTTTCTTGGTGCTCTATCGAATGGGGGTAATCGTCGATAAAATTCGGTTCAAGGGCACTTTCGACTATCCGGCTATACCCGGTTATCGTAGCATATGCGTAGATGCGCGAAGCAAGAGGCTGTAGATCACCGAAGGGGTTCGGGATTGAGTTATCCGTTCCGAGGCCGAGTTCCCGGGTTTTCCATTACACGCATACATAATTCAATCGCGAGAATTGAAAATTACACGCGGCCACCTCGTAAAGAGCCGATTACACGTGGCCAGATAACCCCCCCCCTTCCCCTTCCCCTTTACCCCCTATCGCGATCACGTCCCACGTCTCGTGTGTGTACGTCGCCGCGTGGCTGCAGCACGTGCAACATACTTACACGCTGCAGTTCATAAATATGAGAACGCATTTTCCAACTATTCGCGTTTGTTTCCCGGGCACCGGTTCGAATTACGAAACGCGTAATCCAGTTCCAACGCATGAGTAATCGAACGTGCGTCAGTTGCGCGTCACGTCGATCGAAAGAAAATTATGGAGGAACGTTGGACTCTGGGAAAAATGTTTATTAGCTGTAAACATTGCACGTTTGCCGACCGCTAGAAAGGCAGCTCTCGAATGCCTGGCGATTCTCATGATCGCAATGAACTAATCATTTTCTAACTGAATCGTATATGCAACGGTAGTTAGATCAAATTGTAGTATTGATTTAAATATATCAATCAAAAAAAGTATCCCATCTAATGCTTCTGTATTCACTGCTGAATGCATTGCGTTAATTGATGCACTTGACATTGCTCTTTTGGACACAAACCATAATTATAAAGTACTTACCCCCTAGTAGCACAAAAATATTGGATAGATATTTTTTTCAAATATTGGAAAAATATTTTTTAAGCCACATTTTTTCATATGAGAAAAATATTGGATCTAAATATTGTATACATGTACAAGAAATATAAATTGAATGTTTAAAAAATATAAGCTAAATATTCAGAGGATATAAACTATTCAATATTTGAAAAATATAAATTCAATATTTAAAAAACATTCAATAAAATTTTCAAATTTAAGAAAATATTATAACAAAAATTAGAAACTATGAATATGTATTACTTTCTGCGCACTGATTGTTGAGGGAATATTTTCTGTATTATCTGTATTTGGAAAAAATATTCTATTTCTAATATTAAATAAAGATTTGTTTTATAATGGGAAAAAAATATTTTTTTCATGATATTAAATAAATATTATCTGTATATTAGGAAAAAATATTCTACTTCTAATATGAAATAAAGATTCATTTAATATTTAGAAAAAAACTATTTTTCTCGTAACATGAAATAGATGTTTCCTGAATATTTAAAAAGAAATATTTGTTACTTAATATAAAATAAATATTCTATGTATATTTGAATATTAAAAAAGGATTGTATCTCTTTTTAATATTATATGAATGTGTATACAATATTTTGTGCTACTAGGGTACCGACTCACTTAGCGCCCTTTTATATCTGCAAAACTCAAAGATAGAAATAAAAACTAACTTCTATATTTACGAAATTAAGGAAAAATACTTTAAGTTCGAGAAAACCACATCGAATAACAACAATATAGAATTTGTTTGGATTCCATCCCATCTAAGTCGGCAACACTAGAACAAGCTGATAAACGTATTGTCATTCCTTTCACCGATTTACGTGAATCTTTTAAACACAAATGTAGAAAAAATACTAACGATTTCACAATTCAACAGGGTCAGTACAAGGGCAAGGAGTACTTTCAGTATTATGTTAGGGACGGAGTTGCACCATGGTTCTCGGACAAAGAAACAATTGTTGTAGATTTCGTAAATCGCTGTAGATCATTACCATCTCGCAGCATCCCTTTCACGACTACATATTATACATGATTCCAAATGTAACTGTTCCGTGTATATGTGTGTCTTCTCTATGTCACTACTCTACCTCATTACTATGTAATGTAATGAGTAGACATCGGATGTTTATGCAATTTCCAATTTTTATAGAAACATTTTAAGAAAGTGGAATGAAATAAAATTTTATTTTTAATGGGAACAGCCTTTGTAGATCCAAAGCAAATAAAAATCGTGTTAAATTCTCTCGAATTTTATATTATAGCATTTTTTCAACATTTCCATAAGCCATAAATGCATAAAGATCCGATGTCTAGTAATGAGGTTCAAGTTCTTAACCATATTATTTGGCAGTGTACCTTATGGGAATCACAACGAATTGATCTTATGAAAGGATTGAATAAGCTCAATTTATTCCCACCCTTGAATGTTAGATCGTTGCTTTGTAAACCGAACATTCAAGCGTGTCATTTTCTTGTAAATTTTTTCAAACCATGTAATCTACAAATTTGAAATTATGTATATGTCAAATACGCTGTTTTCCTGTTAATCCTGATGTACATGTAAAATACGCTGTATTCATATTAATCCCAAAATGTAAAGCTTCGTAACCCCCTATGGGGAGTTACATTTAAGCTCAATAAAAAAAGAAAAAATTGTAGTATTAAAATATTTTTAAAAAATTGTAACATTGTAATATTTACTCTTTCGGCAACTTGAAACTGTCGAAAATAATTCTAATTTCTCTGCGGTGTTTGCGTTGCGCTCTGTTTTCACCATAAATGCGCAAACATCCGCTAATTGAATGACGCGAGATTGTCAGAATTCTCGGGAACCGTAATGCACGACCATAAACTCCGCTCGGCTGCGTTCCTCGCGCGTTTACCGGGAAAAACAACGACCGAAAAGAAACGTATTGGAAATTCGCGTGAGAAACAACGTTCCCGGGACATCGGATTCGATGGCCCGCCATTGTGTTTCCACCCCGAGGCTCCGGGTAACGAGGGTAATCGGAAATGAATGGATGAATGAAGGAATGGAGGGCAAGGCGACCACCATTTCCCAAGATTCCCGCGCGGTAATTATTATTTCGCGAAAGGACTTCTCTCGTCGGTGAAAACATCGCGGTCCGGAAGAACGCGGCTGCCATCTTGTTTTCACGTTCTGGATCGTTAAAAATCTTGGCGAAGGAAACAATAGCCTCTGCTATTCTTTTTCAGTAAATAAATCCTCGGTAATACTAAATAATAAGTAAAACTAATTGTCGGTCTTCCAAATCCATGGAAATCGTAATATTGACAGAAAGAATGGCTTGTATTGTGTATTTTTAGGAAGGAAATTCACAAAAGAAGCTATTGTTTATGATTGCAATCGTAGGAAAAGTTGAAATTTGTCGTAAAAATTGCTAGAAGCTTGGGAAAGTGATGTTATGTTGAAAGAGAGGGATGAAGAGATCGAAGATCGGGTTTCCTGGATGTGAACGGTAGTTTAGACAGATTTGCCGTGAAATAAATTTCTCGAGGACAGCGTTGATAGGGGATCGAACGTAAATAAGCGTAATTCTTCTAGAGGAAGTCCATTAATGGTTATTACAATGTAGTGGGACGGTAGATTGCGCGAACCCGACACGCCGCAACTAATTATATAGAATATAATGCGCTGGTTGAGGGATCCGCGGCAATGGGAAATAAAAAGAGGCGACTCTAGTTGACATTTAATGGGCTGTAAAAGAGCAAATGACCATTAATTGTGCGCCGCGCCTCATTGGGAGCGCATGAAACGGGCATTATACGGGCGCCGGAGTCGTTGCGCTCGTTCGCGTTCCTGAAATTATCGGTTTATTAATGATCACCGCGATTTACGCTGCCGGACGACCCATAAACTGATTAGACGCTATGTAGGCACTTTCACGCGCGGTCGTTTAATCTAGCGCTCCAGTCGAACTTGAACTCGAGCTCGAACTTTTTGAATTCAATTTCGAAGTTTCAAACGTACTCGAAATCACGATCCTTCGAATCTAGGATTTCCAGCTCGTTTAACACGTTGACTGCCATGTCACCCATATGTGGGTGAATTATTTGTCCAGGTTTTGAAATAAATTTTTAACGTTGATATATTCATCGTACCAAATTTGATTAGGATCTGTAAAATGCAAGAAGGTTGGAGGACTACTCCCCAGATAGCACAGAGACGTCTTAAAGACGTCTTTAAGACGTCTGTCAAAGACGTTCAGACGTCTATTAGACGTCTGAATGTCCTACGAACGGCTTCCGAACGGCTTCTAAACGTCTCTGGAACGTCTTTGTGAAAAAACTGTACGTCTTAAAGACGTCTTTAAGACGTCTCGAACAGACGTATTCAAGACGTCCCGAAACAGACCCCTAGTACCACAAAAATATTAGATAGATATGTTTGTCAAATATTGGAAAAATATTTTTTAAGCCACATTTTTTCTTGTGAGAAAAATATTGAATTTGAATATTGTATACATGTACAAGAAATATAAATTGAATGTTTGCTATAACAAAAAAATAAAATAAATAAAAAAAAATAAATTAAAAGAATGTTTTTTAGCATATTCGCGCACATTAACATTTTATGGTTTATTTATTTATTTAATTCATTTATTTATAAATAAAAAAAATAAATTAAAAGAATGTTTTTCAGCATATCCGCGAACATTAAAATTTTATGCTTTATTTATTTATTTATTTAATTTATTTATTTATAAATAAAAAAAATAAATTAAAAGAATGTTTTTCAGCATATCCGCGAACATTAACATTTTATGCTTTATTTATTTATTTAACTTATTTATTTATTTATCTATTTATTTTGATATATTATTTTGGATTTTGGATTTGTGATATATAATGTATAGTTTTATTATTAAACAATATTTATTGCTAAATTCTATTGCGAATATATATGTGATATATTATAATAGTACTAAATTAACAATTTAGTTATTTAACTTTCCTAAATAAATAAACGTCTATTCGAAGGATGGAAAACTGCGTTATATTGTGTTGCGTGTGTACAGTTTGTAAAACTTTTCTCTAGCAGTTTAGAATGACTGAAACGTCGAGAAATGAAACGTCTTAAAGACGTCTTAAAGACGTCTTTTCAGGACGTAAGACGTTCAGACCAAAAATGGACGTAAAACAGACGTCTTTAAGCCGTCCAGTGCTATCTGGGTCGATATCATACATTTAATTTTTTTCAATTTTTATTTCAGTAAATAACTTACTTCGATTTTATGGAATTTTCCAGGTTTCTAGTTCGGCGGTCAAAGTGTTAAACATTAAATGCTGACAATAAAGGAATCAAATTTTCTTTCGATTCGAGGAAAAATGAACAATATTTATATATTAAAAAAGATATGAAATAGTGAATAGTGTATAGTGTTGAATATGTAATAGTTCCTGTTTGAAATCCTCATTACGATATTATATAGCCGGGGGCAATCAAGTAAATGAAGTCTGCACTTTAACGTTCTGCCAATGCTAGCCAATGTTATTTATTATTTAGGGCCAAAGATTTTTTGAAAATATTTTCTTAAAGAACAAGACCATATTTTCTACACAAATTTCGACTGCCAGATCGATTAAAAATAAAATAAACCACGCTCTTCGATAGCCACGCGACGCAACAACTGTGGATTAGGTTTTAGGAGCGAGACGCGATGAGAATAAGACATTAGGTTATATATATTGAAAGCATGCTGTGTGGATGTCATTCTATAATGTTTATGTTTGAGTACGTTGCGAGCGAGAACCGGGAGAGCGAGGAGTATGCCACGAAACGCGAGAGAACAAACATTGATACATTGTGAGAGAGAACTATGAGTGAGACGAAGTGAGAGTAATGAGAGAGAGAGAGAGAGAGAGAGAGAGAGACCGTTGTGCGAAACACGTGAGTTTGTGATAAAACGTCTTACTGTAACTTTTCAACTCGATATCCACTTATTAAACAGTTACTCATTTCTTTGTCTAATCCGCGACTCGTTTATTGTGATCACCCACAATTTATTATTTAGGGCCAAAGATTTTTTGAAAATATTTTCTTAAAGAACAAGACCATATTTTCTACACAAATTTCGACTGCCAGATCGATTAAAAATAAAATAAACCACGCTCTTCGATAGCCACGCGACGCAACAACCTGCAGCAAAATTGTGTACCGTTTGAAAAATGTTTAATGGCCGAGCTGTCCCGATAAATAAGAAGGTTCTCTGTCCGATGGCACGTCCCAGCATTAATTTTCTCCGGCGGACAAGCCCGTTCCCTGGGATCGCGAGGTAAAGGGTTCAGGCCCGGAGGGTTTTTATTATTCCATTGAACGGAAGCGCGTAAGGGACGGAATATCAAAAGGTGAGTCTCGCCTATGGGTCCCTCTTATGAAAGCCCGTTCGTAAGTTTACCTACGTGAGCGTACTTTAAAGACGTGCTTTGCTCGTTGTAACGGTATACTACATACGATGTACACGCAAAGAGAGCGAAAGAGCAGCCGAACCGCGTGTCCCGAGTCCGCCGGATGGGAAATAGAAACGGAGAGTGAGCCGGATCGAGAAAGTTCCATATGCGAGCCGTACAAGTTTTATGGGAAACTGTATTTCCACCAAACGTGTCTCGCTCGTGCACGTACAGCACACGATCGAATCATTTCGCTGAAAACCGGAGCAATTTCGGAGAAAGCACAGATCGCGTTTGCTTAGAAAGCTGTTTAAACGAAAAACGTTGGTGCAAAAATCAGCTAAGGCTGTACTTAATCCTTCAATTTTTTATGTGTCAGTTTATTTAACCCTTAGCACTCGAATGGCGACTGTAAGGCGCCACTAAAAATTGCTGTATCACTATTCAAAATATTTTTTACATTATTAAGTTTGTTTGTATATAATAAATTACAAGAAACTTCGGTACTGTATGAGTATATTGCACCATTTTCGTATTTATAACATGAAAAAATATCTATAGAAGGGGAGTATTCTAGGTTGAAAGAAATGTTTCGTTTTGGAGTTAAAATATCTTCGAGTGCAAAGGGTTAACACTAAACGTATATCGAGCTATGAATGTAACAGGTACATGTTGCCTTATAAAAATGACAAGATTTCATTTATTTGGACTTTGCGCAGTGCTTACTGCAATGCGTGCTCTACTAAAGATATGTATCGAATCATTGCTTATGAAAGCATCTTTAAAAATTGTCAAAAAAAAAAGTTTAGTGTTAAACAGTCCTCGCACAAAGCTCACAGGCACGGCGATAATAAATAGTAAAAATAATAGAAGAAAAGGACTTGCTTTAGCACCAAGGTGTTCAATGGCTAAAAAATCGATGCTCGCGGCCTTGAAATTAATTTTGCGCCCAGCAGTTTTTCCAGAACATCGAAGTCAGCAACGCGACCGATTCGAGCAGAAAAATTTCTCTTCGTTCCGAGCCATCGACCACTTATCAACCCTTCGCATTCGAGGCACGCAGCGCCGTCCCATTAAAATTCCCCCCTACCCCCTTCCCCTTTCGCGATAATACCACCGATTTATGCAGAGCGAGCCGAGTACTCGCGATTTCCCAAGACATTCGATACCACCGGCCGCTTATCTGCGAAAGTCCTACCTGCGACCGCCCACAGTTCCAACAGGGGTGGGGGTGCGAAAGAGAAAACAAGGGAGGAACGCATATAATTACGCTCGAGCACGCGCGCCGCCCCGTCGTGCATCGGATTTTTCCAGAATTTATTACACCGTAATATTACCGGAGTAAAACGTTAACCCCTTCAGGAATGAATTCTTGAGCTGCGAGGTTCATTGAATTTGCATTTTTCGGGATTCGACGCGAACCCGGAAGCTAATGATTTTGGAAGCCGCCAGGTGAGTTTAACCCTTAGCACTCGAATGGCGACTGTAAGGCGCCACTAAAAATTACTGTATCATTATTGAAAATATTTTTTACGTTATTAAATTGGTTTGTATTTATTAAATTACTGAACACTTCGGTATTCAACGAGCAAATTGCATCATTTTCGTATGTATCACATGGAAAAAAATATATAGAACGGAAATATTCTAAGTCGAAAGAAACGTTTCGTTTTACAGTTAAAATAGCTTCGAGTGCAAAGGGTTAAACGCACGGATCTGTGAAGGTACACTCCTGGACAAAAAGATAGCACAAGTGTGCTATCATTTAGTTTTCAAGGATAAATCAAGAATTCTCTAAATTTTACAAATGGTACGTAAATATCATCTTACGGTAATATATTAAATAGCGATAAACTGGAACTACGCTGTCCGTACTTGTATTTATTAACAACAATCTCGTAGCGGTGGTCGGCGAAATGATAGCACATGTTAATAAATGAAGCATTTATTTAACAAAAATTAAACATTTATGTAAGAAAAATGACGTAAGTTGAAACAAGTACTTTATTTCTCAACAGTGTGTAGGACCTCCCTTATTTTTAATGACTTCGATCATTCTTTTTGGCAAAGAATTAAACAATTTACGAATATAATTTTGTGACAATTTACTCCATTCATCCTTAAGACACTGTTTTAACTCATTCATATTTTAAAATTGTCTGTTTTCCTTGTACACAAAACCTTGCATTAGAAAATACTAATGTAAAGTGTACAGTGTGTGAGATGGAACATAATCGTGTGCGTGCCTCGAGAGAAACGAAATTTGACACTAGGTTCACGGTGCCTATCAAAATGACGGGATCTAATATTTATAATTTACAATTATTAACATTGCGAAGACGTATCCATGGGGAATTATTCAACAAAATTATTTTTTTGGGTATATTATTTAAAAAATTGATACAAATGTGGATAGACACGTTCTTGCTATTTTTGTAAAATAATGTTAAGTAGTCAGTTTTAGTGCTTTGTAAATCTAGTGTTAAAGGGACATTGAAGTTGCAAAATATGAAAGAAAACCTTGCATCCAATATTCTACACACGAATAATAAAATATAATACTAACGTACTATAAACTACATTATAAAATACTAATGTAAAGTGTACTTACTTCTGAATCTTCTGTACCTCCGTCGGATCCACAGCACACAATTGTTGACTCACGAGGATAGGTCCGAACAACAATTGAACAACAATCACTAAACAACACACACAACACACTTAACGAAATCGTGACAGCCGACGAGAAGATGTTACTCCGACCACGAATAAAATAATACTGCGATTTTAACCGTGCCCCTTCCACGGACGCGTGATACGAAAACAAGGAATTCCGGGAAATAGGGTCGGCGCCCCGCCATAATTTGTTCACCTTGGTTTTGTGTCTAGTTTTTATAGACCCTTAGCCACTAACCTGCCTAGGATAACCTGACCGTACCACCTCCGTGGAGGGGATCATTGTTAAAATCGCAGTATTATTTTGTTCGTGGTCGGAGTGACGTCTGCTCGTTCGTTGTCACGATTTTATAAAATGTGTTGTGTGTGTGTTTAGTGATTGTTGTTCAATATTATTCGGACCTATTCTCGTGAGTGAATAATTGTGTGGTGTGGATCCGACGGAGGTACAGAAGATTCAGAAGTAAGTACACTTTAAATTAGTATTTTATAATGTAGGATTAGTCTTCGTATGTGGAACATTGGATACAAGGTTTTCTATCATATTTTGCAACGTATATTAACGATCATTAATGATTTGGTATATAGTATAATTTAATGTGGTTCAAATGAGATACTACTTTAAATTAAATATTTTTATTTTGTATTTCAAGTATTTCCTTACAATGAAAATAACTTGAGCAAGTAGTTAATATTATAAATTATAATTTTTAACATGAGAAGCTATAATAGTTAGCAAAGCATCCCTAGTAGCACAAAATATTGTATACACATTCATATAATATTAAAAAGAGATTCAATCTTTTTTTAATATTCAAATATACATACAATATTCATTTTATATTCAGTTAAAACTATTTCTTTTTAAATATTCAGGAAATATGTATTTCATGTTACGAGAAAAATATTTTTTTCTAAATATTAAATAAATCTTTATTTCATATTAGAAGTAGAATATTTTTTCCTAATATAAAAATAATATTTATTTAATATCGGGAAAAAAATATTTTTTCTCATTATAAAACAAATCTTTATTAAATATTAGAAATAGAATATTTTTTCCTAATATACAAATAATATTTATTTAATATTATGAACAAAATATTTTTTCTCATTATAAAATGAATCTTTATGTAATATTAGAAATAGAATATTTTTTTAAGTATGCAGGAAATATTTTATGTTTATCATGGAAAAATATTAATTATTTGTAGTTTAATTACGAATATGTAACATGTTGATAAACAGACTACAATATCGTAATAACATTACAGGCAACAAAATATCATAAAAATATAAGTTACTGTCAACTATTTGAAATATTATTTTACACAGTCCTACACACACCTACTCCGATCACTTTTTGAGATGTTGAAACTTTTTTGCGAATATCTCGGAAACTAAACCTGGGCGGCGGTAACATGTATAGTAAAAAGTTGTTCAGAATGATGACCTTTACAACATATTTCAAGGTCGTCAAAATCGGTGAGGAAGCCCCTAATGTAAATAATTACCCTTAATTTCTTGCCGCGTCCCATTTTGTTCAATGATGATTGGAAATTCTACCAAGACCGAGTGCCTACACAACGTTATGTTTATATGACTCGAAACGTAGAAACAGTGATAAATCCGAATAGAAAGTCAAGTGTGCTATCATTTCGCCGACCTCTGTTATACGACTTTTGTTGATAAATACAAGTACGGACAGAGTAGTTCCAGTTTGTCGCTATATAATATACTACCGTGAGACGATGTTTATGTACCATTTGTAGAATTCGGAGAATTCTTGATTTTTCATTGAGAACTAAATGACAGCACACTTGTGCTATCTTTTTGTCCAGGAGTGTACAGTGACTCGCAATAATATTCGGACGCTTTTAAAAATCGTATAACTTTGTTAATATTGAGCCATACGACTTGGATTTTTTTTTTAAGTGAGCACAATTGATTTGGCATATAAAATGAAAAGAATTTTTTACAAAAATTGCAATTGGTCGAAATTGCAGAGAAAATACTAAAAGTTGTATTTTTCAACTTTTTTATGCGTGCTTACATTAAAAATTTAAAAAGTACGTTTTGTACATCTGTATCAATT
This sequence comes from Seladonia tumulorum, assembly GCA_913789895.3. Taxonomy (NCBI): domain Eukaryota; kingdom Metazoa; phylum Arthropoda; class Insecta; order Hymenoptera; family Halictidae; genus Seladonia; species Seladonia tumulorum. Next base: position 36,340,503 of record OU565266.1, read on the forward strand.
ATACATATTCTGAATATTTCATCTAAATCGGTCAACGTTGCACTGAGCTACAAACGTTTAACGATGAAAACTTAAGGGCGAAAGTCGCAGAATTTTGGCCTTGTCAGGGAATTTTGCCCTTATGTGATCATTTTGGAACATCTGCAACTCATTGCAACGTTGATCGATTTTGATGAAATTCTGAGAATATGTATAATTCATACAGATCTACAAATCGTACTTTCTAAATTTTCAATGTAAGCACGCATAAAAAAGTTGAAAAATACAACTTTTAGTATTTTCTCTGCAATTTCGACCAATTGCAATTTTTGTAAAAAATTCTTTTCATTTTATATGCCAAATCAATTGTGCTCACTTAAAAAAAAAAATCCAAGTCGTATGGCTCAATATTAACAAAGTTATACGATTTTTAAAAGCGTCCGAATGTTATTGCGAGTCACTGTATATGTTTGAATTCGGTAGCACCGATTTTGTTACCAGAGTTGAAATCTAGAATTTGCAATCGCGACTGTTGCATTCCAGTTTGCGGAATCGAAATATCCGAAAGGGTAAAATTTCAGTTTGACCGGTATTGGCGCAACTATAGCTGCCGATTGATAAGTTACGGCCAGTTTCTAGGAACGTTCCAGGCGGAAAAGGGGGGGGGGTCTCCTTGGAAGATGTAAGGTGGCCCGATAAAGCGTTCCACCCCTCGGGTGTCGTAACGCTTAACGATTTCATTCATTCGCGACGGAACACAGAGAGAAAATGAACCTGTTCCGACGTACGTCGCCGGCATGCGCCGCGAAATGCAAATGCAAATGCGTTCGCCGGTGCACCGGCATGGCACGGCTCGGCGGCGGCCTATGGGTGCGCTCGAAATACCTGCATGGTAATGCCGCGGAGAGCCGTTCAGGAACACGAAGAAACCCGCGGTCGTCGTATCTGCCGGCCGTATCCGGGCCCGGTGATAACGTCCGGAACATTTCTGGCCTCGTTTGTCATCGCGCCGCGCCACTCCGCTTTCTTCGGAACCAATCGGCCTTGGCTGAGTGCTCCCTTATCGGACCTACCTCGCGTCTGCTCCGATTCTATTGGTTCCGACTCGAATTCTCTCTCTCTCTCTCTCTCTCTTGTCGACCTTCCGACGATCCGAAAAATTGCGCTCCCAGACCGATCAAATTAATTGCGAAGCGGCAAAGTTCCAGGCGTGGTGTTAGAATCGAGTAGTTCAAGTTATTGAAAAAGCTATTAAAATTATTAAAGATAATCTCTATAACTTGGGTTTAGATCTTTCTCCTGGTAAAACTATTCTTCTTCACTTTAACAATAAAAAAATTCCTCCTGGTTCAGTCTCGATTAAAATACATAATTTCACTGTGAAATCCAGTGAAACTGTTCGTTTTTTAGGCATTATTTTTGATTATAGAATGACATTTATTCCGCAGGTTGACTGCGTCATTAAAAAATGCTCGAATGCCCTCAATATAATAAAATATCCTTATTTTATATAAAAGTTATGTACGTTCTATTATAGATTATGGGTCTTTTGTGTACTCCCCTAAAAGACGAACTATCTCGGATAAACTTGAAAAACTACAATTCTCTGGAATTAGATTGGCTTTGGGTTATCGTAGAAGCACCCCTACCAATATCATGTTGGCTGAATCTAAGCTCCCGCTGATAAAAGAACGGTCCATGTTTCTTTGTAACAATTTTTTTGCAAAACTTCACTCAAATGAAAGCTCACTTTGTCTTCAAGTCATTAAAGGTTATTATAATAGAGTTGAAAACAGAGAAATTAGGACTAATGACATTTTGAGTTTCTGTATAATTCATTTTCGTAAATTTTCTAACTTAATTGAATCTGAAAATAATTACAATATCTTTTGTTATGATTTCAAAACGATTACTACTTCAATTCCCTTTGATTTTGAATTTGGATACAATCTCAAAAAATGTGATGACCGTGATCAGAGAATCAAGAACTTGATTGAGGATCATTCTGCTTTCGCTATATTTACTGACGGTAGTAAAATTTTAAATGCAGAATTCGTCGGATCTGCTTGTTTCTGCCCTGAGTTAAATTATCACATAACTAAGAGTGTTGACTATAATGCTTCTGTGTTTACAGCTGAGTGTATTGCTTTGAATGATGCTCTTGATTTAGCGATGAGCTATAATAACCAGAACTTTGTATTTTTCATTGTATTGTTTCAATGTATTGTTTCAATTAATCGATGCAGGGCGGACCATTACCATATGGCTGCTTCACTTGCTCGCATTGGCATCATCGATAATCCCAATTGTAAATGTAATCAGGAGCAGGAAACGCTCAACCATGTTCTTTGGCAGTGCAATTTTTATAATGACCAGAGGATCAAATTTATCCAAAACCTCAATAGAGCAGGTTTTCAATTGCCACTGGACATAGGTTGTTTGATAGCTGAACCTAACATCATCGCTTGTGTATATATGGTAGCCTTTTTAAATAGTTGTAACCTACGTGCTTAAGTATTTTTCGATTTTTGTGCTGTGGCCGGTATTTTTTTTTTTTTTTTTTTTTTTTTTTGTACCATACAATATACTTACTATACTTACTAATAATACTCTGTGCTGGGAATTATCATGTTGTAATACTCATGTTGTAATAAATCTCATATGAGATTTCCAAATAAAAAAAAAAAAAAAAAAAAAAAAAATCGAGTAGTTGCATTTTAACCAGTTAACTATTGAGCTCAATTTCAGAAATCCCCCACGGTGCGGAATTAAAATCATACAATATGCGGAATATACACTAAAAAGAAAAATAAAAAAAAAGGTTCAAAGGGGGGGGGGCAGGGCAAGGGTTAAAAAATTACATTTTTGTAAAAAAAAGAATCATAGAAAAAGTTTCATTTCAAAAATAATGAACGATCAAAATTTGTGACACAAAGAAGGAGAGCGTATGGGAAAGAAAGAGACATAGTTAAAAAATAATAATGAGCATACGCTCTCCTTCTTTGTGTCACAAATTTTGATCGTTCATTATTTTTCAAATGAAACTTTTTCTATGATTTTTTTCTTTTTGTATTAGTTGTTCTTGATCTTGTTTTCACTTCATAATTTTGTTGTATTAGTTGTTCCTGATCTTGTTGTCGCTTCATATACCATGTCCAATCTTAATTTACTTCTAAACATTACTAGACTGCAAGTAGTTTCACTTCTGTCGCGCGTGGTTTTTCACGCGTTTACTTTTTTTATTCGATAAGAAAGTAACAATTCATTAACGTTAACGGGACCGCAATAGAGTTTTGGATTGACGTGTATAACTGGTTAAAGCTTTCCGTTGAATCTGATATCTTTCAGCTGAACTTAGGAGCTTCCAGTGGAACTTAGTTCCACTTCCAGTGGAGCGTCCAGCCGAATTTTGAGTGGCTCCAGTTGAATCTAGGAGCTTGCAATCGCGGCCGGATTCCTTCGATTCGTTCGGCAAACGAAGCTAATTTTGACGACGCGTGCGCTCGCGTTACACGATTGCTCCGAATAGCTAAACACGAATTCCAGACACAATCGCGGCTCACCCGTGAATCGGATTATGCAAAGTTGTTCTTATTCTTAACGACCGGCAGATCTTTATCGATCGAGGCTGGTTAGGCTCTCTATTCTCATTGAAAGAACCGCGTAAATTCGTGGCGGTACGACAGGGGGCAGCCAGCCTGGATATTACCAATCGTAATTTCGATCTTAATGGCTCTGTTAGAGGCAGAAACCCACAAACACGTCTCGAAATGACCCTTAATTCGATTAAGTATCTGATTTCAGAGCCGCATGTATCTCCGTGTTCCCGGAGATCGTTTATCTCGCGGACAATTATGGTGGACGGCGGGGCGTTACCATGAAATTTCGCTCTTTTTTTTCCTTCGTCGGCTGAGACTCTGTTCTTTCCTGCGGAGGCGGAATGGTTTGCAACCGTTTCGCGAGATATCAAGTCGGCTCTATTTCATCATGCTGTTTACCCCTTGCCTTACAGCAAGTTCATTATTATTTATTTCTGTTCGAACAGAATAAAATCCTATTAAAAATCGCCCGTTAATTTCACAATCACATAGTATTGGATATGGGTATATTTATAATAAAGACACACCTCTTTTATAGCACACGAAATAGTATTTATTTTAATAAATTCTGTAAAAGCCCGTTGTCAGACACGTCTTTACGGATTGAGAGAAACGTCAAGAATAAAACACAAGAAATTGAAAACAGAAGAGCAATAGTCCAATATGAACAGTGCAACACGAAGGGTTCGATGCCGGGAACAACATACAACGTGATCCTTTCTTTTAAAGCAATAACAGATTAATTTTGTTCTATTTATGAAATAAATTCCAATACATAGAGACAAAAGCACGTGGCGAGTCAACCTACATACTGGTTCAAATTAACCTACGCTTCCCTGTTACTAGATCACCGTTCTTGTAACAATTTCAGACCCATGGAAATTAAAAATTTGTCAACTATAAGAAGTATCGAATAAAAGAAAAAGGTATTCCCATAATTTGAAGAAGTCGAGAATAATAGTGTTCTTAAATTCCTTCAGCGTTTTCACAGTTTGGTATGTCGTCTATCCTGTTTTGCCATGAATTGATAAAATCGGCAGTCTTGTAATCGTAAGCGGCAGGGGTTGAAAATGAAGCAGGGTCGATCAGAATTTTGAGACCACGACCGATCCGAAGCAAAGTCGATATTCGAAGGCGAATAGAAAGGCGTTCGACGGCTCCGGCTCGTCGGGAAAAATCTTCGGAAAAATGTTAAAATATTCCGAGACACGATAAGCGGCCACCGAGCGGCGAAACTGGATGATTGATCGGATCGCGAGCGGTAAACAAACACGAATTTAGACGTCGCGCGCCATAGCGGAATTCGTACGCGCGCGCCACGCCACACATTCGTGCGTGAACAGGATTTTTACGAGGCCGGGGAGCCCGACGGGCAACGTTTCGCCTGTAAATTATGCGCGATGCCCGCGATAAACGCTCAGAAGCCATCGAAGGAAAAGTGATTGCAACGAGGATGTATGTAATCCGGCCACGATCGTTTTCGTAACACGATTATTCAACAATATAGACCCAGCTTGTATCTCTATTTCTCTTTCAGCTGCTCCAAATCATTGCTGCGAAACCGTTCCGATCTTTACAGCTTCGAGATCTTTGCTCCGTGGAAAACCTCGGTCTCTGATCTCATTTTCCGCTACAGAAATGTATAAATTACTTTCACATCGTTTTATTATATTTCCACATTCGCTCCGTCTCACCCACGACTTCTCTCATTTATTCATCAAACCTCCTCCGCAATTAGTTCACAATTCGCTACACGAAACGAAATGTTTCCCTAGGTCTACATTTACTCTGAACATTAAATATTGATTCTGTCTATATCGAATCACAAAATAGTGGCTCTTAGGAGCGGACAATAATTTAACCCTTAGCATTCCGAGCAAAAATCTTGCGAGACAACAACCCAGATAGCACTGGACGTCTTAAAGACGTCCGTTTTACGTCCATTTTTGGTCTGAACGTCTTACGTCCTGAAAAGACGTCTTTAAGACGTCTTTAAGACGTTTCATTTCTTGACGTTTCAGTCATTCTAAACTGCTAGAGAAAAGCTTTACAAACTGTACAGACGCAACACAATATAACGCAGTTTTCCATCCTTCGAATAGACGTTTATTTATTTAGGAAAGTTAAATAACTAAATTGTTAATTTAGTACTATTATAATATATTACATATATATTCGCAATAGAATTTAGCAATAAATATTGTTTAATAATAAAACTATACATTATATATCACAAATCCAAAATCCAAAATAATATATCAAAATAAATAGATAAATAAATAAATAAGTTAAATAAATAAATAAAGCATAAAATGTTAATGTTCGCGGATATGCTGAAAAACATTCTTTTAATTTATTTTTTTTATTTATAAATAAATAAATTAATAAATTAATTAATTAAATAAATAAATCAAGCATAAAATGTTAATGTTCGCGGATATGCTGAAAAACATTCTTTTAATTTATTTTTTTTATTTATAAATAAATAAATAAATAAATAAAGCATAAAATGTTAATGTGCGCGGATATGCTGAAAAACATTCTTTTAATTTTTTTTTTTTTTATTTATTTAATTTTTTTGTTATATCAAACATTCAATTTATATTTCTTGTACATGTATACAATATTCAAATTCAATATTTTTCTCACAAGAAAAAATGTGGCTTAAAAAATATTTTTCCAATATTTGACAAACATATCTATCTAATATTTTTGTGGTACTAGGGGTCTGTTTCGGGACGTCTTGAATACGTCTGTTTCGAGACGTCTTAAAGACGTTTTTAAGACGTACAGTTTTTTCACAAAGACGTTCCAGAGACGTTCAGAAGCCGTTCGGAAGCCGTTCGTAGGACATTCAGACGTCTAATAGACGTCTGAACGTCTTTGACAGACGTCTTAAAGACGTCTTTAAGACGTCTCTGTGCTATCTGGGAATTTCATTCTGACAAGAGAAACTTGAAAATGTTTATGAATCTCTTGACTTCGATTTCTTTTATTGGTCCGCTTTGTTCTAACGCGCGATAATATCTTATATATGCACGAATAAGTTGGTTTTCACGCAAATTAAAAATATTTCACGTCGCCGGTAAAAATGGGAAGTAGATTAACACGTATTTCTTCTTTGAACGCATAAATGCGTAAAATCCACTGTTTCTGCGAGTAATAAATTGGGACCGCGTTCGCAGTGGCGCCAACGGAGTGCAAAAGGTTAAACGATGCCGGTGGCGGTTGTTGATCGTTACCGGTGATTTTTGACACGCGATTACGATCTTATCGGCGAGCGAGGGGGTCGAGGACAGAAGACAAAGCGAAAGGGAAAAAGTCAGTCGTGAGAAATGTCGTGACGGGGCCGAAAATAGCGAGCGGAGGGCAGACTGCTCGGGGCACGCGAGGAATTTCCAAAGAGGACACGCGCGTTCGCGTGCGAGCTTCGCTGCGAGAGTGCAACGACGGTCTCCGACGCCGATTTGTCGCAGTGGTGGAGACCCGCGCGTGCGTCCGCACGAGCTCGGCCAGGTGTGTGCTGTGTGTTCCGTGTGCTCGTGTACAAACCAGCCCGGTACGCGCCTGGCGAAACTGACCGGAGAGGAAAATCTTGTGAATGGAGCGGGGTTCCCCATTCACTTTTAACCAGAGCGCCGCGGCTGCAGCCGACGAGCCTCGTGGCCCCTGAACAGTCTATCTCCGCGTCTGCGACTCGAATAACACACGGGACGAATTTCCAAAAAAATATCTACCTGTTCCAGAATTTCGCTGAGAAATTAATGCCGACCCGTGGAAGCCCTGTCAGCATTTGTTTCGATGCTCAACTGCATTCATTATTCAATCATTGCTCATTACCGCGAAATTTAATTTTCTCCCGTGGCCCTACAATTTTATCAATAAAACGATCTCGTGTCGATGTTCTCGAAAACTTGCCAACCACAAAATCAATTCAATCGTAACGTACAGTTAATCATTTTTAAAATGAGTGGGTACAATATATAAATATATTAAGCAGGAAAATAAATAAGTTTATCGCAATTCGAAACACTTGTATTTCGCGTGAAGATCCTCTTGTCCATTATATGACCAATTATCTGCACAATCTCGTCAGCTGGTGACCAGAGCCCTGTCAGCATTTGTTTCGATGCTCAACTGCATTCATTATTCAATCATTGCTCATTACCGTGAAAGTTAATTTTCTCCCGTGGCCCCACAATTTTATCAATAAAACGATCTCGTGTCGATGTTCTCGAAAACTTGCCAACCACAAAATCAATTCAATCGTAACGTATAGTTAATAATTTTTAAAATGAGTGGATACAATATATTAAATATATTAAGCAGGAAAATAAATAAGTTTATCGCAATTCGAAACACTTGTATTTCGCGTGAAGATCCTCTTGTCCATTATATGACCAATTATCTGCACAATCTCGTCAGCTGGTGACCAGAGCCCTGTCAGCATTTGTTTCGATGCTCAACTGCATTCATTATTCAATCATTGCTCATTACCGTGAAAGTTCATTTTCTCCCGTGGCCCCACAATTTTATCAATAAAACGATCTCGTGTCGATGTTCTCGAAAACTTGCCAACCACAAAATCAATTCAATCGTAACGTACAGTTAATAATTTTTAAAATGAGTGGGTACAATATATCAAATATTGGGTTGGCAACTAAGTAATTGCCGATTTGTTCAATGAAATAAAAGAGTTTTTTTTTTACTTGGAATGAACTTTAATCTATGATGTATTTTCCATTTTGTTCGATGACCTTCCGCCATCTTTCTGACAACTTGAAAATTCCACGCTCGTAGAAAGTCTGATCCTTTTCGGCAAAAAACTGAGTCAAGTTATAGTTTCATCTATAACTGAAATCGGCAATTACTTAGTTGCCAACCCAATATATTAAGCAGGAAAATAAATAAGTTTATCGCAATCCGAAACATTTGTATTTCGCGTGAAGATCCTCTGTCCATTATATGACCAATTATCTGTACAATCTCGTCAGCTGTTGACCAGAGCGCGCTAGATCGATCCTTCCTCTTTCGAATGAGCCCTTTCGCAGCGAAAAATATTCTCATGACACGTGAAACCATTTTTCGCCTATTATTGTCGGTAACGTGGTCACTCTACCTTATCGCGAATCTACGGAATCTTGTCTCCCCCTCTACCCTTCCCCTTCTTGGACGCTATTTCCCCCTCGCTTCGGCCCGGGGTTACGTGACGTGTTTTATCTCCGTCGTGCACGCGTCACGATGTCACGCGACTAACGTTGGCAGAGAGGGGGTAATTTTTTCCCCTCGATTCGAGTCGATTCCCCTGTTCCGACGAACATTTTGAATAGTCATGAAAAATTTGATGGAATCCTGACGTTGAATGGAGAACCTCTGGCGCAAATGCACTTCGAGCGACGCGCCCATCGAACGCAATTAGCGTAAGTGTGATTTATGCGGATCTCGGACCAAAAGAGATTAGAATCTCGACGGCGAAGGATATCCCTCGACGTTTCTGCTGAATGATCTCTCTTCTTCTTTTCTCGCGAACGAGCGCCGGTTTACTCCGTAGGATAATGTTACGCGATTTTTTCCCGGTTGCAGCCTCTTCTACCTCTTCTACCCAGCAGAAATAGTTGCGGCCGGTATTGTTTAAGCGCGCTCGCTTGCCTACTAGTTTTCTTAACCGCCTCATTTGCATTCCCGGAACCCGTGTATCAAGACATAATATGCAAATGTCCTGTTGCCCCTCCTGCTCTCCCACCAATCCCCCGTTCCATAAGTTCGCGGACTATCCAGCCCGTCCAGCCCATCCACGATACCGGCGCCTCCTCTTCGTCTTATTATCGCTACTTATTTCAATTCTCACTCTCCGTTTTCCATTAATCTCTTTCCGCTTTCTCTATTGTGCCAGCGCGATCGAACACGAAAATCCACCGTGGACGATTCCGCGAATGCTCGACGCTCCCGGTATTATAATTCTATAGTTATTTCGCGGACGAGAACTTTCATCTTCTCGACGGATTGCGCAGCTAGGTCTTTTCAGGCTGACCTTTTCGCCGATGCTCGATCGCCCTTCGTTTTCGAGGCTTCGCCATTTTCCCAGGAAAAGTTACTCTTACGACTTTTGAACAACGTTCGCTGATTCGTTACCTCGATTAGCTAACGCTCAACCTCCCGCGTAATTAAACTTTGAGAGAAACTGTCGAGTAAATTGCTAACTAGCGTCTTAACCCTTCATTTCAATTAATCGGATGGTTTTCACTGTATGTATTTAGTATTTTTTATGATACTCGGATCCTGGACAAGCGTCCGTTGAGAAAAAAGCTACACTAAAATTTTTCTTTGTAAGTCCTCCTAGTCCCAAAAGAATCCGAGACGAATTCAAAGAGATCAAACAGATCTTTCCTGCTTTTTTTGAATAATTCAACCACCAGCGTTAAAAATACGGGGATTAGGCTTCCGTCGCACAGTGGGGTATTTACACCAGAAAGTCGGAAAAAATTACTATTGCATGGAAACCATTTTCAAATGAAGCACAATATAATTTTAATGCAGAATATATATATATATTTTTTTTTTATCCAAACTTTCAAGAACGCCATTGTTTTTTTTTCTTCGAGGTTGTCTTAAACTTGTTAAAAGGGGATCAGAAGTAAGTAAGAGCCTATTGATGACATCCAGTTTACATGTCTTCCTGGAACACTTTCTGGCATAACTCTGTCTATACTGGCGAAAATGTTTGTTTCTCGCCTCGGCTGCTTCTTGTCATAATTGCCCAATAGGCAAAATTGCATTTTCTATAACTTTTGGTCCGTGAATTAATATTTTGTGTGTTGTGGTTGACATGGGATACCACCCATATAATCGAACGTACATTTCTGCTGTCTCTGTGGTATACGTTGCAAATTTTGTAAGAAAAATTTTTTTTAATTATTTTTTTTAATTATCAAATTTTTTTAGCTTCAGTTTGTACTTTATAAACATTTAACGGAAACAGAAGAGTTCACTTCAGACGGAGTTCACTTCTATCTAAATCGTCTATAAAATCGGAAACTGGACGAATCTGGAATAAATCTTTATTGGATTTTAATCACAAACCTTCACGGAATAAAATGACACAAGAAAGAATACCGGGACTCACCCTGTACCATAACAAAATGATTAATGAAGTCTTGAAATTAGAAAAATAATTCTTGATCTATTGAATATCATCAAATATTAGTAACTATTAAAAAATATACGGAGAAGGAATCACAACTGTACTAAAGTGTAGTACATACTTTTCTCAAAATATAAGAAACGTGAAAAATCAGACAGTTATTTCAAATACTAGAAAATCTTTAGTAAGTAAATGATACTTCAACGAACAGAAAGGAAATAAGCTGTTACCATAAAATCTTCTAACTTCTAACGAAGTACACTCTTTTGCGAGTGCATAAATGAAAAAAAAAAACAGTTATGGTACGGTATTCTATACGTATTCCATTATCTTATACAACAAAAATAATATGGTTTACACTAAGTTTTAAAAAATGACTTTTTTCCGGTTTTTTGGTGCAAATACCCCACTGTGCGCCGGTCGAATGGCGATCAGACTAACCTCCGTGCGGCTCGTGGCTAGCCTAAATCACGCAAACTGTCCACGAAAACCACGACAAATCGTTGATCGCGATCCCGATCGGCGTCGTGTTCCACGGAAGGCCGTGGATATACGCTTTCGAAACCGGCACGGAGCCGATTATCGGCAAAGCGCATCTCCGCTAAGTGCAGCTAAGTACATCCAAGTTACATCGAAACAATCCGGCGAGCATCTGTCTGTCCGGGTGCTGCGGTCTCGCGTTTCGTTTCGTTTCGTTTTGTTTTGTTTTGTTTTGTATCGCCCCGTCTCGTTTGGTCTCGCGCGGCTCGCATTATCGGTAAACGATCTACCGCCCCTTTGTCTTTCTCCGGTAATCTTGATCGTCTTCGCGCGTCGAGCCGACCCCGGCCAACCCTCGCGTTGCCAATTCAATCATCGGCGAACTATCGTTGCCGATCGGACATCGTATATCCCCGCGTATTATCCTTATCCGACGCGCCCGTATCGCGGCCGATTTCGATGCATGCTCAAAACGAACCAGATCGGCGATCCAACGATCTCCGTGCTGAATACGATCTACGTTTCTGTACGATTTTACCGCCGATTCTTCTGTACGATTTTTCTGTAGAATTTTACCGCCGATCTTGTCTTTAACACTTTGATTGCCTAACTAGAAGGCTCAAAAATTCCATAAAATCAAAGTAAGTTTTATAATGAGATAAAAATTGAAAAATATTATATGAGCCGTTTATTTTGAAAGTGGCCTAACTCCGTTTTTCCGTTTTTTCCGGTTATCATGGTTACGTGTACAACTTTATGTTATTTATCAGTAAAGCATTTCAGGTTGCTTATAATCCGAGCAAATACGATAATTCTTGACACATAAGTTTTCAGAGTTAGTTTAATAATCGAACCGTGTAGTTTGAAAGTGGCCTAACTCCGTTTATACTTAAATAATCAAGATAATATATTTACTATTTACTATTTTCATAACGATAATGTTTACATGTACGTTTGGGATGAAACTATTGCATCCAGAGGTGCTCAAGAAATTGTTTCATGCATCCTAAAACATGTTAAAAATTTAAAAAGTGAAAGACACATTATAGCTTACAGTGACATGTGCACCGGGCAAAATAGAAACATTAAAATAGCTTTAATGTGGTTAAAAATTGTCCAATCTTTGGAAAATAATGTAGAAATCATAGATCGCAAATTTTTAATATCAGGACATTCGTTTTTACCAAATGATAGAGATTTTGGCGTGGTAGAAATGTCATTAAAAAAAAATAATTTACTGTTCGTTCCCCAAGATTATTACAAGATTATGAAAAAGTGTCGGAAAGGTAATAATTTTATTGTAAATGAAATGAGACAAGAAGATTTTGTATCAACAAAATTATTAGAAGATGCAATTTTTAAAAGAGTAAAAAATTCTAATGGAGAATCAATAAACTGGCTAAAAATATGTTGGATGCGCTTTGTCAGAAATGAACCGTATAAAATTTTCTATAAGACCAATGAATAAGAATGAAAATTTTAAAGTCCTGAATTTATTACCACGTCGGGGTAGACCAAAAAATTTCGAAAATATTGTATTGACACCACTGTATAAAAATATCAGACAAATTACAACAACAAAATTCAAGGACATGATGGACCTATTACGATATATACCACCGGAACATCATGATTACTTCAAATCCCTTTTACACGCACAAAATGTAGATGAGTAGTAAATTGTTTTGTAATAAATTTATGTTTGTAATTTTGCACGTTATGTAGTTAATTGAATCGCATAAATTATGTTCCTGAAGTGTTTTAAGGATATGTAAAATAAATTCAGTATTGTTTTTTTTTCAATTTGAAGCATCTTAAATTATGTTGAATGGACTTGGGCACCTTCAAATTTTATAATGAATCTGGTTGTTAATTTTGAAAGTGGCCTAACTCCATTCTTGATAAGAAAACGCATATTATTCACTTAATAATTGCCACTATTTTAATAGGAACTATAAATTTAACACCCTTAGATACACTTAAGCAGTGCGACTCATTAATGTCCTATACGTATATTTTTAAATTCATTGAAACGCAAACCCTTAAATATCTCGATTTTAAGATAAATGGACTTAGGCCACTTTCAAAATAAATGGCTCATATGTATGATATTGTATAGTCCTCCAACTTTCTCTCATTTTACAGATCGTAATCAGTTTGGTACAGTGAATGTATTAACGTAAAAGTTTATTTTAAAACCTGGACAAATAAGTCCGTCACCCACATATGGTCGTTCTTTATAGGTCGCTGAGGCCCTGTTAGAGTTCTCCAATTAAATAAAATCTGAAAAGATGCATCTGCCATTTTTAATTAAAGGTTCAGTTGCTGATCACGTTACCGATTTGACGCTGTTTCGACGACTACTTTCTAAACATTAGAATCAGTCTTCATAAATTGTGAGAAGTCCTGGTAAGACTCCCGAATAAAAATAACTAATTCAGTGTATCGTATAATTTTTAATAGGAGATCTTATCCGTCGATGAATTCGAAGAGAAATTTTTGCAGCTTATCAACGCTTTCGTTGCTTTTTAGAATTTAGAAAACCGTGTGCGCACAGATGCATAAAATCTAGCTATTACAAACAGCTGTGTAGCTGTTGCCATACCGAAAAAGGAACAGTTTAAGACACGCGGATCATTCGGAATCGTTCAAGGTTAAATATAAAAGCAGGAAACGTTCTCCGGGGAATGTTTAATCCGAATCACGTGAAATTTGTTTACGCAGCGATTAAACAATCGCCGCTAATCTGCAACGAATGTTTCCTGCTCGGTGCTTTCTACGATTTTCTGCATGAACAATGTGCGTAATTGCGAAACGCGGATAATCGGGATGATTCAATCGCAACACGGAAAGAATGAGCGTGTTCTTATCTCGAGGTCGTCCCGAAGAGCCTAGCCGGAATGTCTCGTACGAGATCGATCTAGCCCGAAGAAGATAGACACGAGATTGCATTGTGAATTGTAAACCCTGCGGCGCGGAGGATCGTTTTCTGCGTGCGATTTATTTGTTCCTAGCTGTTACGCGCCGATACATTAATCACCTCATTTGCCTTTTAAGCGTGTTTTAAACCGCGCGGAGGACAGGTGAGTCACCGGCCGGACTTTGAGAAAATTTATTGGGACTTTTATGGCGACGCCGGCTTAAAAATAGACCCGACGCTTCAATGACAAAACGAGAAAAAGGCAAGGAGCCTGCTCCGAAATCAATTTTCACCAAAAACAGAAGTGAGCGTTGAAGCGGCCGCGCAGCCGAATTGTTTAACGCTACAACCGTCCAGCATCAATGAACGAAACTACATTAACTCTGATTTTAGACTTGTAGATTTTATGAAGAAAAAAAAAAACTGAAACAAGTTACTAACTTGTCAGAAATACTAAAAGATGAAATTTATTTGTTTCCAGAATATTGTAAATTTTTCTTTTGCAAACGGAGCTTCGCGATTCGAGTGATTGTAAACAGATCCAGGTATTTTGATTCATACGTAGTTCCAGCGTTGATAAAGCTCTCGAAAGCTGTACTCGAATTTTTTAGTGACTCAGAGAGCTATTGTCAGATAACGAGTAGCGGGAAAATAGGATAAGTGAGAGCGAAACAATGCTTTCTTCGTAATCTCAATATTGTACTTCTAATCTCATTGTACGGGCATTCAGAGAGACGAATCAGCCGAGTGGCCGATAAATACAATTGACCGTTGGTCGACCCGGTGATCCACGGTAGATAAATATTTTCTAACGAAACATTTGCCGTAGCCGATACTACTCCAGAGTAGCCTAGTTAACGCTAAACCCACCACCGCCGGTCAAAATAACCGTTCTAGATTTTTGATTTTACAATTACTGAAATCGCACAGATGGTTTCATAGGAAATGATTAAATATTTAGGAGAGCATGTATTACAATACGAACCGCAGAAAATTCAAATAAATTCAATATCGTCGTTTTTATAAGACAATATGTATTACTTTTAAGACTCGGTAGGTTTAGTGTTAACACTAGAACAACTAAGCACCAAATGCAACTACTGGCACGCATTGCCTTATAATAACAACAAAATTGCATTTGTTTACATTTCGTACCAGTTTTGTTTAAATATCTACTTCGATTGAGAATGAGTTCTACATATTTATAATTTCAATATTTCCAAGAGAAAAAATTAGGAGCAAGTAATTTTGACTATCCTGGTGGTTCTAGTGTTAATCAACTGTTCTCGTGTACAACGGTTATTAGCGTTCGACGCGTATTCCGAGCGGACGAATAGCCACGCTGCCCGAAAACTTAATCTCCCATCTTCCTTCCATTGATAAACGCGGCTCGCCGCAAGCTAATTGTCTCTGACTCGATGAACCCGACGATCTATCTGCGCTGCGATAATCTATGACAGGCTCGTCGAATCTCGGTCGAAACCTCCTTTCTACGGGCACACACCAAGCGAAACAATACACTTTTTCTCCGATAGAAAGCAATCCGACCTATCATCGTGCTCCATTCAAGTGTCATGCGACCGCCGACAAAATTTTCCTCGGTAACCGTGTAGATCATCTCTGAATTCTATCTAGAAAAATCTCCCGTGCTTGTATTTTCCCTCGCGTTTCTTTTCTACGATCCGTCGATCCCCGACCGTCTTGGCTGAGAAGATTCAGGGATCATTTAAATTTCTATTCTACTTATTTTACTTTCTTGACTATCGGACTTTCTAACAAAACTATACTTTTTTTTTTCTCTTAAAGTAGAGATGATTTACCCGAGGGGGATGCTAGACAAAAGAAAACTAAACGGGGGCAGCGAGAAGAAAACAGAAAACAGCTTGGAAGAATATCGCCTAATCGAGGAAAAATGTTTGAACAAATGGTACAGCGATCCACGCAAATATTGATGCACAAGATAGCAGCTCGTTTCTAAATATTTGCACACACAGCGACAATCTGTGACGCGAGTAAACAAATGTTCCTTTCGTCCCAGTTTCTGCAGATGAACTCGTCAAATGTATTTCTACCGTGTGTATAGTCGCTCGTCAATTATAGTAATGTGAACCGTAGATCAACCCTTCTGTGGAACATTGTTTCCGAGGTATGAAAGTGTTGTTTCTAATGTTGCTCGAGGGTAGAAGAGCTACTGACTCCGAAAGATGTTATTCTCATTATTGTTCCTGTTATGGTCGCTATAAATGTGAACAAATCAATTTTCTGGTATTAGTTACTAGTTACGGGATTAAAACCAGCATCAATAGAATTAATAGAATTGCGTGTGAAAGAAGAATAGAATAAAATAGTCGGTGCAGACTCACCTCGTCCGGACGTATCCACCAGAGACTGTTGTTTGTGAATGGTTGCCCGTTCACGTATCCCTAGGAGGCACACGCGGCGAACGGTGTCGCATCGACGAGTAACGATTCAGCCCCCGATTTCGAGAATCGAGAATCGTGTGGATCGGTTCGCGGCCGCGTTGCTCTGCCAAGCATCGAGCGACGCGGTCCGGACTCTCGTTATTGCACGCGGATCGATTAACCGTACATTTGCGAGTGACAGCTCGCGTTCGAGTACTCACTGACAGAGACGGGAAAATCGACGGAGGGAAAAACGGTTGCGCCGCGGAGGGTTGACACGCGAACGGGCTCTCGTCTGCCCGGACAATGCGAGCTTGATGCTTTTCTTGTTTCGATGGGATTCCGCGCCGGTCGAACACGTCGTCATACACGCGATCTCGCTTTTCCCCCGGTGTTTTTGTTTTCAATTCTCGATGCAGTTCACGCCTGGCGGGCTGCACTCGTACCCCATACTCACGCCTCGCATCCCAACCAGAGACTAAAGCGCCTGGTTGCAGTCCACCCGTATAAATGCTCCGCCGCAGCGTGAATGTAGTCGTTGGTTTGGTAGGGAAAGGAATTCCCCAAACCGGCCGTCAGGTGGAGGCACTGCACGACCTGCCGTGGCGGCCTCCGCGGGAGAGCAAATTCAAAAAATTATGAAATTCGAACAAGTGAAATTAATACACCGAACAGTCGTACACCCGGGATGACACCCTTTCATCAGCTTAAAATCATCTTCGTCATCTTACTGGATCGCTCAATGCTTCACGCTCTCTTCTACCTTCCGTTCCTTACATCCCAATTCTCCTTTACCCTTTGTTTCTCCAGATCACCAGCACTCCCTAGATTCCTAGATCTACATCTGTCCTTCCCTTCCTTTCCCAAAAATCTCCCTGCCCTCTTCCTCTCTAGGCCCCCTCAAACCCTTCCCAAACCCATACATTGATCAGCCTTCCCTCTCCTTTCCTAAATCTTCTCGCTCATTCATCGCAACTTCCCCTTCTCTAGATCCACATGTCTATCCATCCCATTATTACGTGTTCCGAAGAAATTTAGAAACGTTTTGAAATAGATGCACTGAGTGCCGCGTTTCCCATAAGACAACGTAAATTCCGGCACAATCATCATGTTCCTGAACATGTCAATTTAGCGATACCGGACGTAGTGACGAAACGTTCAAACTGTTAGCCACGATATACCGACGGGATTGTCGATGGCACCATCTGCTTCATGAGGTAAAAACCCATGCGATTTGCAGCACTACGGGCACCGACAGAGAGGATAGTGCTGACATCTGCTCAGCCTTAGCATGGAATAGAACCGAGCCACCGACAAGGTCGATACTAGATGGCGCCACACCAGTTGTGTACAGATGTCGGTAATGTAAGATCTTATTTTATCAACTTTATTTTTATTTCCATTTTGAAGTCGGTAAAGCATAACACGTGACCATAAAAACGCATGAGACGTTAGGTCTATCTTCCATTTCGTTTGTGATAGTAGTTGTCAATTTCCTCGATGTTCCAGCCATGTGTGTGGCGTGCGTACATGATATAAACATAACCTTCCGATGAAAATTTTATTCAAACAATTTTAAAATAGATGTGCATTTACAATGTCTGAAACAGAAATACTTGAGAATGTTTTATCTGTAATTGATCGTAATACTAGAAAACGAGAACTATTTTTGAGGTAAGTCCTTCGTACTTCGTTTTATTTAGATAACGTAACCTAATACGTATTTGTAGTAATCGCAGTTGCGATCAATTAATTCACTTATATTATAGCGTACAAAATAAAGTAGCATTAGATTTCAAGAATTCGACGAAACACTTATACGACCTCACGAAAGAGCAATCGAAAAGAAACACAAATGCACTGCCCGAGCTTATAACAGAAGGTTTCGACGATGAGCAGATCTGGCAACAACTTGAATTACAGAATGAAGGTGAACTTATGCATTTACTAACGGGCGTCTCAAAGGTTCTAGCCGAGAGTAAGAAATTGACTATACCGGTTAGCACAACAAGACCAGAGATTGTACATAGCGACGAAGAAACTGTGGCAGACAATGACGAAGAAGAAGAAAACATGTCTGAAGAAGATGTTTTGGACAGTGAGATGGAACCGGAAAACAATTCAAAGAGACAAAAGATAGACAGGAACAAGCAGAGAAAGAAGCCATCCATAGTGGATGACAAATTCTTTAAATTGCAAGAATTAGACGAATATCTGACCAAGGAAGAAAGAAAGGAAGTACAGAATGAAAAAAATGAGCAAGACTCTGATGAGGAATCAGTGGATCTGTTCAATGATTTTTCAGATGACGAAGAGAGCAAAAGTGGTGAAGAGAAGCTGGTGAAGTATACGGACTTCTTTGATAGTCCACAGAGCGAGGACGACGAAGCCAACGACTCTGTACAGCACAAAAACGCTGATAGTAAAGACCTAGATGATGATTCTCTGCACGATAAATCAGACGAAGCAATGGACACAGATGAGGAAGAAGACGAGCGCAAATCCTCCAAAAAAAAAGTTACTTTCAATCTCACAAACGATTCCGACGACACGGACAGCATAGAAAATAAATCTGACAACAAAAAGGAAGATGCAGGAATAAAATCCTCTCTCGAAACTCGTCGAGAGAGATTATTAGAGAGGATCCAGCAACTGGAAGAAGAAGCAGTGGCAGAGAAACCCTGGCAACTAAAGGGCGAAGTTAGCGCTGCTAACAGGCCACAGAATTCCTTGCTGGAAGAGTTTGTCGAGTTTGATATAACAACGAGGCCTGCTCCAATCATTACCGAGCAAACAACTGTAAAACTGGAGGATATAATTAAACAAAGGATAAAGGACAAAGCTTGGGATGACGTGGAGAAGAAATTCAAACCAGTCGAGACTCCTATGGAGTACAAGAAGAAGCTGGTCTTGAACCAGGAAAAGAGCAAAGAAAGCTTGTCTCAGATTTATGAGAACGAATATCTTAAACAAAAGCAAGCACTGAATCCAGACAATGAAGAGAAAGAGGAAGAGGAGCCAAAGTTGCACACGGAAATCCGGGAGATGATGCACTCCGTGTTCTTGAAATTGGATGCACTGTCTAACTTCCACTACACCCCGAAACCGGTAAAATAATAACAAAATTTGCAACTAATTCGTCTTGCTATCTTCTACAAATCTTACGTACTTGTTTCAGGCCAAACCGGAAATCAAGATCATCAGCAATATTCCGGCAATTAACATGGAGGAAGTGGCGCCGGTAGCGGTCAGCGATGCTGCTTTATTGGCTCCGGAAGAAATTAAAGGTAGGTATTTTATTGGGGGAAACTTGTTTTTCGGTATTTATCGATATTTTTCACGTGTTACGTTTTTCAGAAAAACAACGAGGCGATCTCATGGACAGAGCAGAAAGAAGCAAGACGGATATGAAACGGGAACGAAGGCACAAGAAGATGAAGCAGCGTGCCCGACAAGAAGCTATGGAGAAGAAGGAGAAACTGAACGCTTTGAAACCAGGAATAAAGAAGAAATTCAAGAAGGACAAGGCAACGGACCTGACGAAAAAGTTAATCAACAATCGGAACATTGTCAAAATGGATGAGACGGCACAGAGGGTTCCAAAGTCGTCGACTGCATTCTTCAATCAACTGCAGGACCAAGTGAAGAGTCACATCAAATCCAAGACTGACGCACGTTCGAAGAAAAAACAGAAGGACGCTTTGTCCGCAGTCAAACTGAAATTATAACTTTTGTATAGTTTTTTAAATACAGGAGAACATGTACAGTTTCACTTGTTTAGATTTTCTATTAGCTCCTCGAAAAAAAAAGAAATGCAAAGGGTTCAATAATTACGCCAGCTCTCCAACACGAATGTGGACTTTATATTACCAATTGTTCCGTGATTCATACAACTTTTATATTTATGTAATATAATAAGCGCACTGGAGGAATCTATAAATAATAGTTTCGTTTCATACGAGTGCATATTATCCTTCCGTTCTTTTTTCTTTTTAAATAATTCCATAATAGAAATTTCAGGTAACTATTTCTTTTTTTTTTGCACAAAATCAAGTTCGAAGCCCACCTTACTTTCACAAAGGGCACGGTGGAGGAGCATGATCGGAAACGATCAAAAATAAAGGGCCCTGAAAATGTTGTACAGGCGTGATTTGCAATTTAATCAATCGTTCGCGTATACATATCGATGCACCCATCGACACGTTAATTATTGTCCGAGCAATAGTCAGTGAAACTACTTTCGACATAGGATGATTAAAAAGAATCGTACGCGTGTTGTATACTTTTTATATATTAGTAAAAATGTTCCCAATTCATTATGATATGCTGCAATTTTTCGTTTCGATCTTTGCTTATCGGAATTCTCTAGACATGTACAAATGCGCTAAATCACACGTGGTTACTTATAAATGCAATTATTCGTATGTGTAACATTATCTATATTTTTTCTTTAGGAATATCTAAAAATGGTGTCTTGCACAGAGAAGCAAAAGTGGGTTACATAGTTTTTTTTGTACATCGTCGAGTTCAAACAATCTCCCTTTCTCTTTTTTTTTCTTTTTGTCCATTGAGTGTTGATTCTTATGATTGCACTGTTTATAATTACAAAGATCTAAATTAAAATAATTAAGCTAACCTTAGAAATCTAACGATAAGCTGGTATTAAAATTACCGTGATTTGTATAGATTTGATTGAGAAGTTTTAAAAATACTTTTCTTCACCCTTAATTTTTAGGATGCACCTCGTTAAATTTAGTATTATTTTTTTTTATTCGAAGTGCTCTCGTTTCCTTTTTTTAAATAAAATCGGAACTATTATCCCGTATTACTTATTAATAAGCACAGATGCGATGTTCAACTCCTATAACAATGTAAAAGGTGATAGCAATCGTACACGATACACGCAATCTCAATTAATAGTCCGAAATCTTAACGAAGCGTCGCTCTCCGAACAATTACAGACCTCACACGTATTTTTGTCTCATCCAAAAGTTTATACATACTTACATCCAGTCAACAATAGCTCCACGAAACCCCGCGGACCTCTTCGAGTTATCGTTCTTCGGTTCCATGTACAATTTAAATATAACTTACCTACATAATTGCGTTTATTTTGTTAAAAATCAGGACGAAGGGAGTTCACAGTTTAATCTCTAATTTACAAACATCGTTATTACTAAACTCAGATCAACAACGGGAAGTAATAGAAGAAGAATGATTTCCACAATGATTCATTCCACACGATCCTTAACCACAAAAATAAACGAACAAACTTAAAAGTAAAATCATAGCTCTCGTTCGAATGATCCTCCCACGATAAAGTCTGTGTATTTCTTTTAAAAAGCTACCTAAACCTCCTCCACTGTGATTCATCTGTGCGTATTATAAGTGACCATTTTTTCTTTGCATTTTTTCTCTTTTACCAACGACACGTCTAATGGCACTTTCGCAAAATGATATTCATAAATTTCCGACGAATTGTCCGAACATCTCGTACGATCTTTGCAATCGTATCTCCTTCGACGCGGTCGAATGAAACTTCTCATGAAACGAAACGCTAACGAACCGACGAATTTAGGCCGTTCTGATCCTCACCGTCGATTCGGGTCAAAGTTTAATACGTGAGGTGCTAATTGCGAACTTTCAATTAATTGCTGAAGTAAAAGTGCTGATTATGATGCTCTGCATGATCTCGAGACAGTGTGCCAATGATTTCGAACCTTAAAGTGTTTTTAAGATAGACAATCTTCGATGCTATTTCCTTGTCGCTACTCGAAATTAGTATTGAACATATTTAACTCCTCGAAACCGGACGCTCCGCCCTGGTCTTGCAACATCTGCAACATATCTGAAAGCTCTTGAGGTTGCGTGCCAGGTCCACCCTGAGCAGGATGGGGTGGTTGCGCTTGCCCAGTCACTTGAGGATTTGATTGTCCGCCGTCTGGCTGAGGTGCTTGATGCTGTTGGCTCTGCCACCCCCACATACCTAACAAATTCACCAGTATTAGCACTATTAGTTAATAATTCTGCTTGTAATTATTAGATTGCGGATTTTATGCGTTCATTACAAAAACGAGTACGCGTGATTTAACTCTGTACAAATATTAGAATTTATTGAAAGTCCCATTAATAGGCTTCCGGTAGATAAAGAATTAATATTAGATGAAGGACACCCGGTACAAAAATGATAGCCATACTTACCCGGATTATTAGGCACTGTGGTGACCGCATGATACTGTGTAGCAGGTGTTCTAGCCCCGCTACTTAATTGAGTATAAGTTGGTCCGCTCGGTGACCTAGATGGACTTAATTGACTGTACTGATATCCTTCTGTTACAGGTTGCTGCTGAGAAACGTACACACTAATTAGTAATCAAAGTTGAGAATAGTGAAAGGAAACTGGTACGGATGCACTCACCTGTCTTCCGATAGCCCAAGCTTGCTGCACCGGGGTCGGCGATGTATTTGCTGGCTTTTGGATTCTACTTAAAACCGACGAAGATGCGCTCTGCTGGCCAGGTGAGCCATAAGCTATCGGCGACTGGGTGGTTTCGTAACCCTGATACACGTTTTGCGTACTGGACGGCCTGGGCTGTTGAGGACCTATCGAACAGACTCGCATTAACACTGAGTTTTTTAATTGACGATTACTGAAATTGCAAAGATGCATCCATGAACATTCAGTGGATTCTGCCCGAAATCTTCATCACAGGTCTGACTCGATGTTATGGTGCAGGTGTTTAACAGGCTTCCGAAGATTCATCTTTGAAAAAGAAGCTGGATGGCTTACCAGCTGTAGCTACAGTCACTGGATGTTGAGGCATCATGTGATGTCCCGAGTACAGAGGATCCCTAGCAGGATGTCTTTGAAGAGAATAGTCCAAGCCAGGTTGTCCATAGGCAGGTACAGCTTCGGTCTCTGTGTGACCATCGCTGCCAGGATGGAATGATCTTCAATAAGGAATAGGCGCATCCATTAGGATGAATTTGGATTGAGATATGACCATGGGTATCGGTCACGGACACGTGAAAATACTCACTTTGCATGCGTGTTGGTGCAGACAATGTATTCGACGTCGTCGTTGAACGGGTTTAAAAATGCAAATGCGGACGTCCTTAACCACACCCAGTCGCGATTTTTGGCTCGAAATCTGTACATCACAGACACCACTTGGCCTTTCAGCTTCAACACTGCGGAGACGAGCATTCGTTAACGACAATCAACAGGACGACAATCGGTTCTTTCCACGCAGGGCTTGAAGATTTATTGTCAGAACCGTTTCAAGCCCTGTTCCCAGGTACTTTACCTTGCTCGAAGCTTTCTCTCATGTGCGTCAAGTCCTCCGGGTGGAAGAATTCGTAGCACGGGTGACCTAAAAGTTCTGAAGGTGTGTAGCCTAAAATTCCACCGACTCTTTGGTCCACGAAGGTAAATTTACCTTCAGCCGAGTGACGCGAGATAAATTCTGAAAATCATTCGCAATTAGAAGGCTCAAGGTATTTCAGTCAAGGTGGTTTTAATTGTACTTCATCGTTCGCTTACCATTATTGCTATTGGAACCTGCTAAATCGCTACTATTTGGTGTGCTAGTGACCTGTAGTCGTCCAATGGCAACCAGGCAGCAATTGCTGCTGGTGTTTTCATCTGCAACTACACCGTCAGGTCTAGCTTGAACACTACCAGGCCCCCTGTCACCTATGCCCACACCTGGTACACATGGGGGAACAAAATCACCTACAGCGTAAAATTATGAATCAGTCTAGGACTCCTCATAATCATTCACTGGTTGTGATTTCTATGCTGATGCGTACTACAGTGTCGTGCTAAGTGTGTCAGGCTTACAATTACGCATACTGCTTCGGGTTAGACTTGTGTCTGTGCGGATGGAGCCATCTCTGTCCCTTCGTTATACGTATGTAGAGGATAGTCATTTTGGAGACTATTTAATAGAACATATTCTTCAAATAAACAACGTTCTAAATGATTTAACTTCTTTTTAGGGATGCTATAGTGGTCCGTAGGCTCAGAGATGCTTCCATAGACGCTGTTTGCCAACAAGCTTATGCTTCATGCAATCTCGAATTTCCACTGTTTCAGTTAATCATGGTTAAAGTTTCAGTATAGGTTCGAACAAGAGAAACGCCAAATTTCCGGAAAAGTTGTCTATACTCCGACGAGCATAACAACCGAGTGCAGAGTATAAAAAATGGTTTGCCAGCAGGCAAAACGACTAGCATCGAGTGCCGGTCTTTCTGATTATGTATCGGGGGCCGCGACACGGCATACGAATTCCGTATCGAAGCCCGGTGTGTCCCGGCATAGTTATCGGTATTCCGGCCCGTCTGTCGGCTGTTAGGTCAAGACGATTCCATTCATTCTTATAAACCGATCCGCACGGTATCCGTCGTCCGTGGTCTGTCTCCGACTCTAGCCCCCGGCGGCTCTTAATTTATAGTACAAACGTCGCTATCCCCGTATTTCTACGAAGCCAGGCGCGGGTTCGTTCATATTCCACCTGCGAGCCGTCTCCCTCGCTTTAAAATAGAAAGTTGGCGCTACGTCGCGGTGCCGACCGTTATATGTCCCGACGATTAACGACGAAACATTGGAGAATCCGTAGGGGCCGAACTCACCGGTGGGGGGCCAGTTTTTGATGTATCCTGTACAGTGGACCACCGCGTAATTCTGACCGTCCCTGGCCGGGCCCAGCGAGTTCCTCTGCTTCATGCGGTGGAGGCCATGAGCGGCGGCCATGTCGCCGGTTGTTTGAAGGTTCCCCACCTTCATGCGACAGATGAAGCCCCTCCTCGAGCCCATGCACATCCTCATGGACGCTGCAACACGTCCAACAGTTCAACAATCCGTTCCTCCTATCATTAGCCACATGTTAGCAACTATTTCATTCCGTGGAAGTCATCAGCGTTATCGATAACAATTTTCAATTACTTAATAACGGAGTGCCCACTAGAACCCTTTGTAAAACGAAACTAATTATTTTTTAACCTTTAGATACATGTAACACAAGAATATGTTTGAATTTTATGTAAAAGTTATATTTTACAGTTCTCCATCATCTAATCTTCTTTATATGGATTCTTTATATATGTTTATGGGGGTAATGTAAGATCAGCATTATTCTTTACTGTGGTGACTGAGAGCAGACGCACGACCGCAAAGGATTAAACTATAATCTAGTTAACTTCTCCGCCAAAGGGGCGACGTCCACTCACACTGGCCCTCCTTCTTCACGGTCCCCGTCTTCAGGTCCAGGACCCTGCCTCCGTGCTGCGGCTCCTCCGCGCTGAGCTGCTCCCTCACCTTCTCCGTGTCATCGGGGTGGACCTGCGAGTACAGGCTGGTCCCGTACCAGTCGCTCTGCGTGTAGTTCAAAACCGGTGCGACGGAATCGGAAACATAGATGATTCTTCCGGTATCGCAGCTGACCACGAACAGGAATCCGTCGGCCGCCTCCAGGATCAGATGCTTCAGCTCCTGGTCGGTGAGGAAGGAAGGTTTGTACGCGTTGTCCGTCGCCGTGCTTCCGGTACCTGAAATTAAATTACAAGCTAACGTAAGAACGTCTATCGAAGAAGGACACCGTGGGGAATCACGTTTCTTGTAAACGACCACTATCGATCGGAAAGTTTTAGTCGTAAGACACAGAGACAGAGAGAATGTTACACGTGTAGATTCAAGACGCCTCGGTGCTGGGATCTAATAGTTCCTTTGTTGAACATCTCAACCCCCTATCGATCGGCGAGCTCCGCATCCCCTAAAAATTTAGACCACCCTCTGCCGGATAGTCACCTTTATTCGGTCTGGGATCTCTGGACCGTTTATCCAACGAGCTCTAGCTCCAAACAGCCACGGTGCTCCTTTCACTTTGGTTGTCCTTGTTTCGTGAGTCTAATTTTCATTTGGGATTCTTTGGGTAATTACCGGCGAGGCAAGATTAACCCCTTGCACTACGCCGAAATTCTGAAAAAGCCGTGCCAAACTTGTCCGCTGGAATGGGCAGACAATTAATAAGTCACGAGTCAGACTCGTGATATTCAATTTTGGGACAAAATTTTCATCACGAGTCAGACTCGTCAAAGTAGTGCAAGGGGTTAAATGCCTCCTGCTGATTTAGCTTCGAAGATCACGGTGATCCTCTACCGGGTATCTCTCTTCCTTCGTTAAGATGCCTAGGTCTCAGGGTCTAGATCCAAAGACCATGGGATCTAGCACCAGGTACACTTTTAGATTAATTTCCCTGACTTCTTCAGACTTTAAAAATTAAAAAAAAAGAACATGCTTTTCTTCCTCTGAAAAATCAAACTTCGTAATCGAAATAGCAGCCATGTTCCGAAGAAATCAACTTCGTTTTAGATAAAGCGATAGAGGTTACAATGGTTACCGTGTAGCATATTTCGTAATACAAATGATTTTTCAGGAAGCAAAAATGTACGTAGCCCCTTGGGACTGTTATTATCTTTGCAGAAGGATAGGCCACGGCAGAGAGGTTCAGAATATTCCAGCGTCGTGTTGAAGGACAGCAAGAAGAAGCCCGTTGCGGACGGCTCGGAGGAGAGAGCAGATCGTAAGATCGCCGTGGAAGTGAAGCCATCGGGTTCACTATGATTTACGTCGCTACTAAACGTAATAGTGTATATAGATCGAGATCAAGAGCGTGCTAAGATCGCCGGCGGGCCGGCACGCTGGATCGTCCGTCTCCGGGCGCTCGTGGAGAGGAAACCCGACCGAATCGCGCGGCATTAATGTCCATCGAAGACGTTCTCCACGTGGAAGGTAATGGTAACGAAGGTCACCCGGGGTCTTCCATAGATCTTGTTTGGAAGTCGTTAAAGTACCTCTTCCCGGAATTTCTCCGTATATCGGGGTAAAGATCGCATCGCGCCCCTCTCTCTCTCTCTCTCTCTCTCTCTTTCTCCCCCTTTCTCTCCTTCTTTCTCCCTGTCTCTCCCTCTCTCCCTCGCTGTCTCGTTCACTGCCGCCTCGCGGGATCCTGTCCGCTTTGCAATTCCGATCTTGCACCTCGATAGTTACCTGCGCTGCCGAGCTGCTCCGTCCTCATTTTTGGTACCGAGGTTCGGCACCGAATTTCTTCGTGTCTCTTGCCTGTCTCTAGACAAGCCTTCAATTTAAACATCCAACTCCGAAGCGAGCTCCAATGATAGATAACAGTCTATTTCGAATTTTTCTTCAACTTCAGGAACCTCCTCAAGTGCCTCTAGGTTCCTATAGGAAATTCTTCTAGGTCTCATCTCCTCCGAATTTTTGAAGACTTTTCAACTGATCCTTCAACGACAACAACAACAACTTCAATCGTCACCCTTAGTAACGTAATCCATTTGAACTCCAAAACGAAACATTCTTCCAACCTAGAATATTCCAATTCTATATATATATATTTTTTTTCTTGTTATACATATGAAAATGGTGCCATCTACTCGTACAATACCGAAGTGTTCAGTAATTTATTAAATACAAATTTAATAATGTAGAAAATATTTTAGATAATGATGCAGCAATTTTCCGTGGTGCCTTACAGTCGCCGTTCGAGTCCCTTTTGGTACAGCACAATTATTGAAAATTCTATCAACAGGTTTGCCGGTAGTATTATATTGTATTTTTCTCTGGAAGCTTGTCTGATCCTGCGTTCCCCGAATCTCCTTTTCTCAAACTCCCAGCTATTTTCTAGAAAGTTGATTTTCCTAGACTATAAATGTCCTCCGAAGAACCAACTATTGACATAAACGGTGGTCTTCCGATTTGAATTTTTGTTTTGCAACAGTGTTCTAGTCTCCGACGAGGATTCGAAGGAGAGATTGGTCTCGCATCCCCTAAACCTGTGTATCGCTTTCTACTAGACCAGCCAAGTGCTTAAATGAGCAAGATATCGAGCAAAGCGAAAAATCGGTGGGATCGTCTGAATTTGGTCGAGGTTTCGAAGGTTTAGGTTGAACCCGGGCCCCGAGAGGTGCGTCGGGCGCAACGAGGACAAGGGGTGCGTGTACAACGCGGCGCGGGAACGATCGTCGACGTATCCCGGAGGCGATAGCCTCTCCTCCCGGTCAGGTAAGAGAGAGGCTCTCCGGTTCGAGCAATTTGTATTCAGCGGCCCTCTTGTCGGGAAAGAGGAGAAGTGGCTATAAACAATGCGACGCACCACCAATACTTAGCTGGGAATCACGGCACGCACACCGATCCAGAAACGGGGGAGGGGGAGAACGGGGCATGTGTGCTGGGTTTGAGTGCGTGTGTGCACGCACGGGAGAGAGCCTAAGCTCTCACCGAGCCGAGCCGTGCCGCTCGCTCGTCCGGGGCTAAAGGGACAGCCGACCGAGCAACTCCACCCATTCTTACACCGGAAGCATATAATCGCGCTTTCTGCATTCGATATGACCAACAACCGACGAAACCTTCGGTGAATTACGACCGTTCCGGTGCAACCCGCCGGCCGGATGGCTTCTCCGAGACTGACAACAACCGGAGAAACCCGTGGAACGACTATAGTCATCCCTCTTTGGATGCTACAGGTACCGGGACCATTTACACAATTAACTGGCCCGTGAAAATCGATTCTCTGCGACGCTAGGTGCTAATAACACACAAGTGTTGCCGAAACACCCTCGGCATATTTTCCAAAACAGCAGTAAATTCGTTCGATACAAATCAACCTTTTTCTTGGGTACAAACAAATCTGACCACCAAATTGAAAATATCTTATAACGAATACTAAATCGCAAAACCGTCTATACAAAATTTCGTGCTAATAGACCCGCTGGTTCTCAAGACATTCTCAGTACCTTAAGCAAGGGTACAATTTATCTAGTTAAAAATTCTGAGCAACAAATTCGGACAGCTAATCGACAAAAACTTATAGGGAATACTAAACCACAGTCTAAGGAACGTCCATAAAAAATTTCGTGCAAACAGATCTGCTGGTTCTCAAGACATTCTCAGTACCTTAAGCAAGGGTACAATTTATCTATTCAAAATTCTGATCAACAAATTTGAACAACTAATCGACAAAAACTTATAGGGAATACTAAACCACAGTCTCAAGAACGTCTATACAAAATTTCGTGCAAATAGGTTCGCCGGTTCTCAAGACATTCACAGTACCTTAAGCAAGGGGAAATTTATCTAGTTAAAAATTCTGAGCAACAAATTTGAACAACTAATCGACAAAAACTTATAGGGAATACTAAACCACAGTCTCAAGAACGTCTATACAAAATTTCGTGCAAATAGGTTCGCTAGTTCTCAAGACATTCTCAGTACCTTAAGCAAGGGTACAATTTATATATTAAAAATTCTGAACAACAAATTTGAACAACTAATCGACAAAAACTTATAGGGAATACTAAACCACAGTCTCAGGAACGTCCATAAAAAATTTTGTGCAAATAGGTTCGCTGGTTCTCAAGACATTCTCAGTACCTTAAGCAAGGGTACAATTTATCTATTCAAAATTCTGAACAACAAATTTGAACAGCTAATCGATAAGATCTTATAGCGAATTCTAAACCACAGTCACAGGAACGTCCATAAAAAATTTTGTGCAAATAGGTTCGCTGGTTCTCAAGACATTCTCAGTACCTTAAGCAAGGGGAAATTTATCTAGTTAAAAATTCTGAACAACAAATTTGAACAACTAATCGACAAAAACTAAACCAGTCTCAAGAACGTCTATACAAAATTTCGTGCAAACAGATCCGCTGGTTCTCAAGACATTCTCAGTACCTTAAGCAAGGGTACAATTTATCTAGTTAAAAATTCTGAACAACAAATTTGAACAGCTAATCGATAAGATCTTATAGCGAATTCTAAACCACAGTCACAGGAACGTCCATAAAAAGTTTCGTGCAAACAGATCCGCTGGTTCTCAAGACATTCTCAGTACCTTAAGCAAGGGTACAATTTATCTAGTTAAAAATTCTGAATAACAAATTTGAACAACTAATCGATAAGATCTTATAGCGAATACTAAACCACAGTCTCAGGAACGTCCATAAAAATTTGTGTGCAAATAGGTTCGCTGGTTCCCGGGATATTTTTAGTTGCTTCGGCAAGGACGTTGTTCGTTCAGTAAAAATGTAATTGGTTTTGAAAAGAAGCTCGAGAAGAACAGTGCCGATTTGATTCGATGATGCCGATTCGTGGATGACGATCGGACACGAATGGTACACGTGGGATTACGTCCGGCACGAGTGTCGGACCCGGTCAACGTCCTCTCGGTTGTGTCTACCGTGGCCCGAACCCCGCACGAGTTCGCTAATCAAAGTTTCGAATTTGCGACGGTATTATCGAACGGTGCGGAAAATACAATTTCACCGCGGGCACATAGGTGTGTCCGATAAAGTGGACGCAAAGTAGCCAGCCAACGGACGTGACGATTACGTTCCCGTGGTGTTTGAGTTATCCGTCACGGGCAGCGAAATAACTTCGGCAACGCGATCTTCGAGTTTTGACGCAAGGCGATTGAATTACGCCCTGGCGAGCGAGCTCGATTCTTTTTCAACTGCGACTATCGATGCGAACTTTGAGAATCTACGCGGTTGATCGTTGCTTCGAGTATCATAGCTTTTTGCAGTGGCATACTTTTAAAGAACCACCGGGCAAAAGACCGATGAAGTACATACGCTATCGCTCAGAAGTATCCGGGCACTTGCGAAATATGTATTAGCATTGCATAAAAGTTATTTCGGTGCGTAAAATCGATTTTTATTGCTTTCTCGTGAAACGTTTTAACTCTTTGCACTCGAAGCTACTGTAACTCCAAAACGAAAAATTTCTTCCGACCTAGAATATTTCCCTTCTACACATTTGTTTTCATGTTGCACATACGAAAATGATGCAATTTACATGTACAATACCGAAGTGTTTAGTAATTTATCAAATACAAACAAATTTAATGATGCAAAAAATATTCTGAATAATGATACACCAAATTTTAATGGCGCCTAACAGTCGCCATTCGAGTGCTAACGGTTAAATTAAAAATTACGTATGCGGAACTTACCAATACTACACTAAAATTAAATACCGCGGAGTGTGTCCGGATACTTTTGAGCGATAGTGTATGTACAGATAACTTTCCATCAAGACCACGTCTTTTCGTGCATTCATCAGGATTTTTAACTTTCATGGCTTTCGTTCAAACACTGTCTCTTCTTCACTGTAGAACTGTAGTGATTCCAGGCTGGAGTTGTACAATTAGTATAGCTCTTCAGCAAGATCTTGCCTTTAATGAAGCTGATATTGTTGCTTCTTCGCTGTAAAATTATGGAGCACGTTTGGACGTAAGAAACTGACGTTGAAAAATTAATATCCTAGGATAGAAAGCGTTTCCTCGTTTCTTCGGTGTATCTATTGGTCTTTACTGGAGCTAATTTTATTTCTTTTCTATTGTAGAACTATGGAGAACGTTTGGATGTAGAAAACTCATGCTGAGAACTTAGTATCCTAGGATAGAAAACGTTTCCTCCGCGAGTCTATTGGTCTTTACTGGAGCTAATGTAATTTCTTCTTTATTCCAGAACTATGTAGAACGTTTGGATGCAGAAAACTGACGCTGAAAAATTAGTATGCTAGGATAGAGAGCTTTTGTCGTTTTTTCGGTGTGTCTATTGCCCTTTGCTGGAGCTAATGTAATTTCTTCTTTATTGTAGAACTATGTAGAACGTTTGGATGCAGAAAACTGACGCTGAAAAATTAGTATGCTAGGATAGAGAGCTTTTGTCATTTTTTCGGTGTGTCTATTGCCCTTTGCTGGAGCTAATGTAATTTCTTCTTTATTGTAGAACCATGTAGAACGTTTGGATGCAGAAAACTGACGCTGAAAAATTAGAATCCACGCGCTGAAAGCATTTCTTCGTCTCCTTAAGATTTTTGCCTCCCATTGGGCCGATTCTTTCTTCCCTGTAGAATCACGGAGAAAGTTTGGACATAGAAGCTCGTTGATCTCTGTCGCCTGTCGTTTTTGAACTTTGCGATTTAGGTCGTCGTTGCTTTCAGTTTTGCGCGTAGGCGAAATTGATGAAACGAGAAAATTGATGGTAAGTGGTTGGGGAGATAGGTGCGATTCGCGTTCCCGATGACTCAATCGGGGATAATAGGAAGGTAGCAAGAGAAGGTACTCACCCCTGAGGGTCTTCATATGGGCGACCGCCATCCTGAGTATAGTCAATTTGTCCGGTTTCCGCGCCAGGTTTGAACACGTCGGCACCATGTCCGATAGTTCGGTGATGTAGGCGGTCATCTTGTTCCGCCGCCGCCGCTCGATTTCGCAATGATTCTCCCTGCAGTAAGTCGCAAGACAAAACCAAGGTAATTGCATAGTTCGAGGAATGGGTTCCTCGTCTGACGACGGGAACGATCGTAAACGACGGGGACCCGCCGGATCCGAGATTACACGCGAGAACACCGGGGAAACATGGGATTGCTTGATCCGCCGGAGAAAACGTCCCGAAAAAACCTCGGCAAGATTTCTTCAGCAATGTTTAATCCCGATCTTAACCCATTTGATCGACAGTGGTTTCTTAAAATTCACCTCTTAACACTTTGAACGCCAAACAAGAAAGCTGAAAAATTCCACGAAATCGAAGTAAGTTATTCGATAAAATAGAATCTATGGTATTGCGTGGTTCTCCAACTTTCTTGCATTTTACAGGTCCTAATCAAATTTGGTACAATGAATATATTCACGTAAAAATTCATTTTAAAGCCTGAACAAATCATTCCGTCACCCATGCATGGGTGACATGGCATTCAACGTGTTAATCAATGCGCATACTATTTCAAAGCACAACATTGTGCAAAGTCTGAATAAATGCAATCCTGTGCTCGTGACGAATTACTGGATTGCGGATCTTTATGCAAAATAAAAATTATCTTAATCGCAACAGCCAAATTTCAATCCTTCGTTAATAATTTTAACAACATTACAATAGTGCCTCGACGTCGTTTAATTATTTTTAACTTCCCTTCGATTTCAGATGGTACCTGCTGCTCATTTTGTCATAGACGCATAAAATCCGCAGTCCAGCTACAGAAACAAACTAATTTAACAAAAATTGTTAAATAAGTAGTTGTGAAAAGGGATCACCGTCCTTTAGATTTATTAATTCATTGATTACATTTAACCTTTGCTGTAGTTTTCGAGGTGAACAATGACAGAGAATTTGTTGGTACTCGCTTGAAAATCGGGATAAGATGAAGGTGAACCGAGGACGAGGTAAAAAGATAAGTTCCGTTCCGGATCGAGGTAAAATGGCGGTGCAGGTATTGTCGAGTTGGTGGAGGGTAGTTGGAGAATTTTTTGCGATCGGAGACGAAAGCGGAAACGCGTTGGACGCGTTTGAAGGAATCCGGCGGCGCGTAGGAATTTCCATCGAGCGACCGTCATTGATAAGAGTGTTCGTGATCGATGCCGCCAATAAATTCTGAAACGATGCCCCATCGGGAGACGGGATATCGGGTGAGACCACAATTTCAGGGTTGCCTCCCTGTTATTACGCTACCAGAGCGGGCGAGGGAGGCGAGCAATGGGCGAAAACACGTCTCCTCTCGGTGTGCCACGCCGGTAATTGTCGGCGAGCAATCGTAAATTTAATGGCATTTAATTCCTGATAATTCCCCGGGCTCTGGATAGCACGCGAGAAACTTTCGGACAGTTGCGCACACCGGAATTGTATTTCTTAATTTCGCTCCGATTCTATACCAAAGACAAAAGAATTATATTCGATTTAACCAGTTAAGTGTGTTTGACGACTATATCCGTCATGGAGATGTGGTGGCAGAATTTTGTGTCACGACGACTATATCCGTCATGCGTAAAATTTTGTTACAATTTGATATTTAAATTTTAATTCTGGCGAAAAATAAATGATATTTGTAAATTTTAATATGATTAAAATGTTTAGAGGTCAAGACGAAACGAAACAAACAAATGAAAATTCTAAATAATTTGAGTTGGATTTATAACTTCCTGAGAGCTAACTCGTAAGCAGTGCAGCAACACTGGATCTTTGATTATCCCGATTTTCATCTTGATGTGTCAAAACAAAAAAAAAAACAAAGTACTACTGTGATCAAAAAGTAAAGCCAATTTGGTTTTAATGCAACTTCTTTGTTCAGGAAAATCACTCATTATAAAAATCGGAAAATTCACTTTTAGTTGCACAGAAAACACAACGAAACTAACCGAAGGAAATATGTACTGACGTGAAATTCTACGCATACACGAATGACAGTGTTGCCAGCCTAAAAACAAAAAGAAATATTACTAATAAAATTGTTCATTTTCTAAAATAAAGTCGTCTTTTTGACCCAATATTTCAACAGCGCCACTTACTCTGTGTTTCACGACTATAACCGTCATGGAGATGTGGCAGAATTTTGTGTCATGACGACTATATCCGTCATGCGTAAAATTTTGTTACAATTTGATATTTAAATTGTAATTCTGGCGAAAACTAAATTATATTCGTAAATTTTAATATGTTTAAAATGTTGAGAGCTAACTCGTAAGCAGTGCAGTAACAATGGATCTTTGATTATCCCGATTTTCATCTTGATGTGTCAAAACCAAAAAAAAAACAAAGTTCTACTGTGATCAAAAAGTAAAGCCAATTTGGTTTTAATGCAACTTCTTTGTTCAGGAAAATCACTCATTATAAAAATCGAAAAATTCACTTTTAGTTGCACAGAAAACACAACGAAACTAACCAAAGAAAATATGTACTGACGTGAAATTCTACGCATACACGAATGACAGTGTTGCCAGCCTAAAAACAAAACGAAATATTACTAATAAAATTGTTCATTTTCTAAAATAAAGTCGTCTTTTTGACCCAATATTTCAACAACGCCACTTGCTCTGTGTTTGACGACTATACCCGTCATCGCTTGATTATCGCGACACAGACTGGTGGGCGTTTTGCAAAGAGATCGCCACAGTTAACTGGTTAACGAAAAATATTAGTAAGGGAATTTCTGTTTGGTAATTTGCCTGGCATCCAGGATGCTCCCGCGACCGGGAAATCGCGAGGTAGGAGTTCCTTTTGTGTCTAGCAGCGAGATAAGACCCTCCATCTCATCCCGAGTCCATCAGGAACTATTACCTCATACTTATTCTGCCTTCGGAACCACGGATCTCGTTCCGTCCATGTAAATACACGGGAAAGCGCATCGAAATCCCGAGATGCCGCGGCATCTTTCATTCAATTTCCCCTCTTTTATTACGCCCCGCGTTGTCCCGATCGAATTTGCATTCCTTCGACCGAATAACACTGCGAACTATATTACAATACCACCGACGAACGATAATGATCGAGAAATTTGAAAGACTGCAAGCAAAGAGGCATTAAAAGTGTAACCAATCTTTCTCAAGAAGGAGATAAGTTTCTCGGATAAGTTTGTATTAGGGGGACCCATAAGTAATCAATTACAGGTAACCCTCCTATAACACGGTAGATAGGTTCCTAGAAAATGCCGTGTTGTATGAGACCCAGAGCCAGTATAAAAAGGGGGGTTACGTTCCGAAAACTTATTAAAAACAAATTTTTTTTTTCTAATTCTACATAAACAACTTACTTTTTATTAAAAATATAAATGTATGTACAACACAAAACAAAAAATATTATTTTAATTTAACGCAACTTTCATTTAATAAATTTCTTCGTCGTCACTGCTCAGTATAATCAACCGAGAACGTTTTTTCGATGGAATTCAAAGTTCTTGCAGTAATGTTACTTTGCTTGCTGGTTCTTACCAGGTCATTGTAAATTTCTCGGTATGGAGCTAGACAGTTTTGTAGCTCCTTTTTGAATTTTCGGCTTCTTTCAGCGGAAGGGTCTGCATTCAAGAAAAATTAATTTTTTTTTTGTCAAAAATTGACACTTGTTTTCAGGCCACGGAGATGAAAAGAAATACTTTCTGCAACATTGTATCTTTAAGACGGCAAGCCTCGCCGCGGCTGTAGAAGTACAGTGTTGTACAAAGGTTTTTGCAGTTTTCTTATTATGTTAGTAATTTATGAATCGTGTTATAGCGAAACCGTGTTATAAGATGCCGTGTTGTAGGAGGGCTACCTGTATTTTGAAATCTAAAACGAACCTTGTAGTAAATTCAGGTTTTTATTTCTTAATTTATTATATAACGTTATCAAGGACAGTTTGCCATCTTTCCTGCAGATTTTCAATCCCCCTCTTGTAGAAATCCAAGGTTCGTCAAGCAAAATATGACTCAAGGTGCCTCCTTGCATCTTCTACAGAAGTGAACGTTTTATTTGATAAATAATGCTCCAGATTGTGTGTCTATTATGTGTTTGCAATATAATCGAGCGTAGGTATCGTAGAAAATTCGAGGAGGATTTCACGCTGCAGCGTTGCAACGGCCCGTCATTATTGGAGCATAAATGAAACGTGACTGCGGGAGGATATTGTTTAGATTTATGTCCAAGGTAATGTCTTCGTGTCGTGAACATTGACCTCTCGTTAAGTTCCGCGTCCAGGACGTCCACCCCGTCTGGAGCAACCGCGACCCCATTCAGTAAAATCGTTCTCCAGTTCGCGACGCCATCTTGATTAAAAGGCCCGGTTCGTTATTAACCATTCCGATGGTAAACCGACTACACAACTTATGCCAACGTTCCAATAACTTGCAGATTATCCGCGAATCCACGATTTTCTTTTACTAAATTTTTTTTTGATATTTCCTAAAGGATGTACGTGGAATTTAATAAAATATTTTAGCGAAGAAGACATGCAAGAAAATAAATTCTTAAACTTTTTCAATGCCTCTGCTCTTACGAAGCGCACTTGGCCACTTCTGAAATAAGTTCACGAGATGATAATTGAAGCGCTCAGCACAGAAGTAAACCGACTACACAACTTATGCCAACGTTCCAATAACTTGCAGATTATCCGCGAATCCACGATTTTCTTTTACTAAATTTTTTTTTGAAATTTCCTAAAGGATGTACGTGGAGTTTAATAAAATATTTTGGCAAAAAAGGCATGCAAGAAAATAAATTCTTGAACTTTTTGAATGCCTCTGCTCTTTCGAAGCGCACTAGGTCACTTTTGAAATAAGTTCACGAGATGATAATTGAAGCGCTCAGCACAGAAGTAAACCGACTACACAACTTATGCCAACGTTCCAATAACTTGCAGATTATCCGCGAATCCACGATTTTCTTTTACTAAATTTTTTTTTTTTTTTGATATTTCCTAAAGGATGTACGTTGAATTTAATAAAATATTTTAGCAAAAAAGACATGCAAGAAAATAAATTCTTGAACTTTTTGAATGCCTCTGCTCTTTCGAAGCGCACTTGGCCACTTCTGAAATAAGTTCACGAGATGATAATTGAAGCACTGAGCGCAGAAGTAGGTCCAGATTTTGAGAATTGCTTAGTTCTCAGTTGAAGCAATCGGCAATATAGAAAAATCTGTATAATTTCAACAAGTGTTTGCTGATAGGTGGAGTTGGATGGACAAAGGTAACCGATAAAAGATCGTGAAATGCAGGAACGAAGAATGCTAGGTTTTTGAGGGTTCGAAGGGCCAGGAGGAGGTGCAGTAATGATATTCCAGGTGGATGTTCGGAGGCAGGAGGATCCTCCTTCCATTTGGTTGGAAGTCCAGGAGGATCGGTAACGCTGCTCGGTGCTCGGTGAAGCGGCGTGGGCCCCTCGAGCAGGCCCGCTATTTAAAAGAGGCCAGGGCGCTTAAAGCGCAAGTATAAAGCAGGGTATGTAACGTGCAGGACGGTAGAAGAACACGAGGAGAAACGGGCAGAAGAGGAACGCGATCCGTGGAGCAGGACGGAGAGAACTCCTGGGTCAAGGGTCAGACGTTCCGAAGTTGCCCGCTCGCTCCGTGGGTCCAGCCAAGGCTATACAGGGTGCTCGATCCTACCGGACCCAATTCTAAAACCTACCTAAAAACTTAACCAAAAATTATCATATTCTAGCTTATATCTCGTTTTGCACTTTTGTTCGTACATCTGCTTTTCCTTTGTAATCTCACATTCTAAAACAAGTACATCAAACCGTGACCTCAAATACATCAAACTGCGAACCTCTGTGCAAAATAAAAATTATTTTCATCCATTGATGCACTTGCAATCTCAAGAGCTTCTCGCAAGTGCGAAAAATAGGAACGAAATATTAATTTCCTGCTTGCTTTATCAATTTTAATAAACCGGAGCTATATCACACTGTTATCCTGAAATTTGATCGATCAAAGAGTCCCCCTTTTTAATTGGCAAACAATAAATCAGCGACAATCTTTTCGATACGTGTCACATTTGAACAGATCAATTTGTTTTGCAGCAAATCTCGGCAAAAACTACTTGAGCTTTTAATCAATATGTTCGCCGGTGGAGGCGACGCGGTGAATGCAACGATAGCGCTTTATCGAGCTTCTTTTATTAGGATTCAAGATAGCCATCGATTTCTTCGTTATCTTTAGCAATTAGTCCGCGACAATCAGTTTATCGAACAGGGGAGAAAAATGTATGGACACCTGAAATCGGAATGATAAGAAAAGAGGTTCGGTCGGCAGCCATGTTGTGCCAGGAATGCAGCTACCATCTTGTCAAGTTTCAGAAAACTTTCCGAACGATTTGAACAATAGGAGGACACTGTTAGGCTGTTTGACTGGGGAAAGAAAAAAGTTGCTCGAAGCACTGGAGTAAATCGTTGAAAGTAACTTTAGGATGGAATTGTTTAAGAACCAATTTTTGATGGGTACACCCTGTACATCGATCTCCGCATTACGATGATACAAAGTCGGCACGGAGATACACGTACCGCACACATAAAATCATTCTTCGGGGGGTAAAGAAGAGGCTGGACACACGGAGGAGGAAAAGGAGATCGCCGGCGATCGGTCGCAGGCATCATCATCGTCATCATCGTGATGATCGTCGTCGTCTTGGTCGTCGTGGTTCGTGTTCGTCGGTACACGTCGTACCTGCGATCCTATAAATGACAACGTCCGCGCGGTGAATTATGGATTCGTCTAACGACCGTACGAACGAACTGTCGATAGAAGTTCTAACGATTGTCTGTCTCCCTCTCTCTCTCTCTCTCTTTTTCCCGCCATCTCTATCTTCTAGCCAGCGAACGGAACAATGAAATGAATTATGAATCGATCGAGCGATCGTTTAATGCGATCGTATTCGTTATCGAATATATTCCGAGCGCGCAACATACCGGGCGGACGTATGCTAACGAGCATCCAGTGATTTATGCCAAATCTTAATATTCCCGCATGCTAATAAGGACAGATGTTAGGCCTGCGAGCCGAAACGGGACGCCGATTCATTTTTATTGCTGCGAAAGGACTTCCGGGTTTCGTGGTTTCCAAAACGATTTCTCTGTTTGGGAATCCTGGCTAATATTTTCCGCTATTGTAGTGTTAAACTGAATAATTTTTCAATTTCGAATTTCTTAAGAAATTATTCAGCTCAATAGCGGATTCCTTTCGAGTTTACTATTCTAAATCTAATAAATCGTATATTTGTACTTTTACCAGGAAAACAACCACTCGAGAAAAGTGGTATCCTATCCCCAAACAGCCATTTTATGGCAGATGCAGGAGATTTGCATAAACGTCCACCGTTTCGGATACCTTTCATCCTTCCTCGAGCGGAAAATAATAAAAGACTGGCACAGTGATTTCATCGTGAGCGGCCGGCTCGTTAAGTGTCCTCTAAATCATCTCCGAACGAAGACATTATAATCACGGGTGAGACGCGAGAACGTTAGACGATAAATTCACTCCCGGTACGTTTACTACCGTGTAAGCGTAATCGTCGAATCGCTGTGTGCTCGTACCATCCTTCCTGAATCCCTTCGGAGTATCATATTCTTCGAACTTCACCCGTGCAACCGAGGAACCATAAACTTCGCTCTGCGAGTGATTCGTGGACGAAAAGAATCAATTCTCCAGCCGCGACAGGCTGCAAGCCTGCAGTTAGTGTCCTCGCCGTGCGTTCGAATCACCGGAATCGGTTCTTTCGAGCGCGATATTTCGATTTCAACAATGATTGTCAAACTAATTCGTTCCTAACATTACCACAAAATCCGAAAGAAAGTCGCTTTGACTGAAACAGCAGATTCAGTGTCGAAACTTTACCTGTAATTTTCTAATACTTGTTTAGAAAGTAAAATTAGTTGAGAATTCAACGATTGTCTAGAGTCGAAGCGATGTGGCAACTTCTCCTGAAATTATTATTTAAACAATTACTATCGAACTTCATCTACAGTAAGGAGCTAAACTGAACACACATACGACATTTTAACAAAAATAATTTTTTATTTAATATTTCTATGTAGAATACAAAAGAAACAAAATACTCAGTATTATCTACAATCTTCTGGCTTTTCAAAACAAATTTAACATTTGTGATATTATTATTATTTCGCTTCATACAATTTTTTTTTCGTGTAGTCAGTTTTGCCACGACCAGGAGTGCAGTAGTTATTAGTTTATCGTTGTTCATGCGTTAACACGCATCAATATAACATCACGAAGCCATTATCTAAAGATATGAAGAATAGTATCATTTTCCAATTAAAATCGGGTTTGTCAACGCGAGTAATTGGTAGAAAATTTGTCGTCAGTCAGGGAGTTGTACATAAGATACGGAAAAAATACTGTAGTAAAGTTCCCGCACCTTTTGGAGGCCCTCCAAAATGATTATCTTGTCAGGAGAAGAGAAGATTGACGAAATACATTACTTCAGAAATTGCAACGACGGCATCAATGGCTGCAAAGTTATTAGAAAGCGATGTTGGAAAGAAAATTAGTAAGTGGACGGCTCGAAGGGCATTAAAAGAAGCCAATTTTACAGCAATTGAGAAGAAAAAAAAACCTGCTCTATCAAAAAAGAATGTCAGGGCCCGTCTGAGTTTTGCAAGAAAATATTTAAGCTGGAATATAGAGCAACGGAGAAAAGTAATTTTTTCCGACGAATCTAAAACCAATCGAATTTCATCGGATGGACGTTCTTGGTGTTGGAAGAAGCAAGGTGAACCTCTTTTACCGCGTCATGAGAAGCAAACAATAAAATTTGGTGGTGGTTCACTTATGGTGTGGGGGTGCATTACGGCGTACGGTGTAGGTTCACTACATGGAATAGAAGGTATGATGAACCAGTATACGTATAAGGATATTTTAGAAAAAAATTTACTGGAAACAATTGAAAATATGCCGGTACCAGAGTGTGATGTCGTATTCCAACATGACAACGCTTCTGGGCATTATGCGAAAGTGTAAAGAATTGACTGCAAACTCAACCATTTCAAATCATGGAATGGCCTGCTCAAAGTTCAGCCATAAACCCGATTGAAAATGTCTGGGCATATTTAAAAATGAAGTTACAGAATAACTATAGTACTACCCCAACAACGATAACTGATTTGTGGCAAAGAGTGCAGGAACAGTGGTATTCTATTACACCAGAATAGTGCGAAAATGTAGTATTAAGTATGCCTAAACGTATTCAGGCAATTATCAAGGTTAAAGGTTCATGGACGAAATATTAAGTGTACGAAAATCTGAAATGTTTACTCCAAATTAGTTGCGGTGCAAAACCGACTACACGAAAAAAAATTGTATGAAGCGAACTAATAATAATATCACAAATGTTAAGTTTGTTTTGAAAAGCCAAAAGATTGCAGATAATACTAAGTATTTTATTATAGTTAAAATGTCGTATGTGTGTTCAGTTTTGCTCCTTACTGTACATACCCTAGTAGCACAAAATATTGTACACACATTCGTATAATATTAAAAAGAGATTCAATCTTTTTTTAATATTCAAATATACATGCAATATTTATTTTATATTACGTAACAAATATTTCTTTTTAAATATTCAGGAAATATCTGTCATGTTACGAGAAAAATATTTTTTTCTAAATATTAAATGAATCTATTTCATATTGGAAGTAGAATATTTTGGTAATTATTTACATTAGGGGCTTCCTCACCGATTTTGATGACCTTGAAATATGTTGTCAAGGTCATCATTATGAACAACTTTTTCCTATACATGTTACCGCCGCTCAACTTTAGTTTCCGAGATATTCGCAAAAAAAGTTTTAACATCTCAAAAAGTGATCGGAGTAGGTATGGGTTAGAATTGAAGTTGCAAAATAAGAAAGAAAACCTTGCATCCAATATTCTACATGCGAATAATAAAATATAATACTAATGTACTGCAAACTACATTATAAAATACTAATGTAAAGTGTACTTACTTCTGAATCTTCTGTATCTCCATCGGATCCACAGCGCACAATTATTGACTCACGAGAATAGGTCCGAATAATTGAACAACAAACACTAAACAACACTCACAACACACACACACAACACAATTAACGAAATAGTGACAGCAGACGAGAAGATGTTACTCCGACCACGAATAAAATAATACTGCGATTTTAACCGT
The DNA here is from genome assembly GCA_913789895.3 of Seladonia tumulorum. Lineage (NCBI taxonomy): Eukaryota > Metazoa > Arthropoda > Insecta > Hymenoptera > Halictidae > Seladonia > Seladonia tumulorum. Next base: position 36,383,505 of record OU565266.1, read on the forward strand.
CCCCCTCCCACGGACGTGTGATACGAAAACAGGGAATTCCGGGAAATAGGGCCAGCGCCCCGCCATAATTTTTTTACCTTGGTTTTGTATCTAGCGTTTATTGACGCTCAGCGTCTAACCTTCCTATGATAACCTGACCGTACCACCTGCGTGGAAGGGATCATTGTTAAAATCGCAGTATTATTTTGTTCGTGGCCGGAGTGAAATCTTCTCGTTCGTTGTCACGATTTTATAAAATGTGTTGTGTGCGTGTGTTGTTTAGTGATTGTTGTTCAATTATTCGGATCTATTCTCGTGAGTCAACAATTGTGTGCTGTGGATCCGACGGAGGTACAGAAGATTCAGAAGTAAGTACACTTTACATTAGTATTTTATAATGTAAGATTAGTATTCGTATGTGGAACATTGGATACAAGGTTTTCTATCATATTTTGCAACGTATATTAACGATCATTAATGATTTGGTATATAGTATAATTTAATGTGGTTCAAATAAGATACTACTTTAAATCAAATATTTTTATTTTGATAACCACAAAGATAAAATGAAATATTTTTATTTTGTATTTCAAATATTTCCTTGCAATGAAAATAAGTTGAGCAAGTAGTTAATATTATAAATCATAATTTTTAACATGAGAAGCTATAATAGTTAGCAAAGTATTATGCGTAGTTTAATTACGAATATGTAACATGTTGATGAACAGACTACAGTATCGTAATAACATTACAGGCAACTAAATATCATAAAAATATAAGTTACAAGTAATACATATTCATAGTTTCTAATTTTTGTTATAATTTGAAACTTCTTAAATTTGAAAATTTTATTGAATGTTTTTTAAATATTGAATTTATATTTTTCAAATATTGAATTCACATTTTTTTAATATTTACTTTATATTTTTTAAATATCTAGTTTATATCCTCCGAGTATTTAGCTTATATTTTTTAAACATTCAATTTATATTTCTTGTACATGTATACAATATTCAGATCCAATATTTTTCTCATATGAAAAAATGTGGCTTAAAAAATATTTTTCCAATATTTGAAAAAAATATCTATCCAATATTTATGTGCTACTAGGGTACTAGGAAACTTGGTCACTATTCATGGGCTTCCGGTAGGTAAAGTTTAAAGGTATTCGTCTTAATTAAAGAAGCGGCAGATAAACGTGAGAATTTTCATTCGAACAATTTTTTTCGGATAAAAATGGAGGCGAGGAAGCTGCAATAGCGCGATTGATGGTTGAAACATTGGGATTTGCGGCACCGCAACGGGTCGGTCACCATGATGAACCCACGCAGGAAATTACAGCATTGGCGGCATTTCCGCGGAAAGAAAGGGCAGAAAAAGCAGAAAGAAACGGCGTTTCTCGGCGACGATGGAGGCGATTCCGCGGTTTCGCGGAACAATCGCCGGCCGCTGCCAAAAACGTCGGGTACCGTTCGCATTAGCGCGCCGCGACCGACAAAAAGAGGATCGGGCCCCGAACTCGGGCCCCTCGAGGGGGACAAAAGGGTTGGGACTCGCCGCAGCAGCCGTAATTGCGTTATTAACTTAAAAGCGAGGTTCCTGGGGAGGGCGTCCGCGACATCCGAGCCCTCCGTTGCCATTTCCATGAAATGTGCATTTCGGGGCACGATAAGGGGTGAACGACCTTGTGCGCGATCGATCTGACGGGTCAATTGATCCCAAAGATCTTTCTTCAAGCCGTCAAGACCTTTCTGTAGTGTCGATCACAGTCGTCCGTGTCGATCGAACTGTGGACCTTCTCGCAATATAAAAATTATCGGCATCGATTGCGCAAAACAATAAGTATCCTAAAGCTTGTATCTTTAACCCCTAGCACTACGATTTATTTTACGTTTTACAAACTTGTTTGTAGTTCGTAATTTCCTTAAAAAAGGAGAAAACTTATATCTATTGTATAAAATAGAATTTTATTTCGATTTGATAAATTTCGATATGTTGATGATCTTGATAAGTTGAATATAACAGACATTGTCAAACACTTCCAACTTTTCTACTGTTTCAAGTTGTACTCGTTTTTGTCATAAGCTAAAGGCACCAGTAGTTGACCATTTTATAGAAAAACATAAAAAATAAGGTTTTTATAAGTGCACTTTTGATGAAACTGAACCTCGGATGCCATGCCGTCTGTTGTTTAAATTTCAAAACAATAAGAACATTTCAAACCTTATTTTTTGTTTTTCTATAAAATGGTCAACTACTGGTGCCTTTGCCTTAAATACCATCGAAAAAATTGAACAATTCAACTACGAATCCCCCAGTGTTTTAATATAATTCACCAAGAGTGAAGTTAGAGAGTAGAATAGTGAAGTCTTTAGGAGCTTCGTTGGAGTCGGACACCGGTATACATAACTCGAGCTAGAACGAGCGCCTAGACAACAATTTTCGAAGCCCGGAGCAGCAGCATGACTCTCTGTCCGTGAAACGTGTAATCGGAACACGGCTGGTATTAAGAGTAGACAAAAGCCGAGCCGTAATTACGCATCGTCGCTGACTGATGTCTGACTCATGCTTGATCTGCACTTAGTTTTGACGTTGGCGATTTGTCAAGGGGAAGGATCATTTTCCCGGTAGACATCGGTGTATTCAAATTTCTCTTGGAAACCTTGAGACACGATTGTAGATCGTTCCCAGAATATCGTGAGCAATTAACCCCCTAACTTGTACGCACGAGTTAATTCGAGCGCGCTAAACAGACCAAACTGTGCACACCGAAGATAATTCGAGCGGCGTTGTATTTTATGCTGCTATAATTTTTCACGCTCGAATATAATCGAGAATTGAAAATAACAATGTGAAAGCAAAGAAAAAAAAAATCGTTTTATTGATATTTATCATTTACATGGGATTGTAAGCTATAACACTTGTTTATTCAAGAATAAAATATAACCTTTTTCCGTGGAACCATGGAACGGACCTTTTCCATTGATTTTTTTTTAAATTGTGCGTTAAGGGGTTAAATTTTAAAGAGATAAAAAATTAACGACGGTGGGATAGACAGCAAAGAAAAGAAAATCGTTTTATTGATATTTATCATTTACGTGGGATTGTAAGCTATAACACTTGTTTATTCAAGAATAAAATATAGCCTTTTTCCATGGAACCATGGAACGGACCTTTTCCATTGATTTTTTTTTAAATTGTACATTAAGGGGTTAACTTTTAAAGAGATAAAAAATTAACGACGGTGGGAAATTACGTGGATTCCCAGGGACAATTTGCCTAAGCTTCTCGGACGAATCCGGGAACAAGGTAATCCGGAATTTAGAGCGATTGGTTGTCGCAGCAAGCAACGATACATAGAAACCGTGCATTGTCTGGCGTAATACGCGTCGCTCGTCGTATTTCATTTCGCGGATCGCGTCGTGTCAACACGGGAGAGGATCGCGATCGAGGATCTCGATACGATATGCGGCGTTCTCGGTGTAGGAGACGTAGCCGAAGGAGACGAAGAAACGAGAAGCGAGAGGAGAGCGAGAGCAGCAGCGAAGGAGCCCCGCAAGACCAGCGGAGAACGCGCGCGTATAAGTACCTTATGTTCCCACGCTGGAGCAGCCTGGAGGGCTTCCCATTCCGCTATCGACTCACATTGGCGGGTATCATGTAGGTATGTATGTATCTTCGTACTCGGCCCCCGCCATGTACAGGGTGTACCGCCGCGGAACATATTGGCCCGGGATTCCGTGAGACGAATTAACAAGTGCCGTCACCGGCACGGACCTCAGAAAAGACGCCACCGAGGGAACGCGGGATCAGAGACACGATTTAGGGCCCGTCTCGTACCGTCCCATACAATCCCCATACAGTCCCCATGCCGTCACGGCGACGTCGGAACCGGCTCCACTGATTTTTCGGACGAGATAGAGACCCGCGCGAATCGCCGTGAAATGATTTTTTAAGTACCCCGAGACGGAGCAACGCGCCCTCCCAACTGGACAGCGACTTGTTTAACATTTTATCGGCACCTCGAACGCTATCACGCTCGAGGATTTTGTCCGGGAAATCGATTCGATCAGAAACAAACGACAGACGGTGAAAAGGGTCCGCGGATTCGTGGGCGAAATTTTAATATTCTTTTAAATATTAATGATAATGTATTATTTTTTAATATATATACAGGGTGCGGCACAAATTAGTCCCCACGATTTTTCTGCCCCTTCGGATGGTCGGACAGAAAAATGTTTCTTACCAAAGTTACCGAGTATTTAACCGACAAGAAATTGCAATATTTTAAATTTAAAAAAAAATCGATTTCCAACCAAAAATCAAGGTCGCTGTCATATCTTTTAATGGAACTCGGTATTTTTGACTTCATAATATTGTAGGCGACGTCGAAACGAATTCAACGACCTGCTATACAATGACTTTCAAATGACCTTGAAAGATAATATCGCCATGAATCAATTGCCAGAATATTTGAAATATTTATTGAAATATTTATATATTGTAAGAATGTTTATGTCACCGTTTGTATTACTCATATGTTTACCTGTTATTGAAACCCTTGTCCCTTGACCCTTGTTAAATTATATATAATTTGTAAGGAGGCTTGACACGTCAATGTCCTTTGCTCACTCGGAGGAAACTGTTTATTTAACTGAAACTCATGGTAACATCAATTTAACAAAATGCTAACGCAACGCATAAATCAATAAAATTATATATAACAGTATAAAACAATAACAGGTAAACATATGAGTAATACAAACGGTGACATAAACATTCTTACAATATATAAATATTTCAATGAATATTATATATATATATATTCGATCGTAGAACATTCAAACTATGCTCTCAGAAAATTTTTCTTCGAAATTCCTAAGATTGACCAAGTTACCGGAGATGCTTGTAAAACGTCCCCTCGATCTCGGCGCGGCGATCGCAGGTAAATCACATTTTATAATAAAAATGATTTTCCAGAAATTCAGAGGTGTACATAGCCCCTTAAGTGAAGGGCCTATATACACTACCGCCCAAAAGTATCCACTCCGTGGTGAATACGTCGATGAATCTCGTATTTAATTTTAGTGTAGTATCGATAAGTTTCACATACGTAATTTTTAATTTAAAACGCTAGATATTTCATAAGAAACTGACAAAAGTCGGCAACAACTTTAATGCAATGCTAAGACATATTTCGCGAGTGTCCGGATACTTTTGAGCGTACGTTTAAAATCTCCACCTAATTTCGTTTTGTGGTTTAAAGGACTGTGATTCCCGCGTTTTTGATAGCGATCGCACGGTTTCGCGGTGAACACGATGATACGCGGCCAGAGCAGAAATAGCTGTAATTAGTCTCTTTTTGCGAGCGTTATTAAATCAGTTTGTTTCCAGCAATTAGGGATGGGAATGGCGAAGTTTCGCGTGCGTCCTGTGTAATAGCTGTTCGGTTCCTCTCGGACGCGTGTTCCCTCCGAAAAAGGAGGTTCAACCCGTTCACTGACCTCTCTCATTTATCGTTAAGACCCGAGAGAGCATGCATGTTACGTCGAGCCTGACACTCACCTCGCAAATCTTTCTTTGTCCTGTACATTCTCGTCCTCCAGCCTCCTATATTTACACCCGCTGGGATCATCCTCGTCCGATCTGCAACGAAAACGCACTTTATAGTCGTTTGCCACTGTACTCGTTACCGAGGAACGGTAACTTCCTCGGTTCACCCTCGTTACGCGGTTCTTTTTCCAATAAACATAAAACAGGGGAAATCAACGTTCACATCTTCGTATTTTAACTCCAAAACATTTCACCCGGAATATTCCATTTCATACCACTTCGTTCACTTTATGTATACATAACCGATATAATACCCCATACATTACTAATTTATTAAATACAAATTTAATGAATTAAAGAGTATTTTGAATAATGCAAAATATTAAGCAAATGTCTAGTACCTAATTTATTAAATACAAATTTAATGAATTAAAGAATATTTTGAATAATGCAAAATATTAAGCAAATGTCTAGTACCTAATTTATTAAATGCAAATTTAATGAATTAAAGAATATTTTGAATAATGCAAAATATTAAGCAAATGTCTAGTACCTGATTTATTAAATACAAATGTAACACCTTTGTCGTTTATAATTTCTTAGAAGAATGAAGTTTATCGATCGCCAGTATCGTTAATCGCTATACATCGACAACAACAAAATCGAATTTCATTTAGATTTAACACTAGAACTGCCAGATAAGTCAAAATCACCTGCTCCTAATTTTTTCCTTTGTAAATATTAAAATCACAAATATGTTTCCATGAGCAAATTCTTTAATAAACTTCTCCATCGAAGTAGATATCTAAATCTAAACAAATATGTAATATTGTTGTTACTATAAGGCAATGTATGCCAGTTGCATTTAGTGCTCGGTAGTTCTAGCGTTAAATCGTCATGGGGTGGACTCGTGAAGGGGTTAAATGGGTGCGATATGGAACTCCGCGGGGGCGAAGACGAACAAAGTGCTCGGTAACGTTGAAACGTAGGTTTATCGATCAATTTGATTTTGCAGCCAGACATTGCGAAAGAAAAGGGTCTGTAAGAGCGTTTAATCCCGTAGTATTGGTTAGTATGCGAGCAGAGTCTTGAATAAAATGTCCCGTCGCCGATACGCGAGGTGTAATCGCTTCCGGATGACCAAACGCGACGGAATTGGCGGTCGCCTATCCGACTTCCCCAAATCTGGAGCGTGGTGTAACAGTTAAGTCGCTCATGCAATATTCACGGTGGACGGTGCTCTGTAACGCGGCACCCGATGCCAACTATGTTCGCACCTGCGTCCACGTTTCGCCTAACAGACTGCACGTTTCGCCTGTCCTCGCTACTCAAACAGAATCAAATACAAAATCCTTACGGGGACCGAGTGTTGCACTCATGGTTCAATGTCTGGTTTGATCATGCTCTGTAGAAAATCAGTATCCAAACTACAGGAAAAGTTGCGCTTGTATAGAGTTATTTATCGAAGCACCACTTATATAGGTTTGCAATGGACTAATCACTTAAACAGCTCTACATGCAAATTCTAATTTCCATGCATTATTTAGTAAAAAATTTCCTCCGTCGACTAGAAGTCAGGATTACATTAAAAAAAAAAAAAAGTAGAAAATTTCTGATTTCCCGAGGTAAAGTTTAATCCTTATCCGTTCTAATAAACGCACAGTTATCTCAATTTTACTAAACTTCTTACGAAATCAATTAAACCTTGTAACGTGAGGATTGCAGTGGATGTTTTTTTTTCGGAATAACTGGAATCGGAATATCTGGGGACACAGGATTAATACTCATTGTAGAGATAAAATAGAAATGCGATTAGCTCTGGTTGACGTATACGCTTCCTAGCATTTTACAAATCGATGCAGTAACAATCTAGAAACAAATGACCACGGTTATCTTTAACGGGGGATCGACGTGTTAACAGTCGGTTTATTTTTCCATTTTTGCGCAGCAAGAACCGCGTTTTAGAGCAAGCAACGACGTCGACGGCGAGCGTCGTAAATCCGTCAGCGGCGTCTCGTTACCGGCGTGTTCTTTGCCCGCGAACGGGCGCTATTAAGCACGATAGAAAATTATGCTCTCATTGCGGGGCCGGCGGTGCAGCACATAGAAATCCGGCTGATCGTCAGTCTATTACGGGGAGCCCAGCGCGAGCGCGGGTGATGTACGCCTCTGACCCTGAGCGAAAAATCCCCCTCCGTTCCCTGCCCTTCCCACCCACCGCCGATCTCCTCCAAGCCCCCTCTCCTCTGCCCCCGAGCCCCCGTTCCCCCCTCCCGGACGGTGTTTTTCTCTTTCTTTGCTCTGGTGAACGCCACACCGAGCTACAGCCAGCATCTTGCCCCCACTCTCTCGCGAGTTGGGCCTCGCCAACGGGCCTCGCGGGTCCCATGGGCCTCCGAGGACGAGGTGGGGGCGGTGTAGGGCCCGCAGCGAGTGTATCCGGGTACCCCCCACCACCCCCGCCACCCGTTTCACTCTGCGCCCCTTTTTCTTCTCCCCTTTTTGCTCCCAGAGACTACGAGTAGACTCCGAGAGCGGAACGAGAAGGAAAAGGAGAGGGGCCACGAGGCCCCCGGAGACTTATGGAGTACATAATGACGCGGCCCCGCGGTATTATGTCGACTTAACAGATACGTATATGCACGCTCCGCGAAGAGAAGACCCGCCGCTCTGTCCGAGCTTCGTACACTCCGAGCTGACCCTCGGAAGCTCCCTCCGCGTCAGGCCCATTTTGGACCCATAGAGAAGACTTCGCCCAGTCCTCGGAATTTTCGAGGCCTCGGGGCTCTCGAGAGATTCTTTGATTCCTTGGAAGTACCCTAACTTCTGGTGACCTCGAGCATCTCTGGGCCCTTGGAATCTTGGGAAACTTTCGGCTCTGGTGCACAGGAAGCTTTGACTATTTGCGAATCCTCGGCCCTGGATTACTAGGACTTCTAATCATATTTGGATCATTGGGGCTCTGACACCCCTCGGATCCTCGGAAGCTGAAAGAATTGTGGACTTTTTGGATTGCTAGAATCGCTAATAATCCTTGGATCCATGAGACCTTTGAAAAATATTTGAATATTTGTCTAACAATGGTTGGGCCCTCGGACCCCTCCTTGGAAGTACCCCGACTTCTGGGGACCTCGCGCATCCCTGGGCCCTTGGAATCTTGGGAAACTTTCGGCTCTGGTGCACAGGAAGCTTTGACTATTTGCGAATCCTCGGCCCTGGATTACTAAGACTTCTAATCATATTTGGATCCTTGGGGCACTGACACCCCTCGGATCCTCGGAAGCTGAAAGAATTGTGGACTTTTTGGATTGCTAGAATCGCTAACAATCCTTGGATCCCTGAGACCTTTGAAAAATATTTGAATATTTGTCTAACAATGTTTGGGCCCTCGGACCCTTCCTTGGAAGTAACCCGACTTCTGGGGACATCGAGCATCCCTGGGCCCTTGGAATCTTGCGAAACTTTCGGCTCTGGTGCACAGGAAGCTTGACTATTTGCGAATCCTCGGCCCTGGATTACTAGGACTTCTAATCATACTTGGATCCTTGGGGCTCTGACACCCCTCGGATCCTCGGAAGCTGAAACAATTGTGAACTTTTTGGATTGCTAGAATCGCTAACAATCCTTGGATCCCTGAGACCTTTGAAAAATATTTGAATATTTGTCTAGCAATGGTTGGGCCCTCGGACCCCTCCTTGGAAGTACCCCGACTTCTGGGGACCTCGAGCATCCCTGGGCCCTTGGAATCTTGGGAAGCTTTTGGCTCTGGTGCACAGGACGTTTTGACTATTTGCGAATCCTCGGCCCTGGATTACTAGGACTTCTAATCATACTTGGATCCTTGGGGCTCTGACACCCCTCGGATCCTCGGAAGCTGAAAGAATTGTGGACTTCTTGGATTGCTAGAATCGCTAATAATCCTTGGATCCCTGAGACCTTTGAAAAATATTTGAATATTTGTCTTGCAATCGTTGGGCCCTCGAACCCCTAATCCACGCATCTCGCAGGCTATAGTTACCCTCGAAACGCTTGATCACCCATCTCGAACACCTACTTGGAATTCCTAGACCGGGAGACCAGTCACAGAAGGAATATTCAATCATAATGACGAGGAAAAATTAAAATCGCTCTAAGGCAATCCGGTCACGGATTACCGATCATTTGCATACAATTTCGCGTCGTGGTTAAACAAACGCAATTTGACATGCAATTAGATTTTCCCGCCTCGTTCGCCGTGCGCGCCGCGCCGCGCCGCACCGCCTCGGGAGAGATCGATCGTCGTTCAACTGTTGAATCTATGAACTCGCGGTGATCGCACGCGCGCCGCAGTAACTCATTGTTCAAAACGTTAAGATGTATCGTTGCCGCTCTCGTGATTTAGTATCTCGACCGAACAGGAGAAAAATCGTCGTGCAGCCGCCGCCGCCGACGCCGTCGTCGTTCCCACGGATCCCGTATCTACAAATTACTCGAGTGTCCTTTAAAACGCTGTCTCTCCAGAAGGATCTGTACGTCGCACAGCTCTATAAAATCGGCGGAGTTAATTTAAAAAATGCTCGTGTCGTGAAATCGGCCAAAACCGGATCTTCTCGCAAGCTAATACGTAGACAGCGAGTTTTGCGCATCTACGACAAAAATCAGTAGCTGCGATTTCAAACAGAAAATATATGACGAGAATTTGGCAGTTTCGACGCATTATTTTTCAGTTGTTCGAGTTATTAAAGAACGGAGGAACTTTTTACTCGGCTTGTATTTTTCACAATTGACGTAGAAAATTATTATATTAGAGGTACTCACAAGTAATTATTTGCAAAGAAATTGTTTTGCCCTTAGTTCTGTACCGATCGTTGAAGAGGAAACGCGTATTCTTTTACAGTTTTCGGTAAAGCAGCCTGTGTTCAAAATAAGGTGAAGTGGGGTAAGTGCATGAACGAGGTAAGTGCATAAACGGACTCTATAGGAGACACTTATACGGACTCTTATTCTTTTTATATATTGATCTTATTTTACTAATCCCTTTGTATTCATTTATTTATATTATTTATTTGCTTTACTCCAAAACGAAACAACATATGTATTTGAATGCGGTGAATAGTTATGCTCTTGCCTCGTAGCATACAATATAAGGCATCAAATAGATTTTAACTGTCGATTGTGCACTTGTCGTATTTTCTGGGAAAGTGCATAGTTGTAGGAATTTTTTACAATTTTCTTAAAAAATTAAAATATACAAGTGGAATTGGCATTATTGCCAATGTTAATTAAGGAGTATTAACTCAAGTATTCGTTGATATGAATAAATGTTAAATTATTATAAAACAAATTCAAGATATTTGGGTTGAAAGTCGAACTTACTAAAAACTGGGGTGCACTTACCCCACTCCACCTTATTCTAAAAAGTATAATACTTTTTTTTTACAACCCTGTAATAAAATGGCGGCGTATCTTCCGAGGATCATATTGAGTTTCCACCGATTCGTAAAATTTCTAGACGCGTCCGATTCTGTAAGTTCAAACGAAATTAGCTTGGAACAGGTTCTCTTATTCGAGCAAATAAATTACCCCCGACGATCGCGCGAACGATCGCAAACGGCAAACAGCGACTTGGTTGATCCGGCTCTCTACAGCACACGTTCCTCCATCGGCCATTATCTCGCGTATAACGATCGCAATAACGTCTTGATAACCCTCTCCCGCGGCAGCGTATCGCCGACCAGAGCTTTCTTCTATTACTATCCTCGTTAATGAGATGCGGCGTTACATGGGCCGTAATCAATCTTAACACGCGGCGAATAGCAATCGCCGCAGCCGCGGCCGGATACTTCGGCCCGGGACGGCCGATAATTTCGCAACGATACCACTTATCATTACCTAATTAACACCGGCTTCGAGCACCTACCGCGAAACTACTCCACTCGTTCTTTCGACGTGTGCTGGGACTGCGAAGATAGTACAGAACTTATCTACCACCTTCGGGAGACCGATAACGTCTGAGAAGAATGGCGGAGGACGCCATGCGCAGCTTCTTGGATTTTTCCAAAATGACATTGCACGGATCAGTGGCAAGTTTTCTTTTTTTGAAACTCAATCTTGGACCAGCAGATTCTCGACAGATTTGCAACACCATTCGACTGTTCTTTTTGAGAGGATAGGAAAAGATTGCTGGCAGTTATGATACCTACAATATCTACACGTGGGAATAACACTTGGATAGTGGGACCCGGGTCCGTGCAGACCCGATATTTTAAAGGCACGTAGCCGTTCATTTCCTGGTGATGAATTTGAATAAAAATTTGTGCAGCTGAGTGCATTAAGGAGACCAATGGATCTAGATAGAATGCTATTAACCCTTTGCACTCGAAGCTATTTTAACTCCAAAACGAAACACCTTCCGACCTGGAATATTTCCCTTCTATATATTTTTCTTTCATGTTATACATACGAAAATGGCGCAATTTACTCGCACAATACTGAGATGTTCAGTAATTTATTAAATACAAACAAATTTATTAATGTGAAAAATATTTTGAATAATGATACAGCAATTTTTAGTGGTGCCTTACAGTCACCACTCGAGTGCTAAGGGTTAACCCTTTGCACTCGAAGCTATTTTAACTCCAAAACGAAACATTTCTTCCTACCTAGAATATTTCCCTTCTACATACATTTTTCCATGTTATACATACGAAAATGGTGTAATTTACTTGTTCAATACAGAAATGTTTAGTAATTTATTAAATGCAAATGAATTTAATAATGTAAAAAATATTTTGAATAATGATAAAGCAATTTTTAATGGTGCCTTACAGTCACCATTCGAGTGCTAAGGGTTAAAAATATATTTAAAAAATTTGATGAGCAACCGTTTAGATGGAATCAAGGATCTGTAAATTCTGAGCGGCAAATAGAGTAATTACTCCCGCAAATAATGAAGAAATAGGAAGGAGAGAGATCTCCGAATGAAAAGAGTTAGAAACGCTTTTCGTTTGAAGAACCATGCCTATTCTCGCCAAAGCAGATTATAGTGATCCTCCACGCTTCGCCAGGTCGTTGATCGAAACTTGGGGGTTCAATTTGATTGGTGGAGGAGTGAGTTGAGAGCCGCTGATCCTGCGGGACACCGAGTTTGCGTGGCCCTGTACACCGGATAGATCAGCACCGTCGAAAGCAACACGGCTAGGCAGCAGATACGACTGGCGCGAGTGTCCGACTACAGGAAGACTAGGTAGATGTAACACACGTGGACGTAGAGGAATGGCGAACGTAAATGTACGAGGACGATCGCAGACAACGAGCAGAAAGAAGGGGGAGAAACAGGGGGGTCAAAGTCGTGACTCCCGAGGCTGCCGGTAAAAATGCAAAAAGGCGCCACTGTAACCTGGACGCAGCTCCTTTTTCTCGATTTCTTTCCTGCCGGTCGCTGCTTCGACGCCGTCTACTACGGCGGACCAGTTCGAAACTGTTACACGAAGCTCCCGATCGAAAGAACCGAAATTTCCAGCCGCTCGGTCTTCGTAGATTCGCGATAAGGTAGAGTGACTACATTACCGCCAAAAAATGGTACTACGCGCCTCAAGTTTTCGTCCTGATATAAGAATATTTTGTTCAATCTAGTGCGCCCTGGTCAAGAGCTGTCGAGATTATGCGGATATTTGGTAATATAAGCGTTAGAAGTAGGCCAACAAATTTACAATGCGCGAGCATTTTTATGCCTTTGGATGAGTTTTCTGGATGAAATCGAGAGCAGCGCGCGCTAGAAAATATCTCCAGTTACAAATTCAGCTATATTTTGTCTTGATTCTATGCGAAACAAAGCGAAAAACTTGAAGCGCGTTTCTGGCAAGTCAGAATTCATAGCATCGATAATACAGTGCAAAAAATGTGACAAGTTTAGTCACAGACTTAGGACCCGTCGGGTCAAGACCAAGACGGATTTTAAGTCCGTGTCTGAAGGCTGCGAATGGAAATTATTAATTAAATAGTCACGAGACTATCCCGGGCCCTTAACACGGTGACTGCCATGTCACCGATACGTGGGTGACGGACTTGTTTGTCCAGGTTTTGAAACGAACTTTTATGTTAATATATCCATTGCGTGAAATTTGATGAGGATCAGTAAAATGTAAGAAAGTTGGAGGACTACTCGATACTTAATTTTTTTCAATTTTTATTTCGTCAAATAACTTACTTCGATTTTATGGAATTTTTCAGGTTTCTAGTTTGCCAGTCAAAGTGTTAATTAGTGATTCTCACTTCCGTTACCGATTTGGTTCTATTACCGTTATTTTCTTCGATTCCGAGATAGCTCGACTTTGCTATTGTCATAGTCGGTTCTCTCTTTCTGAACGTCGATCGTGTCGACACTCCAGTCCTAGTTCCAGGATCAATTTCGAATCCGCTTGATCCGAATAATCACGAAAGCCAAGCAACCAATGCCCCGCGACAGTTAACGAGCCGGCACGAGGCTCGATGGGCTCTGTCACGCTCCGTTCTTGCGAACCGCCTTTTTATTTTATGCTCGAAACACACCGCGCAATTAACAGATCAATTTCAGCTGTTTCGATCATCGACGTAAATTGATAGACACTTTCGGAGGTGGTTACAATCCCCTACGTAGCTGTACAGGCTGTTCTCAACCCTCCGACGGCGGATTCCGGGTCTACTTTGACCCAGAAAAATCATCCACTTACTCAGTTTCGGGCGAATTAATTAACCCTCTATGGGCCGGATTTTGTTCAATGCTTGCAAGGCATTTACTGTGGTATTTCGAGTTGACGATGCTGCTAACCGTCATCAATATTGTTATTGGTTATGTCAGAGACATTATATAATTAAGACGATACGTCATCCTGTGAAAAAACTGAAATTATTTCGTAAAATGTCGATGTATTAGCATGTGACTTGAAAATTACACGGGCCCGTAGAGGGTTAAATGAACAGCTCTTGCGTCAGGAACAATATAAATATTCATTCAGAAGAAACGAATGCGTTCATTTTAGAACGCGTCTACGAGAAATACCTCAAGAAATGTGTTAAAAAATTGACAAATAAAGCAGCGAGTGGCTCCAAACGTTATCAATTATACAGTTGTAAGTAGACTGCGGATGTTTGTGTAATTTTCAATTTTGTGTCGGCAAATTTTAGGAAAGTGGAAACAAATGCAATTTAATTTTCAGCGGTAGTGACCTTTGTAAATCTGAAATAAATAAATATCGTACTAAATTCTGTGGACTTTTATATTACAGAATTTTTTGAAAAATTTCAGAAGCCATAAAGATCCGCAGTATAGTTACAAGAATGATCCGCCGTTCGAGTGTTAAGGTTCAAAATAAGAAGAGGTTTTTCTGATCTATCAGATTGAAGTACTTCATTCGTTAAAATAATACCGATTTTATCAACAGCAAAATTATTTCTGCCTGACGATCAATCAGATCTGCGATCCCTTCGGTTGACTTTTTCCTAGCATTTCTCGCCGCAGCATGATCACACATTGCCGTTTAGGGAGTCGAAGAGGCTCAAGGTGAGGCTTTGGAAATATTTCGCAAAGAGACGGTAGTACGCAGAAACGTGTAGGGCGTGTAAATGGAAATAATTGAGCGAAGAATGAAGATGCGTCGTTAAGATGGTACGGAACAGCCAGCAAGAATCCAGAAGAGGGTAGCGAAGAGAGAGAGAGAGAGAGAGAGAGAGAGAGAGAAGAGAAAGATAAAGACAGTAGGCGAGCCTCGCGACACTGCTCGAGCCAGGAATCTAACACCTAAGCAGCTAACAACTAAGCGGCTAAGCGGCTAAGCAGCACGGTAGCGCGAGTTTTTTGATTAGGAGAGCGGCAATGCCGGCGGTGAGCGTTAGCATATTAAAAGGAAAGAGCGTAGCTATTGGCGGGCCCAAGGAACGGGCCCCGCGCGCACACGGGAGGCGGTCCATCGTTCTCCGACTCCGGGTCTCTTATCCGTTCTCCTCCGACCTTATTGGTCACCGCCTCCTCGATCGCTCCTACCGATTCTCCGCGCAGACTTTTCCGCGACTCACGATCCCCGTGATTCAAGAGCAACCGGTATCGTATCAACGGCTGATCGTCCTCCTCGTCGATCCACTAATGGCACCGGAACAACGGACAATCGAATGCTCGCAAGTCCCTTCAATCGAAAATGGTCCAACAGGCTCCTCGAGTCTCCTTCAACGTTACACTTTATTCCCTCAAGCGAATTTCTTGTTAATTCGTCGTATCCTCAAGAGTATGTATTTTCCATTTCCAAACTAGGCAAATAATTTGTAAATTCAGAAGAAAATTCAATTCTACACAGGCCTACATTCAAAATTCCTTGACCCCTTGTACTATAATATCGAGACAGACTCTTGACAAAGACTATATTATTAATTCCCCTTAACCCATTTGCATCATAAGGAAATATGAAAAGAAAGCCTTTATCACGAAACTTTTTCTTTTATATTATATTCAAGTACAAAAATGACAACAAGCAAAAGAACTTCATATTTCAGCATTGTAAGAAAAAAATCAGAATTACTACTTTCATCTCCAACAACACTCTCTCCATTTCTATTTTTTAGCTAACGAATAATGTTAGTGACCAACAAAGTTGAGTGTATATATACGCTAATGATGCGAATGGGTTAAATTGAAATGAAATTCTATTTTATCGTAGTCAATATTCAGCCACTATAGAACACGTTGTACAATAAATATAAATTTTCTATTTCTCCTAGTAGATTACAGGCATCAAATGATTGTAATCATAAAATAAATTGTAGTGCAAGAGGCGTTAACGCGTCCAGTATCAGCGTGTATTTCAACAACAGTCTCCGCAGTTGCAATGCTGTTCTGATGATTCCTCTTATGAAATATGAGGAAAAATATTGTCACGGAAGGATGAAAAATTCTCCGAGTACAATATGCTACGCGTTATATTTTATTTACGTCAAATACGTCCGAGGTTCTTCCTTTGTCTGTTTAACGAGACTCGAACAAACGACTCGAAAACGAGCGTTCGAACGACTGACTGACTGTGTTTTGGCGAAACAGATTTCCAGGTTAAACGGAATAGAACTCGTGTTTTCGCCGAGCCGAAGAACGATCCCGACGAAAGATAGCAAAAGGTCCCGCGGACCGGTCGTTTCACGGTAGAACGGAACGAATGAGGAACTCGAACATTCTCACGCCTGAGGGAGCCCTCATTGTTTAGGGCTTGCGGGCTCGCGGGCTCGCCTCGAGCGGGAAGTCACGCGACCAAAACGTAAAAGGAAGAGGAAATAAGAAATCTACTTAATTGCGCGAGCGCCGTTTGGTACTCCTGTTCAGTCACCGTGTAACTGGCCGGCTTGTCCTCCGGGCTGGTCCCTTTCGTTGCTGACTTCGTCCGACGGTGATCACGATTAGGGGCGCGAACGCGTGCCGAGCACGCCCTTCGCCGAAAACCGGCCCCGACATAATAAAACGGACGCTTCACTGGGCCTGCCGTCACATTTCTCATCCTGAAGAGACCCTCGGCCAATGCCAGACACCTCATCGTTCTCGCAGAAATGATTTTCGAATCGTAGACGAGCATTCGTTCCCTTTAGAAAGAACCTCTGGGAATTTTTAACACGAAAGTGTTTTAGAGATGGGGGGTGATTTCAGAAAAGACGTAACGCGAAATATGCAACGGAAATGTGTCACGCGACGATAATCGTCCCAGGTAAAATTCCCTAACCGTAGTAATCCGTTACCTGGTACTGATGATCGACAGAGTCATAAAGCGAGTAGAGAAAAGAAAAGGTGAACATAAAGGTAAAGGTAAACGGACGGGCAAAAAGTACAAAAATCTTTCGAGACGGGACTCCTCGTTCGAGAGAAGTGTTTTACAGATGGTGGGTGATTTCATAAAAGATGTAACGAAACATGCAACGCAAAATCGTCACGCCTATTACTTAAGTGTATGTACGCATGTGCACACTATTGAACGGGGGGTTTGCACAGCTGCTCAGAAGACACTTTCGTGTTTAGTTCGTGTACAGGAGTACAGGTTTTTGTCGCTTGAAATGTATTAGGTTGGCAATAAAGTAATTTCGGTATTTTTGTAATGTATTCTATAATGTTCGTTTTTGCACTCCATGTTCAAATTGACACAGAACTAACAATTTTAATCAAAATTACGTGTAATTTGCTTCAAAAGTAACCCAAAGGATGCAGTTATGAAATGTCAGAAAGAAAACAAACGCAACGTTAACAGAAGTCAATCAAACAAAACATAACAGAAAGTATTAGTGAAAACCGAAATTACTTTCTTGCCAACCTAATACAATTAATTGCCTATGTAACTGTATCATGATGCTTTTCGCATCATCGTTATTCTTCTTTTCGTTTCGCTTTTCTCTAGATCGCATCGAAATTTACAAACTGCCCCCGTCTCGGGAATCTACACTACTTGATTATTATTACTGCATTTATAACATCTGGAGACATACAGAGTCCAAGAAGTTTCAATGTAGGAAATCTGCTAGTCGAAAGAACCTCCTACAATGAGAATTTCCGTGAAAATCAGCAGCCTAATCGTCATCGACAAAGTGCTCCTAGTTGCCCTGATTCGTATAAGAGTGATTGCAACAAATAAGTAATCAGGGCCACGCAGAATTCGCATGATTTATAGTCGCGTCTCCGCGGAGCGTTCCGGAGACTTCAATGCGCGGGTAGCACGCATCCCTCAGAAAATTCTCGTGGCTCGAGAGCGATAGATCTCGGGCCTAGATCCGGCGCGTGGATCGACCGCGTAGATCGAGCTCAGATTATACAGCCGCGGATTGAACAATCGAATTTAGTTTTCGTTGACGCGTGAACGTGTTCTACGAGCTAGTAGAACGATTAATTCGCGAATTAACGGCGCGTTGAAAGACAGAAACGAGGCGCGTTAACCAGCCGATGCATTATTTCGTGTAACGAACAAGTTGCGTGAAGATGCACGTCGATACTGTATGACATAAATATGCATTATACGGGCGCGATGCGTGTACCGAGCGTTACTAATAAGGTCTTAATTACGAACGAAAATAGTGTACGAGCCACACTCTCGAAACATACTTTCCTCGTCGCGCGGCCATCCGGTTCAACGCCTTCTCGCGAGAAAACCTTCCGTTTCTAATATCTTGCACGCGCTGGAAAACTAACAGCTGCATATTCACGGCGAACGTTACGCTGATTCATAATTACATCCTCTCTGTACATCGTTCGTTAATACGATTCGTTCAAAGGTACGGGGAACTATTTTGTCACAAATGCATCCAATCTACCGAAATTTATTATAAAATTTTCCTTTTATTTTCATTATCAATACAATTTTACTTAAATTTAATTTTACTTTGAAAATCCCTCTAAATCCAAATTAAATTTAAATTTATTATAAAATTTTCCTTTTATTTTCATTATCTATACAATTTTACTTAAATTTAACTTTACTTTGAAAATCCCTCTAAATCCAAATTAAATTTAAATTTATTATAAAATTTTCCTTTTATTTTCATTATCTATACAATTTTACTCAAATTTAATTTTACTTTGAAAATCCCTCTAAATTCAAATTAAATTTAAATTTATTATAAAATTTTCCTTTTATTTTCATTATCTATACAATTTTACTGAAATTTAATTTTACTTTGAAAATCCCTCTAAATCCAAATAAAATTTAAATTTATTATAAAACTTTCCTTTTATTTTCATTATCTATACAATTTTACTTAAATTTAATTTTACTTTGAAAATCCCTCTAAATCCCTCTTTAATTTTTTTTTATGAACAGACCAAGTATCCAGTTACAGGCCAATCGAGTCTCAATCAGATCCTGTCGTTGGTACTGTTTTTAAAAATATCCAGATCGCTCGCTCTCGCATGCCAGCGTCCCCAAGCAACAATTCTGATCGTCCTTTGAACGCTGTTGTATTTTGTAAACAATTTTAATCAGATGCTTACGTCACGAAAACGTGGTTGACGGTGGACAGTCTCCGGTCTTCAGGTTCTCGAAGAAGAAAGCGTACGTACGCGTTTCGGACGATGGCGAATCAATGGATCCGCAGAATCACGCGTGCTCGGGAATTACGCGACGTAACGATCTGGTAACCGGTCGCGTAAATTCGCGAACCGCCGCAAATCTCTGGTACGTGACGAATTCCGCGACGAGTGGGTTTTGTTTGGTGCCTAGCACGTTCGGTGCACGTGGTTCGGCGTACTACGTTAAGCTCGTCGCATTAGGCGGACATCTCGCGGCTGCGATCGTCGCGATCCGACAGAAAACAATCCCCATTTCTCGCATTTCCCACTGCGGGATACAATTTTTTCTCGCACCAACCCTTTCGTTCCCCTCTTTGTCCCAGCAGCGCCCTGCCATAAGCTTCCGTCGCTGATCGCTCGAGATTCGTTCAGTTTACCCGTTGCGCGAAAAACAAATTTTAAAAGAGAAGACACGTTCGAAGCAACAATTCGCTTTCAACGGTCCGGAAGTATTTCAAGTTTACTTGCCACCAAGCTGTTTTCCATACGAAGAGAAACCGTGGACTCAACATTTTTATATCGAGTATAGAAAGGAAAATATTTCTATTATTAATCGAGTTGATTTTTGCCGCCATATATGCGGCATTCGGTGCTAGAATCGTGCGAGGTTATTTATCCATAACATTGTATTGGGTTGGCAATTAAGTAATTGCCGATTTGTTCAATGAAATAAAAGAGTTTTTTTTTTACTTGGAATGAACTTTAATCTATGATGTATTTTCCATTTTGTTCGATGACCTTTTGCCATCTTTCGGACAACTTGAAAATTCCACGCTCGTAGATAGTCTGATCCTTTTCGGCCAAAAACTGAGTCAAGTTATAGTTTCATCTATAACTGAAATCGGCAATTACTTATTTGCCAACCCAATACATTCGTTACCTGCGTTCTTATACAGCGTGGGCCAAAAATTCATGACACAAATAAGGCTAATGTATCACCGATTGATTAGCGCAAGAAGACAGCGAGGGTGTTCAATTAGGCGCACAAGGGTTGATCGACCCGGATATTCCGGGCCGGTGATTAGGCAGAGTTGATTAGAGCGCCGGTTAACGAGGTGGGCGATGCCGAAGTGGGAAAAAGCAGCGGGGAAAATCGAATAAGCCTGATCACCGAGGCGGTGATCTCGTAAAAACAACGAGCCGAACTGCTAATCCACGGAGAGGGATCCGTCGAACGTAGAACGGCAAGAATGTCCCGAACTCGAGAACAAGAGGAGAACGAAGCGAAATGGAGCGTGACTTCGGGATTCGACGAAAGTGAGAATAAACCGACGAAGATAATGGGGCCCGGACAAAAGAAAAACCCGTGAAGAGACCGAAAGAAACCGCCTGGCTTTCACGGGAGTCCGCCGTGCCACCGGCGACGGAACTCGTCCCTTCGATAGATCGAGTTTTTACGCGATCATAGGGATGCCTGGGACCTCTGTGTTTTCGCGAGCAGCCGATTTTTACGGTCCCGGAACCCTTTGTCCTCGGCGAAACAAACGAACCTCTTCGTCGACCACACGCTCTCTTATTTTTACTCTCGGACGTTCTGGATTGCTCGCTACACTGCACCAGTCTGCTCTATTAATAATTCTGCATTATCTGACGCAACAATATTGCAACAACTAGACCGTAGAAGATTGAGAAGGTTTGCACTTTTCTTCGCACCTCCTTGGATTAACGCTTAATCCGTGCTCCGGTGTTCGTTGACTCACACAACGATCTATTCGGATTTTGCGTATTACTAGACTACAAAAATACAAATTTTATCATTCGTTACGAGAAACAGGACTCGCCTAGGAACTTCCATCTTCCATTAAAAATATTGGCCATCGATTACAAACTCTTCGATTCTTTTGATCCCACTGTTGCTAATTGTAGCTGATCATTTTGTCTTGTGTCTGCCTTGACAGTTTCAAAGCAGCGTTTTTCTTTTCTTGGTCAATATTTTCCGTAAATCAAGGACGGAGTTCTTCAAGGGCGAAAATCCGGTGTTTCATAATTTTCCGAAGGTTTCCGCGCGACACGGAATCGTAATATCGTTTTTACGAGAAAATTTTGCGAACCGGCGCCGATTCTCAAAATAAAAATTTTATCATTTGTTACGAGAAACAGGACTCATCTAGAAACTTCCATCTTCCATTAAAAATATTGGCCATCGATTACAAACTCTTCGATTCTTTTGATTCCACTGTTGCTAATTGTAGCTGATCATTTTGTCTTGTGTCTGCCTTGACAATCTCAAAGCAGCGTTTTTCTTTTCTTGGTCAATATTTTCCGTAAATCAAGGACGGAGTTCTTCAAGGGCGGAAATCCGATGTTTCATAATTTTCCGAAGGTTTCCGCGCGACACGGAGTCGTAATATCGTTTTTACGAGAAAATTTTGCGAACCGGCGCCGATTCTCAAAATAAAAATTTTATCATTCGTTACGAGAAACAGGACTCGCCTAGGAACTTCCATCTTCCATTAAAAATATTGGCCATCGATTACAAACTCTTCGATTCTTTTGATTCCACTGTTGCAAATTGTAGCTGATCATTTTGTCTTGTGTCTGCCTTGACAGTTTCAAAGCAGTGTTTTTCTTTTCTTGGTAAATATTTTCCGCAAATCAAGGACGGAGTTGTTCAAGGGCGAAAATCCGGTGTTTCACAATTTTCCGAAGGTTTCCGCGCGACACGGAATCGTAATATCGTTTTTACGAGAAAATTTTGCGAACCGGCGCCGATTCTCGAGGACATCGAACGAACCGCGCGCGTAAGTGTCACGCCATAAACATTATGTACCCCCCGGCCGAAGTATGAGGAAGTCGCGTGTGCACACATACAGATGTAGCCGGGCATACGTTTTCCAGCGGTTTCGTATGTGCAATGAAGTCGAGCTGCGCTCGGTTACGCAAGACGTTGTACAATAATGAAGCAATTTACTTCCGCCGAAACGTGACATTATTTTATAATCCGCGGCGTCGACGTGTTTGCGTTCCACGGGGGAAAAAGTTGCCGATCTTGTAATAACAACCCAGGCCATTGTTCCTCGACGCTCGCTCCAAGGCAAAAATATATTCCGCGCGCCGATCAAATTGAATTTTATCTCCGCTCTTTGCCGCGAATGCGTAAAACATGTACATCGATCTAAACGCTATAGAAAATCCCCCACCCCTTTCCGGTAGTGCACTTTTCTCGAAATGAAACGAATTTAGAAGCGGAATGCTTTATAAAATCCCGGTGCCGTTCGCCTTCGAGGTAAAACGAACTTGCTTAGCACGTTGACCGCCATGTCACCCATATGTGGGTGACGGAATTATTTGTCCAGATTTTAAAATGAATTTTTACGTTAATATATTCATTGTACAAAATTTGATTGGGATCTGTAAAATGCAAGAAAGTTGGAAGACTACTCAATATCACACATATAAGTATTTTCAATTTTTATTTCATTAAATAACTTACTTTGATTTCATGGAATTTTTTAGGGTTCTAGGTTGGCAGTCAAAGTGTTAAACCGAAATAAAATTCTATCTTGTATTCTTGTAACTGATATATATATACAGGGTCATCCGTTTTTAAATAGCCAAACGTCAACCAGCTATAGAGAACTCCAAATGAAACAACTTTCACCCCTAACACTTTTTTTGATTCGGTCTTGATTTTTAGATAATTGCCAAAACCCGTCATTTTTTGCGTTCACTTAAGATTAAATATATTAGGACTGCAATTATATGTGCCCATAATTATGAAAGTGGTCTAAGTCAAAATTTGGCACTGAAAGTGTTAGCAGTAAATCGTTTGGTCGCGAAAAATTCTTTTCCGTTCGTACACGTGTCGGGTCGCTGAGCCACATTTTTCATGCTCGTTGCAAGCGCTGCAGATAACGTTGCAGGCATTAAAATCCCCACCATAGCGGAACTCGAGGAAGAAGAATTTCGAGACACCGGGTTTTCGGATTTTGAACGCCCGTTTCAAGATCGATCCGGCCGAGGTAAAATTGTTGGACAAAGGGAGAGGAACGAAATTGAAAATGAGCGAGCAAGGGAACGGAATTTCGCCTAGAAGGACCCGGAAATTCTGGTTTTCCCGTTTTCCGACCGCGTGGTGACGGTAAAGCGATTTTACGAGGGCTCGCGAGGTTTTTACGCCGAGCTCGATAATCGAGCTATCTCGATTCAAAGGTAGCCACTGCCGTTTCGTTTGACTTCGTTTCGTTTCGTTTCCCGGCGAATCGCGCACGACCAAATTATGACCGATACGTCGGGAATGTTTTCACGCTGATAAAACGGTACGTGATAAATTTCATGGAGAACTTGACATTCGTGGCATCGCGGACGATATCAAAGTTCGACGTATCCGCTGAAAAATTCTACGACGTGCGCGATCTGACCGCTCTTATCTTCGATTATCTAGTCCGAATCGGCGAAACCATCGACGCCCAACCTGGCTCTATCCAAATCGATTCCAACGGGAACACGATTTTACTCGACTTTCCTCCCCGTTTCTGCGGGGAACAATTCCGAATCTGCTGTTAATGACAGAAGCGACCGGTTTGTACCGATTAGCAAAATTTCCTAATTTTCCGCATCAATTTTCAAGAAACCGTAACTAACCCTTCGCACTCTAATGGCAACTCTGCTGCGTCAAAAATTACCACATCGTAATTCGACTAAATTTTTACTTTATTTACCCATTATCCGCCACAATTCAAAAATACAAAAGAAAATTAAATTCCCTGTGTAATGATATTCATACTAACAAACTGTAACTATTTTTTGTAATAATTGTCATTGTTTTTATGTAAATACAAAAACCAAAGCCTGTCCGATTTTTGGGACATTGGCGGAATGTACTATAGTATACTAAAAAAATAAAACTAAAATTATATATCCGTCTTATTCAGTGTTCGAAACGGTTAAATTTATTTGTACTTAATAAATTGCTAAAAATCTCAAGGTATGGGTAAATGCACACGGTGGTCTCGTATGTCAAAATCATGCACCACGAAAATGTTCAAATCGAATAAAATATCTGAGCTTTATAGTTAAATTTAAGAATCTGCTGGCATCGAATAATACGCTCACCCCATTGTTTACATTTGTTTCAATAGACCGAACGATCGCTCCAGGCAGAAGTGTGGATTTCTCCAACGAGCCGCGAGGATTAATTGAATTCGAAGGGGATTCACGGTGCAGTTGTCGATTAACCATTAAACGATGTTGCCGGCGACAGATTAAATATGTTTGACGCGCAAAGCGAGGACCTTGGAGGATACTATGAGCGAGAACGAATCGAGCATATTGTACAACGCGAACGACCACGAGCTTCTAGGAGAAAGAAGAGTATAAATTGATTAGCGCGAGAACAAGGTAAAATGAAATAATGAAGCCGGTGTTGCGTGCGAGGGCGAGGCTCACAGGGTACGAGCTGTTATTAAACCTGGCGCAGCTTAAATTTTCGACTCAGAGTAATCCTCGAGGGCTACGGGGAATGACGGAGCAGGGTCGTTTTCGTGACAACCCTTCGCCGCCCTTCCAAACACTTTCATTTTCTTCTTGCCTACGCTCGTAAACAGCGCGACGAAAGTTTCAACAGTCCCTTTAATCCTAACAAATAAATTTAACGTCGATAGATTCTACACACTTAGGAGCTAAATTTTGTTCGAACTGGTTACGAACTATATTTCTCGCAAAATCGAATGCCAACCTCGGTCCAATTTAACCCCCCTGGGTCGTTTATGCCAAATTTCCATCCCTTTTAACTTTTAATGCAAGTCCACGTAAGAAAGTTGCAAAATACAACTTTTAGTATTTTCTCTGCAATTTCGACCAATTGGAATTTTTGTAAAAAATTTCTTTCACTTTATGTAGCAAACCAATTGTGTTAACTTCTTAACAAAAATCGAAGTCGTGTGGTCCAATGTTAACAAAGTTATACGATTTCTAACAGCGTCCGAATATTAGTGGTAGTCACCGTATACGCTAATGATGCAAATGGTTAATAACGTGAAAATAGAATTTTATTTCGGTTCAAAGGAAACTAATAACCTACATATTTTTTAGACTCTGTTCAGAATCTTCGTTCGACGTTCCAACGTTCCAGAATTTGTTTAGACTTTTACAAAGCCTATAACAGTAAAGAAAAATTAATCCCAAAAGCTAAATATCAATTGTTAGAAAGTTAAAATAAACGAGAAGTCGACTTTCCGAGGAGGGCGGTTCTTCCCTTGGGGTTGGATTTAACCCCTTGCACTGCTATTTATTTTGTGATTATAACGATTAGAAATTCTTCATTATCCAGAATTTCATAGAACAACAAGATAGTGTATATTTATTGTATGTCTATGTTTTCTCCAAAGGATATATGTGCCCATAATTATGAAAGTGGTCTAAGTCAAAATGAAAAAAAAAAAAATGAATTTATCACTTATTTCACACGACATGATTTTAAACTAAATTTATTCAATGTAATTTTTTTTTTTTTTATGACAGACCACTTTCATAATTATGGGCACATATATCAACTACAACCAAATTGAATTTTATTTCGGTTTAAAGGAAATTAATAACATACATATTTATTAGACATTGTTCAGAATCTTCATCACGAGTCTGACTCGACATTGTACGGCAAGGGATTAAGAATCAAAGTAGCCGGGAACGGGATAATAAAATGCTCGATAGTTTCTGAAAACGAATGTTCTTGTCGGCAATAAAATCATTCCGGTACTCGGCGCGCTCGTGCGTTGGTTTGGCAGTGTAAAATGTGAAAGATCTCGAAGATCATGGCAAAGGGCTCGCAAAATGGGCATCGACGTTGTTATTCTAACGACGCAGGAACGCTCGCGGTCGATCCGCCTGGAAAGCTGGATGCACTTTTATGATAATCCGCAAATCGTTGACCCACGAGCCCACGTATTGTCCAATTGCGCCGCGTAAATCGCGACATAATGGTCGGACAGAAGAAAATCTGCGCGGCAAGAACCGCAAGAACGCTTTTCCCCGTGTACCCCCGTACGGTGCCCCCCTTTCCTAGGATGGTGGTCGCTATTGATTTAAGGGAATTGCGAATCCGCGAGCGGTGTACACGCTCGGCTCTCTCAATTTCAATAAGCAATTGTAAGGAACGACGGTCACGACTCCCGGGGACTAAACCAGACCGAACACGGTTTCTAGCTGTAACGCTCCAGCTTCTCTTTTCTTTTCTGGTTTCCTCGGTTTCTTCGTTCCCCCTATTTCTCCTTAACTATGCAACGACCGGTCATTTACAATTTAGAAATCCCGTTCCCGTTCCGCGGACGCCACGATCGAGAGATACAAGAAGTTGGCGTATTTAATTAAAAAAAAAAAAAAAAGGAACAACCAGAAGAAAAACACCGACGGAGCAAGAAGAATATCCGTCCTCGCTAGCTCTCGTTCGCAAAACCGAGTTCCGAGTTCCACAGTGTGTATTACTATGAGGCATCGCGATCACGCGCCTCGTGATAACTCCGTTCTATAAACAAAGCAGTGTCCCACTCCGTTCGGAACTTCTCGCCTTGAAAACGGTGATAAACCGAGTGAATCATGGATATATTTATTCCGGAGGATCAGAGGTTCCCAATACGATTCACGGACAACAATTGTCTCCGGAACAACCTACTGGAAACACAGCTGAACGAGAATCACGAACGAACAGTGGGAGGAGCGAGCCTGCGATTCGCTGCTCGATAACTTCCCGGTTCCTGGAATCGCGCGGCCGAACGGCCAGAGCCCGAACAGCGAGCGTTTATCGAACGGCCGCTGCAATTCTGCGACACCGCTTTTCATCGATCAACCGACACTTTAACCCCCTTTTTCACAGCTCTGGGACTCTCTATTCAGCTCGAACGAACCGGAAAGAGCGATTACAATGGGAGACCGGGTTCTTAACACTAAACCTGCCAAGCAGAAAAGTATATATTGCTTTCTAAAAATTCTACGCAATTTCTATCGAGGTGTACACTTTAACGAGGAAAGCTCTTCAGCGATTTTCCACGAAAGCGCCTTTAAAACCGGTCTTTCACCGTGGTAGGTTTAGTGTTAAATTCGAGATGGTCAATCGAGTCGTTCCGCTTACGGATGCAAATGCATGATATTTGCAACGGCTTCGGAAAAGGCCAGCTTGTAACACTGTGTCTGTTCCCGGAGGAGAAGGTGTACAGTGTTCTCGGTGCTGCTAATTGGCTATGGAAATTAGAAGCTGGAAGCTGGTTCGAATTTCGCTACTTTTTTTCAGGAGATAAAGGGTTGGTTTGCTCGCGCCAACACGTTTCGCTGAGTTAGGGTGATTTACCTCCGTCTCTTGGACTGTTGCACGTCCGTGTGGGTCTGTTGCATATGATGGGGCGATAGGGTGGGCCCGTAAGACAGGAGCTGACTTCCGGCGGTGGGGCAGGCTGGAGGAGGTGGCGGGGGCGGCGGGGCCAATTGGTAGCCCACCGAGGAAGCGGAGGGTATGTAGTGCGAGGGGCCCGCGCCCGGGCCCGGGCCCAAACCGACCCCGTACCCGCCGCTCCCCGCACCACCCCCGTACATACCGCTGCCGCCGGGGTACTCTATTTTGCCGATCTCTCGGGACCCTCTGCTGAACCCCCTGCTATCGATCCCCCGGAGACGTCCGATCGCCTGGACCGGTTATCTCTTCATCTTATCCTTCGCCCCTGCGACGATGAAAATGTCCACGCTCTCTCGGTCCCACTAACACTTTTTCCAGCGGCAGTATACTTTGTTTCGCGGTAATCACTGGGACCAGTCCCAAAAACCCCACTGTACCTCACTGTATCACTTCACCCGAGTCCCTTCGACGCTGCCCTCGACAAACATGAACGGTGTTAGGTTCTCCCGCAAGTTCTGTCACTACTAGACTGCGGATCTTGATGCAAAATGAAAATGTTACGCATCTGTCGCAGTTCCTTTCTTTCTTGAATAATTTTAGCAATGCGAGAGCGATACATCGATACCCCTCGATCCTTGTAATGTTCATATTATGGTAAATTGCAATTACTCATTTTTGTCGGTTATACGAACGTCACACCACCCTGACTCTTCGAGAATCGACTCAATTTCGATACAGCCAGAGAACGAGTGTTAAACTGTCCATTTTTAGCGTGCCTAATGAAAGAAATTTTCTCGTCTGAAGCACCCGGTTAAAAACAACGTTCAACGCGTAGAACGCAAGCGTTTTGCGTTCGAAGCGTCGGTGAACGACGCGACTTATGATCTAATGCCTGTTCGACTGTGGCCGCAGGATCCTGCGAGGGTCGAGGAGCCCGAACGGCCCGTCCGACGACGATGAAGAAGCGTTCCCGGTCGCAGGAAGACACTTGTTGATTCCAGGCAGAAGAACCTCGACGCGGGGGACAGTCCCGATGGTTAACTTGTGTTTTGCAGGGGATTCACCGGGCTAGTTCATGTTCGAGCGAGGAACAAGTGTCCTGATCCGTGGTTATCGGTGAATCTCGGTGCCTCGAGATGAGGAGATTGCGGAGGAACGAGTCGGATCCGATCGGTTCTTGCGATTCGGGTCTGTTGGAGCCCGATTTCGCGACGTTCAACCGACGGTCTTCGATCTTTTTGTCATATCTAGAAACGAGCTCTCCCCCCCCCCCCCCTCTCTCTCTCTTTGTCGAGCCCAGCGAACGACAGACGGAAGAAGTCTTTATTCGTCCGGATCAGCGAGCACGTTAGAATCTCTCTTTCCCGGGATCACCGAGTTCTAATAGAACTCTAAGGATTCTAACAAGTTCTGGCCATTTAGGTGTTCGACGGGCTCGCGGGAGGTCCGCGCGCGGCGCGTCATCCAATTTGCTGGCACATCCGAGCAGCTTTTATCACCTCAAAGGCCGGTGGGGAAAGTTGCGGAACACCTGAAGTCTGACAGCTTCGAGGAACAGGGTTCGAGAGTCCCTTTGAAATCAACCGGAGGAACGATCCCCGGCTATTGGAATCCTGAAACCGTTCGTTCACCCTATCGCTATCTCGTCATCTCGTTACCGGGGCTTTACGCCCCGAGATCTATGCCCGATGAATCTCTGATACTTCGCGCCTTCGGATATATTCCAGACCCGTTGCTTCTCTCCGTCGACGGAGAAATCTTTTTCCCTCCCCGCGATTTTATTTCCACTTTCGCACACCTCCGCCGAATGCCAAGGACCCCCGTTTGGCCGACGATCACTTTCGACGATTTTCACTGCACTGCCGTGTGTCGAACGACGCTTCCTCGGACATCACGATTCCCGTAGGCGATACGAACTCGAGGGGAACAAGCGCACCGGGTGAGCCATCGTCCGGGAAGCGTTCAGAGGTCGACGACAAGCATCGTTTTGGAAAGCGCCGGGAACAACCGGTGGAGGATCGCTTTCACGCCGGCCAGCCGAGACTAATGAGACCGCAAGACTAATCCGAACGATTGACACTCGCTACGCCGCCGCCGATAGTTTCACTCGGGGACCCGTACCGATCGCCTCCATCGGTCGCACAACAGTGTCCCGAATCCGAGGATCATCGATCCCTCCGCGGCGCCGGTTGCTCGAACATTTTCGATCGTTTCGATCTGGCCGACGATGATTCTAAACCGACGTACCTCGAAATCGGGACCGAACAATCGCCGATTTCATTTTCTACTCGTCTCCGATCCGTTCCACGCGATTAATGGTTTCGGTCGGTCGCCTTGGTTACCAACGGGTCAAATCCGAGGACGAATAAGTCCGTAGATCGCGATCGATCGGCCACGGAATCGTCGAAACGTACGAACGCGGAAGCACGTTCCTCGGACGGATGGGTCGCCGACTAGTCACCACCCACAACTCGCCAGTGACTGATTCCACCATAGCCGCATAATGTGCCGCCGTGCTATACCCCGCTAAGGACTATCACTTCTCCCACCAGAGAGCCCAGAACAGCCACCGTGTAAAGCATGACTTTTAACTCGGGATGCATCGTCCTCGTTCCGCACGCTATGCGCCCACGAGGACGACCATGCGAGCGAACCGCTCCACGGTGGAACCGCTGGAAACCTGTTCTTTTTTTCTTTTTATTAGCCAAAATTCAATTTCTCCATATTTTCATGAAATTTTTGCGCCCCTTTGAAAATGAATAGCTTTCTTTAAAACTGGACCTTACAAGTTTATATATTTATTATCTCGTTTGAATTTATAATTTCGAAATTTGCTTAGCAAGTCGAAATTTTGAAAACTCGAGTAGTTTTAGCGAACTGAAAAAAATGATACAGCTTGAATATTTTTTTTTTTTTTTTTTGAGATTCTAGAATTTACTAGGCAATGAGTAAATAATTTTTATTTTAAATTACTGCTGGTCGCAATGAAAAAAGCAATTGTATAATGAAAATTTGAAACGTGCCTTCTGTAAATCTAAATTCTTCAATTATAACCAGTACATTTGTATCATAAACAATATTAAATCTACGTATTGCACTTTGTATGCATTTATACATTCAATCAGCTATTTCCCTGTTTCAGCCCTTAATATTAACAGGCGTATCTTCATTGCTTAATTAGTTCCTACGAGTTATTTAATCCACGTACCGCAATATTTATAATTATGATAAGAGAAGACTTTTTAAAAAAAGTTTGAAAGTATTAGACATGGGACTTCAATTTCAAAATTTGAAATGCAACTACCTGCAGAAAGCAGATAACTTTTAAAGCTGCAGCAATTAAACGTTTTCTCCGATGTTTCTCTTGCGAATGACAATTGTGAATTAAATTTTGTAGATTAAAAATGTTTAGTTTTGCGGAGGTAATTAAGAAATTTGTTTGGTAGGATATCAGCTTGAGAAATTTCAGAGCAGAAATTTTATTGGGAATTTTTATATTGAGATTTGTGTGTAGGTTCATCGAGGAGATCGAGCCCGGAAAGAATTATTGCAAAAGACTGACTGAACGGTAAAAGTCGCGCCGCTTACGCTAACGAAATGTTTCTTGCGCGATGTCGCAACGGCCAGAACGAAAGAACATTAGTGGCTCAGAAATTGGTCACCATTGTGCTGGACTGAACCTATTAATTACCGGAGACCTCGTAGGCTAACTAATTTTAGTTTCATTCAAGAACTGTCTTGACTCTGGCAAAATAGTATCATAATAATTTTCTAAATGTTCTTTGCTATATATTCTAATAACACTTTTATTAAGACATGTACTTTCGATCTGTACTTTCTATGAATTATTGTAATTTATTTATAAAAAATGTATTGCAACGTTCGTAAGATTTAACTCCTACTTGTTGGATGTTACTTGGTTAATACTGTTCAACAAGTACTTGTTTTGCATACAAAAATCTGGTTGCATGTAATATGACTCTCATTTATGTTATTAATATATCGGATTGCATACAAGGACCTTTTGCATGAAGGTCTGAACGCAACGCATGCAATAGAGAGTAAATATAACATAGGACATACCCGATGTGCGCCAGGCCAGCACTACGCTTCTGAGTCATCTTACTCGGGTCGCTCCCTGCAACAGTAAAAATAATAGTAAATTTGGGACTCTCAGAATATATTAAAATCTTGCTGAACTCTATGTTAATTAATCCTGTGATTAAATCTACTTATTAGCCTACCTAAATCGATACCTGTACCTTTAACGTAAATCCTTCTCTACCGTTCTTTATCAAATTGAGAAAATATTCTTACATTTATGATCTCGTATAAATTAAATAATGTTCCTCCGATTGTGAAATCCCTTGTGAATAAATCCACTTGTTTTGCACAGACTACATTGATGTTTTAAATTCCTCTGTACTTCGTACCGCCTCAAATAAATTCAAGCCGCCATAAAATTTGGCTACGTACAAGCTCTAATATACACGCTAATAAATAGCCGAAACAAAAGCAACGAATTACAGAATGATTGGCTTGTGCAAAGGGACAAGGAAACAATTTGCAGGGCATTTACATAGAAAATTGCTTTTGGAAAAGTGTCCCACTTAAAAAAGAGCATCTATACCGCACGACCTATCTAAAATCGAATTGAAAATTCCCCGATTATCGGGACGGTAACAATCGATCGGGGAGAGGTAGTTCCATTGAAAAGTTTCGCGTGCAATTTTCCAGTGCGATTAATTGACTCCGTCAGGAAAACGCTTTCAATGTCAAACAGGTTCGATATTTACCTGGTATCGAATGGGCGATCGTAGATACAGTGAACATTCAGGTAGGATTTGTTCGTCACACCGTTAACACAGAAAAATGAACCAAACAACCGGTCGGATTTTCACGCGAACTCTTCGCGGCTGGTGCACCTCGTTAACATCAAAACTGGGTGTTTACACTCGGCAGTCGCGCCATTTTGGAGTTTTTACTCTGGATTCTATTTTTCCTCGAGCATGAGAGCCGAAATCGCTGCGAGCACGCTGCCCTCTGCCGAGCGAACGCCTGAAACAGATCGAGAGGCAAACACTGAGTGCACGAAAAATTTCCGACTGTTTCCATGAAACAATATGTACGGTTATTTTAAGAAATGTCGCATTATTCAATAAATTTAATACATAACGTTCAGTTAATAAAGTTATTAATATGCTATGACATTACGTGAATTTTATTTCGTGCTTATAAAAACGATGAAAAATTTTTCGAACACCCTCTACGTAAACTAAATATCAATATTTAACACGTATGCACGTGCATTTCAAACGCAAAACAGCTGCAATTTTGGCAGAAAACTATTTTCTAAATTTTCCTAGAGATCAATTTTATTTTCGACTAGGTTAAATATGATTAAATAATGAAGCGACCATTTCTATCGAACATTTCATGTGCAGCAATTATCGTTCTCGGAAAAGGGCAACCGAGAAGAACAATTGAGTCTATTAATTCGTATAGTCTGTAATCGAGTTAATTGATGTCGCGATAAATTGATAAATATAATTTTAAACGTTAATTACCGAAAGATTATACGATTAAAGAAGTGTCGGTGGCGCCATCTAAAAACATTTTTATTGTCTCACCGAGTATGCAGCTTCGTTCTAGACGCGGAACTCCTCTCAAAAATTTGTTCATGGAATTTATCCTGCGTTTTCATGAACCAGAAAATTATTCTAACAGTTCCACTTACACCGCTTCTTTATCAAATAAAAACAGGTAAATCAATTCGGTTAATTGCCGCGAAGAACTACATCGAATAAAAAACACAAATATTTTCCCTAAATGTCGGATTTCGTTCGGTCAGAATAGAAAGTATGTATAGTGCGAATAAAATTAATGTATAGCAACAGTCTATTATAATATTATCGTAGAAGAAGTTAATTTGCCTGATATATTGAATAAAATAGTCCAAAACCAGGGATTAAATTTCATCGCGTTCATGCGAATAGTGCACGACAATTTGAAACGCGACGCCGTAGCGCCGGTATACCTGTATCTGGCCCGTATCTACTACGCAACTTCCGCTAACTCGCTGCTGAGCAAAATGGACGCCTTTGTGTCTGTTTTCTTCGTGTTCGCACTATAAATACTGTTTTCACCGCGATGCACCACCTTTGACATGGCGATGTTTACGCGGTGTCGCGAGAAACGCGAGTGATAATCGCGCAGTGCCGGCAAGCGGAGCTTGTTCACTGGTTCACGACAGCCGAACGTGTCCAACCAAATAGGCCACAACCACGGATGACAATTGAGCGAATATCTCCGCGACAAGAAGTTCTCGCGGACTGTTTCGCCACGGAGGGACCGTTTGTTTTGGCGAACAGTGTGAACATCGACGGTTTTCGCACACCGAGCCGCCGGGGGATCTCGGATTGCGATACGCCTCCCGCCAAAATTCCATTCACTGCTCGCATTCTGCAGTATAAATAATCGTTCCGCGTAGCTGGGTAAGCCAACCAACGCGAAACTTCGACACGAAGTCTCGTCGATACCGTCGATATCCCGTAAAACTGTTTCCGTTCACGTCACTGATCAAGGCGATTCTATTATTTAGCGGAATCCCATTCACAAGGGAGCTCTCCAGCCTGTAGCATCCACTCCCCAGGCCATGTTATTGCACATATGATGTTGGATGGTGGATATCCTACCAGTGAAGGTAATAATATCAGTTCTGTGGAAGCTTAGTGACACCGCCATGCATTTTCCATCGGACCAAGTGAATCACAGATCTAAACAGTTGTGCTGTTAAAGGGGCACGATTTCGACGAGGGGATAGTTTGTTTTTGTTTTCGTCGAGGCAGTGCATACGATGCGTATATCTCATTCGTTATATGGAGTATACTGTGTTTACAGATGTTTTTAGAGAAAGTGTTATGTCGACGCGGTGAATGTGAATTTTAACGAATTCATGGATATTAATTGCAATATTATCAAGAATCGTTCCTCCGTTTTGATCGTACAACGTTTGTTGTGACTTAGCTATTGCTATATGACTTTCTATATATATAAACGAGATATTATATAATTTAACTGGTTTTTTTATGTGGACAGTTTCGGCACGGGGAGACTGTTTATTCTGGTGAAGAGTGTCGACATTGATGCTTTCGTTCAACCATTTGCGGCTCCATTCTGCAGAATAAATAATTGTTCCATATAGCTGGGTAAGCCAATTAATTGAAAGTATCATCTTTTTCATTGTTTCTGTGTGAAACCAGTTTTGTTCTTATTACTGACTACAGCGATTCTATTCATTAGCAGAATTCCATCTATAAGGGAGCTCGCCAGCCTGTACCATCCACTCCTAAGGCCATGTTATCATATATATGATGTTGGATGGTGGATATTTTAAAAGTGAAGGTAATGATATCGGTTTTGTGCAAGAATAGCAAAACCACCAATTCAATGAGATAAGGCAACTGAAAAAGTCATTGTGTGGATGTTTTTATAAGTGGTTTTACAATGGTAATCATTAAATTGCGGATTTTTATGCTAAAAAAAGAATTTGTGCATGTGCTGTAAGAAACAGGAATTATGTGAAAATTCCTTCTTCTTTAAATAATGTTAGTAGGTCGAAAATGGTATATTTTAAATATATCTAAATATTCAAATTGCAGCCACTAATATTTATTATGAATGCATAAAATCCGAAATCTGGTAATAATAATGAGAATTGTTGCACTGTTTTGATCGTACAATATTTATTGAGGTACTGATTGTTTTGGCATTGCTACGAATGAAATAACGTTGCATTTGGTACATAAATGAGAGATTACGTAATTTATATAAACATTTTTTAAACGTTATTTATTGGTATTTTCAAAATTTACTCAAAAAATATATTGTATCAGATTAATCTAACCTGCGTGTAAAAGTTAACATGATTTCTCCATTCTGAAATATTTTAATACGAAACACGAATAGTTCAAGTCACATTTAATGAAATTCTTTGATATTGTAAGTACTTATTATTGCAAATTTATATAAAAAATTTAATTTACCGATTTAAATGGAATTTCTATAAAAATAATTGGATTTCATTGATGTTTGATATTTTTTTTTACATTTTTTATGCGTAGTCGTGTTAACAAAATATTTTGTATTTCAGGACAAAAAATTAGGACTAACAATGGATCGATTATTGGAGGATCCTCGAGCTTCTTCAAAATTTGGTTGATACATTCTGGTGCACCATGGGAACTTAAAAGAGACTTTGTTAAGTTCCCAGTATACGCCTTAGTGCTAGTGTTCTTTGACAAGCGTTAGATACAATTCTGTTCGATGGTGGAACAATTCTTATATCAGAATGTCTTGAACATGCGTGTGTAAAAGAAAAACAAAAAAGTTCAACAATGATTTCTTTGAACGTTTGTGAGAACAGTGCATTCAGATATGTTCTGTTGATTTATATTTATCATATACTGTGAACGAAAAACATTTTTTCTACATGTCAGTGCGGTGTTCGTTACGTTCGATAATTCTATGAACCTCAGAGTACACGTAAGGACACTGGACCTAATTTTAATAATATTTTTTGTCCAGGCTGTAATGCCAGAACAAATCAAATTCAAGATGAACGGGGTTATACCGAGTGTGCCAATCACAACTCTCGCTGGTATCGCGAGTCTCACCGACTTGTTGCCTGAAATGCCCCTTCCAACACCGCTGCCGCAAACATTGACGAACAAGTCCCTTCTGTTTCATCCGAGGGTAGCAGAGGAAGCACAAATACTGCTCAGTGTCCGCAACGAGAACTTGGTGCCGCAGCTGATACTGTCTTTGTCGCAAACGTCCTCGGATCACATAGAGCTGAAAGACAATTATGCGAACACGGTGCAGCCATTGGAAACCGAGCAGAACACTCCGGAATTGCTGAAGGCAATTCTACAGATAAATCCGCACGTGTTCAAGGGTCCTCAGTACAATTCACCGCGAAACTGGTCCCAAGGAACGCCTATGATGCACAGCAATCAAACGTCTGCGAATTACGGACGGTTCTCCCCTTCCTACTCGAGTTCCTCGGGGTCGAGACAGACGCCGCAAGGTAGTCCAGCTCATCCCGCTGCCGCTAGAACGGTGCTCCCTCCGCCAACCGGCATCATCAACCCCCTGCCTAACATGACACCTCAGCCGAACATGTACTCCCCAGCACATATGAGTTCACCCGGTACACCGTTAACGACTCTCGGCAACGTTACACCCCAACACCATAACATGGCTGGCATGACGCCCCAGCACAACATGCACATGGCGTCTTCGATGGGCCCCAACATGCCTATCCAGCAACACCAAACCATGAACATGCAGCAAAATATGTACGATCCGATGATGAACCAGCAAGTGCATCATCCCCTAGGAACGCATCAACCGATGGACATAGAGAACACGGTACAAGAGAACTCGCAGTTTCTATTGGACCCGGTGACAGGTCTTCCTGACATTGACTTGCCGATTGAGAACATCGAAGCGAAACAAAGCATAGACAACGCGACGCAGCATTTGCTGTCGACGACACAGACCACGTCCTACCCGAGTATGGAGACTGGAGATATGGTGAACACTATAAACAGTAATCCGGCACCCATAATACAGCATCAACAGAACAACAACTCAGAGAAGGGGCTGAAGATGCCCGGTCCTCCCCTGCCGGAGAAAATGAAGGAACCGGTGGTAATGCTAGACAGACTGTCCCTGGCGGACCAGGCTCTGATGCAGAAGAGTTTAGCGGCGTTCGCCGAGAAATCGCCGAGTCGCGCTGCGAAAATGGGAATCTCGAATCGTGAGGAGGTTAAGTCCGAGTCGGAGAGTGAGGAGGAAATAGGTAAGAATAATAAGCACTTTAAAGCACGCGCGAAAGAACGACAGGTGCAGCGGGAGAAGGAGAAAGCGGAGAGGAAGAAGACCGAGGAGAAGATGCGCAAGAGAAGGAGGGTACTGGACGACGACGACGACGAGGAGGAGGAAGAGAAGAAGAGTCAGCTGACGCCGATGAAGCCAAAAATTCGAAAAATCGAGAAGAAGCTGGTCCCGGTGTTGGCCAAGCTCAGCGTGGAGGAGCTGATGGAGACGAACACGTATCAGCGTTTCAACACGACTATAGAGACGATATTCGAGAATACAGAAGACGCGACGACCAACGCAGAGTTCGAGGACGACGGCGACGTGCCTCCGGAGCTGTTGATCCCCAAGTACCAGCTGCACGATCTGTGCACGGAAGCGGCTAAACTGAAGTCCCTAGGAGCGATGGAATCGATCCCCGCGGACAGGTTAGTCAGACTGTTAAACATCCTGGAGAAGAACATTCGCGATGGTGCGAAGGTCTCGCCGCTCGCTGATCCTGACGACGACATCGAGGAGAGTCGACTGTGGATGCAGCTGGCGATGGAGAGAGTGCAGCGTGCGGTGGACGCATCTCTGATCGCGTTACACATCATGACGTCGAACAACATGCCGAAGATGGTCTACCTGGAGGATGTGATCGACAGAATAGT
Source organism: Seladonia tumulorum (assembly GCA_913789895.3). Lineage (NCBI taxonomy): Eukaryota > Metazoa > Arthropoda > Insecta > Hymenoptera > Halictidae > Seladonia > Seladonia tumulorum. The sequence continues at coordinate 36,421,936 of OU565266.1, forward strand.
TCTGTTCATGAAGTTTCAGCTGCAGAACACCATCTACCCTTCTTTCGATCCTGTTTATAAGATAGACACGAAAAACAAGACTGACAATTATAATTCTAGCGGCCGTAAGAAGAGAGGTCACATGAAAGAGGTCCGTGAGAAGAGCATCCTACAGGTGTACAACAAGATGCACGAGCTGGTCGGTCTGCTCGCGGAGCTGCTGAACATACAGATGCTGACGGACACCAGTGTTCTGCACGCGTCCACGCTGGGCGTTGCGCCCTTCTTCGTCGAGTCCGTCAGCGACCTTCAGCTGAGCGCGCTGAAGCTCGTCACTGTCATCTTTACGAAGTACGAAAAACACAGGAGATTGTTGCTAGACGATATACTGGCATCGATAGCCCGGCTACCAAGCAGCAAACGGAGCCTGAGGACGTACAGATTGAACTCCGAGGATCACATACAGATGCTGACGGCTTTGGTGCTGCAGCTGATCCAATGCGTGGTCGTCCTATCCGACAATGTGATCCCGCAGCAGAAGAAGTCACCGGAAGAGGAAGAGAAGAAGGAAGAGAAAAAGGAGGAGAAGAAGCCGAGCTTCGTGGACGCAGACGTGTTGATCATCAACAAGTACGAGACGGCCACCAGAATAGCGGGAAATTTTTTAACCGTGTTCCTGAACAAGTGCGGCAGCAAGGGTGAGGAGATCGACTACAGACCGCTGTTCGAGAACTTCGTGCAAGATCTGCTCGCTACCGTGAACAAACCGGAATGGCCGGCGGCCGAGCTACTTCTTAGTCTGCTCGGGAACCTGCTCGTAGGACATTTCTCGAACAAAAGCTCGGACATGTCGCTTCGAGTGGCATCCATCGATTACCTGGGCGTCGTCGCGGCCAGACTGCGAAAGGATGCGGTCAGCTCGCACTGTAAATTGTCCACCATCGATCAGATCATCAAGGACATCAAGATAGAGCAGCAGAAGGACTCTGATTACGACCAAGTCAAGGATAAGGAAATCCACGGGCTGAGCGAGGACGAGGAGAGGACCGTTTTTTTACAGAAGGTATTGCTGGACTACTTGGCCGTGAACGGGACAAAGGACTCTGCATTGGGCTACGCTCGTCACTTCTATCTGGCGCAGTGGTACAGGGACTGCGCAGTGGAGAAGTCTAAGGTTGGCCAGGTTAAGAACAGCCCCAGCAAGAAGATGCACAAGAAGAGGGTCAAGAAAAAGAACAAACATCACTCGAGCGACCAAGACTCAGAGTCCGATCTGGACGAGCCGGACCCGGATGAGAACGACAATAACGACCAGAAGAACTCGGAGGCATACAGGATCATCGAGGCGAAGAAGAAGTACATTATAAGTAGAATAAGACCGTACAGCACAGGCACGAAACCGGACATCCTTCAGACGTACATCGACTACAACTCGGCGGAACTAATATCGCAATACCTCGCCTCGAAAAGGCCGTTCTCGCAGAGTTTTGACAGATACCTGAAGCAGATTCTGCACGTACTGACCGAGTCGTCGATAGCGATACGGACGAAGGCGATGAAATGTCTGACGATGATCGTCGAGGCTGATCCGAGCGTTTTGGCCAGAGGAGACATGCAGCTGGGCGTGAAGCACTCGTTTCTGGATCACGCCACGTCCGTGAGGGAGGCAGCCGTCGACTTGGTAGGGAAATTTGTACTAAGTAGGCCGGAATTAATAGATAAGTATTACGACATGCTGTCGGCAAGAATCCTAGACACCGGGGTCAGCGTCCGGAAACGCGTGATCAAGATCTTGAAGGACATCTGCATGGAGTGCCCGGACTTCCCGAAGATACCGGAGATCTGCGTGAAGATGATCAGACGGGTGAACGACGAGGAAGGCATTAGGAAATTAGTGATGGAGGTGTTTCAAAACATGTGGTTCACGCCGGTCAGAGAGCGTCCCACCCTGGACTCCGAGTCGTTGTTGAGAAAGGTGATGAACATCACGGATGTCGTGGCAGCTAGCAAAGACATGGGCCTTGAGTGGTTCGAACAGCTGCTGGTAAGCTTGTTCAAACCGAAGGAGGACAAAGACGATAGTACAAAAATGCAAACCGAGCCGCCGAAGGCGTTGTTGACTGCGTGCAAGCAGATTGTTGATTGCCTGATCGAGAACGTTCTCCGATTGGAGGAGACCAATCTGGAGGCTGAGAAGTCGGAGAAGAAGGGATCCTCACAGAGGCTGGTCGCTTGTTTGACCACTCTCTACTTGTTCGCGAAGATACGACCGCAGTTGCTGGTGAACCACGCGATCACATTGCAGCCTTATTTAAGTTTAAAGTGTCAGACGCAGGGCGACTATCAGATAATCAGCAGCGTGGCGCACACCTTGGAGCTGGTCGTGCCGCTGATGGAGCATCCCAGCGAGACTTTTTTAGCCCAGCTGGAAGAGGACTCTGTCAAGCTGATCCTGCAACACGACCGGTCCGTTGTTGCTAGCTGCTTGTCCTGCTTAGGTTCCATAGTTAACAACGTGACGAGAAATTTTAAATTGATACGGGACTGCTTTAAGAAATATTACGGACATCTAACCGAGTACAAATCGTTCTACGAGAAGGATCCAACGAATCCGATGCTCCTCAAGTACAGGCCGTTCGTCAGGCGGGCGTTGTTCACGGTCGGCTTGTTGCTACGACACTTCAATTTCACCGACCCGGAGGTGATCGAAGGCCTGGCGGAAAACATCAAAGACCAGGTGTTCGAGACGCTCAACTACTTCGTGAACCTTGACAACGACGACATCAAACAGTTTACGCTGTCTGCGATCGGCTCCCTTTGCATACGGCATTACGAGTTCATGTTGTTGCCCGAGCTAAAGGAGCTCTACCACCATCTGCTCACGTCCGAGAACGCGCTGGTTCACATGAGGATCCAGGTGTTGAACAATGTCGAGGTGTACCTGCAGGAGGAGGACAAAAGGATGATCAAGCAGGACATGGAGTGGGCCAAGAGATCCAAGCAGGAAAACCTGAAGGAGATGGGGGATGTGTCCTCGGGTATGGCCAGCACCGTGATCCAGTTATACGTCAAGGAGATCCTCGAAGCTTTTTTGCACGCGAACGTGAGCGTTCGGCACGCTGCCCTTAAGGTGATCCAGTTGATTCTGGCGCAGGGCCTGGTCCATCCGGTCCAAATCGTCCCGTATCTCATTTGCATGAGCACGGACTGCGAGAAAGCGGTGAGCCACAGCGCGGACAAACAGCTGCAGGACATCGAGAAGAAGTATCCCGGCTTCATTCATATGAAGTCGCAGCTCGGTATCAGACTGAGCTATCGGCTGCAGAAGATCCTGCAGAACGAGATGACGGTGAGAGGTATGCGGGTGAAGGAGGGTGAGTTTCCGGGGGCGTTGAACGGTTTTCTCTACACGATCCTGAGGAACACGAAGCAGCAGAGGCGGGCGATCGTGCTGTCCTTCCTGAAACAGTTCGACGAATCCGCGAAGACGAGCCTGTCACAGATGCTGTATTTGGCCGACAATCTCGCTTACTTTACATATCAAGTACAGGACGAGCCGCTGTTCATCATCCATCACATCGACATCATCATCTCGATGTCCGGCACGAATCTGGTGCAATCGTTCAGGGAGGCGTTACTACCCAAAGAAGGTAGTCAACAGATCCAGCAACAACAACAACAACAACAACAGCTACAGTTACAGCTACAACAGACGCAGTTTCAAACGCCGTTAGGCCCTGACGGCCAGCCTCGGCCGGATCAACTGTTGTCGGCGTTGGAGGACGAAGAGGACGACGAAGAAGATGAGGATGTCCTCTTGGCGAGGTTACCCGGCGACACCACTCTACTGAGAGAGTACATCACAGCGAGTCAAGGGTTTCTACTACTGCTGACACTGAGGCAGCACTTGAAGGATCTGTACGGCTTCTCGGATCAGAAAATCGGCCAGTACTCGCCCACGGAGGCCGCGAAGGTCTATGAGAAAGCCGTGAACCGAAAGAGCAACCTGTTGTTCAAACCAAAGGCCACCCTACACAGACTAAAAGAGGACGTCAACAACGAGGAGCTCGACGCCGAGGGCAGGAAGAAGTTGGTCAAGGAGTATCTGGACTTCAAGCAGTTGATGCTCAAGTTCGACCTTGAGGAGCAGGAGGACGAGGCCAACGACGGAGATACGAGCGGCAAGCATCACCCGGAGAAAGTGAAGATGACGCACCACTCCGAGATGGAGGGTAAACTGAGGGACGCACACGCGGTTGGCAACTACCAGGGTAACGTGAACTCGACGATCGAGCACGCAAACAACTCTGTGAACTCCATGGCTGGTTCTGGACCTGTACCAGTGCCCATGCAGGCCATGCAAGCCATGCAGGCAATGCATCCACCGCCCGTGCCCCCGCAGATGCAACCGCGCGTACCGAAGCTGACGATACACGCGCACTCGGAGGCGAAGGAGCACCGTAAGCACCGCTCGCACAAAACGGAGAAGGTCAAGAAGCATAAAAAGAAGAAGAGGAGAAGAATCTCCGACAGCAGCGACAGCGGCGAGGACTACAGTGATCCTGACTTTCTGGTGTGAGTGCGGTGGTGTCCGCGCCCCTGTGTACATATATATACGCTGTGTGTGTGAGTGTGCCAGCGTGCGTGCGTGCGTGCTTGCCCGCGTGCACACGTTTTTACACGTGTCGTGCATGCGTGCTCGCTGCGCCCCGGAGACAGTCGTGCCTCGCGGGTTGCCTACTCGCCATCTCCCGAAACACCCGCAACCACCAGTGCCCGGACGCTCGCAACATGGCGACGGACTGTTTTACCGACGGAGCCGTGAGTGCTCTGTGAACTGTGTACAGAGAACGCTGGTGCTCGACGTGAGTGCGTGACATGCGAGAGATGTATAATAATTATAACGAGAAAAAGTGAGAGAGAGAGAAAGGGAGTACGGTATGGTCGCGCCAATCGCGAATCATCGTTTTTGTCGTGAACGGTGCGTACGCGGGAAATATGAAAGAGGATAACGTGATACCGTTTCGTCTGTTTCAGTTTTCCCGTGTATTCATCGTTCACGACAAACACGCTGGTCGGCGATCAAGCGAACGTTCCGTACAAAGTATAATTGAATCAAGGGAGAAAGAATCACAGAATTTTAAATAACGATTTTAGAATTAATCTTGTTGGCTAGGACGAATACATACAACACACACTTACACGCACACATACACACACGGAGAGACGGTGGGTGCACGTTCAGATACGTTCGAGGGATGGAACTTGGTGCAGTCGCTTCCTTGTTCCGCTTCTTACACTTCGTTCACGTTTCTCGGCTCGGGGCAGCGTAGCGCAGGTTTATTCTGCAACAAGTCCGAACCAAATTGCAAAGGTACACCGCGGTGTAAATACTATCGAATAATAACGGTAACGTTTCATCACGATTAGGTATTTAATTGTTTCTTTTTTTCGAACAGGGGGGAAAACCAAATTTCACCGACGATGAGAATTCAGGGAACAGGGAAGCCGGCTGCCGACTTTGAACAAACGAGCGACTAATAGCAAAATTTTCTGTTTCTGTTCGAGAGGAGAGAGGAAAGCGAAACTTGGGACACGACGAGAACAAAAAAAAAAAAGAACCTGGCGGATCCGTTAAACTTGCTCCACGGCGTGTATAATAGAACGTGTGTAGTTAAAGAAACACATTGCCTATGCATTACGAGAGTGAGGGAGAGAGAGAATGCGACAGACAGGGAGAGCGAGTGAAAGAGAGAGAGAGAGAGAGAGAGCGAGAACGAAAGAGAAAAATAAAATGTTGTTTGTAATATCTGTACATACAAATTTCAAGTAAAGTATCTTATTTTCTTACAAACTATATAGCGGTGACATTTAAACGAAGAATACTTAAGATTTTGTTGTAATATTAAGTATTTATTCAGAATTCATGTTGTCCCAATATAGTTTGCTTTATGCACTCGTCTTTGGTGTATCGAAGGATGAAATGGAAAAGTAACAAACAAAAAAGTATCGTTTTTATACAAGCTTAGGAGTAAAATAATTGTAGTAATTTACTCTCGACCGGGAAACAAAAGGAATGGGGGAGTGGAAAGAGAGGCAGTGAAAGCAAGAGAGAGAGAGAGAGAGAGAGAGAGAGAGATAGCACGCGCGTGTGCGAATGTATGCGTGAAACAGGCCGACCTGCGAAACGAAGGAGCAACAGTGAACGAAAAAAAAGCGTCGGAGCTAGAACAAGCCTATAAAAGAAAAAAAAAGGACAAGGTGGATCAGGAAGTAAACTAATCGAGTCGCGCGGTTGTCTGTCAATTTGTTTCTTTTTTTTTTGTTTCCTCCTCGACGACGCGAGGCCCGCACGCGCAGCCAAGGATACGGTTCGAACTCGGTACTGGCCTTGAAACGCTGGTATCGTGCTCGTGGATCGACCGATCGCTCGATACACGCCGATCGCTCTTTCCATCGCGATGAATCGTCTTTTTTATACGTTTATAGAGCCCCACCGGCTACCGTTGACAATTAATAAAAGCAACTCGAACGCGAACAGCCGGAATCCCGGGCTGCGACGCGCGGGCCAACTCCTATCCCGGTCGCGAGAACTCACGGTCGACCTTCGCGAGGAGGAAACAATACTTCCGGACTGCCGCGCGATCCAATCGGACGCTGATTTCGAGTTCCGTGAGACCGGTGGTCGACGTTATCTTTTGTTTATCGTGCGGCATCGGCAAAAGACCACCGGATCGAAGATAAGCGTCCTATAGGTCCGGGGAGGGGCAGGGGTCGGTCCGCGCGGTTTGTTAACGAACGCAGGCGAGCGAGGTCTAAGCGATACGCTTCTTTCGTTTTACCATTTAAAAGTAGCACTCTATTTGGGGCCCAGATGTACATTCATCTATATCACTTCAATAAATCTGGCAGCAAAACAAATCGATGGATTCATTCGATTAGCTATTAAGAGTCTGAACTGCTCGATGGGAAACGTCCGGAGACCGTTCGATCCGTTGACCGGACCGTCCGTTCTTTTTATTATCGACTGAATCGTTTCCTTGGATCTCTTTGACGGATCGAACGAGCATGCTTCTTTAATACTCGAGCACCGTGGACTGTTGTCCTTCGGAGTTCAATCTACTGAAAAGTTGTTCATATTCTCTGTCCAGACGGTTCCGAACTTTTTTTCTTTTTACAAACTAGAGACGCGAGAAGTGCACAGTCAATTTCGTCGAGGATCGACTGTAATTCTAAGTATTCGTTCCCAGGATTGTCGTAGGCGACAACTCCAATGTTGAATCGTTCCAACGATTCCCAGGCGTTTCCCGTTTTCCGAAGTCTCCCGAAAAAACGCGCGCGCGTTCCCCTTCGCTCAGAACGCTTCGAGGATTCGTTTTTTTCTTTCAGCGAAGGAAATGCCTCGCGATCTAGGATCTCGAATCTCTACCGTCCCCAGAATGTGCAATGCTAGAAGTTAGAGAGAGAAACCATTTTCCGCGGAGCAGGCGTGTTCGAGTCTGCAAACTCGAGCGAGAGAGGTCGAGGATCGCGTGGTTTCTCCGTCTCCGAAGAGCGGGCCCCGAGGTCGAGTGCGTTCGTTGCGAGCTCGCCGGACCCCTTCGCGGCTCGATTCCTTTCCGTTTATGGTACTTAAATACTTAGAAATCAAAGAAAATTGCAAAGTTTATTTCCCGGAGTTTCGCTCTTGACGCGCCGGCAATTTCTTATTTTTAATTCACGTTACATTCTCGGAACGAGAAGTTTATTATTAGATTGCCGGTACGATTGGGTGCAATTTTAAAAACCAGCAAGGCCAACCCCTTGCACTAATGATTTATTTTGCGATTACGATGATTGGAACTTCTTCGACGTTTATAATTGACTAGGAAAAAATACATACAGACTTATTTGTAATCACGACACTGAAGAAAGAATGAAATATTTGATTCCTGTTTCTTGCAATATAGAACATGTATATTTTACATGAACACCCGCACACTATTGATATTTTGATCGATTGAACCTAAGCGTATTAGGAGAGTTTCTGTTTTATTGTCACTTGTTGCGCTTCGGATCGGATCAGTCGAGAGTGCGACACCGTTTCGGGGCTTGACAACAAACGCGGGAGGGTTGAAGAGTCTCTGGCTAGGGGTAGTAGGACGGATCTTTGACTGTACAAAAATGTTCGTGTGTGTACATATTTATTATTGTATGTATAAATTCCTGCGCTGCGAGGAGGTTGTGTCGTTGTTTCGTTGCATCGAGAGCGAAGAGCGCGCGTGTGTGTGTCTGATAGCCGAAAAATGTTGGGACGGGGTTGAACGAAGAGGGAGGGTGCGATGATTGGTATTGGGGCTGGATCAAGGACGAGGAAAACGAGGTCGAGTGCGTGCGAACGTATGGGACAAGTTGGAGCGTTTTTCATTAAACACTTTATTGTTCGTTGTAATAAACTTCTAGAAGGTATACATTATAAATTCTAAACAGTTATATATTTCTATGTGCATATATACATATATAGGCCGGTATATATGTATGTATACATAGCGTGGAACGGAGGAAGAGCGATAACCGATATCTTGTGAAGTCCGCGTTTCGATTCGAGTGATTGTGAATCGTAAAAAATTACTACGAGAAATAAGCGAATAAACAAATAAATGAAAAAAAATTACTGAAGCGAGAGGGAGAGTGAGTGCGTGAGTGTGAGACGAGGAGAAGAATACGTCACCCTGATTGATCGTACTCAGCACAGTACGGAAGCACATTTGTATTATAACATTATACATATATAAATATAAATATAATTGTATCACCTATGTTTTTTGTATTTGGTAATCTAACAAGAGCGCGAACGCGAGAGAATGGGAGAGAGTGACAGTGACGGCGGAGAGACAGAGAGGGAGTGTGAGAGAGAGAGCGAGAGCGAGAAGGATATCGAATTAACGAGCAGAAGGTTCATAGAAAGTATATTATATATTTGAGTAAATGGATCCTGAGGCTTGGCGTCGTCCACGACGCCGGACGGGTCACAATAAACGATCATCTTTGTATACTTATAAGGGGCTTTGTTCCTTCTTTCTTTCTGTTCTACCGCTTAGATGGGGGTCGGGGAATCGAATATCGAGGTCCATTTCGGGAGCCCGTGCGGCCCGGGCTTGGACCAGGCCAAGCCTCGTTTACTCAATAACTTATTATGTACATCGTCTGAAGAAACAGGTACGTTCGTAAAGAAAAAAAAGAAATAAACAATTAAGTATGTATCAATCGGTTTCGTTTATTCCTGCTCTCCACCCACGACACCGTTGATCTCAGTTCCCGAAGCAAGTACAACTACTTTCGAGAACAAATACTGGTAAGGTTCACTGTTCTTCAGCCTGTAAAACGCGATCCACGTTTTTCTTTGGCAGAAACGCGACGGATAGATCTCCAGGCTTCTAAGTTTTCAGTCTTATTGCACACATTTCTGCATCGGATTCTCAGTTCCTAGGACCGGCAGACTCCTCGTTCCGCCATCGAACGCACCTGTAACACGGTTCGCGTGTAAATAAAGTGACGATTAAGGTTGACCATTAAGCGACGCTCCGGTTACCCACATTCTTGGAACGTCTTTGATGAACTGCGGCTCGTTGGGACGTCTCTCCGAGCTCTTGCACTTTTCCCGCCAGACAGCCGTGCTGTCCAGCAGCGTGGAGAAGTCTCTCGTTTTCAGAAAGTCCGACATCCTCGTCGTCGGCAGTTCCAACTTGTTCAACCTCTGATTGCGCAGTATCCGGTCTTTCCTCCTCTTCGCGTACTCTTTGTCTTGTTCTCTGCAATCGCCGATGTTAATTAGTAAACTGCGGATCTTTGTGCAAAATAAAAATTGCCCAAGAAACAGAAGTTACCTGAACGCTTTGATCAACGCAGAGTCGAATTTCTCCTTGGAGCTCGCGCTCGACTCTCTGGACGCGCTTTCCAGAGCCTTCTTCTTCCTGTAGTCCTCCAGGGCTCCTCGGATTCTCTCCTTCTTCCGTCTCCTCTCGTTCTCCTCCATCTCCCGCTTCAATTTCACCCGGAGCCTCAATTGTTCCTCGTCCATCCTACTCTTGTTCTCCTTCTCGATCCGCCATTTCCGAATCAACTCTTTCTTCTCGCTGTCGTTCGACTCCGCGCTGTTGCTCGACCTCGTCGCCACTCTCTTCGCCGGCTGTATAGTCTTTTCCATTGTCGTTTTATCATTTTTGTCATCCTCTTTCGGATCGTCGTCCTCCACGAGACGATCGTCGACGATTTGATCCGTTTCCTCCATGGATCTTGTCTTCTCCAGCTCTCGTTTCCTCCGCCATTCCTCCACCGCCATTTTTTGCTTTTCGCGCAACGTTTGGTACAATTTGTACCATGCCTCGTGATTTACTATGGTCTCCGTGGACAGGTCCGGGCATTTCTTCTGAATGGCAGCGACCAGCGCCGGCACGTTCTCGCATTTCTGCCGCGTCTTCAGGAAGTACAGATGATCCTCCATACTCCAGTTGTCCGTGTGCCCTGTCGCAAAATTGAGAATACATTCAGTGGAGCCATCCTCGACGTGCAAACGACCCGATCACCTGTTTTTGCCACCAACACGTGGAAATCCTGAACATCTCTGTGATCCGATTTCTCCATTCTGATCTCCATTCGATCCTGAGGAGACGACAACGCGTTCCCCCGTAGCTTTTCGCATTTCTGCAGCTGAGGTGCGAATTCCCGCAGCTCGTTATCGAGCGCAGCTTGCTCCTGTGCCAACGTCTCGCGAACCGAGCAGGATCCCGTCAAATCCTGGATCTTTTGCGAAAGTTTGAACAGCTTCAGCCGGTACGTGTTTACGTCTAAACATAACAAAATCATCGTTTTATATTCTTCGGTGATAAATATGGGAAAATCGAGGGGGACAACAGTGATTACCCAGCTTCTTGATCTCTTTTGGGTTCTTCGTAACGTTCCTGGCGAACTCCAAATCGCTGGCGATGTCCTCCATGCGTCTGTACAATCCTCTCACAAAGTCCTCCCTGAAAAACGCGAGTCGAATTGCCATTGTTCAATGAGTGAATTAATGAAGTACCTTTTCATAGACAAGTTTCTGTGGGTGTGGACAATATCCTGCAACAAGGTTGGTTCTATCTTCATGTTCTCGATCGCGGTGACCAGTCCCCTCTCGATCACGTCCTCCTGCTGCTTCAGCTTCAGCAACGGTTTCAGGTACAGCTCCCTTTCCGCGGAGGACACTCTCCTCCTTGTCGAGCCATTCCTTTCTGCAGATTTTCGAACGATACTGTCGCTCATGGGCGTCAACGATTTAATCACGATCCTCTATTAATTGCACGTACGCGAATCGATCACGAAGCTGATGTATTCCGTGGCTCTGTGCTTTATGGGTTTCCATGGCAATTCACCATAAACTTCGGGTTGCACGCGCTCGTTGCACCTGTTCATTTAGTATTTAGAACATAGAAACGAGAAATTCAACCAAGCTGACCTGTGAGTTAATCTTTCGTCGGGTTCTTAATTGGTCAATTAATATTTTAATGATTGTACTGAGGATGTAAATCGCGGGTATGCTTCATGAAATGCACTAAATGCTATTTAAAATTGGCATTCCTCCCATCGGAGGTCCCTCCATTTATTATAGGTATATCATCTAAGCTTCTCGTGGATTTAGTTGCAACATTTATCATTCGTCAGCGTAGAGGGCGTAAGAAATCTAGTTGTTAACGATGTCGGTATTTCAGATCGTAGAGGGCGTAAGAAAATCATTTGTTTACATGTGAGACAAGAAGCCCCATATGGTAATAGGTCTATCCTGTACCTCGTCGGTGGTTCTATGTATTCAGGTAGCGAGAGCGTCACGTTTCGCGATGTTGGTATTTCAGATCAGTGATAGTTCCACGTTCTTAGTTCCACAACCGATGAGAGTATCTCGGCATTGGGGCCGTTACCGACCGCTCCCAGCACCCACTCTGCACCCACTTTAGGCCCGCAGCACCGACGAGAGATATTTAAAGACAGCCAGCCTTACGGGAGAACGTGTCTCACGAAAAATACGGTGTCTTCTACCGTCCTCTAGAATAGATTTTGGCTGGAGTAAGAAACAGAAGGCCAACTACGGTATTTCGTCGGTGCAGAAGACCACTAAGGAAATTCTCGTCGGCGAGAAGGTGAATCATCACGGAACCATATCGATTATTTATTACATTCTCCGACGAACGTATTCGAATTAAACAGATATTTTTTTTTAGTGTTGCTTTTTAAGACGTAAAATATTAAAAGTAAAGCTAATATCAAGGACAAAAAATTCCTAGAAATATTGTACGTAAGAAAGTATTAAAGCATAATTTAGAGATAGCACAATTTGTAATTTACAAATATTTCATACTTTGTTATGTCGGAGAAGCATTCTAATTTGTCTTGATTTCAAAATTTCGTGTGAATCGTTCGATTCGGATCAATTGCGATAATCGAATAGTGAGATGCGCGCGCAGGCTTCCTGAGCAGCCATTAGTCTTCCTTGGCGCTCAGGAGAACTTAGACAAACTATGTAAGAGAGCATATTATTTAGTTTGTTTAAATAACTAAAGTACGCCTAGTCATCAGATAGTGGCAGAAAACGAAAGTCGAGCTCATTAAAACTCGGGAACAATAGTTTCTGCCAGAGTTTCGGCATTTTATTCCGAAATACGTGAGTTTAAAATTTGACTTCTCTGCTCCTTCTCGGGACACAATATTTCATATTGTTTTATACCGATTTGTTTAGAAATTGTTAATGCATGATTTAAAATTATTCTATTTGTAATAAATAAAGACAAGACGAATAGTACAAGAATAGAAAGTATTTGCAGGGGAAAAACTTTAATTGCTACGAAATCCTCATAAAAAACAATTAGTGCAAAGTGATTTTTTTGAAAAATTCCTAAATTTTCGGAAATCCCCTCTATTTCGTTTACTTTTTTATTAAAATATTCCACTAATGTTCATATTCTCTGAATTTTGATCTTTTTTATTATTTATTGGTAACAGGTATTAATTCGATTTTTTAGGCATACCCTCCAACCACTTGCCAAGGAACACAGACGTTATGCAACAACAACATCAAAACAACAATGTGAGTTTCATTAATTATTTACTTATTATTATCCTTATAACTGTGGCTGGAGTAAGTAATAGAAGGCCAGCGACGATATCTCGTCAGTGCAGAATACATATTCGAATTCCAAAGATTTTTATTTATTGTTGTTTTTAAGATGTAAAACATTAAAAGTAATACTAATATCAAGAATTAAAAATTCCTAGAAATATTGTACGTAAGAAAGTATTAAAGCATAATTTTATAGATAATTGTTCCAAGAATCGATCTGTGTGAACGGAACTATGTTGAAAACCAGAGTAACGTTTATTTGACATATTATTCCGAATAATAAAGAGTTTGAGAGAGAATTAATATAACGTGGATGAATTAATATAATATAACTTTGAATTTCAAAACCTTTTTTGCACGTCATTCGGTAACCAATTCTTCGAATTGCTCAATGCTGAATTGCTCATTGTCTGTCGTTTGATCTAATATAAACGAAGTTATCCTTTTTTTTTTGTGTGGTTACACAGAGTCATAAAGACGGCAAGGCAGCCCTTGTAAACAGGTATGAACATCCCTTTGTGAGGCAACAATTGTCGAGCCACCTCTTGCGCCGATCCCAATACAAGGGAGGGGGATCCCAATCGCCGATCATCGGAGACAATCGTCACCAGTACGGGCCTCGCGCCCCCCACCACTACTCGCGGCCGCGATGATCAGGCCGCGTCTTCAGTTTCATATCAAAAGTGAAAGTGAGAGGACGTACTTTGGATATCTCCACCAACTACCCTCTGACCTTGTGAAGCGTGTCGTTTGAAGACGCAGAAAAATTCTACGACGCAACACAAGGACCTTTCCGTGGTGAGTACCATTTTTCTGTGTTTTATCATTCGATAGAAGTCCGAGATTATTTATCGTGATTTTTATTAAAATTAATACTGTGCTCACTGACGTCAAATTTCAATTTATTCTCGAGTCGTTGTTGTCTTCTCCCGATAATTTTTTTCTTTTTGCGTCGTGGCGATCAAACGTATTTACATTCGTGTCGTGCAATAGAAATTAATTTTATTTAATTTTGATTTTATATTCAATTTTAACTATTTATTTCCTATTGAGTATGAATCCATTGTTTATTGAATTGTATATATTTGTTGTATCAAATATCGATAGTTTCTAACGTATTGTTCAATAGCGTTTCTAGCTTATTTTAAATATTTTTTATGAGACATTTTTCAATTGTGTTATTTTTCAAATGTCATTTTAGAAAATTTTTTTTTATGTGCCAATTTAAAATTAATGTAGAGTTGCGTAGAAAAATTAAAGTGCACACGGGAGTTTTACGTATTATAAAATTTAATAAATTAACTTCACGAATAATAATGCACTGGCCGCGTTTTTTTTTTTTTTGAGACGTTCAATACGTATTTAATATTATGAAAATTTGTTAATAATTTTATTCAAATGAACTTCTCAAACCAAAACTTTTGGACCTTTTTTTATATTTTTTTTTATGAATCATTATATTAATACATTGTTGATTGTACTATATATGTTTGTCGTATGTTTGTAATCGAATTCTATTTTATATATCTCTCGTATTTATATTTTGAAGGTTCCTTCAACTCGAGAACACCAACTTTCAACATATTTCAACTTTCAATATTGCCACGATGACCAATAACGACATCGTTAGCTACGATCGAGAGCCATCGTGTCGTCCTTTCTTCAAGAGGGAGAGAATGTAAGTATCAAAAGACATATATTTCCAATTAAATTATTTTATTAAATATTTTCTTTTTAAATTATTTGAATGAATGAATTTTACGAATCATTTTTTTAATATCTTCTTGTTTCCTTGTTTGATTACAGGACTCTAACGGAGCATTCGCGCCCCTCCAACAATTAGTAAGTACAAAAAGAACTGTATTTTTTCTTCCTATATTTGATCAGTAGATTTGATATTGTTTTTGACGAGTACAGTGACCGCGGGAAACGCTAGGCCTTTCCCGCGGGTAGTAATCTGTTTCTTAGATAGGTAGGGTTTTTTGTACGTCGCGTTTTTTTTTAAATAATACAATTTCGATAATGGTATCACCAAATTTCTAGAAGATACAGATCTTCCGTCATTTGGTATACGATTACTAGAGTTATCACTTATCATTGAGATAATTATTAATTTTTTAAATTCATTTAAAGTTAAATAAAAAGCGTATTTTAAAGTTCGACCTTACGTACAAAAAGACGATTCGCGACGGATAGATCCTTTGAACAAAGCAAATACGCACATGAATTTAACCTGTGTTACTTTCACTAGTACTTTACATTTGGTAGAGTATCCTTTCCATTGTTTCGAAACTTTACTTTGTTAATGGATCGTCCGAGGGATTTTAAATATTTTATTAAAGATTGCAAATAAATAAATTAAATAAATTAAAATATTTCTCAGTCTGTTTGCTTATCAATTAAAATTTTGTATTAGTTCTTTCAGTTACTAAATATTTTTTTCATAAATTAAGATAATCTTTTGAATTTCAAGTAGAGTCATTTCTCAAGAATGTATGAACATTAGCCCGTATAAATAATCTAATGAATTCTTTTAGTTAGGATTTTCAGGATATTAAGGTTCCCTGTTCGTTGCTCGAATCCTCTCGCGTGCCCAGGTGCTACTCGGGAAGGTGAGAGCAACGGGCACATGGAATATTGTTTTAATAATATATATTTGTGTGGCGACTGATAATGGCCAGTGTATCGTGCACGACGTATTTTCCACTTGTGTGCGTGTGCGATTAGGCAGTGGAATTGCGTCGGATTTTCAAATTAGATTAAATAACGCATATTCCCGTCGATCTGTGACATGCTACATAGATCTTCATGGAATATGTTCGCGAGTAGCATTTCTAAAAACTACGTTTGTAACATTCAGAATTACACGTAGTTCAATTGAGACTCGAAAATAGTTTGTTATTTCAATTTACCAATTAATATCGCAAAGGTCACTACCATTGTCAGTCGATTTCAGTGAAACTGGTACGTACCTTAACTGTGTTTGTATGAGGTTTCGACGTTAGGGTGTCGGAGGCGTCCCGGGACGTGCTCTCTAGGTATTAGGCTTTTGCACCCTGGCGTCTGAATGGGAATCGTTGAGTGAATGTGTTGGTGTGCTTGTATTTTTTGCCATTTTTTAAATATAGGACTAGGTAGGGTTAGGTAACTTGACTTCTTGGTGTGAATGTTAATTTTAAGTAGGTAGGAGCCGGGGCTGGCTACCGTTTTCTCTTTCGGGTAGGCCGTGATTCGACCGGTAGTCAGTTTCTGGAAGAGCTTGAAGTATCGTTCTCGAATCGAAATCGAACGAGGCATGACGTTCGATGGATGATTTGTCTTCGATTCTTCTTGCTCGCATAGCTTTTCGCGGACGCGGACCTGCTCGATTGCACCAGGGGAACAATCGACTTCTCTCGAGACTTGTGATTCGTCTCGAAAGTCGTCGATCGTTTTCCCTGCGAGCACGTTTAGGGTTTCAGATGTTCGGCGGACCACGAAGAAAAAGAAGAGGCCCGACAAACTGTCATTCAAGAGGGCAGCAACTGCATGTGTTGTATCGTTACTACCTTGTCACTATACTCGTCAGTAGAAATATTTCAAGTAGTTGTAGAAAAGTAGTTAGTTGCATCAATGGGCAGGCCTCGCCGCCCCAACGATCAGCTGAGATGGGCACATCCGCGATTTGCAGTAGCGTTGCGAAAAAAAACACGCGTTGTATTAAATGATTTTGAACAGGGAGAATCAAAGTTAGTGTTGCGAAGATACTCGCGATTTAGATTGTTTCTAGTTTAGTGTTGCGAATTAAATCGCGATTTCCATTTCATTTCAATTTTATTGCTACTTGAGCCAATTTTTAAAATATAAAGATTTCATAAGAATTTTTATAAGTAAAGTAGTTTTTTTTTCATTCCTCTGTTCCTTGAATTAGCGTTGCGCAGCAAAAAAGAATCGCGTTTGATTTCGAGTCATTTTCGATATTTCAGGCGCCCATGCACGAGCTGCAACGAACCCTCCCTGGTATGGTGCAGGCATTCGCGTTTTCGAATAGAGTTGCGAAAAAATCACAACGGGTTGAATTAGCGTTACGAAAAAATAAAACAGAATTTTTTTACTTACCGCTTTTGTTAATGACAAAGTAAAATGGTGGATGAGCCGGGTCTCTTCACCAATAGACTTTGTCACTCTTCCTGCATGCCTCGCGAATCAATTGATAAAAACATTTCTGTTTGAGAAATTAGCGTTGCGAATTTGATATCGCGATTGTCTTAGTGTTGCGAAAAATACCAACGCGTTGTATTAAGGCGGGATTATTTTCTTGCATATTGGAAAACGTAAAACCTGAGATTTAATGGTTATACTCGCGACCGCGTATATAAAAGTAAATGTTTGACATTGCAGAATTAGTTGCGCAAGAATGCATACGAACATTGAATTCTAGAGATTTTGTTGTATAGATTTTCGAGTAATATTGCTCGAGTTTTGTATTTCAAGTTTAAAGTTTTTGCTACCGTCGAAATGTGGAGCATGTGTCCACCGGACCGCTACACGTCGAGAAAAGAAACGTATTGGTACGTTCTCAGGTCGCAGTTAGCGCAAAATCACGGTGCACGTTGCTACGTTCGATTCCGCGCGGTGTGCCCTAACACACGATTCGTTTGTCGTTCCAGCAATGGAACAAGTGTATCCGTTTTCGTATGACAGTACCATACACAAAAAGAAGACGTATTAAGTTACGTCACCTGTGGTGGTACGCACGACAATGCCATGGTGACCATTGTATTAGTATCTAATGTGATGCGAGCCATGGTGTTGACGAGCCTTACGATGGTGGAAATCACTGTAGCTTCACCTGAACGTAGCGACGTGTGTCTTAGCCATTTGATGGTGTGTGAGCGCTAAATGCTAAGAACCTACCACTGCGTTTTACAAAGCATGTATTTTTTTAACGTAGTGGTCCGATCGGGTTAGAATACATACACTTTGTGTATGTATAACGTATCGAACGCCTCGTCGGCCCGCAAGGTAAAAGACGGGGTATCTTTACGTAGGGACCGCGCAGTAATTTTGTCGATGGAATTCAGTGTTCGTTGCACCATAGAAAACTGATTTTGCAATGTTCGAATTTGTAATAATAGTAGGGACCGCGAAGTATATTTCCCTGCTCGCGTGATAGAGTAAGAAATAGAGATTCGTATCGATCTGATACGAATGTTTTCCGATATGCAAACGGTAGAAAATCCTGCCTTTTAGAGTTGCGATAAATGAAATGCCACACTTCACCCTGACATTGATTTATTCCTCGCTTGTTACTTAATAGAGATCAATTGAATTTGTATTTTGTGTTCAACAGGTCTTCATCTATACTATTCATCGCTACCATTGTTACTATAGCCTATTACTCTTGTTTCCATATCGTAGGGATTAGGATACGTTTAGAGTTTATGATATTGTTAGGGTTCGGGAAAATTTAAAAATATCATTAGAGTTTGATTGCTTGGCTTTGTTTGTTTATTTCCACCCGCTTCTCGGGTATTTCCTTTTATGGATGTCTTTAAAGGAATTTGTGCGTGGATGGTATGTATTTACATTATTGGGGTTTGCTGATAACCGATTGAGTTCACTCGCCGATATGCGTTTGGCTTCATTCGTTGATATCGAAAATTGTCTGGGATTCGAGGTACTGTGACCCATGGGGGTAACATGCAGTCTCCGGTCTTAGTATTGCGGTCCTTATGGGCCGCAGTCGGTCTGGGGACTGAACTGTTGCCGTCATGTGCCGCAATCCCTCGCTCGAGATACTCTGTGACCCATGGGGGTAACATGCGGTCTCCGGTACTTAGTATTGCGGTCCTTATGGGCCGCAGTCGGTCTGGGGACTGAGCTGTTGCCGTCATGTGCCGCAATCTCCCGCATCCCTTACATGTTTTCCCCGGTGTAAATACTTACTCCGCCGCTGGCTTTTTGGGGAAACCCAGCGAGACCCCGGGTCGAGAATATGACATATCTATATATACAATAATTTATATATGTATGTATAATATATTTATATATTATATATATTATATTTATGTTGTAATATATATATGTTCAACCCGCGATTAAATATTAAATGTATACATGTTATAACATGTGCCAAGCTTGTAGGTAGGTGCGACGAAGTGAAATGGATGGATCTTTGATTTTTCAAAATCATTGAATTTAATGGAAATCATAGATCGTTACAAGTCGTTTGAAGGATAGTTTTTACGCGTACCCCTCTGTCGGGTAGATCGGAGAGCTGGCGATGGTACAGCTCGACCTAGCTAGAGGATTAGGCGAGGTCTTGGGCCTCAACAAGGCGTACACAATCTGGCCGTGCTTAGGCAACGTGGGCTTTATTGTTGAGGCCCTTGCGACACTCAGAGGTTTTACCGGCAGGTCCGCGTCGTAATTATTATATTACTATCAGCCGACATAATTGTAACGATCTCTTAGAGCGCGATCCTCCATTTCACTTCGGATAAAACGATCCAGCAGTAGAGTCATTTGTTTTTGTTCGAGGGTATAATACTCGCGCATTAAAATAGAGTCACACAGATGTTACAGATGCAAGATGGATGAACCAGTCACGCTTCCGATGCATACGTTGTTGTATCGGGCAGGGTGCATTGGTTGATGCATCTTGCATCTATCCTTTGCCTAGCTGGATCCATTGTAAACAAAGATTCATGTACAATTATCGCAAAAAAGACTTGGCTACTCGACTTTGCCATAGCTATTGCATACCTCCTGTCTAAAATAGACGAGCCAAAATGAGCTAAGTGGAGGTTTAGAGACCTCGCAGCTCATGACCGCTGTGGTAACATTTCTGGCATAGCCAGCGTTCCTGGCCTCTTTCAACCGCTCCTCCCCTTTGACCCAGAAGCGGAACTCCTGCCCTGGGCGAAGGGAGGGAACGCACTCAACTGGCGTTAACTACGACCAGAGGGTGGATGTTGCCGCAGTGTACGGATCTAGTATCTAGATCTACGGATCTAGTAAATACTATAGTAATCCGAGTGGCCTGAAAAACCACTAGTCGCTAGCTTAGCTCATTTTGGTGGAGGGTAAGCTAATTCCATAGGCATGGCCCGCCTAATAGACCTGCACAAACCAGACCGCGGCTATTACGCCGGTCATACCCCAAAGCGCCTACATCAGTCGAGGTTCCACATTTGGAGGTCAATGTCATGCGATAATTAAAATTCGTTTAAATTATTTAGTCGGTATTTGGGAATAGTCATTTTATCGGAATGTTGGTAATGTGGTTCGATAATCTCTACACTAGATGTATATGTACCCGCTCTTCTACCCGGTACATTCGATTTCGATTGCTGGCTTCGGTTGGTACCCAGCAATCACCTGCTTGCAGCCCGGAGGTTGATTCTTTTGATTCCTTTGGCTTACTGTGGCGCCGAACAAGGGTATAGGTGGACTCCTGCCGTGGACGGTGGTGGTTCTGGTCTCGTATCCTAACGCGTATAATCGTAATTGTAGAGATATTGTCGCATGGTGTCTCCCCGAATGCGCCATGCCACATGGGCTCAGAAGTACGATCGTAAGCCTTAGGTCTCCGTCCTCTTCGTGCCCGGCCATTGGAATTTGTAGAATCTCCTCTTTGAGCGCGCAGACCGGTCTGATATACATCTCTGTAGAGTCCCAACATGCGATAAAGGTTTCTCAAATAACGTTACCACTTTTTTCCGAATTATTTGGTGTACTTGCTCGGAGCGTATTTCACTTTTTTCGATATTTTTTTTTTCGGTGATAGAAATGGGGAATGGGAAGCTAGCTAGGTTTGGTTGCCAGCATGTAGATTCCCGCGATATTTTTCATATTCAATATTTCGATATTCAAGTCTAAGTAGAGAAGTCTGATCGAGACGGTGGAGGTCCGCACCTACTCTTCAAGTAGGGGTGACCTCACAGCCTAAAGACCGCAGCGCACCATCTCTGGCAGATAATGCCAGCGTTACTAGGCCTCGGTCTATACTTAAAGCGGCTAGCTCGTGGAGTGTATACTCGCGAGCTGGAATCACGTTTTAAGCGAAGGGGCGCATCTGTCCTGGCGTTACGACGTCCAGGCAGGTGGATGGTGTCGCCTCGCGTAAGAATCCGGGGTTGATTCTATGGGCTTGGAAACCCAGTCGGCTAGCCGTCTCGTTTCGCCTCTACTTCTTTATATCTAAATTCGTTTCGTTTATCGCATGCTGGTAATGTAGTCGTATTGGAAACAAGAGTAATAGGGCTGTAGTAATTTCATCGTAGAAGAAAGAACCTCGAAGCAAGAAGTTGAAGAAGTACTTCCGATTATTACGTTAGCCAATTTTGTTGTCGATGTGTTCAGAGTTGTATTTTGTTAGAGATTTGAATATCTGTGATTAATAGAGAAGTTCGATGGGGATGGTGGAGGTCCGCACCTACTCTTCAAGTAGGGGTGACCTCACAGCCAAAAGACCGCAGCGCACCATCTCTGGCAGATAATGCCAGCGTTACTAGGCTTCGGTCTATACTTAAAGCGGCCAGCTCGTGGAGTGTATACTCGCGAGTTGGAATCACGTTTTAAGCGAAGGGGCGCATCTGTCCTGGCGTTACGACGTCCAGGCAGGTGGATGGTGTCGCCTCGCGTAAGAATCCGGGGTAGATTCTATGGGCTTGGAAACCCAGTCGGCTAGCCGTCCCGTTTCGCCTCTGCTTTAAGCTTTGAACACATTGATAACAAAATAATAAGGCTAACGTAATTAATCGTGGTAGAAGTATTAATCCTGCTCATCACGAAGAGTGTGACTTTTTCACGGAAGAGAGAATGTGTGAGTACCAATCTATCTTTACAACTACACTTTGTTGTCTAACATTTTCGTTTCGAATTATTCATGAAAAATGAATAATTTATCATTAATTTACTATCGTGCAAAAAAGCTTATTGCGAAACTGTTCGATTATTCGATTGAAACAACCTTTTCAAAGCTAATTTTTTCGGCCTTTTTTTATATTTTTTTATGAATCAATTATGTTAATACATTATTGATTGTATTGTATACGTTTGTTGTATGTTACTAAACGAATTCTATATATCTCGTGTTTATATGTTGTAGGCTACAGTAACTCGAGGAGGGGAATTTCCACTTCCATTATTACGTTAGCCAACCTTGTTTTCAATGTATCGAAAGTTGCATTATCTTAGAGGTTAGGATATATTTGATATCATATTAGTAGAGAAGTTTGATCGAGACGGTGGAGGTCCGCACCTACTCTTCAAGTAGGGGTGACCTCACAGCCAAAAGACCGCAGCGCACTATCTCTGGCAGATAATGCCAGCGTTACTAGGCCTCGGTCTATACTTAAAGCGGCCAGCTCGTGGAGTGTATACTCGCGAGTTGGAATCACGTTTTAAGCGAAGGGGCGCATCTGTCCTGGCGTTACGACGTCCAGGCAGGTGGATGGTGTCGCCTCGCGTAAGAATCCGGGGTTGATTCTATGGGCTTGGAAACCCAGTCGCTAGCCGTCTCGTTTCGCCTCTACCGAATTAATTAGAATTTGATGATAATGTGCTTGAGATATATTGAAAACAGGTGTAGTAAGACTAACGTAATACAACGCATCAATGCTCAGATTCAGAGCCAACGGTCGCTGACTTCAAGGGGGTGAGAATGTAAGTAAGAAAAAACATTTGTCCAAATAAACTATCTTGTTGATGGAATTGTACGAATCGTTTTTTAACATCTTGTTTCATTTTTTGATTCCAGGACTCTAACGCAGCATTCGTATCCCCCCAACAAGTAGTGAGTCAAAAAATAACTTTTTTATTATTATATTTGATTAGAACAGTATTTGAGTTTGACGAGTATAGTGACCGTGGATAACGCCAGGCGTTTCCACGGGTAGTAATCTGTTTCCTAGCTAGGTAGGGTCTTTTTGTACGTCGCGTTTTTTTTCTTAATGAATCAATTTGTATAACGGTGTCAACAAATTTCGAGAAGACAAAAATCTTCCGGAATTTGGTATGCTATTATTAACTAAGAAATAATTTCTAATGGAAAATTTACTTGTAAATTAAATGAAAAACGTATTTTAAAATCAGTTGTAATTTATTGAAAGTATTAGATTTTGCGTACAAAAAGACGATTCGCGACGGATAGATCCTTGAAACAAAGTAATTACGCATACTTTACATTTGGTAAAGTGCTGTTTTCATTTTTTCGAAACTTTGCTTTGTTGAAAGGATCGTCCGAGGGTTTTTAAATATTTTATTAAAGATTTTAAATGCATAAATAAGATAAATTAAAGCCTTCTTTAATCTTTTTGATTAATAGCACAAATTTTATATTTTTCAATATTTCAATATATCATTTAGAATTTCAGATTAAATTTTGTGATAAAGTAGAGTCATATTTGAAGAATAAATAAATATTAGACCGTTTACAAAATTTAATGAATTCTTTTAGATAGGATTTTCAGGATATTGAGGTTCCCTGTTCGTTGCTCGAATCCTCTCGCGTGCCCAGGCGCTACTCGGGAGGGTGAGAGCAACGGGCACATGGAACATTGTTTTAATAATATATATGTGTGGCGGCTGACAATGGCCAGTGTATCGTGCACGACGTATTTTCCACTTGTGTGTGTGTGCGATTAGGCAGTGGAATTGCGTCGGTTCTTTCACTTAGATTCAATAACGCATATTCCTGTCGATCTGTGACATGCTACATAGATCTTCATGGAATATGTTCGCGAGTAGCTTTTCTGAAAACTACGTTTGTAACATTCAGAATTACACGTAGTTCAATTGAGACTCGAAAATAGTTTGTTATTTCAATTTACCAATTAATATCGCAAAGGTCACTATCATTGTCAGTCGATTTCAGTGAAACTGGTACGTACCTTAAATGTGTTTGTATGAGGTTTCGACGTTAGGGTGTCGGAGGCGTCCCGGGACGTACTCTCTAGGTATTAGGCTTTTGCACCCTGGCGTCTGAATGGGAATCGTTGAGTGAATTTGTTGGTGAGCTTGTGTTTTTTGCCATTTTTTAAATATAGGACTAGGTAGGTAGGTAGCTTACTTTCTCGGTGTGTGTGAATGTTAATTTTAAGTAGGTAGGGGCCGGGGCTGGCTACCGTTTTCTCTTTCGGGTAGGCCGCGATTCGACCGGTAGTCAGTTCCTGGAAGAGCTCGAAGTTTCGTTCACGAGTCGAAATCGAACGAGGCATGACGTTCGATGGATGATTCGTCTTCGATTCTTCTTGTTCGCATAGCTTTTCGCGGACGCGGACGCGAACGGTAAACGCGCGCGGATTAGGTCCTCGAAACGTTTCGCACCTGCTCGATTGCACCAGGGGAACGATCGGCTTCTCCCGAAACTTGTGATTCGTCTCGGAAGTCGTCGATCGTTTTCCCTGCGAGCACGTTTAGGGTTTCAGATGTTCGGCGGACCGCGAAGAAAAAGAAGAGGCCCGACAAACTGTCACTCAAGAGGGCAGCAACTGCATGTGTTTTATCGTTACTACCTTGTCACTATACTCGTCAGTAGAAATATTTGAAGTAGTTGTAGAAAAGTAGTTAGTCGCATCAATGGGCAGGCCTCGCCGCCCCAACGATCAGCCGAGATGGGCACATCCGCGATTTGCATTAGCGTTGCGAAAAAGAAAACGTGTTGCATTAGTCCATTTTGAACAGAGGATTAAAATTAGTGTTGCGGAAAGAATCGCGATTTAGATTGTGTATAGAGTTGCGAATTAAATAGTCGCGATTTCGATTTTATTTCATTTTTTTTTTAAGATAGTAAAATTATATAAGAATTTTTATAAGTAAAGTAGTCTTTTTTCATTCCTCTGTTCGTTGAATTAGCGTTGCGCAGCAAAAAAGAATCGCGTTTGATTTCGAGTCATTTTCGATATTTCAGGCGCCCATGCTCGAGCTGCAACGAACCCTCCCTGTTATGGTGCAGGCATTCGCGTTTTCGAATAGAGTTGCGAAAAAATCACAACGGGTTGAATTAGCGTTGCGAAAAATTAAAACAGAATTTTTTTACTTACCGCTTTTATTAATGACAAAGTAAAATGGTGGATGAGCCGGGTCTCTTCACCAATAGACTTTGTCACTCTTCCTGCATGCCTCGCGAATTAATTGATAAAAACATTTCTGTTTGAGAAATTAGCGTTGCGAATTTGATATCGCGATTGTCTTAGTGTTGCGAAAAATACCAACGCGTTGTATTAAGGCGGGATTATTTTCTTGCATATTGGAAAACGTAAAACCTGAGATTTAATGGTTATACTCGCGACCGCGTATATAAAAGTAAATGTTTGACATTGCAGAATTAGTTGCGCAAGAATGCATACGAACATTGAATTCTAAAGATTTTGTTGTTTAGATTTTCGAGTTATATTGCTCGAGTTCTGTTTAAAGTTTTTGCAATGTGGAGCATGTGTCCACCGGACCGCTACACGTCGAGAAAAGAAACGTATTGGTACGTTCTCAGGTCGCAGTTAGCGCAAAATCACGGTTCACGTTGCTACGTTCGATTACTCGCGGTGTGCCCTGTCACACAATTCGTTTGTCGTTCCAGCAATGGAACAAGTGTATCCGTTTTCGTATGACAGTACCATACACAAAAAGAAGACGTATTAAGTTACGTCACCTGTGGTGGTACGCACGACAATGCCATGGTGACCATTGTATTAGTATCTAATGCGATGCGAGCCATGGTGTTGACGGGCCTTACGATAGCGGAAATCACTGTAGGTTCACCTGAACGTAGCGACGTGTGCCTTAGCCATTTGATGGTGTGTGAGCGCTAAATGCTATGAACCTACCACTGCGTTTTACAAAGCATGTATTTTTTTAACGTAGTGGTCCGATCGGGTTAGAAGACATACACGATGTGTATGTATAGCGTATCGAACGCCTCGTCGGCCCGCAAGGTAAAAGACGGGGTATCTTTACGTAGGGACCGCGCAGTAATTTTTTCGATAGAACTTAGTGTTCGTTGCATCATGCAAAACTGGTTTTGCAATGTTCGAATTTGTAAAATAGTGGGGACCGCGAAGTGTATTTCCCTACTCGCGTGATATAGTAAGAATTAGTGATTCGAATCGATGTAATACGAATGTTTTCCGATATGCAAACGGTAGAAAATCCCGCCTTTTAGGGTTGCGATGATTGAAATGCCGCACTGCACCGAATGACTGCCCCCTGACCACCTGCAGCCAGTGTGGCTGCCCCTGAATATACCCCCCGCAGCCAATTCTTCCCCATTAGAGTTGCGCATAAAGATATTAAAGTGCACGGGAGTTTTTTGTATCGAAACCAATTAAGTAGTGTCGCGATAAATAATGCACTGGTCGCGTTTGTTTCATTATATTTATTATATATTGTTAATATACTAGTGTTGCGCAAGAATAATTCGGTTTGATTTCCTCCCCATAAATTTAATGGCTGCTATCGCGATTCAATTTAGTGTTGCGGAAAAAGAAATGAAAGTGCACGGGAATTTTCTGTTATGAAAAATATAAAATAGTGTTGCGGTAGATAATGCACTGGTCGCGTTGTTTGGAGATATACAATGTACAGTTTTGTAGAGTAGTGTTGCGCAAAAATAGTCCACTCGCGCGTTTGTTTGAAATTTATCGAGTGGACAACCATTCTGAATTTTTTTTTTATTTTAAAAATTTTTTTCTGGATAGGTGACCACCCCCTTCCCAAAATACCCCCCGCAGCCATTGCTTCCCCATTAGAGTTGCGCATAAAGAAATTAAAGTGCACGGGAGTTTTCTATATCGAATATAATAAATTAGTGTCGCGATAAATGATGCACTGGTCGCGTTTGTTTCGTTATATTTATTATTTATTATTAATATACTAGCGTTGCGAAAGAATAATTCGGCTTGATTCCCTCCCCATAAATTTTAATGGCTGCTATCGCGATTCAATTTAGTGTTGCGGAAAAAGAAATGAAAGTGCACGGGAATTTTCTGTTATGAAAAATATAAAATAGTGTTGCGGTAGATAATGCACTGGTCGCGTTGTTTGGAGATATACAATGTACATTTTTGTAGAGTAGTGTTGCGCAAAAATAGTCCACTCGCGCGTTTGTTTGAAATATATCGAGTGGACAATTATTTTGTGTATGTATGTTTTCTTTTTTATTTTTTATTTTTCATGTGCTAACGCAATATTTAGTCTGTTTCAGATATTTCATTCCTTGACAGGGTAAGAAAAACAAAGTAACAATAAATGATGTTGATTCATATATTATGTAATATTTGAAATGTCTTTTTTTACATTTTTTTTTTCATGTGCCAATATTAAAATTAATATAGAGTTGCGTACAAGAATAAAAGTGCACGGGAGTTTTGCGTATTATAATATCTATTAAATTAATCTCACGAATAGAAATGCACTGTTCGCGTTTGTTTTTTTGAAACGTTGAAGAGACGTAATTTCTAGTTTAGCGTTGCGAGAAAATAGTCCACTCGCGGGTTTGATTCAAATATACGAGTGGACAATTATGTTTCAAATGTGTAATTTTTTTTTTCATTTTTTTTAAATGTTTTATTTTTAATATTGATTATATTTGATATGTGCTATTTTTTTTAAATGTGTGCTATTTTTCAATTGTTATTTTTCAAAATATTTAATTTCTGAAATATGTAAATTGTATTTCTTAAATGTCATTTGTTATTTTTTTTCATGTACTAATTTAAAATTAAGTTTGTTTCAGATATTTTGATTTTCTGGTAGGCAATGGAAAGCGAAATGAGAACAGGTTATAATTATTATCCATTGCCTAATAATATTAGGATGTGCATAATGTTGATTATGCGGTGGTTATAAAAAATGAAACTGGTGAAACCAAGGTAAAATCAAGGTAAAACCAACGTAACAAATTTAACTTTAAGAGAAATTTTATAATTCAAATATGTTCATTTTGATTGTCACATAATTATACTGTTTTATGTAATTATTATCTGTGCATGCTCGTATGGTGTGTCGCATGTGTTTGTACATGGTTGCGGGTTGTGTCGTATGTGTTCGTACATGTTCTATTTAATTCATTGAACTTTTATTTCAGCTTTGGGTTAGCTACCCATTAGGTACCTAATAGGTACACATATAATTACAATACAAAACACTTGATAGGCATAAAATAAATAAAGATTATATAATCTTTGAAAAAAAAACAATAATTAAATATGCATATTGGGGAAAAAATTAGTGTTTAGACTAGGCAGGTAGTAATTCGGCGGGTAGGCTTTGCAATGAGCTCTTCTTGGTATTCGTTTGCACAGTGATCAAAACTAGAGCACTGTCAAATGTGTATTAGGAAGAGTGGGGACAAAATTACGGCTTTTTTTATTATTTTGTAATTTTGTTAACTTTCCGTCGGGTGGGACGTTGTTGGCCTTGTTCAAACACGGCGGAAATTGCGCGCTTTTCGCCATGTTCAAACACGGCGGAAATTGCGCGCTTTTCGCCATGTCTGGACGACGCCAAATACTATGTGGGTGGGCGGGTCTCCCTCACAGCAACCTCCACGTGGTGAGACCTGGGAAATCGGTGTGATTCTCGATTTAGAATATTTTGTTGAGCAATGATTATACCAATTGCTCTATAAAATATTAAAAATCGACCATCACATCGAGCCAATGGCTGTGTTAATAAAATGATTCTTTGACATGATTTCTTCTCGACGTTAGTTTTCAACGAATATTCTTTGTTGGATAATTATTTTATATCGGAATAATTTCCAAATTAAATGTAAATTCTGATATTTCTTTCTAATGTTACTTTCATATTGCCTACATTTATAAACTATCGATTATAAAACAATGATTACAATGGTCAACAATAAGGAAAATAAAATGGCAATAACAGTGTAATGAAATTACACAATTAAAAGTAATTATTTTGCAAGCCATTACAGAATGCGTTTATTTACAACCGATGTCACTGACATTTCTTCCGTAGTTCACGAGCAAAACGTTCTATGTATTCAGGTAGCGAGAGCGTCACGTTTAGCGATGTTGGTATTTGAGATCAGTGATAGTTCCACGTTCTTAGTTCCACAACCGATGAGAGTATCTCGGCATTGGGGCCGTTACCGACCGCTCCTAGTACCCACTCAGGACCCACTTTGGGCACCGACGAGATATACATAAAGACAGCCAGCCTTACGGGAGAACGTGTCTCACGAAAAATACGGTGTCTTCTACCGCCCTCTAGAATAGATTTTGGCTGGAGTAAGAAACAGCAGGCCAACTACGGTATTTCGTCGGTGCAGAAGACGACTAAGGAAATTCTCGTCGGCGAGAAGGTGAATCATCACGAAACCATATCGATTATTTATTACATTCTCCGACGAACGTATTCGAATTAAACAGATATTTTTTTAGTATTGCTTTTTAAGACGTAAAATATTAAAAGTAAAACTAATATCAAGGACAAAAAATTCCTAAGAAAGTATTAAAGCATAATTTAACGATAGCACAATTTGTAATTTAAAAATATTTTATAAACAAGCATTACTTCCTTACACTTTTTTTTATAGTTAATTGTTCCAAGAATCGATCCGTGGGAACAGAAATATGTTGAAAACCAGAATAACATTCATTTGGCATACTATTCCGAATAATAAAGAGTTTGAGAGAGAATCACCCGGAAAAACTAATATAATATAAAATAATGTAATTGTAGGAGCAAAGATGGGAAAATTTTTGTTGAAATAGACATTTAAAATAACGAATAAAAGATAAAAAAATTATTTGTCACGCGGCAAATAAAAATAATTATGTTATATCTATTCCACACGTAATAAGTTTATTCGACGAATAAACAAATAAATATTTAGTGTTGAATGAGAGAGAGAGAAGTGTTCATTTTCATCTGTGTCTTTATTCGGTGGTTTATTTGATTTCGAATAATTTTCGGAGCCGCGTTCAAATGCTGTAACGAGGACAGAGCAGTCAAAGACCGACGCGAGCGTTACAATGTAGTTGCATCGCCGAATGACCAAAACACGGCTCGAATAAAACTTTAGCCACTTATAAATCGCAGTTCTTTCCAAACCTTTCAAATTTTGAATCATTTCATTTTTGGTTTGATTTAAAAATAGGATCGATGTCCTTTTTCAATTTCTATAAAAGAACCTGCATTTGTGGAATTCTTACGTGTCTTTCATTTTTTATAAATATGTTTTTCAACCGAAAAATCGACAGAAATCCTCAAATATGAATATAAATCACCGTAATTTGTCAGATTTTTTCTATATTTCTACATGCAATTAATTGGGAAAAATCGAATGGCGCAACGGCCGTTCAAATATGTTGAAGGGCATTTTTGACTAAATTGTCCGGCGAAATATTCCAAATTGTAATATTCCAATATTTCAATATCATTTAAAATATTTCAAGTGAGTTTCAATAACAAACTAGTTTAAGTAGAAAATGAAATTTTGACAAAAAGAATAAGATTATTTTAGGCTCTGCACACTAGGGTCCGGTCAGAATTTAGCTTTCAAGAAATGATTTCTGGGATCCCCTGTCGAACGGAGAAGAGGATTGTAGTAAATTGGAAAATAAAAATCTTTATTTTTTTAAAAAAAGGTATAATATAATCGGTAACTCGCTCGTAGGAGCACACACGCCCAATTGCCCAGTCGACGTTCAAAACGACGCGCTGACACTGGAATGTACACGGTATTTGAACTCGAACTGTTCTTTGTTATACGGCGCGGGAGAGAGCTCTTTACTGCACGAAATCTTAGCCTTGACTGACTGCAGATGGAAAACCGTTGGAACCCCGAAAGGAAATCAAGGTCCCAAGCATCTTCCAACTGTTTAGGTTTGGCCCTCACAGTCCGGCCTTTGAAACCGTATCAAGTGGACACTTCGAAGTCTCTATTTAGAAAGGAGATTCTGAGATCGTTGATTCATTCGTTCGTTCATTCATTCATCGGTTTCTTTTTTCATCAACAAATAATTCTTATTATCATCGATAGACCTATCATTGGTCCGTAACGTCAATATAATCAATAAACAATGGTCATTTCATTAAAGCCTCCCTTCAGGATAGTGAAGCTCGACTGCCTCTGTCGCCGAAAAGTGTAACATTATACGTGTCGGATCGAATACATCGGTGTGACATCACTACCAATCAAACAACAGAACTTCTTTATTTTTCATTATTTTTTATGGCTTTTTCACAAGCAAATTTGTGACATTTTTCTGATGAAAATGATACCAAATATGATGTAATTCCGATGATACTTACTTGTATAATGAACGACTAAAGTTTCGGACGTAAAGAAAACAGCCAATGAGAAAGAAAGAGACACGGAGAGTCGAAGCGTTCGGAAAAGATCAAAGACTGGCGTGAAGTCAGGGCTTTAAATAAAAAAGTAAACTTTTTTATTATTCATTATTTTTTTATGGGACTTTCACCAACATATTCGTAGCATTTTTTTTTATTGAAAACGATACTAAATATGATATGATTCCGATGATAATTACTTGTGTAATGAACGATTAAAGTTTCGGACGCAAAGAAGGACAGCGTATGCGAAAGAAAGAGAACCGGCGAAACTTTCTCGTCTCGAGTTCGACTGCTCAGTTTTCACGGCGTCGCACAGTGCGGACAAATAGCAATAATACTGTCTCCAAATACATTCTAGTATTATACGGATAGGAGCCGTCAAAAATTAGTTTCATTACTGAACACTTTTATTTTGTTACTACCTCTACTTGAATAATTGCAGTCAATGCAATTGAGCATTAGAAGTGGTATTATCGGATAAATAAGTAAAAACATTAATTTTCTGTTTTTTACTACGGATCAAAATAAGAACGATTGAATTTTGTCATTAGATGTGTATGTATTTATTCTTTTTTTATATTCTGTAATTACTACAGAATATATTTTGTTGAATAATCATTATTTTATAAATATCGCAATAATTTCCAAATTAATTAATTACACCTATAAACTATCGATTATAAAACAATGATTACAATGGTGAACAATATGGAAAATAAGAAGGCAATAAGAGTGTAATGAAATTATATAATAAAAAATAATTATTTTCCAAGTAATTACAGAATGCATTATGTCAGCATTCTATGTTTACTTATTGCCTATGTCACTGACGTTTCTTTCGTACTTCACGAGCAAATGTATTTAGGTAGTGAGCGCGGCATGTTTAGCGATGTTGGGATTTGAGATCAGTGATAGTTCCACGTTATTAGTTCCACAACCGATGAGAGTATCTCGGCATTGGGGCCGTTACCGACCGCTCCCAGTACCCTCTCAGGACCCACTTTGGGGCCCGCAGTTTAACACAGGGGCTGGCTGTCTTTAAGTATATCTCGTCGGTGCTTTGGGGCCCGCAGTTTAACACGGGGGCTAGCAGTCTTTAAGTATATCTCGTCTGTGCCCGCAGTTTAACACGGAGGCTGGCAGTATTTAAATATATCTCGTCGGTGCTGGCAGTCTTTAAATATATCTCGTCGGTGCTTTAGGCCCGCAGTTTAACACGGGGGCTGGCAGTCTTTAAATATATCTCGTCGGTGATATGGTTCGTACTTTTGATGTGACTAGATCAATTCTATACCTCGTTTGCGTTTATACTTTGCAGTTCGAAGAAGGTTCTCGCGTTCGTTGAGAGATGGCAGCACCATCCTCTTCGCCCTATTTTATCAAACTACCCCGCGTCATTATAAAATGAATATCCGAATGTTTTTAACTTTAACTGGGCGTGTAAGCTTCGAAAGTTATTATGTTTTATCCTGCCATTGAAGTATTGAGTGCCACTATTAGCTAAGAATACATCAAGTCTCAATTAAAGCAACTACTAAAAATTTCTTAGTGTCGTATAGAAATTTTATTGAGTACTTCACTTAAACTGATTTATTTAAATTCCGACTCTCATACAAGGGTACATTCACATAAACATAACACAATTAAATAAGGATCACATTTTGATTCTTTTCTTTACATTTTCACATTTGCAAACGTCCACACAACATTACCTCTTATTTCTATTTCGAGTTATAAATTTCGTTGCCATACGTCCTGCCAAAATCAGCAACAGAGTCAATTGCAATGGCCGAGCATTTTCCGCTGGTACCATAATACTCCGTTTAATCACTCCTGTTCCCTTGTACCTCGACGAGGGGGTCAATTAAGCACCGTACAATACGACACAAAGCCTAAATAAATCTTCTCTGTTGCATCGCTGGCAAACAATCGTTGATCAGTCCTGATTCTTCCCTTCCCCGTCTGATTACCGTTCTGTCTGTCACGCTCGCTGTTCGGGGTTCACGTTCTTGATTAGATATTCAAGGTATCGGGTGCACCCGGTATCGTTCCGTCTCGAGCAAATCAGTCGAAAATCGGATTTTTCCGCGATCACGGCATTTCATTCGCCGGGCCGGGCCGGGCCGGGCCCGCGGGGGTAGGTAAATAAGAACCGGCCGCGGGATTGAATTACGGACGGGGGAGGCTTTCAGCTGCATAAACAAACTCGATTTGTCTTTCCTCTTGGATTCGCTGGCGTCAGGACGCGCTCGCGAGGACGCGGGGCGGATTTCCCGCGAGTCGCCGCGCCCGGAAAAGCGGAAAAGCGGAAAAGAGAGAACCGGAAGGAACACGGGGCGTATCTATAACACCGGCCGAGAAACACACCGGCGCGTCCCGAGAATCTTAATGAACTGTATTCCATTTCGAGGGTGTCAAGGGAAACTAAATGGAAAATAAATGGAAATGGGACTGGGCGCTGTGCTCTCGGTGCCCGGGACGGCTTCAACGTGCCTCGAGTTTTGTTGATTATGTGCAATTTCGCGTGCGATACTGCCACTCATATACTGGGTGGTCCCGCTGTGTACCGGGGATTAAAGATTCAAGCCGTTCGACTTTGACTGCTTCGATTAATCCAGTCTTCTTTCCCATCCTGCCACTGTCCGCGACTTAAAACGCCCTTAACCGATTTTACTTTACAAAATACGGACGAAACAGAATTTTGAATTTTACGTCTTCAAAAATGTGATTTTAATATTTTTCGGAATTTTCTGCTATACACTGGTGTTAGGCAACAATTAATCAGATTAACACTAGAAAGACGGGAGCTTAGTATATACCTATATTGCCTGAAAGCAGTCAAAATGACTGCATTGTGAAAAAATAACTAATGCGCAAAGAAATTTGTTTAACAGTAATTTTTAAAATATTTTATATCACTTACAGTCATATAACAAGTTATTAATAAGTATTAGCAATAAAAAAAATGTATTTCAGTTCGAAAAAAAATAATCTAAAGCAGTCAAAATGACTTGCTTAGGCAATCTAGTGTTAAACACTTCTACGGTAATTGTAGAGCAATTACTTTTAAAGAATACAGCAAAAATGTTTTACGCATTTTGTTTATATTTATACGTTGCAATCTCTACGTAAAATAAAAATTGTCTATAAGTTGATAGAAGCAGGAGTTAAATTGAAATGTAAATTCAGGAATTATTGCTTAAAAGAAAATATAATTTTAAAATCTTTTAATAGACTCGAGGTGGGTAAAGTGTTAAATTATTTTGACCTATTGTGTTAAATTGCGTCCGCTTAATTTTGTCGTGAATGCATAAAAATCCGCAGTCCAATTATCATAAACTATTTTATTATGTCATGGATCGATAAGAAATTAGCTTGTACATGCTCATTTTCATGCACCGTCCCCCTTCTTACGGCACTAATATATTTTTCAGCCTTAAACTTACTATGAAATTATATGTTTAGAACGCATAGTAAACATGCCAGCTTGTGCCACATGTGGCACGCGTGCCCTGAATGGAAAGTTTTACGTGTCCCATCAGTGGTACACGTGGCACGGAACGTGTTAAGGAGTTAGGCCACTTTGGGGGTGTACTAATTCATTGCCGTCTCTTTTGAATTTTTCCTGCTAACAGTAGCAGGGATAATTCGAAAAATAAAAAATTGTTCACTATACAGTAGGTAATATAAAATTACATAATAATGGGAAGGAGTATTTCATAGCTACCTGGGCACATGGGCACATGGGATACAAAAGACGTTACTTTCAGGGAGAGAAAAATAAAATAGAAAAATTGTCATTTACATGCTTCCTCGCGTTTTAGAAACTTGTGCCCGCAAGATCCACATTCTAGTCACAAATCTCTGGTTCCCTGTATTAGGGCATGCACAGTTCCCAATTCTCGAGGCTCGCGTAGAGCACTTTAGCCGTGCATGTCTCGAGTAGGAAACCCGCGCGGTAGTATGAAAAAGAAAATCGGTTTTCGGAGTCGTCACAATAGGGAGCCCCATAAAATCTTTTTATCCGTGAACGAGAAGAAACTCGGAGAGCCTCGAAGACACGACGTTGCGGAAAAGCCGATCCAGCGAGCGCGCGGAATCCTCGTGCAACGAGCCCGGATATGAAGAAAAACGGGTGGATTCCGTAACGACGACAGAAATTTACGGTAATACGAAATCACGGAACGGAACGAACCCGTGTTTCGCCCGATTTCGGGCAACATCCTCCTTCCTCGACCTACCACCCCCTCGATACCCCTCTCTCGTACATGTTTAGAGCCCCGGTCGTTAAGGGTGAAGAAGCCCGGATGGAAAAGAGAAAATGCACGAAATTGCAGGGGATGCATCAGATTCGCCGGGCAGAATTTCCCCTTGCGAGACTATCGAATCCTCAATCTTCCAGCTACTCCATCAGTTTCTTCCCTGCCGCCTTTCACCCCTCACCCTCTGTCGAACAATTCATTGCCTTAAGGTTGCACTTCCGTTCCATTATTTTTCCCCGTTCTTCATTTCTCCACGGCCCTGTTCCCCACGTCGCCCCGTTCGCGCTTTTCCTATCTCCTCCGACGACCCAAACGAGATTTGTTTCCCAGGTGGCCGATATTGAAACACGGCGACTCGCAAAGGGTAGAGGAAACTCGCCTAAATACGCGGTGGTTTCTTTTAATTCGTCGCAGATGAGGAAGGTTGGCTTCCTTGATGTTGGACCGCAGTATTTAATATTACATACTAAGTATTACAATATTGCAATATCGAATATGTAATATTACATATCAAATATTACATTATCATTTTTTCCTACTTAATATGTTTTATTCGTCATGAATTATTCGGAAAAGTTGTGACAACTAGTCTACCACATGACGGGCAAAAGAAATTTTTATTGCAATTGCTCCGAATTGCAGAGACAGTACTAAAAGTTGTTTCTTCACAACTTTTTACGGAGACCGATATTTTACATTTAAATTAGGGGTGTGCGGGATTCCCGAAAATATTCGGGATTCCCGTAATATGTCCGGGATTCCCGAAAATATCCGGGATTCCCGAGAATATTCGGGATTCCCGAAGTTGTTCGGGATTCCCGAAATTGTTCGGGATTCCCAAAAACATCTGTGATTCCCGACATTTTAAGTTTCTCCCTACTTCCAACAATTACCAGCATCCGAAAGCAATTGTGTTCTCGAAGATTACATATCTTATTAATCGGGAATGTTCATGTTAGTAATATTGTAGAAAGCAATCGCAAATTTGGATAATTCTGGCAATGCAGAATTTATTTATTTAAAAAAAAAGAATAAATAAATAAATAAATAAATTATTATAAATAAATAATAATAATTAATAATAAAATTAATTATCAATAATTATAGTCAGTTAATTATTATTAATTATTTTATTATTATTATTAATTATTATTAATTATTATTATTTATTTATAATAATTTATTTATTTATTAATTTATTAATTCATTTATTTTCTTTTAAATAAATAAATTCTGCATTGCCAGAATTATCCAAATTTGCGATTACTTTCTACAATATTACTAACATGAACATTCCCGATTAATAAGATACGTAATCTTCGAGAACACAATTGCTTTCGGATGCTGGTAATTGTTGGAAGTAGGGAGAAACTTAAAATGTCGGGAATCACAGATGTTTTTGGGAATCCCGAACAATTTCGGGAATCCCGAACAACTTCGGGAATCCCGAACAACTTCGGGATTCCGAAATTCTCGGGATTGCATCCCGATCCCGAGAAAAATTCCCGTCCCGACCGGGATCCCGCACACCCCTAATTTAAATTATGCTTAGCGTAGATCTGTGTCAATTATATGTATTCTGGAGGTCTCATGAAAATCCCTCCCTCTTTCAGTATCGATACAGTACAGAGACGAAACGTGGGGAATAGCGCGAGAGAAGGGGAAATTGGAGTGGGGCAACAAGTCTTGATCTGGCAATAGGGGTGTGCGGGATTCCCGAAAATATTCGGGATTCCCGTAATATTGGGTTGGCAACTAAGTAATTGCCGATTTGTTCAATGAAATAAAAGAGTTGTTTGTTTTACTTGGAATGAACTTTAATCTATGATGTATTTTCCATTTTGTTCGATGACCTTTCGCCATCTTTCTGACAACTTGAAAATTCCACGCTCGTAGAAAGTCTGATCCTTTTCGGCCAAAAACTGAGTCAAGTTATAGTTTCATTTATAACTGAAATCGGCAATTACTTAGTTGCCAACCCAATATATCCGGGATCCTGAAAATGTTCGGGATTCCCAAAAACATCTGTGATTCCCGACATTTTAAGTTTCTCCCTACTTCCAACAATTACCAGCATCCGAAAGTCCGAAAGCAATTGTGTTCTCGAAGATTACATATCTTATTAATCGGGAATGTTCATGTTCGTTTTTTGGGAATCCCGGATGTTTTCGGGATTCCGAAATTCTCGGGATTGCATCCCGATCCCGAGAAAAATTCCCGTCCCGACCGGGATCCCGCACACCCCTGTCTGGCAACTCTGCTATCCCCTTCAGAATAAAGAGGTTGGTGGGGGAAGCGAGCGTTGCAGGGGCCAGCACTGTGTTACAATGTCACGTGACTAGTCCGGTGCTGGCAGAGAGGGGGTAACTTTTCAATTACTCGGAGTAACGTGTCAATTCTCTAGATCTGACGAATTTGCTACCGTGCAAAGAAAGAGTTGGGTTTAATTATTAATAGTTTCTCTGGGCCGTGCTGTAAACGAGGTTACAAGAGTCTCTGCCCCGAGGCAGCCTAGCGTTGCCATAGAAGCATAAAATCCTGAGCCGAATAATTACCGAAATTTACTGGCATAGTTCGCAACGGCGGAAAGCGGCTTCGATGCGAGCGGTGAGCGGATCGCGACAGTAAATCGGCGGATTTCTGCGAGCGAGCACGCGGTGTTTAGCAAGCTTTGTGGTTCAGCAAGCAATAAAATGCGTTCAATTATAAACAAGGGCGAGGAGAGGAGACGTGCGAGGGAGAGTGGGAGAGAGAGAGTTGTAAGGCTCAGCGAGGCTGCGGAATCCGGCGTTATTAGTCACGGGCGCTGTTACGTCTACGAATGAAAACTAAATTAGATTGCGGCCGGAGAGTTTGATGGGGAAAGCAAATACGGAGTAACGAGGAAACGTTGTTAAGCCGGGAGGGGACCTCTTTAGCTGTCTCTCGTAACAGCTCGCTGACAATACCGGTATAATTACATGCCCCCCCCCTCCTCCCCATCCCAAACCCGATATATGCAGTTTTCACGGAAAGCAATCCTATTAGCCGTAACGCTCAATGTGATTAAGTTTCAAGTGGTCTGATGAGAAACCATCGACTGGCTTGTTTGTCGCTGCGGATGAACCTAATTCCCTTTGTGCCGAACCGTGTCCTTCCACCGCCGACGATTTTTAACCTACGCCCGCACACGAAATTCCGGCGTCCGATGCAAATTAAAACGCAACCTTTCGCTCGAGCCTGCGGTCTCTCTTGCAACCCGAACTCGCTAATTCACCTGTCCATCGAGGTGAATGCTCTTGTTCGCGATCGTCCAATCACTGTCCAGTTGCTCCATTTCGTGTTACTGAGAATGACAATAAATATGTTTAACATTGATGCGTTTGAATGTTTGGTTCAATATTTTTAAGTGTTATAATTTAATAGTTCGGTTCTGGGCTGTGAAGCTGAATAAACTGAAAGGGGTGATTCGCGAGGTGATTCTGAACAACTTTTTCCTTTGTCAATTTGCCCCAAAACGCTTCGTTTTCGAGTTATTAACGAAAAACCGGGACCAATCAGAGCGTCGCTATAGCGGGTCGGCTCCGCCTCCGCGGCAGTTCCCGCTGAGAGCGACGTTGCCGTTGGCCGAGCCGGGATCCGCCCACTGCTGCCGCGCACTGATTGGTCCGTGTTTTTCGTTAATAACTCGAAAACGGGGCGTTTTAGTGCGATTTGGTGAAGGAAAAAGGTGCTCGGAATCACCTCAGGAATCACCCCTTTCTTTTCCGAAAATTTATTGACAATAATAAATTAATTTTTGACTATTATTTGATAATTTGATTTTAATATAATACATATTCTGTAAGAATAAAAAATAATGAATTGTACAGTAAAGAATCTAGTCCAATTGGAGCGTCTGATCAATGCTCGCCATTTCTACTTACCACGAATGTACGAAGACAGCGACAGTTAATTATTCATAGTCCTCGAATCCTTACCTTTTCTTGAATCATGTGTCGCCCCGTTTCATCCTTGTGTGAGAATGCGATCCTTCCAGGGGAAGCAGCTCTCTTTGGATCGGAGTCCCGACGAAGTTTCAAAGTTAGGGGAAAGAATCATTTAATCATAATCGCGGCGAAGAAGCCCGCCTTTCGCATTACCGTCTTAATCGCAAATTATTCATACAAGATTCGCAATTTATCTAGCATTTGGCCCTCGCAGAGGTACCCGTTAACAAGCTTATTAACCTTCTCCGCGTCCGACCACATTTGCTTTACACTCTTGGGCGCCAATGAAAATGCAAATGGTAAGTCCGGCCCTGGGGTAAACGGTTTCTACCCCATCCGCGAATTCTTGGCTGCAGAAATTATATTACGAAACTCGTTTCGAAAGTAGGGATCCGAAATTGGAAGAGGTTCGCTGGTTCTTTGAGAACGGTACCGCGTATTTACACGTTCGCGGTTGCTCTTCGGCAAATTTTAATTTTGGCTATGTAGAAACATTTTTAAATCCGTTTGGTTCAGTGGGAAAGTCGCGAAAAAAATTTAAATTCGCGAATAATAAAAGGAAATAATTCCTGAAATACACTGCTGGTTAAAACTAATTTGATAAAATTCAAAGAGACACATGAAACGACGAATTTTTCACCGGTTTTAATGCTGTTGTTATTTTTCAACGTGATCATAAAAGCTGGATTTATTACACTCTGTACTGTATTATTAGACACGAGGCTACACATTTTCAGGAATATTCTCCAATGTTAGTATGTTAATCACGATTTTATTCCTTTGTAATTAATTGTACTACAATTATTTCTTTAATTTATGTACACAAGGGAACAGTAGAAAAGAGTAGGACTCAAACACTATGTACTGAGAGCATGTCTGACTAGCGCCCACCGTTTCCACTTGAACCAAACACTCGCTGTTGCAGCACGGCGAATGACTGTACATCATGTGAGATAAATGCTAACTTGAAAGTTTAATCGTGTTTTCCTCGGAACTATGCTCCCGACCTTGCACCCAATAGATCACAGAATCTCTTCACCCGTTTAACCTAAAAGTTTCACGCGCCATTCTTCATATAATTAAATAACAATTTCGGTGCCAACTTCTCTTGAAATTAAATTTTCTCCTTTCTTTTAAATCTCTACTTATTCCAAATTTCTTTAGGCGTGCCAAACTCACAATCTGTAAGAATCATAACTTTCGTTAATATTAACTTTTTAACTATTTACTTGTTAAATAATTATTTAAACTAAAACGGCTCCTGTAAGGGTAGTTTTAATAAAACAGTTTCTAGCAAATAGGTAATAGCAGAATTATATTCTGCGACCCCGAAAACTTTTCTTAATTTAAAATAGTTTAAAATAGTATTGGGGGAAATGGCGGACGCTTAAGCGTGCTGTATTGATATTCGTAGTCGGGACGGTTCTCCGAATAATTGATACGAGTATATCGTTCCCATCAGTAATTAATCAGCGTCTCGGGGTGGTGGGTGGTTGATCCAGCCCGAAGATATGACAAAGACAAGAATTAGCCCCGGCAATTAACTGTCGCCGGTGCGCGGTGCAATCAAAGGGGCAGGCTTCGTAGAATTGTAACTGCAATGCACGCCAGCTGCTGCATTAGATACATGCAGCGACGACGGAGCGCGGCGCTCGTAGTGGGGTTGCTGCAATGCGCAACGGCCACGCCGCCGGGACCCGCGTCGTTTTACCGTTGAATTTAGGAATTTCATTAAACGCCGTGTGTGACGAATCAGTCTCCCGAGTACTGCCGAAAGGAGGACGACGGATGCTAATTAACGTAACCGCCGCGATATACAAAGCCAGACGTTTCTTCGACCCGGCCCGCAAAAACTTATTCGACGAGTTATGCTTTGAAGACGTTCGCTGCGGCTCCGTCGGAAAACACAAACAATCCCTTCCGAAAATATTAAACGCACTAATTAACTCATCGCCCTCGCAATCAATCAATTGGACAACCCCTATTTTCTAAGATTCACGCACGGTGTTCTATAAACTTATTCACAGAAAATACAAAAACTTAGCTATTAATTCTCTTCGGAAAATAAGAAACGCACTAATTAACTCATCGCCCTCGCAATCAATCAA
Source organism: Seladonia tumulorum (assembly GCA_913789895.3). Classification (NCBI taxonomy): domain Eukaryota; kingdom Metazoa; phylum Arthropoda; class Insecta; order Hymenoptera; family Halictidae; genus Seladonia; species Seladonia tumulorum. The sequence continues at coordinate 36,463,688 of OU565266.1, forward strand.
TTGGGCAACCCCTATTTTCTAAGATTCTCGCACAGTGTTCTATAAACTTAACCACAGAAAATACAGAAACTTAGCTACAGTGAGTAACGAAAGTATTCGAACGCCCTTTAAATCAGTATAACTTTTTTTTTAAGTGAATCAAACGACCTGACTTTTTTGAGGAGTTAGAAGAATTGGTTTTCCAAATGATGTGTTCATTTCCAAAAAATGGCACTTTTCACAATTTTTTTATTTGAGCCTGTAATGAAAATTTAAAATATGCGTTTTGTAGATCTCTGTTAGTTATACACGTACTGAAAATTTCATCGAAATTGGTCAACGTTGCAATGAACTACAAACGTTTCAAAATGAGAGTTTAAGGGTGAAAGTCGCAGATTTTTGATCTTGCCAGGGAATTTCGCCCTTATGTAATCATCTTTAAACGTTTGTATCTCATGACAACGTTAACCGATTTCAATGAAATTTTCAGTATATATATAACTAACATATATCTACAAAACGCATATTTTAAATTTTCACTACAGGTTCAAATAAAAAAGTTGTGAAAAGTGCCATTTTTATTTTCTCATGTAATTCTTACCAATTGCAATTTTTTCAAAATCTTTTTTACACATCATTTGGAAAACCAATTCTTCTAACTCCTAAAAAAAGTCAGGTCGTTTGATTCACTTAAAAAAAAAAGTTATACTGATTTAAAGGGCGTTCGAATACTTTCGTTACTCACTATGGCTGTAAAGTGTCCTGTAATTAGTGCTAGGTGTTGCAACGATTAAAAATCTCATTTATTCTGTATTTTTTTGAGAGGGTGGAATGTAGACAAGGCAATCATCGAAAAAACAATCTTTATTTCGACTGACCTTCGTCAAATGAGTGATAACAAAAAGAAATGGTGGACATTTAAAGTACAATCGCATATCCAGCTACAGTAATCGGTGATCGCTATACAATGACAATTTTTATACACTTACTATTTACAAAGAACATACACGGTCTCAGCTCCCGCACACCTCCGGTTAGCCCTCGCATATTATTGCATCCGTAATATGCATATCCCGATCGTTACGACGTTTACTGTGTTATTGTTTTATAATTACAGGTACGGTTATTATCGTTATCATTGACACGTGGCACGTGACACACGCACGAAATACCTGCGGCCGAATTTCCGCGAGATTACGATTCGCGCGTCGCGGCTCAGTTCGCGACACGCATTTTGATTGTCTGTAGTGTCCGTTTCACGCACGATCTCTCCAAGATCCATCCACGGTTTCGCAAACGGCCGCACTGGCTGCTGGGACACTCGCTCGGAAAATTTGCGAACACTGTTAATCATCAATATCAGAACCAGTGAATACATTTTCGTTTTATATATTTTTATCTGTAAAAATGAACAATTGCAAAATATTTTAACCTACGGAACAATATTATGAGATTTTGCAGCCTTCTCTATAATAATTTTTATTAACAGAGAGGTGAAACCTAAAAGAAATAAAGTAAAAATGCCCTTATATTATAGCGTTATCACCGTGCAACGCTTTTGTTCGAATTATTTCAAATTAAATATGCTGCCGCCAGCTTGTGTTAAATTATAATTACAGATGAAGTATATTATACTTCTGTTTCAGGTAATTTTAAATTAAAATTGAGTATATTTAATTCGCATCGCAGCTTGTGCTAAATAAAAATTCTAGAAATGTTCCTTTTGAAAACTCTTTTCTATGGGAACAGTTTTTGTGTTATTTTTAGTACCATTAAACAATTGGATTTCAATGCGCACGTTTTTTAAATGAACCATCGTGGTCTGAAGTGTCGCCCTTTAATATTAAATATTCATAACAGCGGCAGTTCTGTGTTTGCAATTTTTCTGTGTGAATGCACCAGCACGAGTTACGGTTCAGCATACTACACATCGAAAAGAATAATTCGCTCGCGCGAAATGAATTATACAGTCGCATGTTTGTTACGTTTAGTTGTCCGCATTTTACCATCGTGAAAATCATTCCCCGAATATAATAACGTGGCTGCTCGATCACTCGTAGCGTCCCCCAATTCGCAAATAGAAAAACTTAAACGTTATTTACGACAAAGTATAAATACTTAACGTTACAATAGTCAATGTGACAAATTCAAATGGCTTCTATTATATCAATTTCGGTAGGTATTTATGGAAGCATTAATGATTCGACAAGCTACATGAAATATGTGATTGAAAATATTGTTAATCAACGTGTAATGTTTGCTAATTGTTCGTTAACATTTGTTAGACTTATTCTTCTCGACGTGCGACGCAATCGCTCAAGTACTCATGTCTAGACTGCGAATTTTATACAATTTTGACAGACAAAGGTCAAATTGCAAATTTGTAAAAATATTAATATAATTTTCACACATCGTACTGTACTGAATTTTCAAACACTCCGCACTACTTTTGATTTACTCAAATTATTGAGATACAGTTTTATGTTTCTTCTTGCATGAGAAATTTACTTATTTTGCATAAAAATCCGCAGTCTGTTAATTCTCGATCACAAGCTTCCGAACGCCATATCGTTTTCGAGACTCAGTCTCCCGTATAATAATATTATTGCGGCACATTTAATATACCTAATCTAGAAAGTACGTTGGTACGGTAAAGTCTTGATCTAAGCCCAATCCTCGCTGTGACATAGATCGTGCAGGGCGCACTACATACCGTCAATTAGACCACTAAATACAGTTCAAATTTTATCGTGTTTAGTGTCATTTTAATCAGAAAAATGCAACGAGAAAATTGGTGGAAGTTCCGTGAAAAACTAATGAAAAATAAAGAAGTATTGTAATGGGATTAGTAGTGGTTCACACCGATATATCCGGGTATCGGATTACGCGGTATGTTTATAGTACTCGACGACCTTCTTGGCCCCTAGCGGGATATGTCCCACAGTGGAGGGGATAACAAAACTGACTAAGATCGTGTAGCTCCGTTCGGCTTATAGATCAAGGCTTTACTGTACTCGAGGTTTCCTCCGGTGAAATGTGTCCTCTCGTGAGTGACACGTTTGATTCATTATGAAAAGTCCTGCGTGTTCGATAACGGTCTATGGTCGACCCCTTTGCCCTTAGCGTTACAAAGAAACGATTATGAACGATAATCTCGTAGTGATCCGAGACAGCTTACTTAGTTATCACACACATTATCGTATTATTGCTTGCTAATCGTCCTGAATCACAGTGATTCAGCGCGAACGAGAATAGGAATCGAGTGTCGACGAGCTTGCATGGGATCGAGGCAGCTATCCAATTTTTCTTATCCTTTTCCCCCCATTAATTTCGCATTTTGAAAAACTCATTTAAATATCGTTCAAATATTTGCGACACGTTTGGACAAAAATGTTAATAGTAAAATTAAGATTTCTTATTTCTCATTTAAATGTCAATTTTTGTACAAATTTTTCGACCGCGGAGCCGTTTTTAAAAATACTTTTGTAGCAGTTTTGTCTGCTTTAACCAATTCTGAGCTATCCTAAATAACAATTTATTGCTTCTGACGAGTTTCGAAGAAAAAACTTAGTAGTAGCATTCTAGGATCGAAGGAACAAAAATCGTGTGAAATTTTATTGGTATTATTAGTTTCAATGAGAACAAAAAATATAATGAAATAATATAATTGAATCAAAGACATAGTGAAACGTTGTTGCATCTGATTATAATTTGCATTTTGAACGTTTACGGAGACGTATGCACATGATTTTAAAATGTGCGACGAGGAGAGTTAACACACTATCGGAATGGTGTATTCATTTATATTCTGGTATATTCTGGTATATTCTGGTCTATTCTGGTATATTCTGGTATATTCTGGTATATTCTGGTGTATTCTGGTATATTCTGGTATATTCTGGTTTATTCTGGTATATTCAGGTATATTCTGGCATATTCTGGTGAATTCTGGGGTATTCTGGTATATTCTGGTGTATTCTGGGGTATTCTGGTATATTCTAGTGTATTCTGGGGTATTCTGGTATATTCTGGTGTATTCTGGGGTATTCTGGTATATTCTGGTATATTCTGGTATATTCTAGTGTATTCTGGGGTATTCTGGTATATTCTGGTGTATTCTGGGGTATTCTGGTATATTCTGGTATATTCTGGTATATTCTGGTATATTCTGGTTTATTCTGGTATATTCAGGTATATTCTGGTATATTCTGGTATATTCTGGTGTATTCTGGTGTATTCTGGTATATTCTGGTGTATTCTGGGGTATTCTGGTATATTCTGGTATATTCTGGTATATTCTAGTGTATTCTGGGGTATTCTGGTATATTCTGGTGTATTCTGGGGTATTCTGGTATATTCTGGTATATTCTGGTATATTCTGGTATATTCTGGTTTATTCTGGTATATTCAGGTATATTCTGGTATATTCTGGTATATTCTGGTGTATTCTGGTGTATTCTGGTATATTCTGGTGTATTCTGGGGTATTCTGGTATATTCTGGTATATTCTGGTTTATTCTGGTATATTCAGGTATATTCTGGTATATTCTGGTGAATTCTGGGGTATTCTGGTATATTCTGGTGTATTCTGGGGTATTCTGGTATATTCTAGTGTATTCTGGGGTATTCATTTATATTCTGGTATATTCTGGTGTATTCTGGTATATTCTAGTGTATTCTGGTATATTCTGGTTTATTCTGGTATATTCAGGTATATTCTGGTTTATTCTGGTATATTCAGGTATATTCTGGTATATTCTGGTGAATTCTGGGGTATTCTGGTATATTTTGGTGTATTCTGGGGTATTCTGGTATATTCTATTCTATTCTATATTAATGATATAAATGAATACACCATTCAGTCTGTGGAAAAGGTATTAATACCCTTCCCGCCGATAGTGTGTTAATGCACTGGTTTGTTGTTCCAGAGGAACAACAGTTTTATCTGTTTCATGCGTCGTTAGGGAGGCTAATATATTTGCAAAAATGCAATATCTGCAACAATTTATTTACCCTGGAGTCAACAGGGAAATTCGAAATCAATCGTATTGTGGGAGATTCTTGAATGGATTTTTTCACTCGCGCACAAAGACTGAAAATAAAAAATGTACATAATGTATTATTATTATTAGCGACTTGTTTCGGATAAAAATTGTTCAGTTCGCATTGTCGGCCTTCGTTTTCGAGCCGCCTCGTCCCCGGTGCAATCTCTTTTGTCGCCAAGTGCACGGCCCGTTTCTCAGCCACAAGAAAAGAAAAGAAAAAAAAAATGAAGAGGCGACCGGACAGAAAAATGGCCGGCCGACACAAGGTTGCACTAACGTTGTGCAGAGCGAAATTGATCCACGCCTCCGTCAATTTGCCCTATCAAGATATTTAATTCGCATATGTTGCTCAATCCACCGGCCCCGGCTTCCGGAGAATTGAAGCAAAGGTTTTTCTACTCTCGGTTCCGAGTCTTGAATTCCGGCCGCACCAGCCTGTTGCTGCGTCCTCCTCCAGATCAGCCTGATCGCTTTAATTAGCCAAGATAATTATCCGTATTGGGGGCCTGTCGCGCTCATCGATCCGATTAATTGGCTCTCGCGCGCGCGATCCACGCGTACGAATCGCGGTCTGGATTACGTTTAACTATTTTCCGGACATGTTTCTTCGTGTTCTCCCATCGGTTTCGCATCGTTTCGCCTAAACTGTGGCCCATCAAGGTATTTAATCGCCTCGAGTTGCAAATCCTTAACCCTTCTACGCTCCTTGAAATTATAGTTTAATTCCAGCCGTGTTTCACTCAGGAATTCATATTTTAGACGAATATTTTTACGAATTATAACACAATAATGTTCGTAAGCTGTGTATTATAAAGAAATAAAAATTTTTGTAGTGTTCGAATCCGAAAATGGGTGAATTTTCATCCGAGGAGCGTACGAGGGTTAATAATTTATATTTCAAATTGTCTGTGAATGACAATAAATAAATTTTTTGATCACGTGGGAAGAGAGCAATAAAATGTTACACTAAAGAAGACTGTAAATAATGGTAATGAATATTTGAACTTAAACTTACATATGTAGTGTAAAATGTGTATGCAAGAATATACAAAAAATGATTTACAAGTTCTAAGTCAGAATAATTAACATAATTTCTTCGTCGCCTCCAAGTGTCATACTTTCTTTTGATTTTGCAGTCGTTTTTGTACGTTTGATTCTGTATGTGATGTTAAAAAACTGCAACTATGACAATTCTAATATTTACAAATTAAATAACCAAGTTTAATTTGTATATAGAATTTTCATTAAATCATTGCAAAATAATATTCCCGTATCTCGATAGAATATATTTGAATTTTTATTTTCAATATCACAACTCGACATTGAAATAATAAATAACCTGAAAATTATTAATCACGTCCCGGATTGAATAAAGAATGTAATATCAACTAGCTTTTGTTACATTGGATGCTTTTCAATGGAAAAATCTATACAGAGATTTGGCAGTTTTAGGTTATGTTTGTATGCAGCGCTAAGTGAAAGACCGTCTACATTTCGGTTATCGTAAAACGTACAAACTAACTTCGTTCTGTACAATAAAAATACTAAATTGTTCCCGACGTGTGCGTCATCAATAGGAACTTTCGGAAACGAGGTTCGTTGGGAAAAATTTTGGGTTCTAAAATGAAAATGGCTGCGCCCAGCTTGAGAACGCCTTAGCTTATCTTCAATGCCATATTATTAGTAGGAAAGAAACAAAGTTCCGTTAATATTATCCGGACTCCTCCAGTTGGAAACTTTGCATGACAAACTCCGTAAACGCTGAACTATGTGCGTGCGTTTAAACGTGTTTTATGGCTATAATACTGCATCTGTATACAGAGCAACTCGTAACTTTTGATTGTAGTGCTCAGCGAGTTTTGACGGGCTAAAAGTATGCGCTCTAAATTTACATTAATCATTTTTCGGATAGTATGCATCCCCTGTTGTCCTTTACATAATTTTCGCAAGAAACGAACAATTACTTTTGCCTTGTTTAGAATTTCACATATTTCAGAAATTAACTCAGCTTCTAAAGTAAAGCAATAAATAGACTGTGGAGCTTTAAGTTTACAATTTTACAGAAAATTTTCAATGTACAGGAAGTTTATGGAAGTCTTCTATAACTATATTCTTTGATAAAATAAAATTTGAAATCTAGTAATAAATGCTTGTTTACGACGTAAACTTGGAAGTTCAAGGCTAGAATTGAAGTAATTTAAGCTGGAAAATTGTAGCGAAAATAATTAAAAACTGATTCACCGAGGAGAAAGCGAGATTCTGATATCGTAAAAATTCTGAGCAACTGGGGCTTGTGATATTTATTTTTTCACGGCTTTGTAGTTCCTTCGCGACGATTAAACGTCGATGCAGCGTGGCCCTGCGTTTTACGGTCATCCGAAAACGGTTTGAGAAGCGTCCCGAGGAAAATTTTTCATTCAACGGCGGATTAGCGATCGCGAGTAAGGGAATGCGCATTCCACGCAGTAACTGGCATAAATGGAAGACCGTAAAGAGCTCGTAAAAAACTCGGCAACGGTTCATTTACGATCCTGGCCAGTGAATTTGATCGTTCGATTCGCGTGCACGTGGCTTCGTAACTCGCAGACAGCGTCGTGTTTTCATTGAAAAAAAAAAAGAAATTTGATTTATTATCCGCCTCGACGAAACGCTTTGGAAAAGCTCATTACGCGAGTCGAACAGCTTATTACATTCCGTAAAAGTGCTAAACAAATTCCAGGGAAGTTGCGCGTCTATATTAAAAGTTCCTTCTACAATCATTTTCAATAGACGCGCACAAAGGTGGAAAAAATCTGTGGAATTTCCTTGGAAATTGCTGGTCTAATTAATTTGGTCGTTATTGTCAAAGATGTCTTCCAATTTTTAGTAATAATAGCGTCATCGACGGTTAAAAATTTGATAAGAAATTTTAATTTCGTGGAATTTTAATTTCGTGGCAATTACCAAAGAAAAATGCGCTTCAATTTTAGTCGTAACAGCGTCCAGAATTTTTTAAAATGAATACGAAATTTTTAGTAAAATAATAAATTGTTTCGCTGTTTTTGCAGAATAAATGAAATGTTTGCAAAATTGATTGTAATTAAATCTCAATATATTTTTACTGCAAAGCAAGTTGCAGTTCTGTTTAATTTAGGCATGAATGTTAAAGAAAAATGTGCTACTAAATTGTCAAGATAAATAATACATTTTTAAAATGTACTATTAAGTTATTAGGTTTTGCTGTTTGCGGAAATTCAATAAAAACAAGGGTCCATTAAGTGACTGAGAATCAGTCGAATATCCTTGAAATTATTATTATATTTAATTGGAAATTAAAGAAGTGCGTCTTTCAATTTCGAATACTAATAACAACGTAATAAAACTAATAGGAAATTTTTATTATTGTTTGAGATGACAGAAGATTGTGTTCGGAGTATGTTGATGTGTGAATGAAAAGAAGTATAGTGCCCAGCGGTTGTTGTTACTGAATTATAATCAAATTTTATTTTCTGGAAATTCATACAAAGAAACGAAGCGAGAACGAGACAGAAAATCATACGGAATGTGTAACGGTTATCATTTTGTTTTGCCAACTGAGACATAAGTATGCAGCGTAACTCAAAAGCGTTTTTGTTTTGTTTTTTTCTTTTAATTCCATACACTCCATGTATACCAAAAAAAAAAAAAAAAAATAAATAAATAAAGCGAAGGGAGTAAAAAACAAGGAGTGACAATTAACAGTTTGATCGATCAGAGGAGACCAATTTACAATGAAATAATTACAGTACCGTTATGAAAATTTACAATAAAACTATTACAAACAATACAAAACACTTATAAAGTTGATTGAGCTGAAAAATCGCATAAACAACGCCTCCAGTGCGCTCTGCAGTATTTGTGCATTCTTTATTCTCTTTACACATCTGTCGCTCGTGCCATCTTTTTTTATTGCAATTCTCGATATTGCGAATTTGATCAACGAAAAACGAACGAAAGTGTATCTCGGTTTTTTGTTTTGTAATAACAATCTTGCCAATTTTCCAGAAACCTGTTTCATCCCGAAACCAAGAAAAAGCAATAAATAATATTACTATTTTTCTTAAAGTAATAAATCGAAACAATATGATACAGAAACAAACTTATATTTACAATTCGTTTTCTGTGACTGATCGCGAGTGCGTCACTGACTAGAAAATTTAATTGCAATAGGAGATTTTTACTAAAAACTACTCCAATTTTTTATCCTAAATTAATATAAGAAATCAGTATTTATTTTAAATTTTGATGCAAAAGTAGGATGTTTCGAACGTCTGCTATAAAATTATTCCCTCCATATAAACGCATCATACTTGTAGAGAGCATCGCATGCGATTAATAACAGTAATTAAGACTGCGAATCTCCATGCCTTCTCATGGTACCTTTCAAAAAATTATCAAAATCAGAGTTTAATAAAATTTCGATCCGAATGAATTATACGCTACAAAAACATTTTGGGACAAAGTCTAGACATATGGGATAAATTTGTTTACTAAACTTTAAAGTCGTTTTTTAAGGGAACGGTTGACGCAATTAGTATTACACGATGCAATGAAATAAAAGATTTGACCTTGAAAGAAAGCGTCGAGGTCGTCAACTGTTTGGAAAGGTTTTTTTAGAAATCCAAACGTGTAGAACCCATTTCTGATACTAGTGGCACTTTTTTACAACCTTTTCCTAAACTCCATTTATTCCCAATATATGTACAAAAATATTGCACAGACATTCACAGTCCTTCAACGACCATTATCAACGCAGTTATTGCAATACGGTAAAATATATAGAGAGAATGATGGCTTTCTAAAAATGAAAGAAAACGCAAATATAGAGAGGGAACAGAAAGATGACAGTTGCAACGAAAATGAACGGGAACATAAATTTGGCGTTTCCCCTTAGTTTCAGGATGCCGGGCGGAAGATTTGCGAAAATTTCGTATTCGCCTCGCGCACGTTTCCGGTCGGTGTTATCAAAGGAAAATGGAAAACGGTTCGATCGTACATTCGGAAAAGTATCCGTGCTTCGACAACAATAAGCGTAACGGTAATGAAAGGGGAGAAACACCGGCGCTCTACAGAATCACGCGCCGAAATCATCGAAACGTAACTCGTACAATGTGTGTTCGTTCTCCGCGCATTGTCATTTCTCGCTTATCATTTTTATACACTACGCTCGGTACACATTTTTTGATTGTTAATACGCCGACTAAACATTTCTTCTCAATCCAATTTTTACGTTCTTCTTCTTCTTTTTCTTCAACATCTTCTTCTTCTTCTTCATTTTTGTTCCTCTTTTTTTTCCTTTACGAACTAATAGGTCGATCACGGAAGAAACGCTGTATTAACTTTCAATTATTGCAACTGAACGCCCCGTGGAGCGACATTATATATTATATACAAACTATGTACAACATTATCGTGAATATTCTCTTCTTTTTTTTTCTTTGTTTGTTTGTTTGTTTGCTTGCTTGTTACTTTAATACATTCTATCACAGAGAAACGGTGAATCGCATATATAGATATACGTATATGTATGTATATATATAAAAAAAAGGAAAAACGAAATGGTAAAACGTAAAAGGAAAACAAAACCACGATGTTGTCATAAATAAAATTCTCAGACTTGGTAAAAACGAACTCAACGGACGACGATTACACGGTTAAAGGTATAAAATATATGTATGTATGTATGTATGTATGTATGAACAGTAGACTTTTCGCCTGGCGAATTACAGTTAATTAACAACTAAAAATATACATTTAATAAATAAATTGCGGCGAAGCGGGCTGTTTAACACGCCTGGATCGCATCTCGATCGTATCGATCCCCAAGCTATCGAAACTTTCTTCAACGACAGTGATTCTCCGAGGTATACTTATCAATGTTTATTTGCCGGTTAACTTTAAGAATTAATTACATTGTGCTTCGGGAACCTCGAGTTTACCGTTAACATGCACTCGTTAATCTGATAATTAACAATTCTGTGCTGCAGTGTCCTCCGATTGCGACACACAAATCAGAATACCAAAATTGCACGTTTAAATAAATATTCTCTGGACTTAAATTATTAACCAAGATTCAACGACATTAGTAAAGATAGTTAAAAGAGTTTCAACAAAAAATATTTACAATTCTTTTGGTGACTAAAATTTTCAATCATCAACAATGTAACAGCCATGAAAGTTTATTTGTAGCACAGTATGTGTGAAGCACGTGCGTTCTCAATTGTTCAAACTAAACATTTAACATCGAAAAATCAAATCAGATTTTCAGATGCTTCAATGTCACATTTTAATAATTACATAGAATTCAAATTAACGTTGACCCTAACTCGATGCGATAATAAATAAAACTTCGCTAAATTTCACTTTCTGGGACCAAAAATTTTTAACTTTTTTTTAATATAATCCTGTAGATCTTGACGAGGAAATGCCATACAATTGGATTATTAAGACAGGGAGTTCAATGTTTAAGGTTTAAAACACGCCGAAGTTTTGAATCAGTGAATTCCTCGCCTTAGAACTTTGATTTTGGTATTTTCTCGTCAAGATCTATAGGATTGTATCTAAAAAAGTTAAGAATTTTTGGTCCCGGAAAGTGAAATTTAACCTTAACATGACGTATTCGAATCGATTACAGAATTACTCCACCGAGAGCACGAGAAACAAATAAATAATTCATCGTAAGGACGTTAAGTATCTTTTCTCATTAGAGGGACGGATATCTAAAAGCAATACACAGAAGTTCCGTTCCCATTTTTACGAATCACAATTTTTCCCACAGGATTATAAAAAAAGAGAAACAACATAAAATTTTCCGGCCGATAACCGTAAATCTAAACTGACAGATAACTGCCCGGACAACCGTTAAACAACTGCTCTGCCGGCGATAAATAATATTAATTAAACAACAACGGTAACAATAACGATCTGCCGCGCAATCTCTTTGGTATGGTACATCTGCTCGGATGCGGGGATTCGATAATAACGCAACAGCGTCGGAAATAAAACGGATAAATTGTCATGTAACGCGTCGCGTAGAGTATTTTCCATCGATAATAAATAACACCAATGAAACAGCAGTAACAACGATTCTCCAGCCACGTTCGATAGGGAGGAACAGCGGGTACAAATCACAGATTCTCGCCGGAAGAGACCAGAGAGTCGCTTGTATCCGCGAAATTGGACGAGTTCAAGCTGACTCTGCAAGTAGGTATAGAGCCGAAAGAGATCACTATAGCTCCGAAAAGTATTTCGGCACTAAATTTCCAATTTTAGCAAAATTTAAACTGCTATTTTCCTGTGACAAAGAACCGCCATACAATAAATCTGAAGTTTCGAGCCTGTGGTCCGAAATGCTGCAAATCGAAATTCTTCAGTAGCTTTGGACAATTTTTTCCGTAGACCGAATCCAACGTGGATTTCAAGATTGAAGCTTCCACCTCGCAACGACCCCTTAAATTTTTATATACGATATTTTTTGATCGTTTTATCAAGCTTCGAATGGAAGCTGTACCGTCATCTTTACGATAATGTACACCGTGAGTGTGTTGTATACGTCACGAAGATGTGCGTCAATTTTTAGGGGATTCTTACCAAAGTTCTGAGCTTCAAATCTGTGTGAAAAGTTTTTTCAATGTTTTTCGAATCGTGTTCCATTTGGAAAAACGTTTCTGATGAGAATGCATGGCGGATGGTAGGGGATTCAAGCTTTAAAACCGCGATGGATTTGTTGCTGGACGATTCTTTTCTACGAACATCGATCACTCGTACACAATCAAAAACTTGAAGCTTTGAAACTTGAAAGTTTGATTTCATATCTTGATAGACGCGTTCGCATAGATGTTCTTTCGTTCGTATTCTGTATTTTCCTCACTTACGTATCGTGCAGAAATTTAGGGCTTAACTTTACTTCAGGAAACCAAATTCTGTAAATTTTGCTAAGAGAATTCCGAAAATCCAAGTTTCGATCCCAGGAGCTCGCTGGTTCAGAAGTTACGTGTGCGTGAATTGTGCGAAAAACTACCGTTTTAAAGACTCACAGTCGCAGCTGTCATCGTCGGGTCTCTTCATTCTAGAAATAGACTACAACGTGTACAGAACAGCCGGTCACAGAAATAACAATACAACGAACAAGTTTCCGAGTAACAAGAAAATGAAAAATCGTACGAGCAAGTGACAGTGCAACGAGCAACAACAGACTGAAAAATAGTCCGAACAACAGAAAAGCATAAATTCTTCGAACAAGTCCAAGATGAAGAATGGGTAACGCAAATTCTCGAGTGACTGTAAAATGAAAAATGGCTCGAACGAACACCAAGATATCTCGAATTCCGTTTTATCAGAGCTTGTCAATCTCCCGGCATCCTTCAGCCAAGAAAATTCCCAGGTGACCCCGCGAGTGAAACCTCGCGCGAAATGGTGGGTCTCTCGTTGGCAGCAGAATCTGAGATTCGTGGGCTGATCTCTTCTCCAAACGGTTCGCAGCTTAAGGGGTTCACCGTGAAGCCAATATAACAGATACCAGATCCGGAATCCGACTGCCTTCGGCTGTTTATTTATTGCCGGCGATGACTCGGAGCCCGCCACTCCAACTGCCAATCAAACGCGGCCGTTTACACGATCCTGTCGCGATATCTGCCTTCCGGTTTGTTTGCGTTTCGGGAGCAGGAAGCAGAAAGAGGCTCCAGTGGGACTCGAGTGAACGAGAGAGAGAGAGAAAGAGAGAGAGAGAGAGACAGAGCTAATGAACCCGGCCACCCAATCGGAAATCATCTCGGGATCGGCTAGGTAACAAAGCCGAAGGCTCGACGAGACACCTGTTGTCCTAGCGGCCATCTTCTTGGCCGTGAAGAACGAGACGGCTGCCGGCCCGGTCCTCGATCCTCGCCTCGCCCATCGATCGATCCCGCAACGATCTTTCTCGCCACCGAAAGCATCGCTTAACAATATTATCTTTGGCAATACATAAGTGGCGCGGGCCCGTCTGTGTGCTGGTTATCTGTCCGGTGTGCTTCCCTGCGAGCGGTTTGGCAATGTTCCTGTCTCACCTGGCCCCGTGTACTTCCGGTTCGAGAGCCGCCTTTTGTCGTCCGACATTCGGTATTTTTAAACTGGACAACAGACACGAGAATTATTACTCGCCATTTTCGTCCGGGTTCCGCCGTTCCGTTTTTCATTATTTTGTTGGGGACGAGCCAGGGTGTCTTTAAATCTGTTCTGACGGACGACCGCGGACCATGCGAACCAGTTCGGTGGAATGTAATTTGGAAGATGCGCTCGGTCCAACGAAATTTAATTTTCAAGGCATTCGATATGCTGTATTTTCATCTCCATTTTGCATCGGTTGCGGGATTTTGCACTCGTTTTGTGTTGGTTTTAATGTATACTGTATTGTTGTACCGTTATAGTTCCCGTGAAAGTGAAAGAACCGCCGTTTCGACTGGCTCTGGTATTTACTCGGATTTCATACGAATTTTTGGGTAATATTTGTATGCCAAATATTTTTGTAGCTCGAATAGCAATTGTAGGAGGACAAATCTGGAATCTGCCATTTTGACAGTCTCGGCAATATTAACACGTTGACTGCCATGTCACCCATATGTGGGTGACAGAAATATTTGCTCAGGTTTTAAAATGAATTTTTACGTTGATATATTCATTGTACCAAATTTAATTACGATCTGTAAAATGCAAGAAAGTTGGAGGGCTATACTCAATATCATACATATAATATTTTTCAATTTCTTATTTCGTTAAATAACTTACATCGATTTCATGGAATTTTTGAGGTTACTAGTTTGGCAGTCAAAGTGTTAAAGTTACTAATTTTAAGGGATACGAATTAATTAATCTAATAAAGCCCTGCAAAGATTTCAACAAACATTACTCCAAAAAATAATACCTATTTTTCTCTCGTGCGGATGAAAAAGGCATTTTCTTTGCAGACCATCACGGCCGCCAAGGATTAAGCTCGATCCCCACTTGCAACGGGCGAATCGTCGAACGATTCGACAGCCCGAACATTGCCGTCTCTAAAAATATGTTTTTTTGATATTTCGTCGTTCAAAATGGCCAATCGTGAATGGGTCTTTACGCTTGATACGGTCGGCCATTGTCGAGTGGCGTCGGTTCTCGAAAACGGAAATACACGGTGAACCTCTGGTGTCGAATATGTCGCGGATTGCGAGTACACTTGTTTTGACATTCGTGTTATGCAGTTCTTTCCCTATTGTTTCGTCGTATTTCTTTCGTTTGTTTGTTTTCTCTTTTGGCAACGTAACGGAGAATCTCTCGTGTTCGCGAATCTACGCGCTCGAACGTGGTTCTTTCGACACTTTATTATTAATTCGTGTGTTGTTGTTATTGTTGGGCGCGCGCGCGTATTTGTGTGCGTGTGTGTGTGAGTGAGTGTGGATGACGGTACGGATGTATTGGTGGGCGTATGAACGTGTTACGCTTATCTTATTGCGAATGCAGTTTTTTAACGTATAAACTTGCTCTCCCGTCTCATCTCAGAGACTGCTACCATACTCGCTCGATCTTCGTCGGTCGGCGTGCTTCACGTACGTCTCCGAGTATATACTCTTAGTGCGGTCGTCGTACCTGCAAGCAGAAAACAAAATCGCCACCGATACAATTTATTCAACAATTTTCGTATTGTTGAAGCGCAACATTTTTTCACTTTTTCAATTTTTATCCCGTTAACCAGTTCGTTCCCACTGTACACGTATTTGTAATCATTCGTTTCTTTTACCGGCATATTTGTGACATTTTTCTGAATAAAACGAGCCCAAACATGACACTGAACCGATTATATCTGAGCTGTTCATTGTCAGTTCCTCAACAGTTTAATTTAAAGTAATTCATCCTATGAGTCAGTAGAGATTTAATCGAGCACTCTAACTTGGTAAGTGTTCCGTTATCCAAGCCACTCGTTAGTTCGGATAATCGAGGTTACACTGTATCGCGAATTAAACGAGTAGATATTAACCAAATTGCATCGTGTTTGGTCTCGTTTTAATCGGAAAAATCTCACGAATATGATGGTAAAGGTTTCCTACAGGTTGAACAGGTGAACAGGTTAAAATTCGAATTAGCAGACTAGAGAGAAATTGAAAGTGGAAGTTTGGAGAATTGTGTGCTGTGAGATGGAAATCTAGTGAATGAAGTCGTATAAAATGTGACTAACTCCCACTAAATATACCATCATTCTATTCGTGAATAGAATAGAATATTTATTGATTCCATTAATATTTCACGGTACCTATCGCGCAATGTATCAGGACCTAATAATTCACTTTAAATTCGAAACGTTTTCGCGCGTTGCTCCGTTCCGAAGATCAAAGGTCTGCTCGCAGAATCAGGTGACAATCTCTGTCCGTCCGACGACTAATAAATAAATGAATAAAACAGCGCGACCAATCTTAAACTTGGAATCTGAAACGCTGCACACGGGCCCGTAGTGTCTCTCTAATAATCAAAGTTTTCAAAGCGTCGCACAGTGGGCCCAAACGCCAATCTAGCTGATAAAAAAATCATAGTGATCAAACGCAGCTTCCTATTGCAACTTGTATGGAGTCGTTGTAACCGGGAGACTTCAATCTTTAAATTTATGGTAATTTGGACCGCAAAAAAATTTTTTTAAACTTTTTATGGTCATTAATGTAATTTTAGAGAGGAGTATTTCCGCGGAAATTAAAGTTACTAGCGTTTTTAGTCATAAAATGAACTGAAACCGACACTAAAATAAAAACCTCATATATTTACAACTTATTTACACTTCTATACATCGTTTCAGTTTTGAAAGTTTTATTTTCTACATATTTTCTGCTTCCACGTCAGAATCATCACTATTGTTGTGGTCAGAATCGTCATCACTTGTTGACGGGACATGTGTAGGTGGAAGTTTCGGATCTGCTAATAATTTTATAACCTCTTGATCTAGCGTCGTTTCTTTCTTCCAAATAGTCGATGTTTTTCTTGAAATCGTAGATATTATTGGATCCGATGAAAATAATATTATGTGGAACAAATCTTCCATTGTTTGCTCTCTCGACATCTTCCTGGTATTTCGTTCCCGGTATTTTTTAAAATCTTTATTTCTAGTTTCAGTTACTTGACTTGCACAGAAAACCGAAAAAGTCTTGGATTCTAAAAACATTTATAATAACCAGAATCCTGTTCAGAGTTTTCATCGATTACCGAGTGTTCGTCTATCGCCGTGTGGGCACACAGTTGTCAATGCTTGTCATATTTACTCGTGCAATTTTTACTCTAATCCTGTCAATTTTCAGAATATTAAAAAAAATCTTTGACAAAAAATTCTTCATATCAGATACAATTAAGTAAGTAATATAATAGGTATCAGTCTTTTAAATCTCATACAGCTATCCTATTCGTTTATGTGCTGTCACAAGAAAACATAAAATTCCGTTTTACACTAGAAGTATTAATTATATGACCTACATTGATTAAACATTTTTTACTCCTCTCAGTCAGTACTATGAACCACAAAAATCTTAAACCCTCTTTATGAGTGATCGCAAACTATTCACAAACTTTAAAGTTACATTAAACAATCCCAGGCAAATCTCGGCAGCTGATTTTTGCAAGAATTAAAGAACAGAGTCTACATTACGAAATCAAACAGGAAATTTGACATATACGCGCAAATTTGGTTACTTACATTCGAAAAACTGAAATGCATCAAGTAAAAAATTGTCTACCTTTGAACATGGATATTTGGAAAATTCATTAACTTTTGCAAATTCTGTAATTACAGAATGAAAGTACGTACTTTCTTCTACAAAACCCATGAAAGGCAAAATATTCGCATTTAATATTAACGTTTACCAGTAGCAAAAGCACTGACCGTTCTGGGGGACTCTTAAAGGCCGCAGCGTCTATAGACTTTTGCGTAAATATTACCCTATATAAAAAATCTTCAGAGCAAAACAGAATATAGTTTAAAGATCTACAGGGATTTAAGAATGGAAACAAATAAAAAAGTAAGTAATAGTATGTGATTTTAAATACGACTTTTTATCAGCTAGATTGGCGTTTGGGCCCACTGTGCGTCGGGCTCTCGTTCGCGTTACAAAAGGCAATGATCAAGGCGCATCCGAGAGTCGAGGAAAAATAAGTTTACGAGAGTTAGCATCGAATAACTACGGTACACACACACACACACAGATACCGGAGAGTAAAAGAGCGTTTCTCCGCGTGACAGTGAATCATGGGTTCATCTAAAAACCATTAGAATTTCATAGCGGAAGCGAAGTTTCGCGATTGGGGCTTTTCGAGGGGGCAAAAAAAAAGCTCCGCGTCGGTTTCGGGGTCTTGTAATATACTTTTTCTTCTACCGGGGAAGAGCAGTTTCGAGCGGACGAACGGAAGAGCCACGCGGTTTCCTGAGTTATGCTCGCATTCACGTGAAAAAGTTGAAGATCCGACTCGCCCTACTTTCCACTCCGCGGAATTAAAAGTAATGTCCTCCCCTGGTTCTAATCACCCGGTTTTATGGCGATCCCTCGGAAGTGCCACCGGCCGCTCAACTTTTTCACCGTGATTCCCAAGCTGCACACAATCCGGATCGTTAAACAAATATTTGAGCCGTTTATTTTGAAAGTGACCTAACTCCGTTTTTCAGTTTTTTCCGGTTATCATGGTTACGTGTACAACTTTATGTTATTTATCAGTAAAGCATTTCAGGTTGCTTATAATCCGAGCAAATACGATAATTGAGCCGTTTATTTTGAAAGTGGCCTAAGTCCATTTATCTTAAAATCGAGATATTTAAGGGTTTGCGTTTCAATGAATTTAAAAATATACGTATAGGACATTAATGAGTCGCACTGCTTAAGTGTATCTAAGGGTGTTAAATTTATAGTTCCCATTAAAATAGTGGCAATTATTAAGTGAATAATATGCGTTTTCTTATCAAGAATGGAGTTAGGCTACTTTCAAAATTAACAACCAGATTCATTATAAAATTTGAAGGTGCCCAAGTCCATTCAACATAATTTAAGATGCTTCAAATTGAAAAAAAAACAATACTGAATTTATTTTACATATCCTTAAAACACTTCAGGAACATAATTTATGCGATTCAATTAACTACATAACGTGCAAAATTACAAACATAAATTTATTACAAAACAATTTACTACTCATCTACATTTTGTGCGTGTAAAAGGGATTTGAAGTAATCATGATGTTCCGGTGGTATATATCGTAATAGGTCCATCATGTCCTTGAATTTTGTTGTTGTAATTTGTCTGATATTTTTATACAGTGGTGTCAATACAATATTTTCGAACTTTTTTGGTCTACCCCGACGTGGTAATAAATTCAGGACTTTAAAATTTTCATTCTTATTCATTGATGTCTTATAGGAAAACTTCTCAAAAATATTCTTTCTTTCTTTTTCATCGTAATTTTTTGTGCATGCATTCCGACAACGGCAATCTTTGTTTTCGAAAATTTTTTCCGGTACAATATTTCCGGTTTGAGTACAATATCTTTTTCCTGAATTCCGTTTAATCTTTCGCACTTTTTGGATGTGTGATTCATCAATTTTTTCTCTATTGTCATTCATATCTTCATCCTCTGAAGATGAATATTGTTCTATAATTCGGTTTCTTTTTCGATTTTTTTTTTTAATCATTACTTACTATTTCTTCTTCACTATCTGAACTAAATAATAGTCTTGTTCTGTTCTTCCCCATGGGTGAAATAATTTCTAAAATTTAATATTAAATTTTAAGTTTTATATTAATTAAACGTACTGGTTATTCAACTAACGCAATTGTCCAAAAACTGAGGTTAAATTGTAAATACTAATTAATTAAAATTACCTTCATCACTACTTTCCGACATTATCAATAGTAAATATATTATCTTGATTATTTAAGTATAAATGGAGTTAGGCCATTATTAAACTAATAATTAAACTAACTCTGAAAACTTATGTGTCAAGAATTTTCGTTAACATTCTGAGTACATCGCGCTCCAAACGACACGCTACCGTTCAAGGAGGTTAATCTTGGTTTTTCGGTTGCTCGCGTTTTCATCTTTTGTCGCATTTTATTCTTTCGGCAATTAGCGTTGTAGTATTTGTGCGCAGATTGATGGGCGTTCGAAGAATGCGACTCGCGCTGCGGGGATATTGATTAGTCGATTCTTCTTTAAACGCGTTCTTCTCGAGACCAGTTTTTTCGAAACGGTTCTCGCCGGTATCTCAAGTCTCAGTTGGCCAATCGACTTGACATTTTCTGGGAATCTTCAACGCGCACCCTGCTATCGCAAGAACCAATATTTTTTAAATCCGGCAATTTTTTTCCTTCTTTTTTGTCTCGCTAGACGCCGAAAATACACGAAAAATCCGCCGACCGGCAACCGGCGACTCATCTTTTTCTAGATATTCTAAAAATATATATATAACTCGTGCAATTTCGATTATTTTTACTTTGAAAAAATCACACAGTCACTTCAAGTACCAATGAATATGTGCGCAAAATCTCAATATAAAAGATTGAATAGTTTTTCTGAAACAAATTTCTAGAAATCAGTGTAAAAATGGTCTTGAAAGACAGAATATACCCTTAAGTTGTTTGTAATTTCAGGGTATTGAAAAAACTGCATTTTTTTAGATTTGTCGTGTGTGCTTGACCGAAGAAGTTTATTTAATACTTTCTATCGGACGCACGTTTGTAGTTCCAATAATCGAGTCGTTTAAAGCAACAATGGCGTAAAAGTCAATATTTGTCTGAACTTTACAATTTCCTCCCTAAGCTTTCGGTACCTATTATAGCGTGGTTCGTTTCGACGCGCTGAATACGAATACGACAGCATTTTGCCGGAAATTACATGCTCCCGAGATACAGTGAAAAGTAAGATTTGTACTCTTTTGCAATGCAAAAGTAAGTCAATATTCATCTGTACGGTTTCATCTCAACGGTTCAATCCTCGTTAACACTGAATTTACTGAGTGCCTATTATATATTATTTTTTAAAAATAACAAGAACATATCTAGACAAATTTTTAGCAGGTTTACCAAAATATATATTCCACGCAATAAATCCCAATGATTGTAAATAAAAAAATTTAGAACTCATCATTCCGATAGGTCCTCTAAATCTATCGTTAAATAAAATAATTGTAATATAATTTTTGCGTGGCTTGCACGATACATAACATCCTTCGATTATCGTGGGTTATAAAACTTTTAATAAAATTCTTACACCATTTCATCGAACGACTCAATTATGAAATGAGCGGTTTATTTTGAAAGTGGCCTAAGTCCATTTGTCATTTATCTTTTGTTGCCTGTAATCACGTGTACAACTTCAAGTTAGCTGTCATAAACAACATTTGCGGTTGAGTATATTCAGAGTATATACGACAATTTTGGACCCATAAGTTTTCGCTGTTAGTTCAATAATTAATACCATCAATTTGAAAGTGGCCTAACGTCCGAAGGATATTATCAAAAAGTTCCGGAAATGGACTTGGGCTCCTTCAAATTTTATAACTAATCTGGTTGTTAACTTTAAAAGTGCCCTAACTCCATTCTTGGTAAGAAAACGCATATTATTCACTTAATAATTGTCATTATTTTAATAGGAAATATAAATTTAACTCTTTTAGATACACTTAAGCAGTATGACTCATTAGAATCCTGTACGTATATTTTTAAATGCATCGAAACGCAAACCCTTAAGTATCTCAATTTAAGTATAAATGGACTTAGGCCACTTTCAAAATAAACGGCTCAAATAGTGCTAAACTGTTAGATCGCGTTGTTCAAAGTAAAAATTTTGTGTCGATCGTCGAGCGCGACGTGAACGAGTTTTTATAAAAAAAATTTGACGCCAGTATGGAACGCTGCATCACGGTTCAACGACTTCATCGCGCGTCCTGATTATATTCTACAAGTTTTGTCCACATGAAATTCACCGTTCGCGTCGACAGCGCGTGTTCCCGGCCGGGCTTTGTGCATTTTGCGGCGCATGTAACGTGCAATTCTGCGACGAGGAGCAAAGTCGCACGCGAGCCACGTGCGTTATCAAACGGAAGGCGACCCGCACATTCGAGACACATTAATTAAATCATGCGTGGAAACGGCAGTCATTTTCCAAAACAACTTTCCGCGCTGCACGCGCGAACTTGAACTAAATTTGCATCGCTCGTTTGAATACGAATCAGATAACAGTACGGAAATACGTATTTTCGAGGGGGTTTTTCTAAAAACGGTAATCACTATTATGATTTTCGAAACTGCAAATGGTTAAAAGATGTCAAAGCTCATCATCATTTTAGCATGGTAAAAGCGTCTAATATAGGTTCTGATACAACATGTGCTATAAAGAATACTATACATGTTTGTCGAACGGGTTTTATATGACTCTGTACTGTAATGTTGCGTTCAATAACGCTATATCGTTATAATATCTTCTACATTATATTAAAATGCCATAATAAAGCGCTCTGCAGCGGCCAAACGTGAATACAATATTCCTTTGCAGGAAGTTCTACTACTACCAAGCAGTTCTGTGTGCGTGTGTGTGTGTGTGTCCTGTGCAAAATATATTACTAAAATCAATAACTTAATTATTGGAACACCAGAAGACTTTGACGTTTCAGTTTTCTTACGATATAAGACGACGCTGTACTTCTCTTCTTACTCGAGAACAAAATGAAGCCGCGTAGGTACCCTAATTCGCAATACGTTGAAATCTGTCTTGAGTCGCCAGGTCAGGGGAACTGACTTTAATCGAGGGGAAAAGGTTATCCCCTCTCTGCCAGTACCGGCTCAGTCACGTGACATTGTGACTCACGCGCGACAGAGACGAAACGCGTCCCGTAACTAGGGAAGCGTGTGGGGGAATAGTGTCGTGGAAGGGGAAGGTAGAGTGGGGGGACAAGGATTGATCTGAAGGGGGAAAGTAGAGTGGGGAGACAAGTGTTGATTTGAAGTAGAAGATAGAGTGGGGAGACAAGTCGTGATCTGAAGGAGAAGGTAGAGTGGGGAGACAAATCTTGATCTGAAGGGGAAGGTAGAGTGGGGAGATAAATCTTGATCTGAGGGGGAAGGTAGAGTGGGGAGACAAGTCGTGATCTGAAGGAGAAGGTAGAGTGGGGAGAGAAATCTTGATCTAAGGGGAAGGTAGAGTGGGGAGATAAATCTTGATCTGAGGGGGATGGTAGAGTGGGGAGACAAGTCTTTGACTGTGGTCCCGAGTCGTCGCCTTATATCGAAAGAAAACTGTAAGTAACGACATGGGTCAGAAATGACTCCAGCATAGGCGTAGAACTCGCTATACTCCTCTCGCTGATGTTTACGTTCAAAATCGTAGATTCTAGTCGCAATCCGACGCTGTTTTTTTTTTTTGGGAACGACGGTGTTGAAAATGAGGGGGCAGATGTGGTCGGGAATGGGGTCGAGAAAAGCGATAGAACGTATTGCGTACCTCAATGTGTCAGACCAGATCGTACCTTAGGGACGGCCGACGGAAATCGAGCGCCTCGAGGTCGGACGGCTCTCGTCTGCAGAGCGAGCAGAAAGCACACTGCAGCGTGTTCTTGAAGGCTTCTCGGAAGTCGCGGTTGAAGTACGCGTAGATCAGCGGGTTCAGCGCCGAATTCGTGTATCCGATCCAGAAGAGAAGCGCGATCACGATGTCGGGACAGGGACAGGATTCGCCGCAGAGGGTCGTGATCACGTACCTGAAGACAAACCTCATTGAAAATCACCGCCTCGAGCAACAACACGGTTACACGTACTCTTGACTCGTCTAAAAGAAAACTGAGACAAACTTCATTGAAAAACCACCGTGTCACGCGTGTCAAACGATCCTCGCCGGATACTCTTGCGACTATTTCGCTGCTGGGTCCCGAACGTGGTGACACTTAACCGTGGGCTACTCTGATTACCGGACTTTGAGCAAAATAAAAATTGTCGAATTATAAACCACGGGTAGACATTTACTCGATTGAGGTTAAAACAATGATACGGCAAGGTGAATAAAAGTCTTGAATAAAATTATTCGGTAGACTGAACGAATAAATGTCTATAAAATTATTTTAAAACCCATTTGCACGAAAATCTGAAATAAAGGAGGACTCGTTGATCTGCATTAATTAGGAAACCCCCTTGAATCTCTGTACGAAGCAGAACGGACCAAATTATCCCGAAAAATCCGGATTCTCTGCTGGTCTTCAGCTAGTGTCGCAAGGTTAACCCCTAATCCACACAAGCCGCGTATCCCGGCCGGGTGTATTTACTTAATTGCGTTTTAAACTAACGAGAACAATTGGAACCATTACGCGGCACTCCTCAATTTTCACGTGACGCTATAAACAAACGCAGAGCAATTCAGCGAACCGTCACATGAGAAACACTTTAACCGCGAGGAAACTCGACTCCCTCACCGCGAGACCCAGACCGAAAACGAAGAAAAAAGAAGGTGTCAATTGACAGGGAGGACCGGAAGAGCCCGAGCATGCCCGAGCAAGCCCGAACAAGCGAAACGCACCACAGGAAGAACGGCAACCAGCATATAATGAAGGTCCCCATGATGATGCCTAACGTTCTGGCGGCTTTGTGCTCCCTCTTCATCTTCATGATGTTCTTGTCCTTGGTAGGCGTGTGCAGATGATCGGTACTGATCTCGTTGAGGGTGAGCGTCTTGGAGGAGCCGGCGCTGTTCAGCTCTCCGTTCAGATTGTTCAGGTCCTTGCTGGGCCTGTGGCTGAGCAGCATCACGTTGCCCATTCTACTGTGCATCTGCTTCTCCTGTTCGTTAGCCTCCTTGAATATGGCCAAGTACGTGAGCGTCATGATCGTGCACGGTATCCAGAAGGAGATGCTCGACGAGAATATCACGTAGATCTTGTTCACCTTGAACTCGCAGAGGTCTGGGTGCTTGCGCCTGTACGTGCTGTTCTCGACGGTGGTGTACCAGCCCATGAAGATCGGCACGAACGAGATGAACGCTGGCATGACCCAACAGGCGAGCAACATGTACGCGGCCACCTTTTTGGTCATGATGATAGGGTACTTGAGGGGCTTGACTATAGCCCAGTACCGGTCCACCGAGATGCACATCAGATGGAGGATAGAGCTGGTGCTGAAGTAGACGTCCAGCGAGTTCCATACGTCGCACATGAAGTAGCCGAACAACCATTTACCGGTTATCTGCACGCTGGCGTTGAACGTCATCGCGAACATGGCTACCAGCATGTCGGCCAGGGCCAGCGAGACCACGAAGTAGTTGGTGATGATGCGCAGCTTCCTGTGTCGCATCACGGACACCATCACCAGCAGGTTGCCGAACAACGCCGTCAGGATGATTGATCCTAAGAGGCAACCCTTGGCGATCGTGGTCGGTAGCGTCCACTTCTGGTCGTTCGTGTAACTGCTGTTCCCGAACTGGCTCTCTTCCGTGGAGATGGCGGTCAGCAGTGTCGTCACGTCCACCGGTGACACCTCCGTTGGCTCGGAGGTGCTCGCGATCGTCGTCATGCTCAGCCGACCAGTTAGAACCTCGTTTCCCTTGGCCTTGATCCTCTTCTTCGGCCGGAAGAGACTCGACGGGAGGCCTTAGGTCACGGACGTGCCGACGAGCCGACGTACCAGGTTGGCCTTCATCTTCGCCGGGTAAGGGCGTTGCCACTTGCCAAGTCGCGACGATGACGGGACGCTTGCCAGCGTAATTGCCGATACAAAGATCTCGGCGACCCGATCGACACCACAGCTCCAAACCGACGACGTCCAACACCCTCGATTCCACGCCGATCACCCGATCAACGCGACCTTGGAGAGCCTAACCTGATCACTGGCTCTACATGCTTCGACGGGAACACTCGCCGCTGACCTGGAAACAGAGAGACTCGGTTGATCGTGCGTTTTTGTTCGACCAGGTTCAATACTATGAATGCGCGTTACAACCATAGTTGTGCGGAATTACAATTGAATTACTTACATTGTAATTTATAATTCAGATCTTCGTTCAATTACGAATTACAATGTAATTCGTAATTGCAATGAATTACATGAATTAGGAATTACGATCAGACTTGTCCAGATCTACAATTGAATTACTCGAGCAACCATATTTACAAAGTAATTGAATTACATTGTGATTCAATCATATTGTAATTTATAACTCGGATCTTCGTTCAATTAAATTACTAGACATCGGATGTTTATGCAATTTCCAATTTTTGTAGAAACATTTTAAAAAAGTGGAATGAAATAAAATCCTATTTTTAATGGGGACAGCCTATGTAGATCCAAAGCAAATAAAAATCGTGTTAAATTCTCTCGAATTTTATATTATAGCATTTTTTTAACATTTCCATAAGCCATAAATGCATAAAGATCCGATGTCTATAAATTACAATGTAATTCGTAATTGCGATTGGAGTACAATTATAAAATACTTTTTAATTGAAGTACATTAATATTAGGAATTACTAAAATTGTCATAAAATTTGAACAATCGTGCCTGCGGAACAAACAATGACTCCAATGGGAGCAGCCGTGGGTTGTTTAAACGTGATACGAATTTCTTATCGTGCCCATTGAGGTATTCGACACGACAGAGGGATATCAAGCACACTAGACGACCCACTTTATTCGATTTGTTTGTGCTATCTGGTTAATCTACTCAATCCATTACAATCATTCGGACTATTCAATTTATTCGGCCTGCACGGCACTGTACCGTTCCAGCAGATTCACTTGCTCCGAGTCTGCGTCTTCTCGAGCCGACATCCTCTGCAAGGATTTTCTGTAAGACCTCGAACATTATGCGAATATCGAGCTCCTCCTCGAGTCAACAGCTGCCTCGAAATCTTCGATAATATGCGTTGATACGAACATCGTTAAGTGGAACAAATATTCTGAAGTGATTCGAGAATTATCGCAAAAATTTCAATGCACAGAATTTTAAGATATATTTATAATTCGCTTAACGGCATGAAAAATGGTAGACGGCGTGAAGAAACATGTTTTGCATTTTGTTTTCATTTCGACGAAGATACGGGCAGTTTCCTTAACGTCGCCTTGACACAGATAGCGCCACCATGTTGCCTTTAATATGACAAGCAACTTGGTGAGTCTCGGTTTGCAATTATTTACAAGGTTCCGTCCGAAAAGTGCTCAACTTTCACATTACGCGGGTGTTATAATAGGTTTAATTACTTTCGAAACTATTTTCATAGTTCCTCCGCTCCCGTCGTTGTTCATATTAGAAACGCACCAAAAGACGGTTATCGAGCTCGTTATTTCCAGTAATTAAAAGTTTGTGGTTAAAATCTTCAATATAAGTCTCCTCTTGGTTACAAATACACATACAGGATGTTCTCGCTTTTACAAAATGTTTCTTCCATTTCTGACCTTGCGTGACCTTGAAAGTCTCTGTGCAGTATATGGATGAATTCATCTAGACACACGCTTTCGCGTGATATGAAAAAATATACAGCATTTCATTTCAAAAATTGGGTGTCACCTTCACATCTAACAGAGTAGTACAAACAGAAAAAAATTACAAACGAAAAACAATTATAAAAAACAGTGCTACTTTTTCCTCTTTCATTTATTTCTAATATTTCCTGTACGTATATTTTCAGTATATATATTTTCTGTATAATATATAATTTCTGTATATACAGGGTGTCCCACATAAATGATAACACCTAAATATCTTTCGTATTTACTGTCGTATCAGAAAACTTCAGAGGACAAAGTGACACTATTGCAGGAGGCCATTTTAGTGGTGAAGAAAAAAATTTTTTATGTCGTGTTTTTTAATGAAATTTCAAGGTCACCGATGTTTTTTTAAACGGAATAGTATATTTTTTTTACGATAGCATGATACACAATAAGAAACTGAATTTAGTGGATACCACCTTTTTGACCTTGAAATGACCTTGAGCAAGACTAATCATGTTGAAGCGGATGAAATGTGGAAGTTGTTTTTAGAGTAAATTGAATTTTAAAATTTATTAAAATGACTTGAAATAGAATTTTTATAGTAAATTGAATTTTTAAATTTATTGAAATGAATTTAAATAGAAATTTTTATAATAAATTTAATTTTTAAATTTATTAAAATGAGTTTAAATAGAAATTTTTATAATAAATTGAATTTTAAAATTTATTAAAATGAGTTTAAATAGAATTTTTATAGTAAATTGAATTTTTAAGTTTATGAGGATATGTAAAGGTCAACCCGACGTAAACAACGCGCAATCTTTGCTGAAACACGTAAGTTTTAAACTTCCACATTCATCCGCTTCAACATGATTATTCTTGCTCAAGGTCATTTCAAGGTCAAAAAGTTGGTATCCACTAAATTCAGTTTCTTATTGTGTATCATGCTATCGTAAAAAAAATATACTATTCCATTTAAAAAAACATCGGTGACCTTGAAATTTCATTAAAAAACACGACATAAAAAATTTTTTTCTTCATCATTATATTGCCCCCCTGCAATAGCGTCACTTTGTCCTCTGAAGTTTTCTGATACGACTGTAAATGCGAAAGATATTTAGGTGTTATCATTTATGTGGGACACCCTGTATATATATATTATATTATATATGAATAGAAATCTATCATTTTCTCACAGAGTGTATCTGCAAAACATTTGTCGACCGTCTGCGTGGCAAATGGCAACAAACGTGAACCGCGGATGCAACACCGTCGATAAATCGCGGCGAGCGTAATGCGCGACGGAAAATAATGAATGACAGATCGGCATAGCAAATATTTACACGAAACGCGGACCGTTCGCAGTTTCTGGTCTCTGGTCTCTCGTCTCTGATTGCCAGGCGCAGAGCTTGCCGCGCCGTCACCGTGCACACGCATTCAGCCCTTTGAAGAGCTTCCACCAGTTTCCCCCGATTGTCACCACTCGAAACGAGGACGTGCCGGAAGAATGAGTAACCTTGAATGGGAACCCTCTTTTTCTGCCGCGTCGTCTGCCTCTCGAGCTCCGTTGACCGTGTCGCGACAGGGCCGTGTCAAGTGCACTCCCCGTTCCCGCCCGTGTAATTTATGATCCGCTATTTTTGCGGTACATTTGGGTCAATTATTCGCGACGGCGAGCGTGCTACGGCGGCCGCGAGAACGCGATTTCTGTCGGGCCGGCCCCGACCACGAAAAAAAAAAAAAAAAATGAAAGAAAACACCCCATCCGTCCCGACGGATCCTCCCTCCCCTCGGCACGATCGCCTAAACGCCCAACGATATGTACTTTTATTCCCCACGACGAAAAACGACAGCGCCGCTGGGGATTCGCGTTCGATTACTCCGGCCCCGGTGGTCTAAAACGTCTAAACTACTAAAGATAGAATCTTCGTAGAATATTAACAAAGTGATCTTTCTTAATGGTGCATAATGTACCATACTTTTTGTTTGCTTAATAGCTTGTTTTACTATTTTTTAAATATATTTACATTGCATTTGGCATAACATGTTCAACACATTATGAATCGACAATGGTAATTTACAGCTTAAAGATGCACCTTTCGTTTAAAAAGAAAGTTAGGAGGAAAATATTAAAAATGATCGTCAGGGCGTCTTAAAAAAGAAAAGCAATTTTTTTACACGAGAAAGGCTGTCTTCGAAACTTCCAACTTTAACCGTTCATCACAGTAATGGTGTTTATTGAATTTGATTAATTTTTTCATTTTCAATGAGCATTCAAGTCGATACGAGAGACAGTTGATTTTTTAGCAAAATGTTACTAAATTTCGCGTTTTAGAAGCCTGGCCTGTCTTTCGAAGTTTGTCCTTCGAGGTTTTGTCTTCTGGCCTTCCGTCGCGACGCCTTCGCCCGCTCCCCTTGGCCCCCTCACCCTAAACAGCGATGCTACTACGATCGTCGCTCGTGCACGAATGTTCGTTCGGGTGATCGATGCCGCGACGATGGAACTGGCGGGATAACTGATGGGGATGCTGCGAAGTACCGTAATGGCTGGACGCAGGCGAAACGTTTTGGAACCGAAATGTCATTTATGTTCTGTGTGCTGACGTTGTCCTTCGATCTCTTGCACTTGACCATGAAAGAGGATATTGTGTCGGACAACGCCGATTGGACGATAAAATTTCTAATGATTTTTCATATGCAACTTTTACCGACACATTCGCGACACTTTTCTGATTAAATTGACTCCAAACACGACGCAATTCGGATCAAATTTGCTTGTTTAATCCGCGATACCGTGGAACCTCGATTATCCGAACTGATCGG
Source organism: Seladonia tumulorum (assembly GCA_913789895.3). Classification (NCBI taxonomy): domain Eukaryota; kingdom Metazoa; phylum Arthropoda; class Insecta; order Hymenoptera; family Halictidae; genus Seladonia; species Seladonia tumulorum. The sequence continues at coordinate 36,493,989 of OU565266.1, forward strand.
TGAAATATCAGTGTAACGAAGCAGTTACCTAACTAACTACAGGTGTTGGATTAAATATTTACTGATTTGTCCAACGAATCGTGGTCTATATGGATCACTCTAGATTGAATTATGCGAGTATATGTCCTCCAGTTCGGATAGTCGAGGTTCTATTATATCGTGAATTACATTTGCAAATGTACTCCGAATTCGGTCGTGTTTGGTCTCATTTTAATCAGGAAAGTGTCGCGAATCTGTCAGTGAAGATCTCATAAAGAAATAATTGAAAAATAGATTTAGGGAAAAATTGAAACACCGAATTTTGTTAACGTGATTCTACGAACCTTTTGAACAGAGTAGTATTCGACCTAGATCAATTTGACACCAGTTAACTACATCGGGTCTAACTTGAAATAATTAACCTCGATACGGTTTAATGAAATTGATGCAAAGCGATTACGCCGGGCGCGAATAAAGCCAGACTTAGCATAAATAGTATATTAGCTGCATAGCCGACATAAATTATTTCACGCGATACAGTAAGAAGCTAGCCTAACGAATGTAATCTGAACATGTTCCAATATAATCTATCCTAAACCTACTCGTTACGTGTTATAATGACTTAGCCAGCCGAAGCTAGATAAGCCAAAACCAGCGCGGCCAACGTGAGTTACCCACATAATTAACGTAAATTATCTAACGTAATATAATGAAAACCTAGCCTAACCAACGTAATTTCAACCTGTCCCGATACAATGTGTGCTAGGCCTACCAATTTCGATTCAAATTTCGTTTAACCATTAATTATTTGCTTCTAATTGGTGATTTTTGTCCTCGGAAACCAGGAGAAAATGGTGTGATCTGCTGCTCAGAATTTGTTGGAAACTATAAATGTCATTTGTTCATAAACATAGAACGGATAAATTTTCCCAGTGGCACGTGACTGCTTGGGGGTTAACTTGCCTGGCCTAAACTAGCCATTCCAGACCTAATACAGCTAAAGTGAGTTAGTTACACGACTATCGCGTATTATCTAATTGAATACAATCTAAACCTAACTTAGCCGAAGCACTCCGGACCTATCCTAACATAATGCACCATGCAAACATTCTCTCCAGATTGGAAAGAAAAATTAACCTAGTTTAGCGCTGATCATTGTTTCTCTGATATTTTCCTTGTAATAATTTTCACATTTCTCATGCTTCTTGTTAAAGAGAAAATTCGCTATCACTATTCTTCACACGTTTCTGAACAATTTCACCAATTATTTATTTATTATTGCTTTAAACCAAGTTGTTAGTTTCAGTTGTTAGTACCGTCGTTTGGCTGTGTAATTCCATTTTTGACAGTTCTGTGGTCGCACACGCTCCCGTCATTCGCAAACGGACTAGCAGACGCGACCGTTCCAGTCAATGACGGAATACGTGAAACAGGAGCTAGATTTATTAGACTCTCGACTGTAAACCCTCGAGCAACTATTGGACGTCACTCAGACCCGCATTCCTTTGTATAACCAACCTGTCATCTCTGTACACGTGTCCGCCGTTTTGGGAATGATTCTACAGTCCAAAGCAAAGGATGACTATGTTCATCTAAGTCTGTACATGCACAATTTGAGCCAACGTGCAGTCAAAAATCCAGGAAAAATTAAATCACTTTCACTGGGATTCGTACGTAATAAAATTATTACAATATTACTCGCTAAAGATCACAATAATTTTATTAACACGTTGACTGCCGGACGGATTTTCCATGATTTGTCCCAGGCGCCAACATGAACTTTTCATTATGCGATGCATATTATGATGAAATATAGTTCCCAGCAAATAATATGAGTTATAAAATCATTTTTGAAGCATTTTTTTTGGTGGGGGTCACCGGTGCCCCCCACGGCGCTGTACGCAAGTATTACTTTTTTTTTTTTTAAACAATCGTGCTTCGGTCGCTAAGTGGTTACTCTCAGTGTTTCGGGAAAAAAAATTATTTTGTATGTTCTATATTGCATTAATTTCTTCAAACCATTATAGTAACAATGGTATTATTGAAAAATTGATCAGTATCCATATTTACTATAATTACGTACTTTTAGTATTGACCACGCCGCCGGTCACCGGTGGCCCCCACGGCGCTATAGCAAAGTCGAGTGCCGGTCACCGGTGACCCCCACGGCAGTTAACGTGTTAATCAATCAACGACATACAGTATTATCTCCGTAACTGTCGCAAAGGTTTCTACCGTACTGTCATTGATTTTCTGATTAATATCACAATAATGTCATTAAGGTCATAAAGTGTCTACCGTGACTGTCAAAATTTTATGGAAACATTGAGAGTCTGACGCAATGGACAATGATCGTTAAAGCGATCGAATTCCTCCGTTAACGTTCAACCGGTTGCGATGCAACAATGGCGTCTCCGTCGATTACGAAACCGCATGCCGGGTAAGCGAGTCAGACTTAACCTAGACCCGGTCGGTGGTGGTTTCAGGCCTAATCTTAGCTCCGCGGTCTTTTAATCTCCGCGAACGAGGGTTATCTTCGTCCTCGACCGTCACACACCGGCGCATCGAACAAAGATAATATCCTCGAGCTTGGTTCTCGAGCGACGCCTCGTCAAGGCCACGTTCTCCAATGCCGCCCCAGGTGTCGCGTATTACGGTCAGCTCATTTCTTGTCCGTCACGAACCGTCAGCCATACTTCGTCAAATGATTTCTCGAGAGATATTGCCTCCGGCTAATAATCCTCTTCAACGAAACTGCCAAGCCCCCGTACAGTAGTGCGCAGTTTAGGGATCCGCTGCAAGAGGGAGCTACACCACAACACTACCCTAGTAGCACAAAATATTGTATACACATTCATATAATATTAAAAAGAGATTCAATCTTTTTTTAATATTCATATATACATACAATATTTATTTTATATTACGTAACAAATATTTCTTTTTAAATATTCAGGAAATATCTATGTCATGTTACGAGAAAAATATTTTTTCTCGTCGGATCCACAGCACACAATTATTCACTCACGAGAATAGGTCCGAATAATATTGAACAACAATCACTAAACAACACACACAACACACTTAACGAAATCGTGACAGCAGACGAGAAGATTACGAATAAAACTACGAACAAAAAAATAATACTGCGATTTTAACCGCTTCGGACCCAAGGACGTTTGAAACGAAAACAAGGAATTCCGGGAAATAGGGTCGGCGCCCCGCCATAATTTGTTTACCTTGGTTTTGTATCTAGTGTTTATAGACCCTCAGCGTCTAACCTGCCTAGGATAACCTGACCGTACCCCCTCCATGGAAGGGATCATTGTTAAAATCGTAGTATCATTTTGTTCGTGGTCGGAGTGACATCTTCTCGTTCGTTGTCACGATTTTATAAACTGTGTTGTGCGTGTGTGTCGTGTGTGTCTATTCCCCTGAGTCAATAATTGTGTGCTGTGGATCCGACGGAGGAAGAAGATTCAGAAGTAAGTACACTTTACGTTAGTATTTTATAATGTAGGATTAGTATTCGTATCTGGAACATTGGATACAAGGTTTTCTATCATATTTTGCAACATATATTAACGATCTTTAATGATTTGGTATATAGTATAATTTAATGCGGTTCAAATAAGATACTACTTTAAATCGAATATTTTTATTTTGATAACCAGATAGATAAAATGAAATATTTTTATTTTGTATTTCAAATATTTCCTTACAATGAAAATAAGTTGAGCAAGTAGTTAATATTATACCCTAGTAGCACAAAAATATTAGATAGATATTTTTCTAAGATATTGGAAAAATATTTTTTAAGCCACATTTTTTCATATGAGAAAAATATTGGATCTGAATATTGTATACATGTACAAGAAATGCGCAGAAAGTAATACATATTCATAGTTTCTAATTTTTCTTATATTTTCTTAAATTTGAAAATTTTATTGAATGTTTTTTAAATATTGAATTTATATTTTTCAAATATTGAATTCACATTTTTTAAATATTTACTTTATATTTTTTAAATATCTAGTTTATATCCTCTGAATATTTAGCTTATATTTTTTAAAAATTCAATTTATATTTCTTGTACATGTATACAATATTCAGATCCAATATTTTTCTCATATGAAAAAATGTGGCTTAAGAAATATTTTTCCAATATCTGAAAAAAATATCTATCTAATATTTTTGTGCTACTAGGGTAATTTCCTCAGGTATTAAGAGTTTTGGAAAATAGTTGTACTCTTACAGTTAGCGAATATGGGAAAATATTTAATTTTTAAATTGATATTGGACCTCTCAATTAACTGTGGGGACCCGATGTGGACACTTAAGTGAGGTGAACGTGGTTTCTGGAAACTCAGTCCCTTAACTTAAGTGTGCACTACTGTAGTTTAGCTGACCGGCGACAAAAATTGTATTAAATATTAGCATATTATTAGCAATATTATTATTATTAAATGTTAGCCCTCCGACGGCGGTGCCTGGGTCTATCTTGACCTGGAATATCTTGATCTTTTGCTCTTGCAAAGTTGTGAAATGAAACGGAAAAAAAGAAAGGGACAATGAACGAACAGTAGAATGGAAAAATTTTTTAAAAATTGTACAACGAGAATTCGACGCTGAAAAGCGTTTCGAGCTGGCGGAACTGTGCAAAAGTAATTCGCGTTTTTCAACAAGTTGACGTCGATACGTCGACGGGAACGATTTCTCACGATACCGTTCGCAACTCTGTTAGTCGATGGCAACAAAGTTACGTTTCCCCGATACTCCTAAATCCCAAACCACAAAGCTCGCACATTTTCCAAGATACCAAGAGTCATAGCACGCAAAGATGAATCATGGCACCGTTGAAATGGCAGCGGCGGAATGAATGTCAGCCCCGTGGACCGTTGTAGTATCCGAACAGAGTGATCATTTTTTATGGACGGAAACCGTGACTTACGATGCACGTAACGTGGCAAGCTGCAAATCTAGAGGCAGCGAGATACGAATAAATACGACCGTGTCTCGCGAACTAGACATGGCGAATTTATCGCGATGGCGGCGTAGACATTTCGTCTGGTAAAATTGGATCGTGAACCTGATACTCGTTTAAGTCACTGGTGGAAACCTTGGGTGAAAGGGCACTCGTCGTATCCAGTGCAAATTTTATTCAATTTTCTTTAATAATAGTAGTAGCGATAGTAATTAAGTCTTCTTTAATAATTAGTAGTCTTTTTAGTGATAGTAGTTCATAATTTTAGTAAATTTGAATGATTTATTTTAATAAGCTTCTGTTGAATTTTATCTTTTACTTATTTTGTCATTAATGCACGAAATATGCGATTTATTTACACTTGAAAACTCTTTTTCTAAGTCGTGGAGATTTTTTAATATGAATTGTTCTTATTTTAAGTAATGGACAAGTCATCGAGACAATACGAAAATACACGTCCTTCAGCCACATTGTTCGAAAACACAGAGCTATACGCTTAGGCTTATTACGAGAGAGTGCAACCCTGACACAAAACGCTGCAATGTGAAGTTCAGTCACGTGACGAGGCGCGCCGCCATTGTCGCGGTTCGTTCGGATTTTAGGTTGGACTGTATGCTTTAAAAGAAAGGAAGTTGGAGAGTTGTTGTATTTAAAAAGGAAAAGCTTTTTGAAAATCGTCGCATAAATGTGTCCTGATGTCCACAAGAATTACAATCTGCAGTAGATATAATAATAAATGACATAATATAATAACTAGACAGCGGATCTTTATGCATTTATGGCTTATGGAAATGTTAAAAAAATGCTATAATATGAAATTCGAGAGAATTTAACACGATTTTTATTTGCTTTGGATCTACAAAGGCTGTCCCCATTAAAAATAAAATTTTATTTCATTCCACTTTCTTAAAATGTTTCTATAAAAATTGGAAATTGCATAAACATCCGATGTCTAATAATAACGCATAATTGGCGAATTGACAATATCTTTTTTTCATATTTTACAACAACTCGACGAAGTCCCGATTTTGTTTTTTCGTCTCGCCTACAAACAACATTTCACTCCGCTCGGTTCTATTGTCGAACCCCTCGCGATCGTTAAAGTCAACGTTTGTATTTTTGCGAGGGTATCAGCCCGCAAACCTAACAGGTCCAGAATTTATGTACTCTAAGCTCGACGTGCACGCACACTCGGAAACGCGTATCACGCACACGGCCGAAATCGAGTTGCACAGTGCGCAGTAAACTTCGATAAAGCTGTACAGAGAGCCGGCTGCGCACAACTTGAAAGTGTTTAAAATTCAAATAACAGTTTTCCATAATCGACCCGCGCGAATTTCGTCGCGATGAAAGTTTTTGCCATCGCAAACTCTGATAAAATACTTGGCGGAAACGGCTCGGTCGAATTCCTTTTCGACGCGGGGAAATCTTTCTTAATCGACGCGCACCAGAAAGAAACAAATCGTCGCTTGTAGTATACTTTTATGCGAATCCAGATATCTTTATGCTGGCGCACGGTTCCTTCGACATGCCATTGTCATTTATGTCAAGGATCCACTTCATCATCTGGCTAAGAATAAACGGAGACTGACATTTCAATAGATGCATATAATTTACAAAACATTCACTCCGAATTTGCTATTTAATTTATTACGTGAAAAATATTTCATTCGTGACCCGACTAGGAAGAATTCCGGACAGCCATTTTATTAGATAAATATAATTTTTAGATGAAGATTTGATTTGTTATTTCATTTCTTGCATACTGTAAAAATACTTTATTCGTGAACCGACTAGGAAAAATTCCAGACAGCCATTTTATTAGATAAATATAATTTATGCATTGTTAGATGAAGATTTAATCTGTAATGTAATTTCTGACGTACCGTAAAAATATTTTGTAACGTAATTTTGATTGAAATGCTCTTATAAATCGAGTATGCAAATTCGGGTCTTTGTTAGTAAAATTTTCTTCCTTTCTCAGGTGACACCAATTTTTCTCGAATTTGCAATATTACGAAAAAATCGATTTTGGATCCCCGTTCGATCGTTCGAACACTGATTTAGTTAGGGTTAGGTTTTACGTGGAGAACAGATGCGGTCATGTCTGTAGACACTACGACTGGGACACGGACACACACACCTACGGAATTTGCTGTGTTGGTAAGAAAGTGTTTCGCAATGCATCTGTGTAATTTGTAATTTCTGCCAAAAACGAGCGTCATATTCGTATTCAGCGCAACGAAACGACTAGAATGACGTAGAAAAGAGGCGGCGAAAGCGATCGGAAAATCTTCAGTCAGTGTTCAATTTAGAAAATGGCGCGCGCGTGCCGTTGCGAAAGAAGAAGAATGAAAAATATTTAATTACGCACGTGGGCGGGCGGCCATCTTGCCGGAAGACTCGCTGGGAATCGAGTCACGCTTCCCGCTTGTAAATTAATTGCATTTCCATCGGAAAGTTCGCGGTAATCGATAGCAGAGAGCCTGTCCCCGGGGAACATTCGTCTTTCCGTTTCAAAACTGGCCAATCACGTATCCGTCGCGAAAATTATGGAATTCCGATACGGAACGCGTCAGCTCGAAAATGTTCGCGAATCGGTACTTGCCCACGTCGGAGTGCATCGACAGAACTATTTATTAATCGATCGACTAGAGAGAGCAAAATAAATGGATCCCCGGGATTATTGGCGAGTTAACCTGGCAATTTCGGATAAGAATTATGTGAATTGGCCGCGCGGTTCGATCCTGATCGATCGCGGTTTCTAATGGTCCGCTCCAATCGGAACGATTTATTCGAACGACATTTCACTGGGCTAGCGGTCGCGTTTGTTCACGCGAAAATTAACCTATTCGCAACTACAGAAAAATTAATTAACAAAGAATGCGCGCAACACATTTTGTTGTGTGAGATAATACCAACTTACAATACAACTTATTTATTTCTTTTTCTTTTTACTTGTTTAATTCGCGATAGAGTGGAACCTGCATTATCTGAACTAACGAATGTTCGGATAACAGAACAATTATTTAGCCACAGTGGTGCATTACATTTTTGCTGACTTGTACAAAAAATAATGTTGAATATGAGTGGTTTTAGACTGAACACCTGTTTCAATTAAGATTTGTGGATTACGTACGGTGGATTAAACAAGTGAATACGAATGAAATGGTGTCGTGTTTAGTGTAATTTTCGAGATCTTCGCAGAAAAATAATTGCAAACTAAAAATATTAAAAATAATCAATGTTTAAATAAAAATATTTTTCACAAATATCATGGTCAGATCTTTCGCATTGTATATCGAGACACGAGACTGGATTCTCAAAGTCTTTTGCTATCATGTATGTATCTCTAACGTAAAAGTCGATCGGTAGGAATGTCTGTAGAAGTAGTAGAAGCTGCGTTCTAAGCCGCCACGTTCGACGGTCTGTTCGAAGGGATTTGAAAGGGACGGTAAAAGGGTAGTACCTTTTCCGGCGGCGGCCTTTCCACCGGTGGAAAATACCCATTTTCCCCGTGGAACGGAATAAAATTCCGCATTCGGAAATTCCTTGCCCGGGGAATCGCGTCACGTAAGCGCGGCCGCCATGTAAATCGCGCGCTCGAACGTCGAATATAAGTAGAATTCTCGACGATAGGGCCGGACCAAGGACAGCGGATCTGCGGGAGAACTCGCAAGATCAATGACGAGCCGGCCTCGTGCCGGTTCCTCTTGCCGTTTAATGAGAATTTCTCGCATTTCCGATCGTCCGGGACCGACCGGGCTTTTGTACCGGTCGCTAATTTTGGCACTGCCCCGGTCGCATAAATCCATTCCGCGACGCCCCAAGGAATGGAGACAGGAAATTCCCGACCGTTTTCGGAACGGAATTCCAACCCACCTTGGGTCCCCCTTCGCAGTCAGTCTTTATTTTCCACGGTAAAAGTGCCGGGCATGACTGTGCGATTGCCCCGCGACAGAGAAGACGTGATTATGGCGACGGAGGCAAATGTTACCCCGACGCGCTCTTTGGGACTAAATTTCGAGGTACGAATCCTTAAAAAATTGCAAAACATTGGTGACACTGTTCCGATATACCTGGCAGCCCATAAATACCAAAAAATCAATAGTACTTGCCACTTAAAAATATGTTAGCACCCCCAGAAAAATTACCCCCAAAAAATTTAACACGTGCTGAAACATTACCGCCCCTCCTTAACCATTTATCAGGGGAAACACGTATTCTTTTACAGTTTTCGGTGAAGCAGCCTGTGTTCAAAATATTCTAAAAAGTATCAATTTTTTTTACAACCCTGTAATAAAATCGCGACGCCCGTACCTTCCGAGGCTCATATTCGTCATATTGCATACTTTTTCATTTTCACGCGGGATTTAACGCAACGGTAACAACAAAGAAAATTGGCGATCTTAATGGAGATGTATCGAAGCATCTTTTCTGGAGCATTGTTTAAGAAATAAAGCTTCTGTAAAATCTCTGTGAAATTACTTCTGTAGAAGATGTAAGGAGTTGAGTCATATTTTGCTTTAGGAATCCTGGATTTCTATAAGAGGGGGATTGAAAATTTGCAGGAAACATGGCAAACTCTCCTTAATATTGATGCAGATATCTTCTTCATTAAACTCACTTTAGTGGGTACACCCTGCATACTTAACACTATTCCTACCGCGACCGGTCAAATGACCGGTCTTTAGCACAACTTATATTTTTTAATATAGAATGAAAATAATTCTTATCAATAATCAGAGAAAATCCCGTCACAACTTTACCTTTCATAATATTTCGTTTACTATACCCTGTTGGGCCTGATGTTCCCCTAAAAATATTATGAATAGGTGCTCTTCCAGGATTAGACTTTTCTTTTACTTCTTGCCAAACAGTTCCGTCTACAGCAGTTTCGATTGCCTCTTCCTCATTCTCACTATCGGAACTAACTAAAAATCTCCTTCTCTTTGGTCCTCTGCGTACGTTCGAAACATTCTCTTCGTCCTCATCGGTGTTCGAGTCGGTCTCAAATAGATCATAATTTTCCGCATTGTCATTTTCAATATCAAAAATTTCCTGATCATCTTCGGAACACTCTTCATCAATATTATTTATTTTCTCTAATAATAAATTTACACACTTCGAACGTCTTGACATTTTGGGAATGAATATTCAAGGGATAAAATAAAAACTGAAATATAAAAATGTAAATCAAGATGGATAAAAAAATGAACAAAAGATAAAATGTGAAAACTTACTACGAAGTATTGTTGGTTTGTTCACTTTTTTGAAAATGACACTTATAACACGTAATACAATATAAAATAAAAGTAGAATAATAATAGAATAAAAATACAAAATAGTAAACGACTGCCGAATATGCTCCTTGTAACTTTCACGTTTTGATGCTCTCTGTTCAGGTCACAAGACTTTACTGATTTGAATTCGTGAGAAGACGTCTAGGCATCCCCTTCGGCTATGATTTTGTTTATTTTACAGTCATAGTAGATAAGACGGTGTAAGAAAATCCGAGGTTCTGGACCGCTTCGGACACCAATCAGGCAAAAACATCGCGAGGCCGATACGCGAGCGAGAACTGTAAACACTTTGAAGTGCCGTAAAGCAGTCCCTGGAAGGCACTTTTCGGCTAAAATCATGCCACAACTGCATTACCTTTCGTTTCTAACGACTTTATAGTTTCGGAATCGAGTCTTTGAAAGAATGCTATTACAAAAAGATATAAATCGTTCTACCGGTCAAATGACCGGTCGTGGTAGGTAAGACAGACTACAAATTTTTCTCAGAAAATAAACAATAAAGAAAGAAGTGAATATTGAAAAATGTATTATACGCATATTTTAGGAAAAGTCGTGAAGTTTAAAGACGATTCAATTACGTTGTATATAGGAAATTCTAATCGAAATTTAAAAAACGGTCATTTGACCGGTCGCGGTAGGAATAGTGTTAAAAAAATTCAGTTTTCGCCAGGTACTTAGGATTCCGGCCGGCCGTGCGCCGCGTCTCGAATTTCTCATAAATATTTTTGCCGGCGGATTGCGGCGCGCCTCCATCGATTTATCGCGGACCGTTGACACAGTTCCGAACAAAGTTGCACAGGTGGAACTGCTCGTTGCACACGAGGAGGCCCAAATTTCCAGCGCGGCTCGGCTCGGCTCGGCTCGGCTTGGCGCGAGTGATCGATACGGGGGTTAGCTCATGTTCATAGGTTCCGCGACCGAACGGCGGCCCCTGCGTACGTTGAACACGGTTGAACACGCGGCGCGTGCATATCTCGGCCGATTGCCAAGTAGATTCGAGGGTCATTTGAAATTCAGATATTAGGCGGTCTTGGCAGGAAAACGGTACAAATATTTTTGCGCGTGGCCTTTCTCGCCCGGCGACGCCGCCGTCGTCGCAGCAGCCGCGCGATTTTTCATCGCCGCCGTTCACCGCGGCCGGAAACCGGATCGTCGCCGACAGTGAAATACGAGCGAAAGCATAACATAAAAATCCCGCATTGTGCCGAACGGGGAAAAGAGTAATGCGTTCTCCTGTTTCTTATCGTTATTCCGACGGTGTTCACCGACGGTGCGGTGCGGCGTCTTATCGGAGAATCGATTGATACCGCGAGGGAACATTTTCCAGCAAATATTGAATTCGCAACTTTCCTCCGAGCGTAAAGATTGCTTTTCTTAATCTCACCCTTTGGCAAGGCGTTTCGTATTTGCACAGGCTGTCCCGCGATCCAGGATTTTCGAAAACGAACGGCCAACCCTCGGGAGTCGGACCAATCGAGAATAAAAGATAACGTTTATTCGTAGAACGCTTTGTTCCCGCGGGTGCCGGCTTTTCAAAGTTCAATCTCGATCTATGAATCATTTTGATCGCTGGCCCTGTTGCACCTTCGAGGATATAAATTTTTGAATGTGTTTTACGATACAGTCTTTTCTCGATACATGTCGCAAATACCTGGCTGATAAAAGTCGTAGTACTAGCCCCACTACCCCTTGAAGGGCCTCGGAGCTCGAGAGTCCTCGGAAGACCCTCAGAGTGGATCAAAGTATCTTCTGGACGATATATGTCGCTGGCAAGTCCCGTATTGTTGACATATATCGAGAAAACACTGTATCTCTTTTTGTACTAGGTACGAAAGTTAGGATAATTGATGGTCAGTTGTACTATTAATTTTCTCTTTTGTCCCACCCAGTACGATTATATTCGTTACGCTGAGTGGTAGAAAGGGGCGAAAGGGGTGGATGTACGTGAAAGTATAAATTGGAGATACAGGATACCCTTTCTGTGCCAGGTTTTGTTCCTGAGATAATGGAGGTTTAGTTCTATTTATTTTATCTTCTGCCTCCTGTTTTTAAATTCCGCATACGCCCGTTCTACAGAGGTACAGCTGAGTAACAGCGAAGGGGGTGGATTTAGGTGAAAATATTGATCGAGACGAGGAGGGAACATTTTGTACACGAAATTTTGTTTCTGAAATTATTGTAGATCATTCATTTCATTCTACGTGTTATGTACGGTAATCTGTAATTGAAAAAAGGTGGAAAAGAGCTGGATCCGCATAGAAATATATAAGGGTATTATTTCTGCTGTGATCATTTCGTAAAGAATGATCGTACGACAATATATTAGGACTCATTCGAAACCTAGAAGCTTCTAGTTTCACAATGCATCATTCATTTTATTCTGGGTTATTGCAATTAATTGACAATTTAAATATCGACATTTTTCGGGAATCGGAAATTTGTTAGTGCTAACGCATTTCTTTTGGTAAAACAGACTGTGACCAATATCGACGGAGACGGAATAATGTATACAGGGTGGGGCAGTAACTATTAGCACCTCAGATATCTTTGAAACTATAAGTTTCACAGAAATATTTGCTGAAATAGATTGCACAGTACGAAGGGGGTCATCCGGTGGTGATAATAATTTTTTTGCAGGTGGAGGTATTTCGGACATTTGAAGGTCATCTCCATTTTTTTAAATGGAATCATATATTTTTTATTACATCAGCTGATGCTCCTTCATATTCTTCACAAAAAAGTATTAATCTATTTGTGTAAAAAAATCATTAGTTTAGGAAATATTTTAATTCTAATTTGTTAGGAAATCTCGACTTTCTGATCAATATTATGAATTCAACGTGATAATGTAGTAGGAGAGCAAGTATTATCAATATAAATATTTACATTTTCTGCATTGATAATTCTTGCTCTCCTACTTATTGTGAAATTTAGTCTCTTTTACATCTCTGATACGGTGAATACGGCGATACGGTGAATCACTTCATAATGAAGTATTCTAAAGAAGAAAAGGTAGACATGTTATCAATTTATTTTGAAGCTGGGAAAAGTGCTACACATGCAGAATGATTATACGCCAATTGATTTCCTCAACGAAATCATCCATCACACGCCGTACCTATGATTATGTTTTTAAAAAATTTCACCAGTCGAGGCAATTATTACGCAAAAAGGCAATTCGTAATAAAACAATAACAAATGGAGCAAACGAAATTGTAGTGTTAGCCGCAATTACGTTAAGTCCATCCGTTAGCATCCGCAAAAGCATTTTACGCATACTCAAAAGGCACAAATGTCTTCTATTTTTTAGCTAAATATCTCCTAAACTAATGATTTTTTTACACAAATAGATTAATACTTTTTTGTGAAGAATATGAAGGAGCATCAGCTGTTGCAATAAAAAATATATGATTCCATTAAAAAAAATGAAGATGACCTTCGAATGTCCGAAATACCTCCACCTGCAAAAAAAAACTATTATTACCACCGGATAGCCCCCTTCGTACTGTGCAATCTATTTCAGCAAATACAGTCGAGTCGGAAAGTAAGTTAATATTTGGTGATATGTAGGCAATGAATATGATGAATAAAATCAAGTTATTGTATTGTTTTTATTTAGGAGGTGTAAGGAAATAAACAAATATGTTAGTAAAACATATATTATCATTATTAAAGATTAAAGACATGTCATATTCATTTGCCTGCATATACCAGTCGTTAACTTACTTTCCGACTCGACTGTATTTCTGTGAAACTTATAGTTTCAAAGATATCTGAGGTGCTAATAGTTACTGCCCCACCCTGTATTTCTTTTTGGAAAATTAAATTATAAGTTCTCCTGATTGCGACTTGTGTGTAAAGCGACAAATACTGACAAAATAATGTTTGCTTGAACGGTCCTATTTCCAGCAAAGGAACCGAGGAGTCCTTTTTCCCCGAACACGCTGTAAATTCTGTTAAGACCGGGTGTACCGAAATCCGCCGCAAAATGGCACCCTCTTCTCCCGTTATCGTGGCTACATCGCCGCGTCTCGTAGAGGACCGTGAGACTCCTGAGAGGCTTTCCCTGTCCTTGTCTTCTTGATAACAGTCAAGGACACCGGATTCCGGAGCTCGACAACTTCTACGATGTTGTACGAGAAGATCACGGGGGAAAGTCGACGCGAGGCAGCGGCGTCCCTTAAACGGGATTTATGGGCCCCGATGAACGCCCCTGGTTTCCTTAACCGTCGTGGCTTTTCTCGCCTCCCACCCCTACCGAACTTCCCCGAATCGTACAGGGTGTAATAAATAATCCATCACGGTTGCCGAGATTGCATCTGCGCCTCTCGGATCGGCCGACGTTTGTCTTTAAACTGAAAGTTTACCTGGCGTTTCCATCCCAGCGTTCAAGATTCGAGATTCAAGTTTCCTCGAGATGAATTTAAGCGCGACACGAAGCGTCGGATAATTAACATTTTCTGATTCCGAAATCAGGAGTCTACTTCAGACGTTCTGATAGAGATTTACTATGTTTCCCATGAATTTTCGAAATATTATTTACTTTACCTCAAGTAGCACGAACACGAAAAATACGACGAAAAATATGATCCCTTTTCAGCGGCTGTGTAAAAAGCGAAATAAAAATTTTCTATCCCGAATTGCAACACACTAGAGAGAAATGGAAAATTACTTTCTCTATTAGTATGCTTAGTAGGCTGAAAATAATATAATAGCAGTCTTCAAATTTTTCAAATGCCATTGCTGCTTTAAAATGTTAATTCGTTCGAATTTCCTTGAACCGAAATGAATTGAAATGATCCACGAACGTTACCGGAGAGATGAAATCGGAATTTATTGGAAAATGTGAGAAAGAACAAAAGGATGAGCAGAGAAAAATGCCAGGTAGACGTGTGTTAAGATACCTAGAGAAGTGCAGAGTCATCTGCGGAGGGAGGAGGAATTTCTGCACGCCTTGCACGCGTCAGATTAATCGATCGCAGGCCACTACAATGGATCCAAAAAGTATACGAACCTAAAATTCCCGATTCTCGAAGAATTTTTCTGATATCTAACCTCTGTTATAAATAGAAACAATCGTATAACAGTAAACTTGGACGCATTTTGAAGCTCGAAGCACCATTATTCATTTTCTTCTGAGATATTTTTGCGCGATGCAGCAGCCGAGAATCGGAAGAACCATTTTTCTCAAAACATGAATTGAAACCTCTGTGAGAAGATCAACAAATTTTTCTCGTTAACGAATCTTCCACGGATTTAAAGATTGAATCATCCCTTTTCCAACGACGGCTTAAAAATTGATGTGCGATTTTTTTTAATTGTCTTATGAAACAAAAGCGAGGACCAAGTTCATTGTAAACTCCTTATGTTAATATAGAGTTGTAACCTTAATAAAACGATTTGAAAAAATCGTACATCAATTTTTAAGGTGTCGTTGTAAAGGAGATGCTCCAGTCTTTAAATCTATGGTGCTTTCAGTTGGGAGAAAAATTTTTGAAAATTTTTGGAGAAGCTACACAATCGGTAGTATTTTCGAGAGAAAAGGTGTCCCGAGTTCTCCACTTGTCACGAGCTCACAGCTCTTCTTCGGTAAAAATGAATAAACATTGGCGAAAGTAGAAGCTTCAAACTTTAAAATGAGACTAGGTTTATCGTCGCAGCATTGTTTTCAACGAAATTATCGCAGCTTGAACATCGACGGTTCCTCCAGAATTCGAGGTCCGGTGTTGCAATACTTTCTGGATCCACTGTACGTATAGCGATCGGGGCAAGAAAGAACGATGACGCTACACGATTTCGCCAGGAATTGGCATGGCGTTCGAACAGTTCCTCTTGATCGAAGGTCAGTGTCGTAATTGGCTGGTGCCGCAAGCCGCATTATTTACGGAAACACTCGGACATTCTAAAACCGAGTGCCGTGCTCGCGTTCAATTACGAAATTCCCAATTGCATCGTCCGAGGAAATAGAAAACCCTCGTCGCTTCCACGAACCCTTGCCTCTGCATGTTCGACTCGGAGACCGGCTTGTAAATTTCACGGAAACCTCAGTTGACGGCATCCTTCGTCCTTCAAACGAACATTTCCACCCACTCGATCCCAGTTTAATTTAATAACCCTTAACCACCCACTAATCACCGACGAACACGCTCTTCTATCGATCTACGCATCGAATCAAAAATATCCATTTTATTCCAAAATCACTCCGGTACAAAACGAATATTTTTCAAAATCAAGAAACACAAGCTACATAGACATTTACTTACCAATTGCACAATTCACTCAATCCCCAAGAATTATTTCTACACTGTGTATTAAATATATAAAATTTTTACATAATTACCGGGGTTCCCATTTTCGAAAATTTAATACGAAACTACAGCAATACATTTTTACACATACATATTGCAACAGACGAGAAATTCCTCAAAAATTATATAAATTGAGACCTCTGTAGAAACTTTAATACATTTTTTTTTTAAACTAATTTTCCACGGATTTAACGATAGAGCTCCCATTTACGACGGCGAGTTTTTAAAATTATTTATTGTCATATTATTTCGGAGAAATAATGAAATCCTCGATTGCTCCGACACGTTTTGTTGCCAATTCGAAGGAAAGGGTTGCGACGGTATTTTATTTAGTGGACGGGGTAATTGATTTTTCCAAAGACGCTCGAGCAAGATCCGCTTAACCACGTGAGGAATTAATTGGTGTTCAATTAAGCGCTTACTCCCAGCTCATTTACCACGGGACCGTTACCCGTGCCGGTCTAGCTGCGATGGTCGGTGGCGGGCTCGCGCCATTTTGCTGTCGTACGACCGTTAATTTCGGTCTCAGGAGTACTTAATTGCCGACCGCAAGGCTGCGGACCATTCCCACGAACCCGCCCACCTAAATTAAAAGGTTCGTATCATCGTGAGACCAGGATGTTCTTTGTTAATGCGCTGACAAGCTCCACACTTTCGCGCGTTTTAAATCGTACAGGGTCACCGAGTTGGACGGCAATGGGTCGGCGTGCCACTGGAAATTAACACTTTTTGAAGTACAGAAAAATTTAAAGCAAAATCAAGAGACTTTAACAATTTATATAGTACTTTAATAATTCCAAATCTTTTCGAGTCTCACAATCGATGCTACACACTTTAAATTTTTATAAACAGACTAAACGACTTTAGTCTTTCTGCCAACATTCATTATATTATTAGATATGTAATACAAATTTTGGAAATTTTTGTGGCAGTGTCTATTGTCATGCTCACCATTAGAAATTTTAAAAAGTGCTTTGCTTTGTTCCGCTATTTAAATTTCTATTTAATATTCTCATAGAGACAATATTTATTAAAAAGTAAAACAATCAATTTATTAATATTTTTCGAAAGTATCCTCCTACACCACATTTGTCTAATATGTACATACCACTCGTCTTGTACCATCATTCATATTTAATAAAATATAAAATAATTTGTTCAGCAATAACGTTCGCGATTTCGATCGAATATCTTCTGCCAGGGATAGTACAACTTCCTCGTGGCTCGTATAAGCGAAACGGGACACTGTTCGATATTATGGTTTACGCAACTTTTACATAATACCTCATTATCCAATTATCAACTATTCCGACTCGCACCGTATTTGCATACGGTTCAAGCGAGAGTGCAAGGGGTTAAGGAAACTCGTCCGGCAAGTATAATTAAAATCATTAGAAGGACGATTAGATCGGGGCGGTGGTAAAGTCTTAAAAGACGATATAATGTCTGCCACTGACCGTTAATCGGAACAACGTAATTACAATCGCCGCGTGTTTGTTATTCCTGGCTAGTCGACGACGACTACAAGTTGAATATTCAACCGTCGGCTGGGGCTTAATTGATTTCATGAAGATGTCAACCGGTTTTAATCCTTGCACGTGGCGCGAACGCTTCTCGATTGGCCTCGAAAACAAGATGCCGGCTAGGCGATCCGCGAACGGATAAATAACTGCAACGATGCAACGATGCAACGATGCAACGATGTGCAGGCGAGCGGCAATTAAGCGTCACTTGACGATGCCGCGGTGTCACTGCCAAGAGACCAGATGCCGCGGTTCATTGTCACAGTTCAAGGTGCTGATCGTTGCATCACATATTTAACAGTAAATCGAGCGACGTGTATCTGTGTGTCAGTATGTGTCAGCAAGGGTTATTTTCGGCGGAATCGATACCTGAAATATACCCGTTTTCCATTCTTCTTACTCCGGACGTTCCAGACGATCGATACCATTCAAAACAGCTTACGCTCTTAGCGTAAACGGCATACCGAGCTGACAACTATTCCCATAATCCCTTGCGAGCTCCCTCTGATATTTCCAGTTCCCCATTTCCTCCGGGAAACCTCAATAATAGAGATTTTCAATTCTTCGCTGTGTGATCTATTCATTTTCCAAATTTTTTAAACGGTTCAAACACTCATCTTTAATATGTCTATTTCTGAATCTACTCTGTATGCACCCTGGTGCGATAAACTTAGAACTTACATTTTTATTAATATTTTTTGAAAATTGAATATCTATAAAATTGAATTTTCATCAAATTGGATATCTATAAAATTGAATATCTATAAAATTTAATTTTTATAAAATTAGATATCTATAAAATTGTTTTTTTTTTTATAAAATTGAATATCTATATAATTGGATATCTATAAAATTGAATCTTTATAGAATTGAATGTATTAACCCTTAGCACTCGAATGGCGA
This sequence comes from Seladonia tumulorum, assembly GCA_913789895.3. Taxonomy (NCBI): domain Eukaryota; kingdom Metazoa; phylum Arthropoda; class Insecta; order Hymenoptera; family Halictidae; genus Seladonia; species Seladonia tumulorum. The sequence continues at coordinate 36,512,989 of OU565266.1, forward strand.
CTATAAGGCGCCACTAAAAATTGCTATATCATTGTTAAAAATATTTTTTACATTATTAAATATGTTTGGATTTAATAAATTACTAAAAATGTCAGTATTGTACGAGTAAGTTCCACCATTTTCGTAGGTACAACATGAAAAACAAATATATAGAAGGGCAATATTCTAGGTCGAAAGAAATGTTCAATTTTGGAGTTAAAATAGCTTCGAGTGCTAAGGGTTAAAAATAAAATCCGTAAAAATTGAACATCGTGCAAATGTCCGCAGCTTAAAAATCGCATGTATTCGCGTGACAGATACACACGCTCGACGCTCGCAAGATAGGATTCCAAAGGATAGAGATAAATGAACTCTGCAGTACGGACGATCGTCGAAATTCTCGTGGGTGGACAACACGGGATGATACAGGTCGCATCCATCGTTCCCCTGTCTCCTCAAAAACCGTCGGACAATTAAACTATCAGGGATCGCATCCGCAACCCGTGTTTTCAATAACGTGAGCCACAGTTCTGCATCAGGGTGCACGTTACGAAACCAGTTTGGATAGGGCTGCTGCCACAGCGAATGCTCCCTGTACGAACTATAGAACGAATGTTTCCTGAACGAACTACCAAATAAATAAATGTTTGAGAAAATGGTCCTGTGAAACCGTCACAGTGTATCTCGTATTATTGTCAAGCTCGTGGCACACCTACTAACATGACGGCGCACATTGGGCAAAAACGGCTTTTTTCGATTCAAAATCAAAGAACTTTCGACAGGAATGAGGTAGAGCGATGAAATTTTTTTAAATGAAAGCTGAAACTTTGTAGAATATGGGAAAAATAGGGAGATTACGGTACAAACGTTTTTTAACCTTGAGAAAATTCGTTAAAGTTGCACAATTTCAAGAAAATTTTGTTGCTATGCTTAATACGCGCGGAAAATTTTTTTTAACATGCTATATATCGTTTCCCATAGATTTTTTCACGCTGAATTCAAATCTGTTTTCAAAATTTGTCTACGACCTCTGGTTTTTGAAAAAAATAGATTTTTGTGACACAAATTAATGAAATTTTTTCGCTAAAATGACTTGATAACACACTAGTTTGAAAGTATATCGTATTCTCATATATAAAACACAATAAAAATAATAATAATTAGACAGCGGATCTTTATGCAAAATAAAAAATATTTGCATTGATTGCAAGGCACAGGAGCGAAATAAAAATTTCTTCCTTCCTTTAATTATTTTATCAAGCTAAAACCAATACGCTGACACCCTTATATCTTTTTAATATGTCTACTGCTTTAAATTGTGCTTACCCATTTTGCCATAAATGCATAAAGATCCGCAGTCTAATAATAATGAAGTATTTTAACATTTTGAGTTACTTGCGAAACATGAAGCACTTCGCATCTCGTCATCACTTGACGTATCGCTGTCATTACTACTGGCACTTTCTTGAAATTGTGCAACTTTAACGAATTTTCTCAAGGTTGAAAAACGTTCGTACCGTAATCTCCCTATTTTTCCCATATTCTACAAAGTTTCAGCTTTCATTTAAAAAAAATTTCATCGCTCTACCTCATTCCTATCGAAAGTTCTTTGATTTTGAATCGAAAAAGGTCGTTTTTGCCCACTGTGCGGCGCCCGTGTCTGTCAAAAACGCTTGAAACGGCTCAACTTTAAACACGCATAACTGTTGAACCAGTGAATTCCTCGCCTGAATACTTCGATTTTTAGCATTGTCTCGTCGAGATGTACGGGATTATATAACAAAAAGTTAAAAATCTCTGGATTGGCAAGATGAAGTTTAACCGTTTTCAAGATATTACCACTAGATTTCTTACATTTTTAATTTGCGATCATTGTAAATTTATTAATTTACTTTCCATATACAAATGTTGCGGATTAATTGAATTAAAAATGATGATTCATGACAGAAACGAATAGACGAATACGGATTCCGTACTTTACGAGTAATGCAGACGATTTTTATTCTGCGTTACGATATCGTCCAGCGATACACGTTCAGTTCGTCACAACACAAAGTGTAATCATCGTCTGTCAAATTACTCGAATGATCAGTTCACTGAACATACTCGCCAGGAAACGGGCGTTCGCTATCGCCGCAGCCTAAAGCAATACCGCGTCGGGAAAGGTTTTCTATCTCGACCGAACGGGACCCGGATAAATCGGGAATTTATCGTCGCAGAAAATATTTGCTCGTATCAAGCTGCCGGATCGAAGTTCGCGAACTATACGATTACTCGGGACAGTGCTGGTAGAGGGGGGGGGGGCTTCCAATATTTCGTGTTTTTGCTCGGAGCCACTCGGACCAGCTTCGGTGTCCATCCTGCTCGACCCGGAGAATTTTCGCGAGCGAACTTTTGCTCACCGGTCGCGGCAGCCTCGCGATATTATTCTTCGGGAAAGCCGTACCGGAAGTTGGCCATATTTACTGTCGCGGGGGAGAGGGGGGTGGGGGAAGTTCTCGAGGAAACATCCGCGAAACGGTAACATTTTATTCGCGAACTCTGTCGCCGCGAGTTTCCCCGAAGAGCGTTTGGTCTTCGAAATTTCTGTGTACCTTCCTGGAGAGTTTGATGGAGGGTTTGCGAAAATGGCGGGGACGGACGGGGAACACACATGTATAATAAATGGACCAGAGGTCGGCGGAGAGGTTAGGGATGCGAGACCAGTGACGTCAGAGAAGGAGAGGGAGCACGAATCGAGGGGAAAAAGATACCCCTCTTTACCGATACCAGATTAGTCACGTGACATTGTGGCACATGCGCGACAGATGCGAAACGAAAAGAATTTTTAATCACTGTAACCGCAAAGTAAGTAGTTTATAAACTAGTATTATTATCAAATTTGTAGTACGATTGTATTGTAAATGTAGTACAATTAGTACAATAATATTAATAACTGTGTTTGTCCATGGTAATTTAAACACTTTGAAGATAAATTACAAAATGTCTGAAGATGCAAAAAATATTTTTTGTAAATTACAAATTTATATTTCTGATCGTTTAAAAGTGAGGAAGTATTCTTCTCAATACAAACAGACGGAACTATTATTTAAAAATCATGAACAGTATAAATTTTTCAATCCAAACGGACGGATCTATTATTTAAGAATCATGAACAGTATAAATTGTTAAGTGTACTAGTAGTATTAATAGTAATATAGAATATAAAGATTGTGTACATAGAAAAATGAAAGAAAAATTTATTCTCGCTGTGCAAAAATTTAAATGAAATGTATTGCAGAATTTGTTGTTGTTTGTAACAGATTTCAGAGCACGTTGGGTCTTCGTCCCGCAGAAAATTTGCATGATGTTTGCAGTTCGCTTTCGATCAATCATTCATGCTCAAGAGTAAGTAAATTGAGGGTGAAATTGCAGACCGCCGTTGTTAACACACCCCTCATATTTTCTAATATCGGCGCTGCCTTATTATGTAATTATTAAATGGTGACGGGCACAAACTAATATTGGAGTTGCGTTACAACCTCGATATTGCCGGGGAGTTTGATAATTGTACACAACTGACGGTTTGCCAATACTGGCATCGAAACTTTAAAAATATACCTCGTTGATAAATGCGAGATTCTTGAACTATCAGTTTCGAGGACGATCAATAACTCTTTAATATTAGAACAATCATCTAAAAATATAGTTTTCCATCGTCCGAATTTCGAAAGATAATGTCTGGCAAGATAAAGAAATTTTTGGAAGCGTCGATGGTAAGATAAATTTTTCGGGGTTTGCAAACACAGTTTATTTGTATTATTACTAATCTGGGTCTTTATTACCAGGCCGCTTGCGTAACAAACAATGTTGTTCCAGTCAACAGTGCATATTCTCTGATAATGATTTACAGCGCGTTACCGTTAAATTATTTCATACCGAACAGTGTTGCTAAAATTCTCTGGCAAACTATTCCACTCAAATTCGACACTTACGGTCTACACCTTTTGGCACCGCGGATTTATTTGCTGCCCGCAAACTACTCGCAGCGTTCGCCAACTTATTCCCATATGCACGCTGAAATAATAAAGCCTCCGAGTTCGAAAGCGTTAACATTTCGCGATACAACCACGCCGAACACTTAAGTTGCTAAATAACAAAATGATGAGGAACACAAGGAAGTTTAATGGCTCGACGAAAGGAAGCGATGCATAAATCTACCAGGTAGATTCCGTTAAAAAATAATCAAATATTGAGTCCCGAAAGAATCAAAGCAGTAGCAAATTATGAATGTCGAAAAGGATCGTTCGAAAACAATTGTCGCGCTCGACGTCAAAGGCAATGAAATTCCAAAAGAGTACATTACGAATTTTGAAAAAGGATCGTTCGGACAATTTCCATGTTCAATTTCGAAAGCAATGAAGCTCTCGGAGATGGAAAATCATGAATTTTGAAAGGGGATCGTTTGGAAACATTAAACTGAAACGTCATTGCTAGTCTGGGGATATTGTAAAGTTTTACATGAAACGAAAATTTTGTCGCTTACGGAGTAGGTGGAACCAAATAAAATTTTAATAAATAAAATGTGTAGATACCCTTGTCTCCGTTTTATCTTTTTACTGTTTCATGTTTCACGCTCTTTTTATTGTTAAAAATGCGAAAAATCCAAAGTGTAAAAATTGGCATGGTGAAAAGTATGGAATTTTGTAAACAAATTATTAAATATCGAAGGGGAAGTGGACGGTCCGAGATTGGAAAACGAAAGTGCAGTAATATCGAAGAAAATCTAAAAATTTTAAACATAGTGAAGCGGTAACCTACTAACCTAAAGGCACGGTCGCGCTCAAGTACCAAATTACTGAAACACCAATGTACCGAAGTGCAAAATACAGAGCCGTCAAGCTCGTGACCTATTGGACTTTAAAATTGCTGATTCGCTGAAACACCAAGGTCTCGAACCATTATCACAAAAGCTAGCGAACCATCTCGCCGGGAAATCAATTGTTTTCATTACACACTTCTCTCTCTCTCTCTCTCGAAAAATCGCGGAAAAAATACCGCAAAAAATAATCGCCAGGAAAAGAATTTCGTTCCTTTACGATTCAATATAAAAATATGTACCCAATACAACAATTTTTATCTGACAATATTTTCAACGTTTTTAATAACCGTCTGCGCTCAAATGACCCACTTCCACTTTATCCTGAAAGTTGTTAAATAAATCCATCTATATTACACAGGAACCGTAAATGTTAATACAGTACCAGTCATTTTCATAATAACGTTGGATTTCCACGGCATTGTACAAAAATTCGAGGCGTAAATGCATGAAAATAAATCCTAAAAATTTCACGAAGCTCTCATTAAAACGGTTCCAAAAATAGACTTTTCCGAAAAACTAAATAACGAAAGCCTCTTGGACACGGAAACGATGAAAGCGACAACTTGTACGGAACAATGAGAAACCGAAAAATTAGTAGGAAAAAACGAGGCGGCGGCGGCGGGTTAAAGTGTACGGGTCCATCGAACAGTCGGCGACAAGGTGGGGATAAACGTCGAAAAACGACAAAGCGAAATAATTTAGCCATTAACGGTGCCGGTAGCGTTTTTAGAACAAAGCCAAAATGGCGGCGCGGCCCGCTCATTAGAGCCATTATTGTTCAGCGTTCGCGCTCATTACGGAGTCGTTCCGCATGGAATTTCACGGCGGCAGCCCCCGCTGTCGCCGGGCCAACAAAAGCTTTGGAATTTTGACAGCGGAGACGGTGCCGCTAATTCGGATCCTGTTCATGCTCGAGGATGATTTAGTGTACCACTGTCCGAGAGGCCCCCGTCGTAATTAAATCGTTTGCCGAGGATGGTCGACGTTCCGCGCGACGACGACTGCAGAATTTCCCTCGCCTCTAATCCATTGGAATTGCTCCGGCTGCGGGGGTGGATACCTGTCCGAGACACTGGTCTAGATTGTGATCACGATACCGGTGTAATAGGCAGAGCTCGCTGAAATATATCCGGTCGTGTGGCAATCTCTGTGTGAGAAATTGTCGATATTTCATGAAAATATCGTCTAACTTTTCATCAAGTACAGGTAACCCTCCTACACTCCGCGACAAAAAGATGGCACACCCGTAAATATTGCTATTCCTGAAAACTGTGATAAAATTTGATATGTTTCTCTCCGTGTATGTATTTCGGTGGAGCTTCGAGGCTACTTACATCGGCGGATTTAAGCGCAGATTACAGATTCTAGTCTAAATGTAAACATCGGTGGTCACCGAAGCGACAAAATGATGGCACAGAGTCTTAAAATTCTTTCTCTGCAGTTGACACTAGACCGTCAGACTGTTTATATCGTATACTGTGTTACTGTGCATTAAATATTGTGTGTGTTTCTTATTATCCTCTATTGAAACTACACTATGGGTAGTGGAAAATCTTTATCCGATGCTGAAATAAAAACAATTTTGACATTGCGTAAAGAGAATTACTCAGTTTCGAAAATTGCACGTATTATACATCGGAGCAGAAAAGTGGTGTATAATTTATTAAAAAATCCCAAAACATACGGTACAAAAAAGAGTTCCGGTCGACCGAAAGCAGTAAGCAATCGCGGAAAACGTGCAATTTTAAAAGAAGCTTCGAATTCTTCGGGAACATCACGACAAATTGCTAAAGCAGCTGGCGTACACACAAATATACGCAATGTGCAAAGGATAATAAAAGAATGTCCGCACTTAGTTCGAATGAAATTGAAAAAGAAAACCACCTTTAACCGCTCAGCATAAATCAGAGCGTTTGAAATTTGCTCAAGAGCATATACATTGGAGAAAAAAGTGGCGTCGTGTTATTTTTAGTGATGAAAAAAGGTTTAATCTAGATGGGCCGGATGGTTTCGCACACTATTTTCACAACCTGCGGAAAGAAGAAAGGATATTAAGCCGCAGACACATGGGTGGCGGGGGAGTAATGCTTTGGGCCGGAATTGGGTATCGAGGAGTGACCGAAGTAAAATTTATAAACAAAACTATGAATAGCAAAATTTATGTAGATTTGATAGACGAACAATTAACTAAATTCGGACAGACAATTTCCGGGGAAAATTGTATACTTCAGTAGGATAATGCAAGTGTGCATACTGCGAAATGCGTTAAGCAGTACTTTGAGCAAAACAAAATTAGTGTCTTAACGTGGCCAGCGAGATCGCCAGATCTCAACATAATTGAAAATTGTTGGGCACAACTAGCAAGGCATGTTTATGAAGGCGGAAGACAATTCCAAAGCCTTGCACATTTAAAAACGTGCATAGAACAAAAATGGACAAAAATACGGCCAAAATATATTAAAAAACTTTTTAAGTCACTTCCGAAACGTATGTTGGCTGTTCTAGCAAATAAGGGAGGCCACACAAAATATTAAACATAATGTTATATATTTTATGTACGTAAATCACGTATTTTTTTGTATATGTGCCATCATTTTGTCGTACCAATTTTTTGTTATTTTTTGTTTCCATAAACAAACGGACATTTTCTTTAATTTTATTGTTTGTAATGTAGTTTATTTTGCAATAAAAATGTATAAGTACCAAAAAAGACTAGATTTATTATGTTCAAATGATGAAAACATTGAATTTTCGTGGTGTGCCATCTTTCTGTCGCGGAGTGTACAAAACACAGCAGTTTATTTTCGTTAATATTAACACCTTGCCCTACAATAACGAGCCAGACTCGTGATGAAGACTCTGAACAGAGTATAATAAATGTGAACGTTATTAATTTCCTTTAAACCGAAATAAAATTCTATTTTGTTGTATATATCCTTTGGAGAAAACATAGGCAAACAATAAATATAAACTACCTTTTTCTTCTATAGAATTCTGAACGATGAAGAATTTCCAATCATTATAATCACATAATAAATGGTAGTGCAAGGGGTTAAGAATATACAAATTTTTACAGTTTTGCACTTTAGCTTTAAATTAATATTTTCTCTGCTTTCCTTTACTGTTTTGTACTGCTTCTAGCCCGCGTGGCATACCATCTATTAAATTGTTAATAATTTCCGGCTCAACGTTGTGTCATTCTTGTTCTGTCCTTTTCCACAATTCATGGACACCTGAAGGTGGGTTGACATATTTAGCCTTCTTCTAATTGGGCCTCAGTTTTCATAGGTCCCATAATGTGTTCAACCGAGCAGTGGTATCTTTCGTTGGGAAAAGATATGACAAACCCTCCAAGTTGTCGAGCGAATTTGAAGAAGGAGAGGGAATAGGGATTTTCTTGTTGCGAAGAGAAGGTACAGGTAACCCTCCTATAACACGGTAGATAGGTTCCTAGAAAATGCCGTGTTGTGTGAAACCGTGTTGTATGAGACCCAGAGCCAGTATAAAAAGGGGGGTTACGTTCCGAAAACTTATTAAAAACAAATTTTTTCTTCTAATTCTACATAAACAACTTAATTTTTATTAAAAATATACATGTATGTACAACACAAAACAAAAAATATTATTTTAATTTAACGCAACTTTCATTTAATAAATTTCTTCGTCGTCACTGCTCAGTATAATCAACCGAGAACGTTTTTTCGATGGAATGATATCGCCTTCAGTTTCAGTACTTTTTTCTTCATTCAAAGTTCTTGCAGTAATGTTACTTTGCTTGCTGGTTCTTACCAGATCATTGTAAATTTCTCGGTACGGAGCTAGACAGTTTTGTAGCTCCTTTTTGAATTTTCGGCTTCTTTCAGCGGAAGGGTCTGCATTCAAGAAAAATGAATTTTTTTTTTTGTCAAAAATTGACACTTTTGTTTTCAGGCCACGGAGATGAAAAGAAATACTTTCTGCAACATTGTATCTTTAAGACGGCAAGCCTCGCCGCGGCTGTGGAAGTACAGTGTTGTACAAAGGTTTTTGCAGTTTTCTTATTATGTTAGAGCGAAACCGTGTTATAAGATGCCGTGTTGTAGGAGGGCTACCTGTATTCTATATTCCTCGCCTCAAAACATCAATTTCTGCCATTTTCTCCTCAAGATCTACAGAATTAAATTGTACAAAGTTAAAAATTTCTGGGTTTCCAAGGTGAAGTTTAACCTTGATACCCTATTTTCGAGTATTAAAATGATTAAAAGAAACGAGGCATTTTTATCTAATTCGATATCAATAGCATTTAACAGCTCGAAAACTAGCTAAATTAAGCTGATGTCAATCTAAATGGCTGATTTAAAGGAATTCTGCCATGAAATGGACTATACCGAGCGAACCTAATCCTTTGGAAATGTGTCGTGTTCCCGGAGTTGTCGACAGTCCGACAATGTTCGACGTAATCTTCTCAAAGTGGACATTGATCGTTTGACAACAAGTAGAGTTGTCGATTGTCAGTACTGCAGATTCTCGAGTATAATACTTAAAATGTTGTTACATATTCGTGCTGGCTTGCTAACACGGTTGTGAGTCTTGCAACCACTCAGAATTTATATAATGTAGTTTGTGCGAGTTTCTAATAAACACTGTTTACATGAATAAAATGACAATAAATCTCGCAGGTAGACTTTTTTCAATTTCAGCTTAATAATTAAATAAATGGAACTAATTTATACAAATTCCTATTAACCTCTATTAACCTGAATAAAATAACAATAAATCTTCCAGGTAGCTAGACTCCTTTCAATGTCAGGTTAATAAATAAAAAATGGAACCGGTTCACATAAATTCCTATTGAACGCTATTGACGTGAACAAGTGAACAATAAATAGTGCAAACACTTAGACTTCAATTAACGTCAGCTTGGCAACTCGAAAGGAAACCAGTTCCGCGGATTTCCATTAAACACTATCAACATAAACGAGGTGACAATACATAAGAGTAAAATAATGCAATCTGACGGGAACGTTAGAGCAGCGAGTATCAATTAAAATGCAAATCACTTTTTCCGCTGTTCTAGGCAATTATTTCGAAATTGGAAAGTCAACTGCTTTTACAGGCTCGCGATAATGATTGTTCAATTTTAAAACGTAATTGCGTTTATCACTCACGTCCGTTCGTTCGTAGCGCACGCATCATCGAAATCCTAATTATTTATTCATACCTGTTACCAATGAATATTCAATGGGCAATTAATACTATACATACGTATTGCTTCTCGTCAAATTAATAGTAACGTGATATCACGTCTCGGCCTGCACTTGCAGTGCTAGTGTAATTAGAAAGTTGCCCACTAACTCACAGCGCAATTGTTAACGATTAAACTGCAGATGTTAAAGTGAATTAGGAGAAGTGAATTAGTGTTTAGGCGAATGATATACTACTTTTTCTGAAGGAAAATTATAAATAAGGCTTTAGGCTAGGTTAGGTAACAGCGTGATTCTTTGCGTGAACGTTCAACTAATAATCACAACACTCGAAGAAATCATAGAAAACGATAATCAGAATGTTGATGAAATAAATGTAGCGAAAAAAATCTAATGATAAATAGTAACATAAAAATTCGACAATCTAAGGGAACTTTATCTGGATAAACGAACAAACAATTTTTACGTTCGATTGGTTTCCGAGAAGCGCATGATCGAGCGCGCGAGTCGCAAACAAGTGATCGCTAAATCGCGGTTACTTATAGATAAGCTTTCTAATCTGGGTGGCATAATCCTTCCAGGATTAGGTTGTTTACCGGCAACTATTTATCGACCTACCACTATCGTTGCGATCGATAGCGTAATTTTCCTCTTTTTTTCTACTCGGAAGGAGAACCTTAGGATTCGAGCGATCATGCGAATAAGCATCTTAGCTTCGGTTGTCGTTCGAGGGTTAAGAGAAAGGATGAGACTAGAAGACGGCGCGCCATAGTGTTACCGAGTCAAGGTGAATGCTGAGTCCAAAATTAAACGAAGAAACCGGAGGAGAGCTTAGCCGGATCGAGTTTCGACTTAACTTTCGTCCATTGGCCTCGGTTAAGTCATCAATTACGGCGCCGCCGCAGCCACGCGCTAATTCCCGCTAAAGTGAATATTAATTAGCTGACTCGAAGGCAGCCGGGGCTGATTTCTGGCTCGAGTTAATATCGGCTGCGGCTCCCCCGACTCGATTAGGGACACGCGTTCATGAATAAGTAATCGAAACCACGTAACACGTTGCTACCTCGACGGTTAAAGCACACTTTGTCCGCGTTAATCCGTTTTTCTTTTCTCGCGAAACCGAGGACCATATATCCCCGATTATGTGGACCAAGGTCCTTCCTCATCGATTTCACGACCTTGGGACGCGCCGCAGAGGTCGACGCCCCCTATTTGTCTATTATCCACGCTTATGCTAATCTCGCTCCGAGATATATGCGAAATTGTGTTCTCAGTACCGTATACAACGATTTCCGTATATATGTCACGAAGACCTGGATGATAAACGTCGTATCCCCACTACGGCAGGGTATACGAGAGGCCTCGATAAACATAACACGGCTCTGGTATGTCTCCTGGACGATACATGACCCTGGCAAGACCCGTGTTGTTGACATATATCGAGTAAGTCACCCCTTGCAAGCAAGTAATTTTTAGGACACTCTGTAGACATCGTAACACTATAGAATAAGTATTCAGGACCTAACCTAGAAATTCATGCTCAATTTCTCGTCTATCGGGAGAACCTAAAACATTCAACAACGTAAATGGACACATGTTGCAAAAATTTTAATAGTAAAAATGGAACAGAGACACTTCATACATGAATACAGCACTCTATTATGGACGAAGGAGTTCTGTATATGTATTCTGAATGGAATAAATGTTGCATGACTCAAAATAAAATAATTTAACAACTAACAGTGAAACAATGTCAATTGTTCAGTGACACGTCACATAAATTTCTCCTATGTGATATTTACTCTAAACAATACTGATTCGTAAAGGATAGTAAAGTATGCGTTAATTCATATTGGCAACCGATGCGTAAATAAATACTTCGTTATACCACACCAGGGACCCCGATACTTGTCGATGAACCGGGTCGGTTCCTTTCTGCCAAGAAACGACAAACGCAGGTGGTTTCAAAGCAGAATAAACAAAGTAAGAACGACCGTGGAAAGGGAAACAGATTTCTGCACGAACTATTGGACAGGGAAAGGCGAAATAAATGTAAGTACGACGGACATTCGGTCACTGACCCGTAACAAAATTCCCTTTGTACGCAAATGCTCCCGATCGATCTTTTGCAAGAGACATATTTTCAGGATTTTATTTTCGCGAGATGCGAGACGTCGCAACAATTCCAGCAAAAATACCAAGTGCCCCCGTGCAATTCGATGCGTTCACAATTAACGTAGAGTAGATATCACAAATGCTAATTATTCTTTTTAACGCACCTGGATCGTTCAAAATTGGTGTAAAATAAATGTCACCAATTCTAATCATTCTTTTCCGAAGCAGAATGTATTTAAATATTAAATTTTAACTGTGGCAATTTCATTTTAAAACAGTAGCAGAATAATAAATTTGCAATCGTAACAAGACAACCGAGGACACACTTTTGGTCGAAAATGTTAAAAATTGAAATCGTGAAATTGAGAAAATTGAAAATTGAAAATTCTTTTCAAGAATTGAAATGTGAAACTGAATCTATTAGAGAATTATTCTTTTTAACGCACTTGGATCGTTCAAAATTGGTGTAAAATAAATGTCACCAATTCTAATCATTCTTTTCCGAAGCAGAAAGTATTTAAATATTAAATTTTAACTGTGGCAATTTCATTTTAAAACAGTAGCAGAATAATAAATTTGCACTCGAAACAAGACAACCGAAGACACATTTTTGGTCGAAAATGTTAAAAATTGAAATCCTGAAATTGAGAAAATTGAAAATTGAAAATTCTTTTCAATAATTGAAATGTGAAACTGAATCTATTAGAGAATTATTCTTTTTAACGCACTTGGATCGTTCAAAATTGGTGTAAAATAAATGTCACCAATTCTAATCATTCTTTTCCGAAGCAGAATGTATTTAAATATTAAATTTTAACTGTGGCAATTTCATTTTAAAACAGTAGCAGAATAATAAATTTGCACTCGTAACAAGACAACCGAGGACACATTTTTGGTGGAAAATGTTAAAAATTGAAATCGTGAAATTGAGAAAATTGAAAATTCTTTTCAAGAATTGAAATGTGAAACTGAATCTATTAGAGAATTATTCTTTTTAACGCACTTGGATCGTTCAAAATTGGTGTAAAATAAATGTCACCAATTCTAATCATTCTTTTCCGAAGCAGAAAGTATTTAAATATTAAATTTTAACTGTGGCAATTTCATTTTAAAACAGTAGCAGAATAATAAATTTGCACTCGTAACAAGACAACCGAGGACACATTTTTGGTCGAAAATGTTAAAAATTGAAATCGTGAAATTGAGAAAATTGAAAATTCTTTTCAAGAATTGAAATGTGAAACTGAATCTATTAGAGATTTGAAAATTGTTTACAAGATGGCCCTGATCAACACGGTAGCAAAACAATATCGTCAAGCGAGAGATTGATGATGCTCGCCGAGGGTGCGAAGAATTTTGGGAAAGGCATTCGAGATGCCCCCGATAATCGATTTCTTTCGGCGAAACTCGCGACGATCAAATTGAGATCTATCGACTCGCAGAACGCGCGTCCTACCACGCAACTTTTCCACGGAACAACTGTCGCACGGCCGAGGAACGGTCCCGCTGATAGGAAAACTTATGAACTCCAAAGAAACTTCTTAACTTCTCGTCTATCGCGAGCCGCGCGTCATTAGACGGCTGTCTGCGATAAACAATCGCGAAAGTTGCCGGTCCCCGCGTTCTCCTAGTGGGCTTTCAACCAATCAACTACCTTGACAAACTAGCGTGTCCCGTCGACCGTTGCAGTTCACTGTCAATTACTCACTTTTTCCTGCTGCGGAGTCGAAACTGTTCAGCTTCGGTTTGCTGAATTGCTAAATTGAAACAGTCTCTGATTACCCGGCAAAAGTTTCAGCGAAAACAACCGCCTCTCTATCATAACTCCAGCATCTTTGTGGGACATATTTACTGCGGTCAACTTTCTAAGATGTATTTCCAACTTTTTCGAAACGTTTGATCATTTTGACAAGCTTCCGATTGAAATCCTGCAACGACAATTGTAAAGGAAAATATGTTCACATCGCTGTATTAATGCCCCATTTAAACCGTAAATAACGTCGGAAACCGATACAGAATTTCCTCTCGAGCGGTCGAACGCAATTATGTACATACATGGTCTAGAATTTTATTTTAACACGTGAAGATCGAGCCGTTTATTTTGAAAGTGGCCTAACTCCGTTTTTCAGTTTTTTCCGGTTATCATGGTTACGTGTACAACTTTATGTTATTTATCAGTAAAGCATTTCAGGTTGCTTATAATCCGAGCAAATACGATAATTCTTGACACATAAGTTTTCAGAGTTAGTTTAATAATCGAACCGTGTAGTTTGAAAGTGGCCTAACTCTATTTATACTTAAATAATCAAGATAATATATTTACTATTTACTATTTTCATAACGATAATGTTTACATGTACGTTTGGGATGAAACTATTGCATCCAGAGGTGCTCAAGAAATTGTTTCATGCATCCTAAAACATGTTAAAAATTTAAAAAGTGAAAGACACATTATAGCTTACAGTGACATGTGCACCGGGCAAAATAGAAACATTAAAATAGCTTTAATGTGGTTAAAAATTGTCCAATCTTTGGAAAATAATGTAGAAATCATAGATCACAAATTTTTAATAGCCGGACATTCGTTTTTACCAAATGATAGAGATTTTGGCGTGGTAGAAATGTCATTAAAAAAAAATAATTTACTGTTCGTTCCCCAAGATTATTACAAGATTATGAAAAAGTGTCGGAAAGGTAATAATTTTATTGTAAATGAAATGAGACAAGAAGATTCTGTATCAACAAAATTATTAGAAGATGCAAATTTTAAAAGAGTAAAAAATTCTAATGGAGAATCAATAAACTGGCTAAAAATATGTTGGATGCGCTTTGTCAGAAATGAACCGTATAAAATTTTCTATAAGACATCAATGAATAAGAATGAAAATTTTAAAGTCCTGAATTTATTACCACGTCGGGGTAGACCAAAAAAGTTCGAAAATATTGTATTGACACTACTGTATAAAAATATCAGACAAATTACAACAACAAAATTCAAGGACATGATGGACCTATTACGATATATACCACCGGAACATCATGATTACTTCAAATCCCTTTTACACGCACAAAATGTAGATGAGTAGTAAATTGTTTTGTAATAAATTTATGTTTGTAATTTTGCACGTTATGTAGTTAATTGAATCGCATAAATTATGTTTCTGAAGTGTTTTAAGGATATGTAAAATAAATTCAGTATTGTTTTTTTTTTTCAATTTGAAGCATCTTAAATTATGTTGAATGGACTTGGGCACCTTCAAATTTTATAATGAATCTGGTTGTTAATTTTGAAAGTGGCCTAACTCCATTCTTGATAAGAAAACGCATATTATTCACTTAATAATTGCCACTATTTTAATAGGAACTATAAATTTAACACCCTTAGATACACTTAAGCAGTGCGACTCATTAATGTCCTATATTTTTAAATTCATTGAAACGCAAACCCTTAAATATCTCGATTTTAAGATAAATGGACTTAGGCCACTTTCAAAATAAACGGCTCATCTATTGTGCACAGAAAAATTCTTTTCCCACACGCTTTTTTCAGTAAATAAATGTTGAAAGACATGCTAAATGAACGATAAACGGAAAAAGCAAACGTTCTAACATCTTATTCAACCACCCCGATTCATTGAAACGCAAACGCCGGGGCGAAGGAACGACACGATGGCAAAATATTGCAAATTAGCAATTAAACTTCTTGCGAGCTTAACGAAATGCAAATCCATAGCAGTCGACGACACTCGGGGAACGCTAATGAAGCAAATATTCGAGCAAGCTGCGTTTCTGAGGACACGTTGATTGCGTGGACGAGTCGAGATCATTTTAATTTCCACTTCTTGTCGATGAGACGCGCGTCCGCCGTTTTCTTTTCCCGGGGAAATTCCTTTCGATAATCGGCCCGACTCGTTAATGAACTTCGTCGCATGAAATTAATCCGTGTCTGCTCTGCAAAGAGCAGATCACTGTCCGTTGACTTTCTCGGGGCGCATCCTCGAAACGGTTAATCGGTACGAGTGCTCGATAAACAGACACAGATGCTGGATCTCTCGAAAACTTTCCGCGAGTTTAATATATCATTTATTCAATCCTTTCTTCCCGGCTTACGGTTCGCTGGATTTATACGGGCCTTCGATCGTAAATCTGTCGCGAAGATTTTTCGCGGCGAGCGTTCGCGTGGAATTTCCTTGGCGGATAAATTGAATTATTGATCGAGGATTTTCTGGCAAGTTGAGTCGGAAGTATCGGGGGTAGAAGTGCCTGTATTAATACTGAAACTAGTCGTTTAGTCGAAATCCTCCGGTTCCCGATTTTTTATTTGACAGTTTTTGCAATTAGAAAGACGCTTCTCCAAGAAATTGGGGGTTGTTTTTGGTAGTTTCGGTTTGAATATTTTTATAAGCCAATGGAAATGATTAGTATTAGTGTTTTGGGCATACATCGAGTAAACACGGAACACACTGAAATAATATTTCATTTTATAACAAAAATATCAACGAGTTTGCATTTCCGCGAATAAAATGTTATCGTGAACAGAAAATAAAGCGGAACAGTATTAAACTTCCCGATAAACATACTGTTGGTATTTCAGGATCTTTGCAAACATTTTTACGGAGCATGAAGATCGATGGCCCCGATAATGGCGGGCCGTGTGCAAGCATAACCGTGCGACGGGGGATAAAATACTTTGCGGAAACGGAAGGGTATTCATTTTTGATCCCGGTAGGTAATTAAACGTCTCTATGCTGATCGGGCTCCGTTTTCTTTTTTCTTTTTTCTTTTTTAGTAGATTCTCCGGCAGAGTGAATAGGTTCGTTTGAGTATAATTTACAGAAACGTGGCCGAGCAAAGTGCAATGAAACAGCAATCAGAGGGGACAGCGGTACGCGGCCGGGCGACTTTTGAGAATCATGCAATCGAGACACGTCGAAATTGGAAATTTCAGGTCGGTCCGTGTGTTCGGTAGCTGCAATGCAGTTTCCTCTGTAGGGCTGCGATCGATCTAATGCGCGCGGTGCATAAGGCCGTATACCCCGTTCCGGTGCATCAGCAGCACAGTGCAGCGACTGATTTTCGGCGGCGGCGGCGGCTGCTCCCGGAATTTTTCCCGAATTCCCGGCTGCGAACTTCTTCGCTGACGGGCCCCCGGTTTAATTGGAAATCCTCGGTTAATGGCTCTCGATGCCGATTGCCCTTCGGGGAACATGAATTCACGGAAATGCTACTGCATTTGCACCGACTACAGACTCCAAGTGTTTCCCAAAAATTTTGTTTTCTCTGGGAAATCCTTTCTGGCTTATTATACTGGAAATTAGTTTTCTCAAAGGGGACGTACACTTATGGGAATATATTTATTACCTACTGTTAAGGCAATTTTATAATATTCTGTCAAAAAATATTTTTTATCAACGGTCCTCTGTTATCAACTTGGTGCTTATATAATTTCGATATCCCCTGAGGTGTAATTAAAATTAAATGATTTCTTCTTGTTTATATTTTGTAACGTATATATAAACAACGACTGTAAATTGCTGGAGTAATTTTGCAATTTGGAGATAGTAATATAGTTCTGAAAAGAAGGAGCAAAAATTCAGAGAAAAATATAAAAGGTACTAGAGCTAATTTTAATTTTCAGAAAAATGCCTCCTAACGAGACATCATGGTTCATTACCTGTAGATCCTGATGGCTGAGCTCCGTTTTAGGAAATTTTAATATCATGTTTAACGAAATTCTTCATAAAGCCACGGCCGCTTGGAAAATCTTGATCGACAGCCTCTGTTTTCCTAGATTTTATCGAAACGCTGCACAAAGCCTGAGTTTTAATTATTTTACCGAATGGCGGTGCGCGGCGAGTTGAAGATTTTATGTATGTCGCCGAACATTTTAGGCAATTAGTGAAATTTAATAGAGATGTTTCTGGTATCGCAGGCAATGCTTTTAAAATGTTTTGAAATGAAATATCAATTCGTACGATTTAATTTAATCGAAACGTTCTCTTTCACACGATGCAATTTTTGGTATTCTTTTTATTCTGACGATGTGAATCTCCAAATCACAATTTTCACTAGCTGGTGCATCGACATAATGCAACTACCACAACTTCGAACTGAAAAAGTATTTCGAGCTAAAAAAAATACTGAGTATTCCTCAAACACACCTTAATAAGCCCACAAAGTTACAAATTGCTACATCGAACAGTCCCCTCCAAAAAAATTCCCAAAAATCGCCTATCGATTTATATTACAGCATCTTGCTAGCCTCGAGCCGGTGCATCGACATAATGCAACTACCACAACTTCGAACTGAAAAAGTATTTCGAGCTAAAAAAAATACTGAGTATTCCTCAAACACACCTTAATAAGCCCACAAAGTTACAAATTGCTACATCGAACAGTCCCCTCCAAAAAAATTCCCAAAAATCGCCTATCGATTTATATTACAGTATCTTGCTAGCTTCGAGCCGGTGCATCGACATAATGCAACTACCACAACTTCGAACTGAAAAAGTATTTCGAGCTAAAAAAAATACTGAGTATTCCTCAAACACACCTTAATAAGCCCACAAAGTTACAAATTGCTACATCGAACAGTCCCCTCCAAAAAAATTCCCAAAAATCGCCTATCGATTTATATTACAGTATCTTGCTAGCTTCGAGCCGGTGCATCGACATAATGCAACTACCACAACTTCGAACTGAAAAAGTATTTCGAGCTAAAAAAAATACTGAGTATTCCTCAAACACAACTTAATAAGCCCACAAAGTTACAAATTGCTACATCGGACAGTCCCCTCCAAAAAAATTCCCAAAAATCGCCTATCGATTTATATTACAGTATCTTGCTAGCTTCGAGCCGGTGCATCGACATAATGCAACTACCACAACTTCGAACTGAAAAAGTATTTCGAGCTAAAAAAAATACTGAGTATTCCTCAAACACATCTTAATAAGCCCACAAAGTTACAAATTGCTACATCGAACAGTCCCCTCCAAAAAAATTCCCAAAAATCGCCTATCGATTTATACTACAGTATCCTGTTAGCCTGTGCGTTGTAATGTTCTGAGACGCAATAGATTAGGAAATTACTATGAAAGAGTGCTTCTAAATTAAGAATCGCAAGGGATAGCAGGGCGCAACGCGGAAAAACAAACAGATCGAACCGCAACGCGGTGGATTTCCAAGAACACATTCGAAATCGCGATTCTCTTTTCCATATCGCGATTACGTGTCCGCGAGTAGATTTAATGACTGCCAGGAGCGCGCAATATCTTCGCCGATGGCCCGGAAATGGATTTAACGCGGACGTACCTCGAGACGGTGGGATATCCGAGCGGCGACGTCGTTGGTTATGCAAGACGTCGCCGGAAGGACCGGCAGACCGGAAAACCGTCGTTCCGCGGGAATTTTTCTTTCGACGCGGTAACCGGATCAATTCGGACCGTCGAATGAAATTACCGATGACCTTCCATTCTCCTATCTGCATATTGTGCCGTAGAACCGTTGGACTTCATTCGCCGCTTCCCTCGAAAAATATTTAACATGAAAGCAGGCGTATTCAATAATTTATTCAATCGAATTAATACGGCCATCTTCGTAGAGGCAAAGTCAAATGAATTTTAATGGAAGCCATATTATCTTCAAATGAGTTCTGTAATAATTAAATGATTTTATATGATATTCATCTCGTGAATTAATTTTCGTTAGACATCGGCCAGCAGCATTTCATTTTGGACGAATATAAACGAATTATCCATGAACTTCTATTCTCCTTGTTGTACATTGTTCCATACAATCGTCGGAATTTTACTGCTTCCCGCTAAAATACTCTGAACACGCTTTCAAAGCCAGCAATTTAATGTATTCCTTATGCTCCAATTAAATTCGTATAGGTGCAGAATATGTGCAAAACCACGCTGAAAGTCAGATATGTTGCGGTGATTTTTTTAGAAGCACAGTCCCATAAATGTAAGAGGCAACTGGGTTAAACTTCAGCTCAGGAAACCAGAAATATTGAACTTTTTTCAATTGCAATCCTGTAGATTTTGACGAGAAAATGCCGAAAATTCGAGTTTCAATCCTAGAAGGTTAGTAGTTCAAAAGTTATGCGTGCTTAAAATTGACAGATTTCGCGTTTTTGACAGGTAAGGGGGATTTGTCCACCAACCATCTCGCGGCTCCGTTCATTGGACGATATCTGAGTACATACGCTGAAAATCGCACAACTTTACACACGCATAACTTTCGAACTACTGATCTCCTAAGACTAAAACTCGGATATTCGGAATTTTTTCGCCAAAATCTACAGGACTACATAAAAAGAAGTTATTAACTTCTGGTTTCCTGAAGTGAAGTTTAGCCGGCAGCTGTATAGTCATGAAATGTACTCGATCATTTTACTCTCTATAGAATCGTCGGACATTTGCCGTTTCGTATTTGATAAAAAATTAGCAAAGAACGTCGCAATAAAATCGAATGAAACTCGGTCCAACTAAGAGAGAGAGAGAGAGAGCTTTGTTTATAATCACGCGAGATTAACGCAGGAGCAACGTGAAACCGCAGTCTCAAGTTCCCGTTTTCAATATCCATTGTTTGTAACTATATTACATACCAATTTCAGCGGAGATTACATCGCTCGCAAGAATCTTGGTAAAGGAAGTTTTCCATTTAAGTGGAATCTCTGACGGCGGGGATGCAAAGGTAATGATTAAACAAAGATATCGCGCAATAAAAGTTCCGAAGATCGATTCAACTATGCTCAAACATTGCACGTGCTATAACAACGTTCCCAAGTTGCCGAGTTTTCTCCGCGTGTGTATTCTATGCATATGTATAGTGAGTTATATTGATCGAAAGTGTGGAAGATACGGTTCAGCCTGGCTTAAAATTATTAGTTCCGTCGATTTCGCAGTTCGTATAGTTGCGGCGTACTTGAGATTGTTTTTGGCCGCGAATCCTGCACGCGAATTTTCCCCTCGGGAGCTGTCCGCAAACTTTCCCGCGGCCCGCGAAAAATGATGAAATAATATCGCGGGAATCCTGAAAATTATCCGTCACGCAATTCAATTCTTTTCCACGCACAATAAGAAACGGTGTGAGTAAAGAATAAAATTAATATTGCTCGTTCCATCGTGTTAAAGGTATTATTTAATTGCAATCGAGCTGAGACTCCTTTATGACACGGTATAGTAAAATTATTTAATAACTTAAAAAACGTAGACCTTCCAAATTTTTAATTTGATTATAGAATCAGTGTGACTAAATAATAAAATTAATATTGCTCGTTCCATCGTGTTAAAGGTATTATTTAATTGCAATCGAGCTGAGACTCCTTTATGACACGGTATAGTAAAATTATTTAATAACTTAAAAAACGTAGACCTTCCAAATTTTTAATTTGATTATAGAATCAGTGTGACTAAATAATAAAATTAATATTGCTCGTTCCATCGTGTTAAAGGTATTATTTAATTGCAATCGAGCTGAGATTCTTTTATGACACAGGACAGTACATTCTAAATTATTTAATAACTTAAAAAGCCCAGACCTTAAAAATTAAAAATTTTTAAATTGAATTGTGGAACTTCGTTCGAATGATTTAATATTTTTTCACCAAAGCAACGGGAAATTAAAAAAGGAGTACCGAGTCGGTTTCATTTTAACTAATTGAATCCTCCAAGGCGCTGTCTGATTGGTCACGCCAGAGTTGGATGGTGGGGCACACAGTCTCTAATTTCGCGTGTCACAATGCGCTAAAACACTGCTCGACAATGATCCCGCAATGTACGATGGCACCTTGGAGCACATTGATGGAGTAACGGCCAGATTGGATTACCTGGCGGACGTCTCTTTCGTCTAAGTACAGGTACCAATCTATTACGTGGAACTAATGCTGTTGCCGCGGCGAGAATTAGCGCGGGATTTACTGCGAGCGCGGTGAACTTCGAAAAATCAAAACTTCCGGCGAGGTAAAAAGTTTTGCGCACCAGAAATTTTCGGAATTAGCCCATTTCGTAGCTAGACATTTTCCCGGGGGTTTATTGGGAACGAGAAATTCTTTAAGCTCGAGCAATTTCAGCCAGAATTGTTTTACGTCAATGTTACCAATTTTCTATCTTGAAAAATTTCAGCCGGAATTGTTTTATGTCGGTGTTAAAAATTTCCTCGGATTTTCTTGAGTGCAAGACATTTTTGAAACTCGGGAAATTCCGACTTTTCAGTTATACGCTTTCACTGAAAAAGGCAATCTCTGGATTTTTCTGCGAAGCTTAAGACCAACAGTAGAATTATTTTCTTTCGATTCTGAGCATTATTTTATTTTCGTGGGTCAGTTGCTAATTAACTGTTATATACTTACAGCAATGCGACTTGTAGAGAACGCAGAAGCACCCACGAACTCGGCAGTAAACTTTCTGCAACAAAAACAAATCAATTTGTTAGACAAATTGTAACTATTATCAAATTAGTATTTAATTAATATTAAAGTAACATTGTTTACAATGTCACAGAGACACAGTCTACAAAGTAAAATGATTTTTAACGAGAAAAAAGAAATTAGAAAATAATATTAAGTAACACGACGACGTCCATTTTGCACCCCCGATACTTCTACAGGAATATTATTATTCCTTCTCCGTCCTACATTTGCAGAAAACGTGACTCCGATAAAAATCTTCAATTACTTCTTCGTAGAATTGCAAATTAAATCGTAAATCGTTGAAATTCTTCCGTGGGACTCTAAGAGTACAGAAGTTTGCACATTACGGCAGCTTCGATGCGTCTCGAAATCCGTCTGGAGAGGGCGATTTACTTAACAAAATGCATAGGACGTGTTTCGAAACGCCTGCACGAAATGTCCATAGAAATCACGATTCGTTATGGAAACCCATCGAAACAGGACCCCGGTATGAACGCCGATCCTTATGGGATTGTCCTCCTCGGAGGCATGATATTTTATTGTTATTGCGTCTGTCGGGACGGGTTCGTCGTTTTTTTATTAGATTATTATACTCCCCCGTAGGCAGTCGAGAGATAACGATATGCATTCGTAAATCACGGGACCTGATCTTTTAATCTCAGATCGCCTTTTTTCCTTCCATCTTCCGTCGAACAGATTCAGAATTTTAAACCGATTTTAAATTAAAGACGCCGCGCGGCGCTGCTATCGATCGCGTTCGTTTAATAGGTTCCACATTTATTTATATTGTACAGAACATGTATAGTATAGTGTAGTGTAGTATAGTATAGTATAACTGTATTTGAGAAGTGATTGGAGTATACATATTACTCAAAAAAAAAAAAAAAAAAAAATGTGTTGCTTTATAAATGAAATTGTTACATTGGAGTAATTCATTATCAACTTCTCAATTATTTGTTCTGAATTTCTAAGAACTGTTTAATTATCAACAGGTCAAATATGAACACAGAAGTTTTATATTCGTATAAAAACGAAAATTAAAAATAATTATAGATATTACACGGAATGCAAATTTGGTAGATCAACTGACGATCTCTCGAACCAACCGAAATAACATGTTTAACAATTAATGATCCCTTGACACGCGATTGCTATTATTACAGATCTGGCCGAAGATGATTAAGTGATTAGTATACAGTTTGTTCACAATGGAAACGTCCTGCGTTTACTTACATAATTTCACGCACGAATTCTGACAATGCAATGCCATTCCGAGACAATGTTAATGTCACCGAAGGTATTTTTACTCCGTACCGTCAACATATAACATTCCAACGGGGAGAAAAAGAAAGATTTATCATTTATTTACCGCAGCTGGAGCTTTCACTAATGCGACGCGAATCGTAGGTGCACGTGATTGTCGATGGACTATAAACGACTATAGACCCGTTCTAACGATTGTAGAAAGTGCTACCTTGGACTTTATACTGTATTGTAGGAAGCTTTATTTATAGAAATGTGGAAATGACCTCGAAGTATCTGCAAGTAATTATCCGACGAAGGAAGTTCTATTCCGTCCACGACACGTGTTGAATTCGTGCAGCTTCGAACTTCAAAATCGAACCTCGGATCTTTGAAACGTGAATTTAATTCATTTCAAATAATTACAGTCGAGTCGGAAAGTAAGTTAACATTTGGTGATATGTAGGCAATGAATATGATGAATAAAATCAAGTTATTGTATTGTTCTTATTTAGGAGGTGTAAGGAAATAAACAAATATGTTAGTAAAACATATATTATCATTATTAAAGATTAAATACATGTCATATTCATTTGCCTGCATACACCAGTCGTTAACTTACTTTCCGACTCGACTGTATATAGCAATATATAACATCTAATTATATAGCAATGTAGTACCACGTTCCAACAAATTCAAAAGGAAAATACAAGGTAACTAAATAAATACGAGGTACGGGTGAGGATTAAAAATGTTTTCGCTTAATGGGGTTGGGGAAGAGGATTAGCACAGGGGCAAATCAATATAATATTTAATAATTTCTTAGTGAGATTAGAAGATCGTTCTGTTCGGTAGTGGGAGTTTTTCGACCTAGAGAAAGAATCGTGTGAGCCATGCACGACGCGACAGTCGACATGCTAAATAGTGCAGTGCTATGCACCATCCGGTTTCGATACTATGCTCGGTGCAGACGATTCCACCACTATCAAACCCGTTCGAGCTCGTTTTGTTCGGTGATCAGGCGCGGACAAGTGAATCACGAGCCTGATACCCGCTAAAAATAACGGTGTATTGTTAATTACACGGGGGGGGAGGAGAGGGGAGAGGGCGTCGTTTGTTTCTCGGAACAGCTGTTCGCCGGATGCTGTAATGCCAAGAGTCGAAGCGTGGCAATGACAAAAGGTATCCCGATTGACGAATGCGTGTCCGCGTAATAGATTCCGGTAATTAATCTGAACACCGTGTGCCGAGCACGGTGATTGCCGGACAGGCAATTAACAATACCATCGTGTCAGTGTAGCGCGTCCATAACCGAAGAGCGATGTCTGACCCTGGAACAGGCTATCCAGCATAATCGGGAATTTCGTCCCACGTTCCGACTAATTTAACCCTTACCTTGACAGATTACATTTTCCACGGCAGCGTCGCATCTTCGCACCTGTAATGCGAATTCCGATTGGCTCGATTCGTGTCAAAAAACCAGTTTCAGTTCCTTGTTTGTTTTCGAATCTCTCCAATTACTTCACGAACACACAATAGAAATAATTAATTGGTAGTCTAAATACATACAAAAGCTCAAGCGAAAGAAGCAATGTTTGCGAACAAGTAAGCAAACAATTTTTCGATCAACAGCTGTAACAAGGCTTCAAGTCGATGCGCGAGATCATAAAACGTGAGGTACATTTTCGATGCGAGTGGCGTTCATTTATGAAGATCGATCGTGCACAGTAGCCTCCATTTTTCAAGATTTCCGATATTTTCAATATCCTAATACTTGGCCACATTTTTTCACCACGAAAATCCACGCGCGAATCCAAGTTTTCAATACCGTCAACTTCCCGATATTCGAAGCTTCCACCGCGTTCCATGTTCACCGTTAATTACCAAATTGTTAGTTTTCCGTTATTGTATCATAATTTCTTCCTCGTCATCGATTCTACATATAAATAGAATTTCCGGTTCGGACATCCTTAATATCAATTTCTTGTAAAAGGAATTGTCCTAAAGTACCGTAAAATGGGGCTAACTTCGCCAACTTGGCAACCCAGAAATTTTTAACTTTTTTAACACTAGATTGCCTAAGCAAGTCATTTTGACTGCTTTTGAATTTCATTTTTTTTATTGCTAATACTTATTAATAACTTGTTATATGACTGTAAGTGATATAAAATATATTAAAAATTACTGTTAAACAAATTTCTTTGCGCATTAGTTATTTTTTCACAATGCAGTCATTTTGACTGCTTTCAGGCAATATAGGTATATACTAAGCTCCCGTCTTTCTAGTGTTAAATATAATTCTGTAGATCTTGACGAGAATATACCAAAAATCCAAATTTATTCATTTAGAAAGTTATGTGTGTTCAAAGTTCGACAACTTTAAGCGTTCTTGACAGGTGTTTGTTCACGAGCATCGAGAATTAGAGACAGGGCCGGCTGTGGAACTCGTTCGTCAAAAACGCTTAAAATCAGCTTTAAACACGCGAAACTTTTGAACCAGTGAATTCCTCGCATTGAAACTTGGATTTTCGGCATTTTCTCGTCACTATCTATAGGTTTATATTAAAAAAAGTTAAAAATTTCTGGGTTGCTATGGTGAAGTTTAACCGAAAATGAAACAGGATAGAAAAAAAAATTAGAATAAATTAGCATAAAGTGGAATAAAATAGAGTACAATAAAAACAATAAATAATATTTTTTTGGAACGATACAGGAAGAGGTGTACGACCGTCAATTTGCAAGCGCAGGTAGTTTCGTCACGTGTTAGGATTTGGTATTTCAATAAATGAATACACTGGAGAATTTGCTATATCTGTTTTATTAAACAGCGCGGAAGGACGATGTAACCAGTTCGGCTAACGGACTCGAAGTGAGGAAAAGAATAAAGCAGAGGGACGAAAGAGAAATCTTTCGTCCACTTGAAATAAAGGAAAAACCCAGGTCTGCATCGTTTATTGCCCTGGCCCTCGGGTACGACAAATACCAGGCCTATGGGTCCGATGACATCTGGTCTGTTATTCTAAGATAGAGAAAGTTACAGTGTTTCTCATGGGCAACGAAATTCATTTTTGCTCTTTTGGCAGTTGCATTATTATTGCTAATAATCCAACATCACGTTTCAACGAATCTGCCGAATTTCGGAAATCCTTCCGGTCGGTCTGATTCGGGGGATCTGCACGTACGAAGAAATGTGTCTCGATAATTATCTGGAATATTCCGTTTCCGGTGAACCGTCGCGCGGCTATGAGTTAATGGACTTCCGGCGCGCACGATTGTCAGAGGAAATTCAGCTGTCTTTCCGCCGCCGCCGCCGGCATGAAACGTTGTCTCGTATGAAGATTCTGGAGGCTGGTGTGTGTATAGCGGAGAGCTGGATATTTCCCTCAAGTGAATAATAGCCAATCGAATAGTCATAGGTCATAATAAAGCGAGCAGTCGGTCGTGCCGGTGTTAGCGCCTCTTTAGCACACGTTGCTGCGGTCTTTAGAGCTTGCCCGGGACCATTCTGCAACGCGCGACACGGACGCTGGGTCGCACAGTGGGCCCAAACGCCAATCTAGCTGATAAAAAGTCGTATTTAAAATCACATACTATTACTTACTTTTTTATTTGTTTCCATTCTTAAATCCCTGTAGATCTTTAAATTATATTCTGTTTTGCTCTGAAGATTTTTTATATAGGGTAATATTTACGCAAAAGTCTATAGTCGCTGCGGCCTTTAAGAGTCCCCCAGAACGGTCAGTGCTTTTGTTACTGGTAAACGTTAATATTAAATGCGAATATTTTGCCTTTCATGGGTTTTGTAGAAGAAAGTACGTACTTTCATTCTGTAATTACAGAATTTGCAAAAGTTAATGAATTTTCCAAATATCCATGTTCAAAGGTAGACAATTTTTTACTTGATGCATTTCAGTTTTTCGAATGTAAGTAACCAAATTTGCGCGTATATGTCAAATTTCCTATTTGATTTCGTAATGTAGACTCTGTTCTTTAATTCTTGTAAAAATCAGCTGCCGAGATTTGCCTGGGATTGTTTAATGTAACTTTAAAGTTTGTGAATAGTTTGCGATCACTCATAAAGAGGGTTTAAGATTTTTGTGGTTCATAGTACTGACTGAGAGGAGTAAAAAATGTTTAATCAACGTAGGTTATAAAATTAATACTTCTAGTGTAAAACGGAATTTTATGTTTTCTTGTGACAGCACATAAACGAATAGGATAGCTGTATGAGATTTAAAAGACTGATACCTATTATATTACTTACTTAATTGTATCTGATATGAAGAATGTTTTGTGAAAGATTTTTTTTAATATTCTGAAAATTGACAGGATTAGAGTAAAAATTGCACGAGTAAATATGACAAGCATTGACAACTGTGTGCCCACACGGCGATAGACGAACACTCGGTAATCGATGAAAACTCTGAACAGGATTCTGGTTATTATAAATGTTTTTAGAATCCAAGACTTTTTCGGTTTTCTGTGCAAGTCAAGTAACTGAATCTAGAAATAAAGATTTTAAAAAATACCGGGAACGAAATACCAGGAAGATGTCGAGAGAGCAAACAATGGAAGATTTGTTCCACATAATATTATTTTCATCGGATCCAATAATATCTACGATTTCAAGGAAAACGTCGACTATTTGGAAGAAAGAAACGACGCTAGATCAAGAGGTTATAAAATTATTAGCAGATCCGAAACTTCCACCTACACATGTCCCGTCAACAAGTGATTACGATTCTGACCACAACAATAGTGATGATTCGGACGTGGAAGCAGAAAATATGTAGAAAATAAAACTTTCAAAACTGAAACGATGTATAGAAGTGTAAATAAGTTGTAAATATATGAGGTTTTTATTTTAGTGTCGGTTTCAGTTCATTTTATGACTAAAAACGCTAGTAACTTTCATTTCCGCGGAAATACTCCTCTCTAAAATTACATTAATGACCATAAAAAGTTTAAAAAAATTTTTTTGCGGTCCAAATTACCATAAATTTAAAGATTGAAGTCTCCCGGTTACAACGACTCCATACAAGTTGGAATAGGAAGCTGCGTTTGATCACTATGATTTTTTATCAGCTAGATTGGCGTTTGGGCCCACTGTGGGTCGTTTCGACCCACCGTAAACATTTTCTAAACGCGTGTGTCTCTTTACGCAAGAAAAATAAAATAAAATTATTTCGGACATTTACAAAAAAAAAAAAAAAAGGTGATGACGTGGGGTTTCAGCACTTGTTACAGTATTTCAGCGTTCGTTAAACAATGTTAGCCTATTAAGAGTAGGTTAATGTTCGGCCGACCCCACTGTCGAGAGCATGTTCGCCCCGGTTTGTTTCAACGATAACAATAACGCACGGTCGAGATGAATAATCGGTTAAACGAAAACAACGAATAATTTGGTTACCCGATCGCAATCTAGAAAAAATAAATCCCGTACGAGAGCCTTATGGGAAAACAATTCGCGGTGACTAATGGTGTTTCAAGATGGAGGTGTTGTAATACGTTGAACAGATTGTTACCGACTGCAGTAAATTCGTTTATTTCTGAGATCATTTGGTTATCTCCGTTTTCTGCGCTTTTTCGCTGTGCATTTTTGCTACGATGATCGCTAGACTGCGGATTTTTTTTTTTTTGTATCTACTAAATACAACGAAGAGAAAATTTAGAAAGCGTTCCAAGTTTTTCAAACTCTCTCGATGTTGAACGAAATATCTCCGGAACTTTTCACGGATTAGCTTTGTTAACTTGGTTCGATGCGAGGCGAAAGTTACGCGTGCCGGCAAGTTTTTAATCGTAGTTCGCGAAGATTATTAATTTCGTGGCGAACTTTTGCTCCGCATAGAGTGCGTAAAATGTTGACGCGTTACTTGTTGCTCGGCGAACAAAAATGATAACGCTTTCCAGTTGAGAAAATTTCATGCTATCACTGCCCAAGCGTGAATTTCATCGAGATCATAATTACAGACGAGCAATATTGAATTAAATTGATTCGCGTACGTATATGCGAAAAATGCTTTGAAAATTCACCGGGATTCGTTACCAAATTACATTTATTTTTGCGCATGCGCGTGACGGCGACTGGGCTCGATTCGCCTGGCACATTGTCCTCATAACTTGTTTCTCTGCATGGTCGTATTTGCACAGGAGAAAATATCCGTTAAAATTCTCATCGGAAGTACAATCGACACTGTGCGTTCTAAACATTCGTGCTTTTCATTGAATACCGATATCAATTAATTAATCTCGCTGAAAACGGTCCCAGTTGAAAATTGAAAATATGTAAAGTCATTTTATTTTGGTGCTGCGACCACAGCGGCTTCATTTAATTTTTATCGTTGCTTTTCTCTTCGACTACAATTCACGTTGTTACAGTGAAGTGTTGACACGATCTAAGTTCGCTTATCCCCTCCACTGCGGAGCCTACACGATCTATGTCATAGCACGACACCCGAGGATTGGGCTTGGATCAAGACTTTGCTGCAGTGTCTGTTCTCCTATTTCGCAAAAGCGTCATCGAATTAATCCAGTGTCAAAGGCAAGAGAAAATTGAAAAAATTTCTGAAAATGTATTGTCCGCTGTAACTAAGGTTCACGTTTTATTTTTCGCCAAGACGAGATTAACGAACGGATTAAGGCAGATGATATTCATCGTGGAAATCCGCATAGAATCGCGAGTTAATTAAACTGTTGCGACACTAAGCGCGTGTTGTTAGATTTGTCTCGAACGTCCGCAACGTTACAATTTCCCATTTCCGCGGGTATTAGATCCACGCTGGGAACGGAGTGGTAATTGCTGTAGAAATTAAGCAAGTCAGATCCACCGTGGCCTGTTCGAGATTTAGCAAATCCAGTTACTCCACAAAGGGACATAATCGTTTAGCATAAGGTCGAAAGTTCAGTCCGGTTCGGTGCGCACTTGTAGAACAAATCAGGGATTAGCACGATTCAGGAATTTCGCTGGCCAGAGCGTTCGCACTTCATTCTCGCGTAAAGAACAGTCGAAAATTCGGAAAATTATAACATGTTCGAAATTATTCTCGTCGAGCGGGAACAGTGAGAATTATTTTCCTTTGTTATTAAACTCAGGTTTTGGATATAATAATAATTAAATGACCGACCGAAATGCGGTGCAGTTTGTTTTTATTCGTGGTATTTTTTATACGGATTTTAAATATTTTTAGCGTTCGTGAAGATGAACGAAATGAAAACTGTAATTCAGTCGCGTATTATTTTATTCGAGTTTTAACGTTAAGTCGACTGCAAATAGGTGGTTATTAGAGACCATTCGAGCGTGTTATTTTACACGGAAAAAGTGAGATTTTTCACCGACTGATTCTTCTCATCACACTTTTTTCAATCCATAAAAATATGAATGAGAAGTCGACAGATGAACGTAATATCGAATATCCCTTGCCATGTTGATGCTACCCGTATATTATTTGTTGCACAACAATAGTTCCGTTTCGTTTTCGTGGAATACTGTCTGACACTCTGTGTCAGACTTCTTCGGTTTGTTATAATATAATATCAAAATACACGTCGACCGTAGAGCCAGCAACCATAAAATTCCACAGAATTGAAGTAATTTACACAATGAAGCAAAAACTGGAAAATTAATTCGTATATCTCGCAATTTTTAATTAAATCTGGAACGGCCAATACATCAGCGCAGAAATTAATTTTCAAACCTGGCTAACGAGACAATGAACATATGAGATCATATTTACCAGATATTTCAGGATTTACTTCCAACTGCACACATTCATTTCCGAAGAATACTCTGCACGAATGCACCGTGGACTCGCTTTATGCAATGAAGAAATCAATTGTTGAGTATTTCGACCCAAATTTAATTTATTTTTCGCAGACATCACCTTTGCGTTCTTGTTATATGTTTTCAGTTAATTAATTGAACAAATACATTACATTATATAATATACATTATACATTATATTATCGATTGCTTATTTTACAGTTATTGTGTCCACGAGAGTGTGAAATAATGTAAAATGTAACTAATAACGAAGGTTTGACTGATCTTTCATTTTATTTGTGATCAGAAGGAATTCCTAATGGAAAATGCAAGATACTAATTAATTTAACCCTTAGCACTCGAATGGCAACTATAATTTGCAATATCATTATTCAAAATATTTTTTACGTTATTAAATTTGTTTGTATTTGATAAATTACTAAACATTTCAGTATTGTACGAGTAAATGCCACCATTTTTATATGTTTAACATGACAAAAAATATATAGAGAGGAAATATTCTAGGTCGGAAGAAATGTTTCGTTTTGGAGTCAAAGTAGCTTCGAGTGCAAAGGGTTAAATTATTAAAAAGAAGAAGGAAAATTTTAATTTGCATGTTTAAATGTATTTTTGTATGTTCCTTCGATAGATAATTAGTAAACTTATTACTAATTATTAAACATCGTTATGAAAATTAAAGAATGTTCAATAACTAAAGGTAAACGTTTTTTTAAAAATGAACGAATTTCGTTCGAGGAAACGAGATCCAAGCGAAGAAAAGTAAATGATTTCTCGAAGAACCAAGTCAAGAGTTGTGTGATAATATCACAGTAAAAAAACGGAATTTTTGAGCCGTTAATTATCGTTAAAAAAAAAAATCCCGAAAACATAGTACATTTTTAGATATTCATGGTGGTCTACCTCCTTAATGGGAGACGTCGTTGTCGAAATGTCCGCCATAAAAGCTGGCTTAAGTTGAACGTATCTCCGGTGCAGCAGCGTTTCCGCGTTTAATCGGCCCGATTATCGGCGAAACTTGTCCCGATTAACGTTCACGAGGCTTTCGCGGGAAACGCGACCGGCAGGTTCCGTTGTTTCCGGCCCAATTCCGTCCCGTTCGCCGTGAAAAATCCAATAATTGTGACCCTTTTTCGCCTGTCCGTGATGGAACGAAAGATTCGCGTGAAATTCCGTCCGAGTCCCGAACGAGAAACTCAAAATAATTGGGATTTTTGGGAATCGAATGCTACCCAATAGGAAAAACGTTGCAGCGAAGCCGATTTTTCGAGACCGGATAGATTGCGATTCCGAGAAACGCGGAACTGATCCACGAAAAGGATCCGTCACTGGCGTTTAAATAAAATAAATAAGCATTTTTAGACAATTTTTGGAAGACAATTCTAAATTAATTTGTACAGTAAAGCCTCGATCTAAGCCGAACGAAGCTACACGATCTTAGTCCGTCGCCTACCCCCTCCATTACACGCACCGTGCACTACGTTCGACGCGGTCACAAGAAAACAGTAGCCCTACGCGATATATGTCACAGCACGGACACGATTTAGATCAAGACTTTACTGTAGTACTAACTAAGAGAAACGTTTTCAGTAAAGAAACTGAATAATGGGGGACAAACGACAGAAGACAGTTTTCTTTCGATGTGAGACCAAAGACTCGGGGCGGCTTTCGCATTGACATTGTTCTTGAGTGAGCAGATCGTTTATGGGTCCCATAAAGAAAAGGAATATGACATACCCTCTGGTTCTTCTAGATAAAAGAAGAAGGAACAGAGACTTTCTCATAACGAAGAAAACATCGTCGTCTTACATCGAAAGAAAATTGTGGGAACTGATATTTTTGGGAATTAGTTATTATCGGGAACTGATTTTTTCTCATTTGATAAAACAGCTAAACTGATATTTTTGGGAATTACTTATTATTATTGGGAACTGATTTTGTCTCATTTGACGAGACAGCTCGAACTATGGCGCGAACCCACCATGTCTGAGAAGAGTGTACAGTTTAACCCTTATGTGGGCAACCAAACTTTTCACGGTTGTTGGGCAACTGGGGTAACCGGGTACCCCGAGCGTTCGGTGCCGATATATAAAAAATTAAGTGACAATTTTACTTTCATGCTTTCCCATAACTTTTAGTTTTTTTGTCTATGGTATACTAAGTATTGTTTTAAAAAGTTTAAGTGAAGCAACTGCTTCAAAAAATAGTATAACTCAATGCTAAGATCAAACTTTTATGCTATTCGTATGTGGACGTACGGTATTTGACTCTACGACTTACACAACAGTACAACAGTATTCAACTTTATTTGGTCACAACCAAAATGTTACAATATATTCGTATGTGCCAAAAAAAAAAGAAAAGTTTGTTGTATTACTATCCACAATGCACAATGATAATGTTGTTTCTGGGCCAAAGAGGAAACCAGAAATAGTCCACTTCTATAAGAAAACAAAATCTGGTGTCGACATGATGGATCAAATTTTGAGACGATACAGTACACAAAGACGTACTAACAGATGGCCATTAGCATTTTTTTTTACATAATTGACATTGCTGCTCTTGCCTCATACATCATATATATTTCTAATAACGATATGTTGCCTAACAAATCCAATAATCGCCGAATATTTTTACGCCAAGTGAGAGAGGAACTTTGTCTTCCAATAATTAGAAGTCGATCAACTAATGTTCAAGCGATGAGACATTTCTCTTGTAAATTAGCAATAGAAAGCATGCTGCATAAGTCACCAACAATGATCGACGTTCCTTCAACTTCAGGCACTGTACAACAACGAGATAAAACTGGACGAAAAAGTGTTGTAGGCTCATGTTCTATATACCAAGCTGACCCTGATAGAAAACGTAGAAAGACACGAAAATATTGTCAAAACTGTATAAAACCAGTTTTCCGACGAACACGCAAATACTCTGACAGTTTGTAAAAATTGTCCTATTATTGGTTAATAATAGTAACTATACTAATAAATAAATAATACCAACTGAAAAAATTTGTGTGTTGTAGGATTGTGTTGTAAAACTTCCCTTCATAAGCATCCAACTACAACTTCCTATGTATGGGTACCCGGGTACCCGGTTACCCAACAACCGTATAAATAAGATTGAAGCCTTATTATTTAATATGTTTTGCATCAATTTTAATTCCGTAACCATAAATCGACAGAGAACCTTCTAAATAATGGGGATCCAAGGCGGTTTTGTGATATCTTCATAAAAACATAACAAATTATTAGAGCAAACATAGAAAAGGGTACCCGAGTACCCGGTTGCCCACATAAGGGTTAAATAAAAAGCACTGTCTTCCGTAGACGGCGAAAAGCAACAGAGATCCTCCTCGGTTACCAGACACCGCCTACACAATAAAGGATCAATGCATTTCATAGTGGATGTCGAGATTGAATGCATAAGGTTAGAGGACAGCCAGGCAGGCAGTACACACGAGAAAGACTTATCAAAATGGAATTCCGTCCGGAAGCGTAGGAAAAGTGGCTTCGTGTCTGATGGAACCCCAACAGGTGTTCAGGGGCTGGAATAGTCGGCATAATGCCTTTCAAATCAAGTCGGAAGCTCGGATTTTCCGCGCGTTCGCATGCAAATGCATCCTTCCGATGGACGGATCGCGTGTAAACATCGCGCGAGCGGATTATTCGCGTGTTACGGACCTGTCATCGCTGCTAATCGATTTTTCCTCGACCCGCGCAAAGTCACATCCTTCGACCTGTCGACTTAGAGGAGACTGACGTATCCTTCCTCTTGTTGCCATTTTTCGCGGAATTTCTCGGCTCGGCCCTCGCCACAGTTCGTCGGGACCATAAACTCAACGGAATTTTCTTTCTTTAACGCTTTGAGTGCCAAACCAGAACCCCCAAAAATTCCATGAATACAAAGTAAGTTATTTAATGAAATAAAAATTGAAAATAAAATTATATGTGTGATATCGAGTAGTCTTCCAACTTTCTTGCATTTTACCAGATCCCAAACAAATTTGGTACAATGAATATATTAACGTAAAAATTCATTTTAAAACCATCGTTTCACCACTGTGGGTCCACCACCGTTTCTTGTCCATTTTCATAAATTGTAACCTCCTGTACGAAATATTTAACTATTCAACAGAGGAAAGTCGCGGAGTTTCTGAATATTTTACAGCAAGCAAGGACCTCATTACAAACAAACAGTAATTTGTTAGCTGCCAAGATTCACCGTAGACTGGAATTGTGCACATTGTTTTCTTAAGTGAGGCATAGCTTCAAGTTATATTTACATAACTATCGTTGCGCAACTGCAAAGCTATTTACTGTTTTATATACAGTACAATACAGTGACAGTTACGCGGAATGTTAACTAGCTTGCATTGTTATATTTCGTTGGGTAACTATATGCTTCCAAGGTACTGATTTAATCCAAGGATCTGCTTGAATGTCTCTCTTCATTCCAGAATTTTCTTCTGTCTTGTAAATGCTTTTAACCCTTTGAGCGCTATGAAAACGCATATATGGGTTCCCACACAGCCATTCAATTTGGGCCATGAACGCATATATGGGTTCTCACACAACCATTCAATTTGGGCCATGAACGCATATATGGGTTCTCACACAGCCATTCAAAATAGGCCATGAACGCATATATGGGTTCCCACACAGCCATTCAATTTGGGCCATGAACGCATATATGGGATCTCACACAGCCATTCAATTTGGGCCATGAACGCAGATATGTGTTGTTCATTAGACTTGTGTGTGCATTTATTGCGCATTGGTTTACAAATTGTCGAGAGTGATTCGTCGTAAAAAGTAGGCGGTCCACAGCACACGCTTAACTTCGCACAACACAGCGCTCAAAGGGTTAATAAACCATTGCCGCGGTAAAAACGAACTTTATCAGTTTCGTAGCTTCGGAATAATGTAACACCGTTCTTAAATTCTTCCGAGGTTTCTACCGTTTTGTCTGTTTGACCTGTTTCTCACGATTGTGTAAAACCGTATTAATCATTATTAATGTTTCCCCTTTCATACCACTGCAGGCCAGTAAATTATTTGAAATGCTGTATTTCGGGAGACTAAGAGCAAGGTCGCTGATCATTGACTGCGCCCATAATGCAACAAGGATTTTCCGTCTCGTTATTATCGTCTCTGAGATATGTGGCCTCGGGGGAGGAAAAGAGTTCAATACCGATTCGCCGGAGGAATGTTATTGCGAGCGAAAGCCGGAGAAATGAAGACGCCGAGAGGACACGCTCAATGTCGAGGTCCACGCGAGAAGCCATTTTCTTGCGTCGTTGTGGTCGTGGTCGTGGTCGTGGTCGTCGATCTGAGAACGGTTCGCGCCACGTAATTGCTGGGCAACCCTTTTACTTGCTCCACCCTCAGAAATTACTTGCTCATCGGACGATCTTAATGGATTCTATCGGCGATCTATTCCCTCGCGGTTACTTTAATCGAACTTGCTCAAAAATGGACACATGTGCCTCGAACGCGAGCTCTTCACGTTCCTCGGAAATCTAGTGGATTGCGATGTAATTATTATTATTAGACAGCGGATCTTTATGCATTTATGGCTTCTCGAAATGTTCAAAAAATGCTATAATATAAAATTCGAGAGAATTTAACACGATTTTTATTTGTTTTGGATCTACAAAGGCTGTCCCCCATTAACCCTTATGTGGGCATCCAAACTTTTCACGGTTGTTGGGCAACCGGGGTACCCGGGTACCCCGAACGTTCGGTGCCGATATATAAAAAATAAAGTGACAATTTTACTTTCATGCTTTCCCATAACTTTTAGTTTTCTTTTCTATGGTATACTAAGTATTGTTTTAAAAAGTTTAAGTGAAGCAACTGCTTCAAAAAATAGTATAACTCAATGCTAAGATCAAACTTTTATGCTATTCGTATGTGGACGTACGGTATTTGACTCTTCGACTTACACAACAGTACAACAGTATTCAACTTTATTTGGTCACAACCAAAATGTTACAATATATTCGTATGTGCCAAAAAAAGAAAAGTTTGTTGTATTACTATCCACAATGCACAATGATAACGTTGTTTCTGGGCCAAAGAGGAAACCAGAAATAGTCCATTTCTATAATAAAACAAAATCTGGTGTCGACATGATGGATCAAATTTTGAGATGATACAGTACACAAAGACGTACTAACAGATGGCAATTAGAATTTTTTTTTTACATAATTGACATTGCTGCTCTTGCCTTATACATCATACATATTTCTAATAACGATATGTTACCTAACAAATCCAATAATCGCCGAATATTTTTACGGCAAGTGCGAGAGGAACTTTGTCTTCCAATAATTAGAAGTCGATCAACCAATGTTCAAGTGATGAGACATTTCTCTTGTAAATTAGCAATAGAAAGCATGCTGCATAAGTCACCAACAATGACCGACGTTCCTTCAACTTCAGGCACTGTACATCAACGAGATAAAACTGGACGAAAAAGAGTTGTAGGCTCATGTTATATATACCAAGCTGACCCTGATAGAAAACGTAGAAAGACACGAAAATATTGTCAAAACTGTATAAAACCAGTTTTCCGACGAACACGCAAATACTCTGACAGTTTGTAAAAATTGTCCTATTATTGGTTAATAATAGTAACTATACTAATAAATAAATAATACCAACTGAAAAAATTTGTGTGTTGTATGATTGTGTTGTAAAACTTCCCTGCATAAGCATCCAACTACACTTTCTATGTATGGGTACCCGGGTACCCCGGTTACCCAACAACCGTATAAATAAGATTGAAGCCTTATTATTTAATATGTTTTGCATCAATTTTAATTCCGTAACCATAAATCGACAGAGAACCTTCTAAATAATGGGGATAAAAACATAACAAATTATTAGAGAAAACATAGAAATGGGTACCCGGGTACCCGGTTGCCCACATAAGGGTTAAAAATAGGATTTTATTTCATTCCACTTTCTTAAAATGTTTCTATAAAAATTGGAAATTGCATAAACGTCCGATGTCTAATTATTATTAATAAAACTGAAACAACAATATAGAAATATTGCAGTGACAGGTGGCAATGGAAAAAAAAAACAAATTAAATCATTTACGAAGTGAATTTACGCATTTATGTGCATCAGAAAACTAAAAAGTGCATAGAAAGTCCGAAAGCTTAGAGGAATAATAATAGCGCACACCCCGTTCACCAATTAACAAGACGCGAACCGGGAAAAGCGGATTTTGAATCGGAGCCTAATCCCGCCGGAATTCTGGACGCGAGCCATACGTCATTTCGACGACATCGGGCACCGGTTTCTGCACGCTTTAATGCCCGATTTTAATGCGATTTTGGCAGCCGGCGAGCGCGAAAATCGCGACTTGTCAGAACTTCAAAATAAATCCTCTCGCATCTTCGACGCGCGTAATCAGCGGGCGTCGAGAGAGTTCCAGAAATTTTTCGAAACACATCCCCTGAAACCGAACGATTCGCGCGCAGATTGTTTTCCATTCGAATGAAAACGTGGAAAAGTTTACGACAAAGCTGGCCGAGAGGGTAGAAATTTTTCTTATCACCACCGATGAAAGTCAATTTGACAATTTTTCGAAAAGAGCATACGGCTAGACCTATTTCATGCGAAATGCTGGCCTGTCGTGGAAGCAATTCGTCAAAACTTTTGCGCCGCTCCACGGATCAGTATTATTAACTCTAATAAATGTGACAGCGTTTCTCGAGATTGACACTAATTGGAACTCGATATAGATAAATCGGGTAAATATATCTGTTCGTGGAAACAGAAAATTCAAATCATTGTTTACATGTGTTCGTTGTGATTTTATTCGTATTACGGGCCGTTAGTTTGTTGTAGGCGCGTAATGCAAATTTGAGTAGCCCGAGCGATGGAAAAACGAAAGAAACAGAAATGGCGGGTGGAAGAGAGCAGCGAGGGAGGATCATTGTCCCAGCGGTGAAATTTTCCACCGCTACCAACGCAACGGGCGCAATATGCATTGTAAATAGGGCTGCGAGATCTATTTTTGCTGTTGATTTTTGGCGAGCCGTTCCATTGTGCAGCGAACAACCCGCCCGGTGTTTACAATAATTCCGTTATTATTGCACCGCGATCAACGACAACAGTTCGCACATAATGGGACTCCGAATGACTGTTTATGGTGCATTTTCCTGATGGAAAAACGGCCGATATTGTTCGCAAATCGGCCCACTCTGAATCGTTGAATTAGTTTATTCCCTTGTTAGAAATTAGTTTAAAACGTTTTACCTGTAATTGTCGGTTATTACTTGAAATCTTTATTGTTTTTGATCGTTTGGTCACAAAAATTTCACTGACATATTTGCGACATTTTTCTGATCGAAATGACACCAAAAACGACGCAGTTTGTTCTTTTACTAATAACATGATAGATACTAAAAATCTAAATTCGGTGGATACCGTCTTTTTGACGGCGATGAAGTTATTTGATTCCTATATTTCATATGTTGACACCTATGTCTTTGAACTATTTGATGTGAACTCGGTTATGGTGTTACTCAGCTAGCGAAGGAGGTTAAATGGTTGACGGGGGCGTCACGTGATCATGCTTCCTCGAAGTATACCGTCGACCATGGTTCAGCGGTACACCCTAAGCGTTCACGTCTTTAATCCACGTCTTTAATCCACCGCGATGGCGGCGATGGTAATAACGCAGTCTCGACGACTCCGAGAGTCGGTACGAAATTGAATCTCATAACGCGCGAAGAGGACGGTATTAAAATTCGCGAGAAATCTAAATAAACTTAATATTCTCATTACACGATGATGTTTACCAGTTAGTTTCGGTACGAATGTGAAAAGTTCGAGTTAGCTTTAAAAATGAACATTTATGTGAACCCCTCGGTCATTTCGTGTTGCAGGAATATGATAGTTTCCATAAATGTGCAAGGTAACATGAAGCTCGTCAGAGCGAAAACTTCGACAAGAAAGCGAAGAGACGTCGGCTCTAGGATCGTGCTGTTAAATGCTTGTTCCCTCGTTTTCATGGGCCGTGCGTGCACCTAAAGCGTGACATAATCATTCCTGTATACCCAGCGCGACGGAACAAAATGAAACTCTAACAGTGCAGCAACTAAATAAACAGGCGAACGAGACTCGTTTCCTCGAACGACGGTTATTCAACGTTTGTTCGTCGCTAAACGTTAACGACAATTTAATTCCTGACCGGTGTTCGATTCTAATGAATACTGAATGCCGCGCTGGCCGACTAGAATCGTTTACCTCAATGACTACTTAATGAGCCGCGCTAACTTTCCGCGGGCCTGTTATGTGTCCCCGTGTATCTTTGCCTCGACTGTACCATGTCGTTTTTCAACAAGAGCTGTTCAACTGATACTAAATGTGACGTTGAAGTTCGATTTTTGTAAAAAATTTCCTGCATTTTTATACCGATAAACGAAAAATAAATTACAATTTCCTTGTATCGAAAACAGCATTTCTTCTGTAAGAAATATATCTAAACTTATAAATAACACGTTGAATGTCTTCTGACAATTAATTAAACATATTTACCTTCTGCTATCAAGGATATATTCGCAACACAACGGATATTACACCGAATCATACATATTTTACGCAATAAATGCATGACTAACGATGCATTTATCATCCTAACGATTGAACACGCTCGATGTACCCTTTAAATAGCGGCAAGTCATTTCAGATAATGGCGAATGCATAATTAAGATATTGTTATTTCCTCCATTGCCGAGCACAATCGATACACTAAATCAGAAATAATTTATATCACGAGCTAATAAAAACAGATACGATCAAAAGCCCGGCAGAAAGGTGAGTAATAATTTTCCAGCGTGAACGATGGATATTAATTTAAACGTCAGTCTAATTCGAATCTCCGTCGAACATGGCGGAACGTTTTCGCGAACGGGTATCAAATGAAAATAGAAAATTCGAGCGTGAGAACGTGGCAGTTCGAGGGGGGAGAAATCCTTGCGAGAACAATGGCGGGAAATGTTAACGGGGAGAGATTTCCCGTTAGCGGGCTTGACTTATCCAGCGTGAAATTTTCTCGAACGAAAGGTCGAGGATTAAAGTGGAGTTTCCTCGAGTGGAAGAAAAAATAGGAAGCGTGAAATTCGCGTGAGGAAATAGGTAATTGAATAAGTTTCCGCCATTTACTGGTAGACATCGGAGCTAATAGTGCTTGTACGTAATTTCGAATGGTGTGGCATTTACTATGCGTCCATCGAGATGAGACATTGAGGCCCAGGGAGCTTTGCGAATCCCCACTCTCGACGCCACACAGTGGGACGACTTATGTAAAATCTCCGACATGGACGAAAAATTCAAACTTCTTTTTCCCAGTAAGAGAGCTCATAGGATCGTTTCTTAGGCTTTTGGAATAAGTAAAATGTGGTGACATTCCAGGACATGTCAGTGATAACGTTATATTTCCGGCATATGTATCTGAAATCGACAGCTCAAGACTTGAATTTTCATGAAACCGTATCTTTCTAATTAATTGTTCCTAATAGTTTCCATCTTTTGGTAATGTTGTTGTATAATTTTTTCCTACTTATGAGGTGTATTTGAGCTGAGAAAAATATGAATGAAATAAAAAATGGCTGTATTACTGTTTAACACTTGACGTTTAGTAATGTTGTGGGCATTTTGCGTACATTTTGTCGTGTTACAAAAAAGTTCCGATTTGTTCCGAAAAATAGACTTTACAAGTGTTTACAGTTGGTATTCAGTGAGAGAAATACGCATAAATCATACCCGACTTCGTCCGATTCTTCCCGGAGGTCATGTTCGAACAAGTGGTTTCTAGAGTCAAAGTCCAGCAAAACGCAGTATTTTTTGACTATGTATGCATTTCTTAATTCTGCTCTTATCGATCAGTATCGGTTCTCAGCTTTCCGTATCCGTGTGCAGCGAATAGTTTTTGAAACTGTTGGAATTGTGGATTTTCATTGCATGCATATGAACGAATAAAGATTGTAAATTATAAAAGGAGGGTATTTATTCCATATTTCTATGACTTGTTACAAGTTTTACATACAATTGTAGTCTTCTTTGTAGAATACTTAACAACAAAGATAACGAAATAATATAAATAAGGAAGACAACGAAACAATATACAGGGTGGGACACACTACAAACAGGTCACCTGAATAACTCGCTTACTTTTGAAGATAGAAGGAAATTCTTCAGACCAAACTTAATTGATATCATTTCTGAAGTTTTTCAGTTGCTAAGTAGAGATTTTATTTTACTTTTCTTTTATATGTTCCTATTTGCGCTTTTGTTTTGTATTTTTAATTTGTCTATAAAATTAAACAAATCATACCTACAAAACATTAAACAGAATTAAAAAATCAAACAAAAACTAAATTCTATTCATTCTTCAGTACATATTTAAGTACCCATTAAATGTTTTATGTGAAAATAAAAAATCTAAGATTATTGTTCTATGAATGCGCTGTAGCTTCTTTCGCATAATTCCTATCACCTAACGGACTTCACCATTCGATTCAGCACGAAAAAATACATAGAGTATGACCCACATTTAAATTTTTATTAAGGAATAACTAGATGAAAAAGCCATGTCCCCCTCTTACGCTTAGGGAGAGGGAACGGTCGCCAGATCAAGACTTGTTCCCCCACTCTAATTTCCCCTTCCGCGAGCCGGTCACGTGACGCGTTTCATTTCTGTCCCCCCGCCCCTCCTCAACCCGCCCTGTTCCAACCTTATCCTATCAGGTGAGCTTATCGGAGAGAAAGCTGCCCGGGAAATGCGAGAAATGAAAGCGGAGAATGCCAGCGAATTTCCTCCTTCGAACGCAATAACATAACGATCCATCGAGGAGCAATAAACTGGCACCGGCCGCTGCCAAAGCGTTCAGACCGAGTATCCCGAGCCGCCATCTTTCACAAAACCGTCACAATTAGCAGCCGCGACATCTTGTAGCAATTGATATCGAGCCACCGAGAGTCAGTTGGCAGCTTCCGCTGTCACGTATTATTCATTTCGCGGCCGTTTTA
The DNA here is from genome assembly GCA_913789895.3 of Seladonia tumulorum. Lineage (NCBI taxonomy): Eukaryota > Metazoa > Arthropoda > Insecta > Hymenoptera > Halictidae > Seladonia > Seladonia tumulorum. Next base: position 36,556,617 of record OU565266.1, read on the forward strand.
TCTGTGCTAGCCAGTACGGAGATAATCGGCCGACTTATTCTAGAACTAACGTTCGCATAATAATATTGCCTAAAATATTTCCGCCATTTTATGAGTGCCTTATTAACGTTCATATAATATAACAATGACATCGTCATATTAAAATATTCCATGGAGAAACCCTGTGGTCTGAAATATTTAAAAAATTCTATGGCTTATTAAATTTTTGGGAGAGCACGATTGAAATATGCCGCCATTTTGTTGGATGATGCTCGCCCATTTTGTGGACAGTGCCACTTGTCCATGTGCATCATCATTCCATCCACAAGTTTGTCCAAAACTTGAAATTTGAAACGTATTTGTGTAAAATAGAAATTGGGTAATGGATTGAGTCAAGTTATATAACATTTATGTAAAAATGATCCGCAAGTTGAACCACAAACATATTTTCGTTAATAGAAAAGGGAGGGAATTAACATAAATAAAGAATGTGCTTTATAGAACATAAAACAGAATTGGCAAGTTGGATACTGATTTGATAAATTGTTTAATAATTTCGTTGGAGGACACTTCCGACAACTTCCGTTGTTGTTTACATAGCGCAAAGTAATAAAAGTGATACAACAATTTATCATACCGTTTCATTTTTGGTACAGTGTCAAGAGTGTTTCTTATTTCGTCAATGTTTTCATTAAGTACCGAATAACTCGATCAATCAAGTGATGCACTATTTCTTGATGTTAAAATGTGTGTGAATAATTTTTGCAACAGCTAAGTTAGCGACAATTGTACTAAATTATTAAACACAATGAACAATATGGCTTCAATAATTGTTCCAGCAAGATATAGTTTTTCTTTCTCGATGAAAATAAATAGAAACAATTTTTAAGATGAACATGTTTCACATTTTAGTCCCAAAATTATTTTCCGTGTAAAAACTTCGAGTTTTCACTCGAACGAGGCTATCGGTTCGCCTGAATTTTTCACAATGCAAATTCGAGCGTACTCGATTGCGCAACTCACGATCAGCCGCCGAATTGACAGATTTAGTTACAAAATGGAAGGTACGATAACCATCTATCTGTATCTGTTTACAACAAGTAATTCCCACCTATCTGTGCGTAGAATAATGCTAGAATAATCGGTTTATGGGAGCAATAAACTCAGCAGTTATGTGTTTTATCTAATCTGGACGTTGAGTAATGAATTTGCATGCATGGCCATTTATTGGCGTATCGTAGCGTAGAAAAATGTTGCGGCGATAGCATCCCGAACTTCCTGGAAATACCACACCGAACAATTGAAATATTTCAATTTCGCCCGGAGATTACTTGTCCGTATCATGCCGTCATATTAATTCAACGAAATGCGCTGGCCACTTAATAAATGCATTCCAGTCCAAAATGTTTCTGTAAAAACGTTCCACATAAAAATTTATTCAGAAAATCTCTCATTCATTTAACGATAGAAAATGTTTCCGAACCTCTTGACTCGCAAAACGAAATGATAAAATATTATTTAAAATACGGATGTATAGATGACTATACAAATAAACTGACAGGCAAGTAAATAGATAACTAAAATATTTATTCTTTATTCTATTTTTATAATGGTTGGGCAACCTTCTAATCAGCCAATGTGAATCATAACATTTATGTTAATCAAACATTTTACCAACTACAGTCGACAAGTAACAAATTTATTCATCTACTTTCACTATTAGTACAAAATTAAAAATTCTCTGCATCTTTTTACCACCCCAAATTTAATTTTTCAAATAATCCTATTTAATTCTGTTTAACACTAGATTGCCCAAGGAAGTCATTTTGACTGCTTTTTAGTTTCAATTAGAAAAACAATTATGTATATAATGACACAATTCCTTAGAATTTTGTGACTTTTTGTACAACATATAAATGCGTTTATTAATAATTGTAGTTACCTCCCCCTCCTTCATTTCCGGTATATATATATATATATATGTGTGTGTTATACCTATATTGCCCAAAAGCAGTCATTTTGACTGCTTGGGAAATTTTAAATAATCAAATGGCTCTTATTATTGAATTGAGTAAATTTCTTATATGACCAGTTCGGCTCTGTATTGAAATAACATTTTTCATTTTCTTTCGATTACCGTCACATGATAACATACAAGGTACATGATAAATTGTCGATTTGGGCGTGTACTTGATAAGTTGCAGTTGCTCAATAAGCTAAAGTAGTACTTGTTATTCGAATCTTTATGCAGTGATACTTGTTCTAACAAGTTGTTTATGTGATCTCTTTTGCTTGTTATATAACTGTAAATAAAATAAAAAATATAAAAAATTAATTTTAAACAAATTTCTTTACACATTAGTTATTCTTTCACAATGCAGTCATTTTGACTGCTTTTGGGCAATATAGGTATATACTAAGTTTCAGTCTTTCTAGTGTTAATGGTTTTAACCAGTTGGAAATAACAGATCCTAAAATTCTCTGTATTTTTTACCATTATAAACTTCAATTTTAAATAATCCTATTTAATTCTATTTAATGGTTTTAACCAGTTGGAAATGATAGATTGTAAAATTCTTTGCATTTTTTTTTACCATTCCATTCGTTTGCCAATTTTTACCATTGATGCGTAAAATCCGGGATCCACCAGAAACGATCGATCAACAGGAAGACGAATAAATGCAGTTCAGAGAATTCGCTTCCCTCGATCGTCGAAGTTAACTGAACATATTGGAAAACACGATAACCGCGAAGGTAGCCATAGATAAGAGCCCGAGTGCAGTGGCCGCATCCGGCGCATCTACTCTATCGAGCCCGATGGCTGATCTCCGATGAAGTTATTATGGTCGGCCGCTCTCTCGACTTCCTCATGGATTTTAGTTGTTTGCGAGCCGCCGCAGCCGAGGAACAATAGTTCCGGGAGGCACCCCGGGAATTCAGCCCTTCGGCTGGCTTTCTCGTCCAAGAATAATCCACGAGCTTTTCTAAATAACGCGCGGCTTTTACGCGGAAACGGGCTTTAACGTTCTTGTTGCGAAGAAGATAGGGATGCGGTGGTTCGCTCCGTTCTGGAACCTAGGGCCTCGGATGTACATACAATGAGTGAATAAAGTATGATCAAGCATGTGGCCCTTAGTCTACCAAGGTAGAACCACTTAGGGCTTCATGCGCGAAGAGTCGGTGGTGTTGAAGTCGGTGCTTGTATCTTTATGGGAATCAGACTGATCAAGAGGATTTAGTCTTCTTCGCGTAGAGAAGATGCAGTGACTTGCTTTATTCTGAGTAGACATCGGATGTTTATGCAATTTCCAATTTTTATAGAAACGTTTTAAGAAAGTGGAATGAAATAAAATTTTATTTTTAATGGGGACAGCCTTTGTAGATCCAAAGCAAATAAAAATCGTGTTAAATTCTCTCGAATTTTATATTATAGCATTTTTTTAACATTTCCAGAAGCCATAAATGCATAAAGATCCGCTGTCCAATTCTGAGACTTAGGATCTACGGAATACAATGAAACGTAATCGAGCATTTAGCCCTTAGCGTACCAAAGTGAAATCACTGAGGGCTACATACAGTGGCGTGCAAAAGTTCCCGGCCAGATGGTTTTTGCTATTTTTCTTCCAAAAAAAAGGCGTTAAGAAATTTTGATTAGAATCATATATAAGGGCATGTTACGTGAAAAAATACTATAGAAAAAATCAATGCTGCTGATTCTTCATACATGTTTATTTAAAGAATAAGTAAACTTGCGTGTTCAAAAGTTCCCGGCCAGTTTAAGCTGGGATTGTATTTAAGTCTGTAAAAGGTCAGTAAGTGTTTACATTCAAATAATATTACGTAGTTGGTAGTCTTAAGTTGGTAGTCAGTCGCTGAAATGTAAACATGGTTCGAAAGATATCTGTCGAAGTACGCAAAATTGTGATGGAATTGTCGTTAAAGGGAAAGTCATCTCGCGAAATTGCTTCAGTATTGTCTATCGGGAAAAGTACAGTGAAAGACACAATTAACAGATATCGTGCAGGACATGGCGTGAAAGATCGACCGCGGAGTGGAAGACCCCGAAAGACCACTAAAAGAATTGATAGAATTATAAAACGTAAATCAATTGCGGACCCAAAGAAGACAGCTAGCAATATTGCAACAGAACTACAACAGGAAAACGTTGCTAATATTAGTCGATGTACGGTAACAAGAAGATTACATGATGAAGGACTGTTTGGCAGAGTTAGTGTTAAAAAACCACTAATCAGTAAGAAAAATAAAGTAGCCCAATTAAAGTTTGCCCAAAAATATTGTGACTGGACTGTGGAAAATTGGAAAAATGTTCTTTTTTCGGATGAATCTAAATTTAATCTATTCGGCAGCGATGGAAGACAGTATGTACGACGTTCAATTAGCACAACAAATGATCCCAGATATCAAACACCAACTGTTAAACATGGTGGAGGGAGCATTATGGTATGGGGAGCTTTCTCCGCTCAAGGAATTGGTCCTCTTATAAAAATTGAGGGTATCATGACTGGTGTCACGTATAAAAATATTTTAGAAACTCATATGCTACCATATGGTGAAAAAGAAATGCCAGAAAATTGGTTTTTCCAACACGACAACGACCCCAAACATGCATCGAAAATCGTAAAAGGGTGGTTGTCTACAAATAAAGTACAAGTTTTAGACTGGCCTTCTCAATCTGCGGACTTAAATCCAATAGAGCATCTTTGGGGAGAGATGAAACGTCGAATAAAAAATCATAGAAGTTCCAATAAAACACAATTTTTTCAAAATTTAATAGAAGAGTGGAACAAAATACCACACGACTACATTACTCGGTTAATTGAGTCCATGCCTCGTCGCTGTGCTGCTGTTATTGCTGCAAAAGGCATGGCTACGAAATATTAATTATAACATATTAAATAATGTACTGCAAAATTGTTACAGAATGAAAAAAAAGCATAATGTTTCGTTAAACATACTGGCCGGGAACTTTTGAACACGCAAGTTTACTTATTCTTTAAATAAACAAGTAAGAAAAATAATTAGCGTTGATATTTTTTGTAATATTCTTTCATGTAATACGACCTTATTTATGATTCTAATAAAAATTTCTTAACGCTCTTTTTTTGGAAGAAAAATAGCAAAAACTATCTGGCCGGGAACTTTTGCACGCCACTGTACATCAAGAGCGAGCTAGACAGTCAAAAGGGCTTTAGTCTGCTTGCCGTGAAATGGAATGTATTTGTCATCAATATTTAACAACTATAATCAATACAGTAAATATTAATTTTTCTTTTTCATCTAGATTATCAATGACAAAGGGGGTCCAATCACCCTTACTCTCAACGGAGTCGAAAGGTCAAGCATGAAGTAGAAAGTTTGACGAACTCAGCAGACCCCGATAGAATCTGGAGTCCGTCCCGTGGGTCGTAATATTTTTTCAAGGCGTTAGGGCACTGCACCCGTTTAGCAAGACGGCCCTGCGTCCACCCTACGAGCTGGTGCAAGCAGCCGAATTAAGTTCGCACCGCGATATTTATTGATAGCACTCAGCTGTTTTTGTTTTGGCAGGCGCGGCGACGACACACGGTCCCGACACACGAGGGAGCGAAGTGTCGTCATCGAGTTATTGTTATTTTGAGCGTTGTCGAAGGTTGTGCATCGGATGCGCTCGAATCTGCACGCAGAAACGCCAGGCGGAACGATCGAGACGCGCTTTGACGCCGAGAAATGCGTCGCCCACAATGGGACAACTGCATGATTCAAATTTGGTGATCCAATTGTTACAACTGCTTCCGTAAAATGACAATGTTACATTAAACCAATAATATTAAAATAATAATATTAACAATAGTAATAATAATGATAATATATGATTAATAAGATTATATGATAGATAATATATTACAATATAAATTATATTATATGTAATTATTAGACATCGGATGTTTATGCAATTTCCAATTTTTATAGAAATATTTTAAGAAAATGGAATGAAATAAAATTTTATTTTTAATGCGGACAGCCTTTGTAGATCCAAAGCAAATAAAAATCGTGTTAAATTCTCTCGAATTTTATATTATAGCATTTTTTTAACATTTCCAGAACCCATAAATGCATAAAGATCCGATGTCTAGTAATTATAAATAAAAATGTAATCAATTATATTATATATAATATGATATGAAAATTACGTTTGAAATGCAGCGAATACGCATGCTATTCGATAGGAACTGTCTGACGCGTCTGACCATGACCAACCAAATCTACTTCCTGCATATATACTAAAGCCCATAAACCTGACAGATCTTCAAAGTCGATTTTCTCGAAAACAAAGCCTCAAACGAAAAATGTTTATTTTATATTTTCGACTTATTCTTTCATGTAAAATCACCCCCTTTTCGCTTGTACCACCAGTTACCAAACACCCTGTATATATATAATGATAAGATTGATTTATTATATTATCAAATAATATGTATGATATTTTGTAATTTTTAAATGGAAGTCAAGCTAAAATAAAATTCCCAAAACTCTTGTAAGAAGCTTCTTCTTCACTTCTTTGTCGAGTGTGAATCGACATTTAACAAAAGAATTGCTAACAATTTTTCAAAGAAATTGAAATAAATAAAATTCTCACAATTTTGAGAATCAAATAAAATACTATGTCAAATACCGCTGTGAAAACTTTAATGTTATTCTGAAGAGTGCACGTATGATTTCCAATAGACTGCACAACGTTTGCTATTTGAAATAGAATTCCGGCCAGCTTCGCGCGCGACCTAACCTCAAAGTCCGCCTTAAATCCGCGCGGAAAGTTTCGCGTTGGGCGAACAGAAACTGAAATCTATCGATTGAGATTCAGCTTAAGAAGGGAATTAAAAGTTTCCGGGACGGGCTCTGCCGTCTCGAGAGGACACGGCAATTGATCGGAGAGTGTTAAACGCGCTCTGGAGGAAGTCCAAGAACAGCAGAAAAGCTTTCGAAACGCGATCCAAGGGTAGCCGGAAGCTTCGCGAGCTTCGATTCGCTTCGTACAGTTTCTTACAGGATAATACGAGCAACGTTGTTTGGCTGGTGATTAAGCTCCGCTGGCGACCCTAACTGTCCAGGATGGTTTGATGTCAGAGTGTACCGACGGATCACCGCCGCGTCGAGATAATTAGGCGGCTGCCTTATCTCGAGCTCCTGTGGCTCATGTTAGCCGACAATTGCATAATCGTGGATTCGGACTATATTTAACCGAGTTAGAATAATCTCAGATTCATTGAAAGGTTTCCCGAAAACGATTCAAGACGCTGCTCCTCGATTAGAACAAAAAAGCCTTTTTTATCTCGTAACTTTTTATCTTATCATTGCGTAACTTTTGGAACGGTGAATTCCTCGCCTTAAAACATCGATTTTTGGCATTTTCTTGTCAAGGTGTACAGGATTATATTTAAAAAAGTTAAAAATTTCTGGTTTTCCAAGGCGAAGTTTAACCGCTTTCTGCGTCAATATAGAATTTTAGAAAGCTCCCAGCATGATACTTCGTAAATGATAGGGTTTTACTAATAATTCTTTAAGGAACACCCTCCTATTTTGGAGAACTATAACCACCGCAGTATGTACAATGGGGAAACTGGTCTTCAATAGTTGTTCCCGCATACTAACACTTGAAATGGAGAACGGAACGGGCTCGTAGCAGTCGAACACGACTGACATGAGCATTCTCGACGCGTGTTTGCGGATCGGGAACAGTTTCCAGCAGCCGGCGATAAACTTGTTATTCCGACGGCAATTATTTGTTAACAACACGGTAGAGAGAGCGCAATTGGCATAACTTCGGATAACCTCGCGTTCTCTAATTACTCGGTAACTGTGTGCAGTTCGTTGGTTCGTTTTTGGCCGAGAGAACTCGCCGACGACTCCACCAGCTATCGTTCGCAACCTAATCTTCCCATTCCCATCAACACCTCCCTCTCCCCACGAACACACATATACACTCCTGTACACTGACCGGGAATTAATCCCGGAGATTAATAAACTTTTAATTGACACGTCGGTCGAGTGAAATGCCGCTTGTAAATTGAATCGGGGGGGGGGAGGGGGGGCTGAATGCGTCAATTAATTGACCGGAAAGCCACGAATTTTCGCGCGAGTTGTTATTACTTTTTCGAGAACCAATGTACAAATTTTCAGTCGAGATTTTTAATCGTTAACCCGTGTAAAGTAGCGTTAACTAGTTCACTTTCCGTTAAATTACTTGTTTTGTATATAATTTTCTATATATGTCGCGGAATTATCCCCACTACCGCGAGGTATACATATATAACACTTAAACAACAACACTGTTCCTCTAGCGTCCCTGGTTAGATAAATAAAATAAATATTAATTATTTAAATGGTGTTCGAAATGAAAATATTAAAGTTGTCTCCAGTTGAAGGTGATAAAGAATAAGTAGACAATAAATAAAACTGATCTAAATAAAGATTATTTAATTGCGTTAAAATTGGAAATGCGTTGAAACAGGCTTTTAACGAACAAGAATTACTTTTATTCCAATGAAAATAAATATTGCTCGGAACAGAAGCGATGAAAATAAACCGTGTGCATAAATCAGTCGACCGTCGAGTGACAAACGTGAAAGTTTACGTAAGTAATAAACAGAATGATAACATCGCGTCGTAAAAAATCCGGGGAAGGGTGCAACAATATTTCTTTCGGATGATAGAAATCTGTGGTATGAGTTGTGTGTAGCTCGTGAATATTGAAAGTAGTTCCTGTTGCCGCGCGTATCCAATGGATGCAACACGCGGGAATAATCATTGCGAGTAAGTGGCCGTTGTAATTTCAATATTCATAGTTATAAACGTATTCGAAAAGCACGTTACGTCACGCTCGACAAGCACGTTTCACTATGAATGCTGTCTTTTGACCGGAGGACTTCATGCGTGCACACCGCGTGCAAACCAGGAAAACATTGTGACACAAGAACTTCAACAAAAATACGCAACGTTTTCATCTTATTTCCAACGTAAATATTATTTTTCTATGTTTGTTTATCCGAATATTCGGCCGTTACAAATCTCCATATTTGTTGCTCTTTAATTGTCTGAAGCAACAGTTTTTAAAGTAGACATTAAAACTTTTATTAAACTGTCCAATGTTACAACTATTGCTCCATTTTTACTATTACTCCATGGGACGGAAAGGTTGGCAATCATAGTGATTCATAGTGTCTATCTTCCGTCGTGTCCACGTAAACAAATTCCTACCAAATTTTTATTGTCCATAAAAATCCGCAACTGTAGCGATATTCTTAAGTTTTTCTGCTGTCTTTTTATTGTCGCAAAAAAGTTTTAAAATTTGAAATTGTACTTTTTACTAAATTTTCGTTAAGAACGCAAATTTGGTGTCACGATCAGTGATCGCTGAGGCCACGGAATGCACAAAACCCGCAGAACTATAGTGCTCAAACGAAACGTGACTCCTCGGTTCCCTGTGACAGCGGTGCGTACAATAGCTTTCGCGTCGCGCGATGCGAATTTGCAGTTGCATTTCGGATTTCTCGCACGCCACACACGTTACATAATCGAAATTGCCTTAACCTTGCACGGTGCATCAATCTTGGCTGCGTCTTAGAATGCGAACCGTGTTTCTTCCATCCAGGAAATCATCGAAACCGATGTTCAAGAATATATTCATCGATTCTCGAGCCTCGCCGCGCAGTCGATTGGAATCAGCGTTGCAGCAACTATATTAAAAACGATCTGTACAGATAGACGTAGAAACATAGTAAATCGTACACTATACATTCGCTCTCGATTGCTTCTAACTCTGGATGCACGTGTGAACGCGTGTTGAATATGTAAGATGAGATATAAATCGCCATTTTATGTTTACAGCTTACAAATCGATGTTTATCATCTAATTGTCATGCGACTTATATAATTGCACGTGTTTTTATATTTAGGATAGAAATAGTTCGTTATTAAAGTTATCAAAAAATAGACCTTGACAATCGATGCGCCATGGGTATTACTATCGATTTTCTGTTGTGTATATGTGAGAATCTATATTTACGTGTGAAAGTGAAGTGTGTATTTTTATACTGAAATGCTCAACGCACTGATTGATTCTAGAAATAAAAAGTTCATGTAAATAAGCATCACGGGCGCTGATTGAATGCTAATGCTGAGAAGAGTTGAGTAACATTTGCAGCCGCAGCAAGTTGAAATAATATAGTCAACAAAAGCAAAGCAGAATCTCGGTACACAATAAATATGCTGCAAATTTGTATGCAGATTTCCTGTATTTGCAGCAAAAGGAATCACAAAATTGTAGTGCAAAAACAGCAAATTCTGTTTAGGTTTGGGCTACCGTTTTCAATTTCAGTTCTGTTTTAAATACAACAAATTATGCAACTGCGTTTATATTGGTGAACGCTAAATATAGAAACATTTCTACTCATACATATACATGTAACCATACATAACATGCCGGTAATATCAGTCGTAGCTATATGAAAGCATTTTTACTCTGTGACGTTACATAAACTAAAAGGAAAATAACATGGATAATGAAACTAGACCGTGGATCTTCCTTCGAAATAAAAATTATTAAGTTATAACTAGACATCGGATGTTTATGTAATTTCCAATTTTTATAGAAACATTTTAAGAAAGTGGAATGAAATAAAATTTTATTTTTAATGGGGACAGCCTTTGTAGATCCAAAGCAAATAAAAATCGTGTTAAATTCTCTCGAATTTTATATTATAGCATTTTTTTAACATTTCCATAAGCCATAAATGCATAAAGATCCGATGTCTAGTTATAACGAACGGAAATTAAACGAGATTGTGTTTCTTCGTTTAATGATCTCAATGAATCAGAAATAATGCAATATTATTAGTGCATCGTCTTCACAAGTAAATAATGTTTCAATAATTTGTTCACCGTAAAAAAAAAAAATGGTTCGAAGTCTCGCGTTAAAAATGGTGGCAAGCAACAAACGTTGCGTTTGTGTATCTTTTTCTTTCGCGCGAAACGAAACACAGTGGTTAGCGTTTCCACCAACAAGTTTGCCGATTTCACGGAACGATTTTAAACGATCGACCTTTGTCTCGAGGCAGTAAATCCCGTTCGTATCGCGGCTGTAAAGGATGACGGTGAGCTCTGTTCTCTTTTATTTATTTTTTTTTTTTCCGGTTTGCAAGTGCGTCCCGATACCGGACGAGATTTATATTGCGTTTTTCCGTCAAGGTTCGGTTCCGGTTCGGCGTGCTCTACCCGTCGTTTCCAGCGAAATTTTTCGAATGAAACTCCACCGGGATGCCCGAAAATCACGGCGCGAAAATTCGCGACCTGTGACCCCCGGGACAAACCTCTCCAACTATTGTCTTCAATTGCCACGGTAAACGTTTGCGTTTGAAGCGAGTTCTTCATTCACTTTCGAGCACCGGTGTCTTTTCCTTCGACCAGACTGGTTGGCAACGAGGTCGCCATTTTCTGACATTTTTAGCACCGGAAGTAAGTAGGAAAATTTGACTAGCTTACAATTTCTTTACGAGAATTATAAGTTTTAATTCAACTTGGTATTGTGTGACATATATATTTAGGAATTTTTGGGAGAAAGTAATTTTATATTTTATAGTAATTGTAAAATAAAAATATGACTACACATGACTACTCCGGTACGAGCAGACAGGGTAAGACTATATTCCCCTCAATTCTAGTCAATTCCCCTGATCTGGCGACACTGGAACACCGTGTGTGTGTCAGAATAATATTTTATTTTTAACACGTTGACTCTGCCGGACGGATTTTCCATGATTTGTCCCAGGCGCCAACATAAACTTTTCATTATGCGATGCATATTATGATGAAATATAGTTCCCAGCAAATAATATGAGTTATAAAATCATGTTTGAAGCATTTTTTTTGGTGGGGGTCACCGGTGCCCCCCACGGCGCTGTAGGCAAGTATTACTTTTTTTTTTTTTTAAATCGTGCTTCGGTTGCTAAGTGATTACTCTCAGTGTTTCGAAAAAAAAAAAAAAAAATTATTTTGTATGTTCTATATTGCATTAATTTCTTCAAACCATTATAGTAACAATGGTATTATTGAAAAATTGATCAGTATCCATATTTACTATAATTATGTACTTTTAGTATTGACCACGCCGCCGGTCACCGGTGACCCCCACGGCAGTTAACGTGTTAATTCAACTTGGTATTGTGTGACATATATATTTAGAAATTTTTAGGGGAAAGTAATTTTATATTTTATAGTAATTGTAAAATAAAAATATGACTACACATGACTACTCCGGTACGAGCAGAGACAGGGTAAGACTATATTCCCCTCAATTCTAGTCAATTCCCCTGATCTGGCGACACTGGAACACCGTGTGTGTGTGTCAGAATAATATTTTATTTTTAATATATCGTAATCGTTAACAATGGAAACTGCCCTAGTAGCACAAAAATATTAGATAGATATTTTTTTCGAATATTGGAAAAATATTTTTTGAGCCACACTTTTTCATATTAGATAAATATTAGATCTAATATTGTATACATGTTCAAGAAATATAAATTGAATGTTTAGAACATATAAGCTAAATATTCAGAGAATATAAAATAGATATTTAAAAAATATTTTACTTCGCATTATATTCTGGAACAATTATTTTTCCATGATAAACATAAAATATTTCCTGCATATTAAAAAAATATTATAATGAGAAAAAATATTTTTTTCATGATATTAAATAAATATTATCTGCATATTAGGAAAAAATATTCTATTTCTAATATTAAATAAACATTTGTTTTATAATGAGAAAAAAATGTTTTTTTCATGATATTAAATAAATATTATTTGTATATAACGAAAAAATATTCTACTTCTAATATGAAATAAAGATTTATTTAATATTTAGAAAAAAATATTTTTCTCGTAACGTGAAATACATATTTTCTGAATATGTAAAAGGAAATATTTTTTACTTAATATAAAATAAATATTGTATGTATATTCGAATATTAAAAAAAGATTGAATCTCTTTTTAATATTATATGAATGTGTATACAATATTTTGTGCTACTAGGGTGTATTTAAATAATCGGTACAATGTGTGCACTACGATTTATGTCGTCTGTCCTCGTTTTAAATTCGTTTAAAAGTAACTCTGATCTATAACCCCGTAACCTTATAGCTTAGGAACGGAAATAAACTTTCACCACCTTTTTAATGTACTCGGAAAAATTCCAATTTCGCGTAAAGATCGCATTCAATTGATAATAGAAATATTTCAGGCAAATGTGGCGCGGGAGGGAGAAGAAAGTACAGAGGCTGCGAACTGTATGCAGAGCATCCGGTGGGCAGAAGCCGGCGTCGCCTTCGGGCGGCTCGATTTGTTAGAAAAAGAAGGTAAAAAAAAAAAGAAGAAAGAAAAAAGTCGGTCGTAATTCGAAATTACCCTCGACATTGTATTTAAATGAAGATCGCCGGCACGAGGGCTCGGCGGTAAGCACAGTTAAGCTCAACGACGCTTTTCTTCCTTTCTCGTTTCGCGCTTTCCGCGTTCAAAGAAATAAATAAAGCTCGCTTCGGTGGGACGCGACACCCTCGTTCGCATAACAGGGGGACGAGAATTACTTCGTCAAGGGTGTACTATCGATTACAGAAACGTATTTAGTCCCGCTTCTTTTCTTCTCTCTCTCTCTCTCTCTCTCTCTCTCTCTGTCTCATTGTCTCTCTTCTTATCCGGGGAGTCGACGAGGATGCTCTCGCACAGAAGCGAGAATTGCAAATAAAATCTTTGTGCCCCGTTTACTTCGTTACAACGGGAAATCTTTCCAGGCTCAATGAAGTCGCAATAAGCTTCGTTAGCCCGTTACGCTTCTCTTCGTCTCGGTAATTAAACGATTCACTTTATTATCCTCTTTTCGACTTTATGCTTCGTCAGCAGTAGTCTTCCCGCTGGAATATTACAGCTATTGTCTCCACCGGCGATCCAGCTCTGTGCGAATATTTCTGTCGAACTTGGACGGTACTTGGACTGTTCAGATGGAGGGGGGGAGTGGGGGAGGGCGAATCAAATATTTAGGAGCGAAGAGAAATTGCTGGTTTGCCGGCCATTTTGCTCGCGGCTCTAATTCCATTGCTTTCGAACATGATTGAACTTCGTTGTTGTATTACAGCAGAAAAACAAGACAATTTCACATTGTGTATATTCAAAAAACTATAAATCTATTTCTCTTTTTTGAATCACAATATCCTGCGAATTTTCATGCATTTATAGCAATTGCAAATTTCTCAAGAAAATATGTACAGTAACATTTAATGGTATTTTCCATTTATTTTTCTTTTTTTTTTTAAGAAGAAGCTACTTAGAATTCTGATTTTTGTAAAGTAAAAATAAACATTTGGATGTCTAATTCATATACCCACTATCTGCAATTTGTAAAACAAGACAAATTCCACATTGTGTATATTCAAAAAACTATAAATCTATTTCTCTTTTTTTTTTTAGTTACAATCGAATGACAATATCCTGCGAATTTTCATGCATTTATAGCAATTGAAAATTTCTCAAGAAAAGCTGTACAGTAACATTTAATGGTATTTTCCATTTAATTTCTTTTTTTTTTAAGAAGAAGCTACTTAGAATTCTGATTTTTGTAAAGTAAAAATAAACATTTGGATGTCTAATTCATATACCCACTATCTGCAATTTGTAAAACAAGACAAATTCCACATTGTGTATATTCAAAAAACTATAAATCTATTTCTCTTTTTTTTTAGTTACATTCGAATCACAATATCCTGCGAATTTTCATGCATTTATAGCAATTGCAAATTTCTCAAGAAAATATGTACAGTAACATTTAATGGTATTTTCCATTTATTTTTCTTTTTTTTTTTAAGAAGAAGCTACTTAGAATTCTGATTTTTGTAAAGTAAAAATAAACATTTGGATGTCTAATTCGTATACCCACTATCTGCAATTTGTACTGTTTTAAAAAATTCTTTTTTATTACAATTTCATTGCACATATATTGAAAATTCTGCGAGGATATATATTTCTTTCTATTTAAAATTCTAAGGCAAGGAACTAATTAAAAAACCGATTAATACAGTATACTAATGTGTATGCGTAAGCTATACCATGGCTGAAATTTCACATTTGCATGTAGAGCCATTTTTTTTTTTTTTTTTTTTTTAATGTATCATTCGCGTGACTGAAACTAATTTTTCGCTCGGAAACCGAGTTTTAAAATTGAAATATTTCAATCGCACGGAAGGCATTATAGCTTCCAAGTAATAGTGCTTAAAATATTTTTTTTTAAATCTTTACCAACAAATAATACATAAAATCTTTTTGTGCGCAACTAGATAACAGTCGAAAGCAATTTCTGGAAACTTGCTCAGTCTTTCTGCGAAATGGAAAGTCATGAAATTGATTTCCTTGTTCAATAGTTTTCGGAGTGTGCGAAAATAAAATTAAAAAAAAAAAAACAAATGGTTCAATTTTGTTTTACGCTACACACGCACACATATACACAGTGAAATAAATCCGAACAAATGGACCAATCGAAATAAAGGCATAAAATTTGAAATATTGTCCCGGTGGAACAATACTCGGCCAACTGTCGCTAACAAAGTCAATCCGATGAAAAAGAGAGTAACAGAAATCATGAGAATGAAAAGAGGATCGACAGACCATTAGTCAAAAAAGCTTCGGACCGTTTTACCTTTTCCTTTTGGCAATTCGTTAAAATACGAACACGGATCATTTTTGTTTCTATCGATGACAAATGTTGCATTTCTCTGGTAAACGAGGTAAACAATTTCATATGTTTTGTCCCGTTTATTTCATGAAAGAGAATAGTGCTTGTGCTGCTATCCAGCGGCTCCACTCTACGGATTCTACGCCCTTATCTGTCCAGAAACGCTCATCTTTAAACACCCATAACTTTTGGACCAGTGAATTCCTCGCATTAAAACTTCAATTTTTGGCATTATCTCGCGAAGATCTACAGGATTATATATTTAAAAAACATAAAAAATTTTGGTCCCAGAAGGTGAAGTTTGACCTAATTGGTACACTTTTTACTGTGCAGTGATTTTATAAATCCTAATTTCTAGATGCTATTTCTATTAAAATAGTAATGCTTAAAACCATAAAAAATTTACAACTACTGGTATTATAATTATTAGTTAAACGTGCTTATTCATGGATGTTTTGCAGTGAACAGCAACAAAATTTTAACAGACGTACATTTACCATAAGGTCAAAGAATTACGTCAATCGTGCTTGACTAACGTAGCAACAGCAAAGTGTAACAGCTTTGACGCATAACGGTAAACGACGTTTTGCATGAAAATGAATAAATAATTGTGTAACCAAGCAGCTTTGTTACAGTCTAGCCAATAGTCATGTCCTGTCCAAACAGTTTTATTTTTTCTTTTCCTTCTACGACATTTTATCTACCGAGGCTATTTAAAGTCGTTCGAACAATTACGAACGGTACCTGTAATTTCCATTGTATACGATTGTCCTTTCTCGTCTGTCTGGCTGTCTATGAAAAAAAAAAAATTATCGGCCTTTACAGAATCGATGAATTTCAGCGATAAACCCAAGGACTCGGTTTACAAGCTAATACTTTTTTTATCATACTCGATGGAATTATTGAACGACGTTCAACACGATTACCACGTCAACGTCACGTACCTACGTACACTTCTGACGACCATCATTTTGCATACAAAGCTTAATTAATTTCACGCGCGTTATTATTCATAACTGCGACGCATCGTGTAACATCCAGTGATTATTTTTTCGTTAAATTTTATGTTTTCTGTCGGAGGACACCGATGTTTCACGGAATATCGTAATTTCATAGTCATTCACTTTCTCCGAGGTCGATGGGATTTTTATTCAAAATAAAATATTGGTAATTTAATAAAATGCTACAAGGTAATTACGAAAAAAAAAAAAACGTAAGAAGATGAAAGGTAAGACGAGGTAAATATTAAATATACATAAATTATATGGTAAAATAGACTTATGTAAGGCAGGTTAAGTATCGAATGTAAATAAATGACAGGCTAAAGTAGAGTTACGTAAGGCAGGTTAAATATCGAATATAAATAAATTACAGGCTAAAGTAGATTAATGGTGGAAATGGACGATGGTGATAAACGTGTGAATAAATCCTAAGTGGTCTGTGAGTGTTTCAATTGACTGTTTGTCAGAGGGTGCGCGATCAGGCGAGTGCCGCAGTACGGCCGGCGAAAGAAATGTAGAACAGGTGAGCTCGGGACAAATAGCCGGCAACACTTATTCCAGGTGTCACGCGAAACAGTATCGCGGCGTCCGATACGATCTTATTTGCTAAATAGAATTTTCTTGCGCACGAAGCAGGCCTGTAAACAAATTCGTTCCGGCGCGGCGCAGCGCGTCACGATATCGGCTGTCAATGTCACCACTTTCCACCGAGCGACCGGCCTCGCCTAATGTTTCCACATTACCTGGCTGATTCGCGACAGACACTGACGTTTGTAATAATAATAATACCTGTCGCGTTGCCGGCCGCGTGTTCGTTTCGACGCGTCGACACACAGATATCCCGTTTCCTGGGGAAAATTCCTCAAAATATTTAAACTGTATGAGAAAATGTTTCCGACAGAAGTTGCAGGGTACAGAAAGAAGTACATGACAATCATATTTGTTCAACATTGTAGTGACTTTGAGGACTTGGTGACGGCCACTCTTAAAATTTCACATTCAAATCTACAAATCTACGTTTTGGTTATGTATTCTTGCAGGTGACGTCAGACATTTTCAAACCACTACAAGCATGTTTGCATAACATTTGCATAACATTCTTGTGTGCTACATTATGATAATTCAATATTGGTAATAATATATAATTTTTTATTTAAATTACAAGTCTAGTCACTTTTGTCGCGAGTGCATAAAATTTGCAGCTTCATACTTAGCCAACAAGCAATAATATAAATTGTATTTCTAAAATTTCATTCTATGTATCATGAAATCATTGTGTTATAAAATTAGGCACTATGTCAGCACGACGTTTTGTCATCTGAATGCAAATTCGGCCAGAAATCATGTGAACACGATACACATGTTTGCCCAAGTTTATCATAGTATTAATTGCTTCATTGAAATTGGATAAAATTAATTTCAGCATCTGAAAACGTAAATAGCGCAATTAATCGTGGTTTGCTGGATATCATTATCATTTCAAGTAATTAAATGTGATTGGAACGTACACAATTTCTGCTTTCATTTTCGCAACCGTGATCGACTGAACACACTTATCAAAATCATTATTGATCATAATACTAATTCTTTCACCAATTTTCACGACTATTTAATTTCTATTCTGAACTTTCTCTTGTCTGTCTAAGGTGTTACGACTCGATACAATAGTGATCTAGAAACGAGCATTTGTGTGAGAACTTATTGGCAATGTCTCGGGCATGATCGAGTAGGCGAGAATGAGACTTGTTTAGAAAACGAAGTGTGAATCTTTTACTGACCCGGGCGTTTCATGAAAATTGTTAATGCAACGAATTCGAAAACAATATCGTTGACAAGTTTGTAAACACGTAATAAATCAATGGCTACTCGACACTCTCATGACGAAGTAAGATTGAATGGTTGCAAGGGAACCTAAATTTTGGTCGCACGTGGACACAGGATAACTAGTTCTGAATAGTTATGAATTTGTGTTGCACCTTGTCCAGCAGGTGTACATATTTAGCACGGTTAGGTGACCACACAGAAACTTTATTTTGTGAACAAACTTATCTATAGACATCGGATCTTTATGCATTTATGGCTTATGGAAATGTTAAAAAAATGCTATAATATAAAATTCGAGAGAATTTAACACGATTTTTATTTGCTTTGGATCTACAAAGGCTGTTCCCATTAAAAATAAAATTTTATTTCATTCCACTTTCTTAAAATGTTTCTATAAAAATTGGAAATTGCATAAACCTCCGATGTCTACTTATCTAAAACATCAAGAATCTTTATTTTGATTTGCAGAAAGTATACAATCTAAAGAGATTGCGACACTCTGTGGAAAAGATTAACAATATTTATTTTAATTTTGATTTGTCGAAAATATTCTTTTAAATAGCAACGCTGTGAAAAAACATTAGCAATAAGACGTGAGAATACATTTTTATTTTATCCTTTCTAGCAAGCTTTACGAAATTATTTAAATGATCAGTTATGCACTCGGAGTTCTTTACTTTATTGTTCTTTACACGCGCCCGTTCGAATATACATATTTATCACTGGCATTACTACTGCAAAGCACGCTTTAAGATAAAAGGAGGTCGTAGTGAACCGAGCTGGTACACCCGCGAGATTTTAATAATATTCTAATTACAAAATTCAATCCGACTTCGATGCGAATGATGTGTCGTTCATAACGAAGCTGGATTGGCTTCTGTGTAACTCGGATTAGAACGATAACGATCCGATAATGAAGATAAACAGAAATTTCGCCGTGCAGGACTCGCGCAAGCATGTAGGGACATCGAAATATAAATATAAATACTGGATCTAGAGTTTTGTGTTCGTATACTCAATTTCCGCAAAATTCCTCTACACTTTCGTCACTGTATTGTACGAGAACTGGGAATATCAAGTTTCTTGAATTTTTCAATTGTTTATAGTCGTGAATTATATACTCGAAGGTGTCTCAGAAAATTTACACAGAATTTCAGAAGGGTCATGATTAGACAGCGGATCTTTATGCATTTATGGCTTATGGAAATGTTAAAAGAATGCTATAATATAAAATTCGAGAGAATTTAACACGATTTTTATTTGCTTTGGATCTACAAAGGCTGTCCCCATTAAAAATGGGATTTTATTTCATTCCACTTTCTTAAAATGTTTCTATAAAAATTGGAAATTGCATAAACATCCGATGTCTAGTCATGATACTTAAACCAAATTGAATTTTCAATGGGCCATTCTCGGTAGCGTATCCAAAGAAAATACTTCGTTAAAATTTTCAACCCTGTATGTCGACATGGGGGGTAGTAACGGGGTGAAAAAGAAAATCAAGTTTTACCGTAATTTCTCTCACCCCCTTCAATAAAAAATTCTTTAAAAAATCAGGCATATTTTAGCTATTAGAACACACATCTACGAATTTTTTCAGAATTTTTCGCTTCGAAACCGAATTTTCAAAGATAAAAAAAGTTTTGAAGTGTCGATTTCTTGTAGGTGTTACGAGACACTAAGTTCATATTTTCACAGTTCCAGCATCTCTTTATGGTTGTTAACATACAATTGTTTCAGATTTTTCAAAGTGGGGTTTTTACACGTCACGTGACCAATCCGGTACTGGCAGAGAGGGGGTATTCCCCTCGATTCGAGTCAATTCCCTCGGCTAATCTGTCTGAAATGGCTATGGAATTCTATTGGCATTAGATAGAGCTATAATTTCGGATGAGATATCTTGTATCAGAATCGTAACTGGCGCCAATCGCGAATTTCGACTAGGGAAATCGATTGCGCTGCGAAACTTTTTCCTAGGGAAAATCGACCGAAAGCATTTCCGCGTGCTAATAAAACGAACTTCATTCAATTCGAATCCGCTTCGGTGAAATTGAACCGCGCTCCGATCGAAAAAAAACCCCCTTCCCCCCGATTCTCTCTACCAGATAATTCCGTTCCCTCGAGCCGCGCCCGAATCGAAACAAGCCATTTTGTCATTGTTACGCTCGCGTTATTTATTTCGACACACGTGGACGGAACAACAAACATGCCCGGTGCCGATAAACGCGCGGAATTGTAAATTATAAAATGTTGAAAATGTTGAGAGTCGAGGAAGAGTTCGTTGCGAATCCGAAATGGCGTTTGTTTACGAGCCATGAAGTAGCTGCAGGATATAATTAGAACGTGGATTTTTGCGAGAATGCGATTTTTTTCTCCCCGGATTATTTCGCGATAACGAGGAGGAGCGAACGAAATTTCGTTTCCGCTGTTAAGAGTTTTGAAACGTTCGAGATAATGCGCATTAAAACCGTAATTATTCGAGGAGGGTGTTCCGCAGAATAATCTGTCTTTTGTGCTGGTTTCTAGAATTTCTGACCGGTTTCATAAAGTCGCCATTTTGTTAGGAAATTCGGAGGATTTTTGACATTTACTCGGAACATTTCTATGAACTATGAATTATGCGTTTATAATAAAAATGAGTAGATAAAATATGAAACAGTGAAAGCATTAAAAGAACGTAAGATTATTAGTATTAAATTTATTAAACGTAGAAATTCATTTAATTTCTCTTTTATTCTTCATAATTTATTATGAAATAAATTCTACGTTTGTCGTAAGTCTACGTTTTAAAAAAGTACCAACAACTAAAAAATGGTGTTGCAGTTTTACGCAACGAGGAAAATAATATTCTATTTTATTAAACTTTTATCAGGAACATAACGTGGTGTGTCAAGGCAAAAAGTTAAAGAAGGAAACGGATGAATGGTCCCCGGGTCTGAAATAACCCCCCGACGGCCATAATATAATCATAATCATAAGCGCGTGCTGCCAGACACTTTAATATCAGGATGTTTCAAAGTATCACTAGCTGGGAACGTAATAATAATTTATGCCGCTTCGAATGAACATTGATTCGGTTAATAATAACCTAACAATATGATTAGCTAATGGAGAAAATGATTAAACATCGTAACGAACGGATTTCCCGAGTAAATAACAAAATGCTGGTGAAATTACTGTTTTATTAATCATTTCTGAAGTTATGCGTTTGCATAAATATTGATTGAAATTAAATCTTCACTGTCCCCATATTCAGCGAAAACAACTTTCCTCCTTCAGTGATCGTTTTAAATTAAATATTGCAGTTAAGTAAACATATCTTTATTTAAGCCACGTTCATAATTCAAAAACGTGGCCAACTATGAAAAGTGAACGTTATTAATATAAATTGTTAAAGTTATTACGTTATTAATAGAATTGGTATAAATTTAATTCAACGTAAGAATCAAGTTTAATTACAGGCAAATATAAATGTACAAAATCACAATGTTTTCATCAGCAATAATTTTATTATCACGTACAACGACCTATTTAAAATAATGTTTAATTCAACGAAACGCTGGAAATATAATAATAGCGGAAAACAAAAGTCGACTCCGTATATTTCCTTTCTCTTTTATGTTTTTCATTTTATGCACACGGTGTCTCCTAACCCCAGTTGTGCAAACTGGAGAACAATAATCCTACGTAACAAAACAAATAAAGAACGCGTAGAATATATTTACAACAAGAAAATACAAAGTTTCTTCGTGGCTCAATTTCCCTTCATATAAAGGCGACCTAAACAGAGCTTGATAGAAGAATGAAAAATCCGTTTAAACAAAATCGAACTGATGTTGCTCACGACTGATAATAAATACTTCCATCACAAAGAAAATACTATTGCATAGTCCTTTATCAGAATTGAGGTTCCACGAAATGTGAAAATTGTTGGGAGTGCTTTTGTGCAGCATTAATTTTCATAAACTCGCAATCGGACGATTGACGCACGTTGTTGATTTTAGCGCATTTTTAGTGTGACGTAAAACTCTGTGTTAATTTTTAATTGTAATGCCTCTGCCTTTAGGAGGTTCAAGTAGTACTTTTCAATGAGTTTCGATCCATTTCTAAGTGTGACAAAAAACTCTCTTTTTAACACGAAAGTGTTTTAGAGATGGGGGGGTGATTTCAGAAAAGTTGTAACGCGAAATATGCAACGGAAATGCGTCACGCGACGATAATCGTCCCAGGTAAAATTCCCTAACCCTAGTAATCCGTTACCTGGTACTGATGATCGACAGAGTCATAAAGCGAGTAGAAAAAAGAAAAGGTGAACATAAAGGTAAAGGTAAACGGACGGGCAAAAAGTACAAAAATCTTTCGAGAAGGGACTCCTCGTTCGAGAGAGAGAGAGAGAGAGAGATTTACAGATGGGGGGTGATTTCATAAAAGATGTAACGAAACACGCAACGCAAAATCGTCACGCCTATTACTTATTACGCCTTACACTATTGAACGGGGGGTTTGCACAGCTGCTCAGAAAACACTTTCGTGTTTAGTACGTGTACACGAGAGAGTACAGGTTGTAGAATTTTTTCTAAGTAGTCTTTGTCGATTGATTCTCCGCCCTGTACTGTAGTAAAAAGATTTTTCTAAATTTTTAAGATTAAAAAAAAAATGATGTAAGGGTTAAAGCCAGCAGAAATTCGAACACTGGAGTGTCCTCTTTGCAACGACTCTAAAAATTAAAGCTTTTAAAGTGGAAATGAGCGTTGAAAAATCTTTCGAAAGAACGCGAAGAGTGTCGAGGTATTAAAAATCCTTTCGGATTGGCAGCATGCGATTCCGTGACAGTGCGGAGAGCACGTTCGTGTCGAAAGGGTTTTTGACGGAAGCTCGGCATTTCTGGGGAAGTTCGACGTCGACCGGCAGTACTCCTAAAATTATCTCGATAGGCTGACCATAAACGTTTCGCCCGCCACAGGGAAACCGATTCGGACCGCACGGGCTCGAATTTACCCCGTAGACCGACGGGAGCGAAACCTATCGTTGCAAACTCATCCCCAACACCGACACCGACACCGACACCGAATTCCTCCGCCGACAACTGAATCGTTGCGCTGACCAGAACTCGATCATATTTCTCGCGAGAACCTGCTCGCGCGGCGAAACTGTCCCTAAAACCCGTGGTATTGTCCTAATCGGGGCTCGATCGACCCTAAACGCGCGATGTTCGCCACCTTCCACTCCCCCTACTTCGTCCCCCCCTCCCACCCCTTGTTCGAACAATTGATCGAAAGTAGTTCGAAACCGGGGCCACGCCGTAACGGAAATTCTCGCCTCGTCGAGGAACTTCGACGATCGATTAGTCGCGCGAATTAATAAACGAATTTATTATTAATTATGTAATCGCCGATCAATCCAAATTCCCTCCGATCGATCCCGGTCCGATTATGCGACTGTTAGTATTCATGGGAATGGTAAACGCGGGACGGATTCCTGAGAATTGATATCGGCGAAATAACAATTAACCCTCGGGTCATTCGTGACCCGTTGAGCGGTGGGAGACAAGCTCGAGCGACCGTCATTATGTACAATTTTATTCCGAAATAAAACGACCCTTTCCATGTCGAAATAAGAAAATTCTTCTTCATCCGAAATAAGACGACAGCAGGTCGTCCGAGTTGTCGTCTTATATCGGAAGAAAATTGAAATGAATTTTTCTGGACTCCGTATATGGATCGCTGATTTTATTTACACTTGAAATATTGTATTCAGAATTTTTGTTAATTCTAAAAAGATGTTATCTTTGTTTGGGACAATTGTTTAGTCGTTTAGGTTAGGTAAGAAAATGTGTTTCGTTCGTTCGGTCTGGTTATCAATATTTACAGAGCAATTTCCAACGTGGTAATTAAAAGATCCAGTCTGCCGAAACGACATCGATTAAAATTCGTAATTTTAGTTAAGTATGATACTGCACGTTTTTTCCATTGAAGTGTCGTATTTAATTACATTAAAAATCACATGTTTCACGAAGTGCTTTTCAATGAAGTTCACGATCGAGGTGGCTTTCGTATTTAATTATATTTCGCTTACTTTTTCAATAATCTATGATCGAAGCTGTGCAACTAAAATTCTCGTCGGAAAGCTTCGACGTAATTCAATGCTTCTTGAATATTTCAACGATTTTGCTCGATTCAAACATATTAAGTTAAAAAATAAAAATCAAAGACATTCGGAGCGTTGAAAAATTAATTAAACCTCAAATCGAAGCACGACGAAAGTTTAAACCAAAGATCATTTTTCATGTAACGCAGAGAGGTATGAAAGAGGATCGAATAGACCGCGAGCGAATAAAAATTTGAAGAGCAGATTAATAATAAATACCGCATTGTTAATCGTCGGTAAGAGGCTTATGGTATTAATTAAAATGTTAATTACGGTAGCAAAAGCATCGGAAATCAATACCAGTTTCTTCGTTGAAAAACCGGGATGCGGAATCCGAGTGAAATGATTTCATAAGAGTTCGCTGATCGTGACACGTTTACGATGAACGAGATTTTTTAAACATTCTACGCAACTTCTGGAATTTCCGTCGCATTGTTGTCTCGATATAGAGCGTTCGTCGCGTTAATAGAAACAATGTATGAGAGCTAACGAGAAGCTGCGTCAACTTGTCAGACAACTTGGAATAAATAGTCACAATGGATAGTATGTACATATGTTGGCGAAGATTCTAAATATCCTTGTCGCAATTTTAGAACAAGCCACATCGTCAAGTACCACTGACACTAGAATCGAGACAAAGAATCTGACAATTTTGCGATTGCAATTTTTGCAATTCCGACAAGAAGCGTGTCACGATCACAATTCCAATCAAATGTTTTGTAATTATTTTCAGTGAATTGACAATTGAATAATTTTAATTACCTTGTGATTTTAAATATGTTTGCCGATTATTCCGTAATTTGTTGCAACTAATTACGTGTCGGCAGATCAAGTTCGTCAACAATACATTTCTTAGTGCGGTGTATAACACACTTCTCTAATGGCTCGTAAAACATGTTTATATAATCGATACTGTAATAGTCGCGCGGTATTGTTGACGCCGGATATAAATATTCAAAAATAGAAATAGGTACGCAGTGTAATATTAAATCGTCCATCGAACGTGTTCGAAGCATGTCGTTATAGGTCATCAATACATCCGATTTGTATCCTAAACTCGTCCTAATTACGATCCTTATTGCGAACACAATACACATGACAACAGACGTAGCCGAACCCTATATATATATAATCTATCTAAATGTTTCTGGTAAATAAATATAAATAAAGTAAATAATATGGCTTTAATAAATAAATAGTAATAAAATTAATACATACAGAAATAAAATATTAGTTCCAAGAAATTGACATAGAAGAAACATTCCATGAAAATTTAAGTAAAATTGCCTAGACAAATTTTTGACAAAAATCCATTTGCAAACAAATTTTCTATTGCGAAACACTGTCACTTCGATTCTCTAATATTTGGTATACCAATCAAGTAGGTTCACAGTGAATAGGGGTAAATCTCAGTTTGGGAATTTAATTAAAGCCACCCCTAGGATCCATCAATCTTCTATCACCTATAAATCATCTAACTCGACTTTTTCAGACTTACTCGCAAACTCCGAGCAGTTGTTTTCATACAAACAAGACATTAATATCTCGTACACAATTCGAGAAAATTGCTAATGCAATAAATAAGACATAAATAATTCCCAATTGAGGCGTTCAATTCACCCCTTGGATCTGTCAACCTTCTATCACTCATAATAACTTAACTCGATTTCCGGATTTATTTGCGAACACTACGCACGTATTTTTATACAGACAGGATGTCAAAATCCCAAATACAATCCAAGGGAACTAATAATAGCAGAAATACGATAGAAATCATTCTCAGTTCAGATATTCGGGCAAAACCACCCCTTGGATCCATTAATCTCCTATCACGTGTAATCATTTAACTCGATTTCCTCGGATTTGCAAACTGTGAGGAGGTATTTTCATCCAGAAAATCCAGATCCCAAACACAAATTTGGAAAGCTTATTATACAACACATGGAACAGAAATAACTCCCAATCGAGTTAAAACCAACCCTTGCGCTTTTCCCATCCCTTCATTATCTAACAATTTTCTCAGACTTACACAAAGTCTTCTAGCTTTTATAAAAACAGCAGTTCAAGATCTCATATACAAATTAAATAGATCAATAATAAATCGAAGAAAAATAATTCTCTACTCGGACACAATTTATTCAAACTACCCTTCGGATCTACACTCACAACTATTCGCTCCAACAATTTATTGTCATAAAAATAGAAATCCTATTTCCAAATTCACTACAATCATATTGAATGTAAGAAAAATAATTTTCTACTCAGACACACAATTTATTCAAACTACCCTTTAGATCTACGATCATCCCTCACAATTATCTAACCCTTCTAAAAACTAATTCTCATATAAACAATACGAAGATCCCGCACACAAATAATCGACAAAAAAATACGAATTCCCTGCTCACACACATGCAAGCTATTGAAACAACCCTTAACTCCAGCACACCTTCGTCGTACAAAATCCAAACCCCCTTCATTCCCAGATTTATCCTCCGCCACACAGCATCTCGATCCTTAATAAACACGATCTCCCAACAATTAAATCCCCGAAAGAACCCCTTCTATAAAAATGATCGCTTACCCAAGGATCCACAGGACCACCAAAAATCCCCTACTGGTGGATGTGTTTTGTTTTTTTTTTTTTTTTTTAATTCTCACAGACACTTTTCACGATCACTATGCCCCTCACTGGTCCCGAGCTGCGTCGCACAATCACTGACCATCGAGGACACTGGCTGTCTCATTTCACCGCACTGGCCGCGAAGAGACACTTCACCGACCGCATCATCATCGTCATCCCCTAACCGAGATCACCCTTCGCAAGCGCCCTTCCCTCTCGGGCCAGCATCACCACTCGGACAGGAAACACCTGTTCGTCGAACCACCACGCGTTCTGGAGTACTACCGGGTACTATGGGGGCGAATTATGGGGTTGTTCGAGAGGGGTTGGTCGTGATTCGCGAGGGGTGAGAAACGGTGGAATTCGTCGGTTTCGAGGCGACAGGTCCGATTACACTTTTCGACGAACGTTTCGTGGCGAGGACTGTCGAACGGACCGTTTTTTTTAAACGGGGTTGTTCTCAGGGGGGTGGTTGCACAGCAGGGGGTTGAAGAAACGAGCGTGACGAACCGAGTCGTAGACTACACTCGATGGATCGACAGAGCTCGCACCGTGGCGGGTCGACCGCGACTGAATCGAGCTAAGTCGGCTCGGAACGCGTCGGGTTTGAATGAGAGTGGATGCGCGAGAGAGAGGGTGAGACGGAGTGGGAGAGCGACAGAGAGAGAGAGAAAGAGAGAGAGAGAGAGAAAGACTGCCGGCCGGGATTGGAGGGGTGGATCGGGAGGGGAGATGGCGTGAGATACTAGCCAGAATGATAGTAAAGACGAGGGAAGGTAAGTTATGCGAGAGGCGGTTTTTCAGAAACAAAGGCCGCCGCATCCAGTTTGAAAAAGGGGTGCACGGTGTCGTTTACTTCGGCCGGACAGAAAAGCGTAGCTGGTGTTTTTGGGGCAGTGGCGGCTGACAAGTGGCATAGTGCAGAATTTGAATTTTCGAGTGGTAAGTGGTTCAGGAATTTTTACCCTTAAATATTTGAAAAGGTAGCGGAAATTTTTTAGCCGAAAATTTAGGGTGGTTTCTACGGACAGAAGCGAACCGAAAATGTAAAATAGAATTGTTTCAAGCAAAATTTCATTTTTCAAAAAATCGACTTTCAAGAGTCTTTGAGAATATCAACAAATTATTTCTGATCATGTTTAGTCAATGAATTCAATGATGTACAGAGAGCTACATGTTTCTATTTTTAGCCGAAAATTTTGGGTGGTTTCTACGGACAGAAGCGAACCGAAAATGTAAAATAGAATTGTTTCAAGCAAAATTTCATTTTTCAAAAAATCGACTTTCAAGTCTGAGAATATCAACAAATTATTTCGGATCATGTTTAGTCAATGAATTCAATGATGTACAGAGAGCTACATGTTTCTATTTTTAGCCGAAAATTTAGGGTGGTTTCTACGGACAGAAGCGAACCGAAAATGTAAAATAGAATTGTTTCAAGCAAAATTTCATTTTTCAAAAAATCGACTTTCAAGAGTCTGAGAATATCAACAAATTATTTCTGATCATGTTTAGTCAATGAATTCAATGATGTACAGAGAGCTACATGTTTCTATTTTTAAATTTAATAGTTCTGCTGCATCAGCGGTTTAGTTTTCCGTTTGTATACAAACGCCAAAAAGGGGATGATTTTTCGGAAACCAGTAAGTGGAAAACGTTTCTTTAAGAAAGTCTTCGTCTTCGAGAATATTGGATTTGAAGATTCGCCAGGTTCTCGTGCATTAGCATTTATGGGAAGTAGAATCGGCAGGTCATGGTCAGACGCATCAACAGATTCCTGTACTCAACAGCTCGCGTACTTGATGCATTTTCAAGTTCGATTTTCTTGAAAACGAATTTCCATCGAGATTCCAAATTTGTTTACATCCAGATTCCAAATTTTTGCATCCTCGTATCGCTAAATTGGAAGCACTCTACATATTGGCGCACTGTTAATTCGATCCTCGATCAATTTGCATTATTATTAAACGTTATAACTGAATATTGCTGTTATTGCGTTTACACGTTCCCGAGAAGCTAATATAAAAATTGTGCGTATGTTTGTTGTATGATTTTAATTTGACGTTCCATATTTGTCGAATAACTGAAATCTCATATGTGATTTCACGTGTATGAATTTTGAACGTATCTAGAAAAAAATATATTTACAGAAATTCATAATTAAAGGAATAGTTTGCACATTGTTTGAAGCATTGCATATTTAAGAATAGTAACAGAAGTCTTCCACCTAAAATAAAAATCATTTACAAATTGTTATAATTTTATTTAGTCATTACTGACGTTACAATTGAGAAAGGATTGTCACAAGAAGTTTATTCCACTTTGCTAGGTTATACAACGGAATGTTTAAAAAGTTAGTCGAAGACTTATTGTTATAAAACTATTGAAATCTACATAGATCACTGATCTAAGATCAGTAAACCAATAGGAAAGCATGTCAAGATAGATCGTTGTGGTTCGAACACTGTCTAGATTATCACATACAACACTGAATGACTTACTATACGAATCAGACAAGTATGCCAATACTTTCTTGATCGATTGTAGCAGTGCAGCCATAGTTGCAATCTTATGGCCTTGTTTCTTGATGTCAGTGGGGGTGATTCAGCAAAGATATGTGATACTTCTGAAATATGGTGTACCAGACAATATTGTAGATGTCAGCTTCTGCCCTAAATTTTGTGCGAGGATAGTTCGAAGCAAAATTTTGATACTTTTGGTACTTGGCTTCGTGGATTATTATACAATCTATCAGTGCGTTGACACTCTTGATCCACTGTAATTGTGTAAATTATTTCTATTTATCTCTTTTTTTGATTTGTGGAAATAGGTATACAATCTTTACTCGATATATCCACGATATGGGTCTGATCAGGGACATGTGTCAGCTAGAAGATTTAATTTTCCTTTCGTGCTAGGCTGCGAGATTTCTTCTATCAGTGCAAAGCAATGAAATTGTTATTAATTGGCAGCACGACATAATTCGGTGGTTGAGTTCGTAGACTAATAGACGAGCGCGATTAATTCGAAGCGTGAGCGAACGCGAGGCGTGTTTCCGTCACGCTACGTTAAACGTGCAGAAGAAGGTATAGAACTTTGCCTTGGACATTATACGGCAGCTTATCTATTTAGCAGACACTGTGTCGTCAGATAATCATTCATTGAGATCGCTCGTACTATCTCTGCGACAGTGTTTCACCTAGTAATACCTTCCGAAGACGTAACAGTTAGACTGCGGACTCTATGCAAATATAGATTTCCGCGAACTAATTCCTGCACTTTGATGTCAATAAAAATTTTCTACAGTCTGCTCCAAAATTCTCTGGCACTGACAAACCACGAAAATCCCAGGCAACTCAATTTACAATTTTCAGGCACACACGAACTTATAATTCAAATTGTAGGCAAATCAAGAGTGAAATTAACAACAAATACTGTGACGTTAAAAATTATAAAATAAAGAAAGTCTTCGTTCATTTGTGTACTCAATACTAAAAATATATGACAAGAAAAATGTCAAGAAAATCTTGATGTTACATCACCAACAAAGAATACAAAATTTTAGTATACCTCACGGTGGAAGCAAATAGCCATGCAAGGAATTTATATTAAAAAATTGTGAGACGAGAGTCAAACTACATTGAAAGTATACAACAAATTTTTCAAAGGAGAATTTCTATAGCTAGGAACTTGGAGGATTTATAAAGGAAAAATTGAACAAATCCAAACAACTAAAGCTTATATGTATATAAAATTCAATTTCCTTCATAAATAATCCCAGAAAATTAAAAATAAAATACAATGTTATTCAATCTCGTATTTTACAATTTTCTAAAGATTCTGTGCGATGAGAATGCATAAAATTCCGTAGCTAAATATGAAAATATACAAAAGCAAAATAAGAAATATTTAAAAAATAAAATTAATAGAAAATTTCTAATTTGAGACACGCTTCCAAGCAACCCCTATTTTACGCTGCAAAATTTCCCGGATTACAGGAGACAGGAAACAGTTCGTCTTCAATTCAGCGGTGTCCCTCATTCCGTTCCGATTCCTTTCTTGCTTCTTTTAATTTCCTTTTCATTCTTTTTTTTTTTTCACGTTCATATTTCTCCACGTGTTTCATTCAGATTATATTTCCGGGGCGCACTTTCCCTGGAACATCGTCTTCCCCTTTCCTCTTTCATTCCAACCTACTTTTCTTATTAAGCTGTCTTCCTTTTTCGAAGAATGCTCTTATACTTTGCTCGGGAATTCCTCCGGAGAGATTCTTCAGAACTTCATCCACCATTTCTTTTATCCTCTGGAATTATTGTTGGTCGGACCACGTTTTTTACCGCTCGTAGATCAGAAGACTTCTTTTTACACCGACGGCCCTTTTTAAACGAGTGTAATTAATTTCGAAGGGTTACGCTAACTTATTGATATTTTTACGGTCTCGAGCGTTTCTCTCGCGCGGGACATAACCTTCTCGATTCCCTTCTGTGAAACTTTCACGAGCTTCCTTTTTCCCTTTGCTCTGCTCCTTTGACAATTCTATTGTCTTTTTGGCAACGCTCGCGACTTTTTTCCCCCCTCGGCGCTAGTAGACCGTAGTCTACTTTCTCGACCTTTTCTAGACTCGGTTTGTAATTCTTCGGGGCCCTCGCCAATTCTTCAGCCCCCGTTGTCGTCTCCTCGTTACGCTTCTACCACTAATCCTCCATTGTCTACTCAAATAATTCAGTTTTTCTCGTGTTTTATACGAAATACTTCTTATAAAAATTTGTCTTGTCTTATACGAAATTCTGTACGTGTTTCTACGAAACTCCATTATGCTCACCGAGTAGATCAGAATTGAATTTAATCGTTCGTTCGTTTATTGCTAATTTTAAACTTTGAAGACATTAGTTGAATTTAAAAAATGAAAATAATTTGACATTCCTCAAGCGTTTCAAAAAATATCTAATACCGAAGCTACATCTAACAATATTATATTTGCTAAATAAACCGTCCGGTTTAATGCACCAATAAATTTATGTAAATATATATTTTCTGCCTCTCTGTTCCACTGTTAATAATCCAAACGTTCTTGATTCTGTTCTAGACATTAACCCTTTAATTTAATTTTTCTTCCGGCTCGTGTAACGCGATATTACCAGCTCCGTTTTTTCATTCTTAAATCGCCCGTTAATTTTTTATTATCATCCAACCGTATCTGCGCGTAATGTTGCCATAATAATCCTCCATGTTTAATTCCACACACTAATCCGCCCCTTTCCGTTTCCATTTTCCTCCCTTGTAGGTGCATATCTTGGCAACAGAGCTTCTTACACATTCCGTTTTAATGTCACGCAGTTTACAATTACCGCTCCTCCGCGGTGCAATTCGAAAATTATCCTAATTCCTCTTCAATTATTCGTCGTCCCGGAAGACGCACCTTCTAATTTCCACGCTCTTCCCGCCGCGCCGGTCTAATTGTTTTCGCAAATGAGATCGCCGCGGATTTATTTCAATGCAAAAACTTAACAATCGAACGGAAATCGAATATCCGTTCGCCTTGGAGAAATAAAAAAAAAAGGGGGGGGCGAAACTCGATCGTTCTCTTGTTAATGGCAAAAAATTTCTCAATTCCTGGTGCGTTTCATTGGAAAATAATCTATAAAGACCACAGAGTTACACCGGCGGCGTTAATACGTTTCAAGCGAATCATTGCAGAGTCATTTTTAGATGAATTTTTACCGGGATTATTATCCTCAAACAGGTTCCAGGAAACTTTTTTAAACATTCAATCTTCTTTTTAGAAGTTCCGCACTCCTCTTTAAAGTTAAGCAGTCGGATACGTCAAAGTGGTTTTTAATTCATCATTCTGCAATGGTACTGAAAGTACTCCAGTTTTTTACATGCTTTGAGGAAAATCTGGAGAAAATAAAATTGTGGAAGTAATATATGCTGAACGATATAGTTGAACACTGATAGAAAACGTAAAATAATATAGATAATATGGAGTAACGTAGACAATACAAAACACGATAGATAATATAGATTGACATAGTCAATGTAGAATAGTATAGATGCTATAGCATAATATGGACAATATAAAATAATATAGATAATATACAGTAACACAGACGATATAGAATAGTATATAAAATAAAAAAATAAAATAATATAGGTAATGAAGATTAAATACAGAAAAGTATTTAGATATTAAATACAGAAAAATTGCAATAAAGTGCACACAAAGCGTTCGACCAGTCCCCCCACTCCCGAATCCAGGCCAAAGCAATAAACAATCATCGCGTCAGCACGCAATTCCGAACCACCCCCTATGAAGACCTCCATTACCCTAACCGCGAAGTGCAAGACATGTAGATCTCCCAAAGCCCCACTGTCGCAATAAAGATTAGACTTTGCGCAATTAAAAAGTGTCAGCGGTGGAGGGGAAGGTGGGGTTTCGATGCCGGCGAAGATATGGTTGGTAATCGGCCGTTTATTCCCGTTCTATGTGGCCCGTTGGATCCACATCGGCGAATAATACCCGAATCCTCGGCCATTAAGATCGCAATCCCAGCATCTTAAAACGAACAAAGGAACGCCGGAGCCATTCAGAAATGTACCTTTCGCGCAGGAGTTCTAAACTGCTCGATCGCGGACGAGGACGGTTGAACTTTCGCGGCGACTTATACCAGCGAAATGTTCGATTATCGAGATTCCCATAATAGATGTTACACTCGTAAGGACACTCGACCGTCCCCTCACCCCTCGCGACTCACCCCGTAAGCGATTATGCTCTATCGGACTCTAACGAGAGAACGCCGATACGCATGGAGGACAAACCTGATCGAACACGGACGTTCTTAATTGACCAACCCAGTAGACGATGAAGATCGCCAATTTACTTTGAAATTGATATTTAGTCTAAAATTAAAACTGTGTGAAAATTATTACCAGTGAAATTATTCTTTTTGTATGGGGGAACCTGACCCAGTATCGCCAAATGAGGGGAGGGAACACGAATTGAGGGGAAATTTTGTGCGAGGATAGTTCGAAGCAAAATTTTGATATTTTTGGTACTTGGCTTCGTGGATTATTACACAATCTATCAGTACGTTGACACTCTTGATCCACTGTAATTGTGTAAATTATTTCTATTTATCTCTTTTTTTGATTTGTGGAAATAGGTATACAATCTTTACTCGATATATCCACGATATGGGTCTGTGATCAGGGACATGTATCAGCTAGAAGATTTAATTTTCCTTTCGTGCTAGGCTGCGAGATTTCTTCTATCGGTGCAAAGCAATGAAATTGTTATTAATTGGCAGCACGACATAATTCGGTGGTTGAGTTCGTAGACTAATAGACGAGCGATACGCATGGAGGACAAACCTGATCGAACACGGACGTTCTTAATCGACCGACCCAGTAGACGATGAAGATCGCCAATTTACTTTGAAATTGATATTTAGTCTAAAATTAAAACTGTGTGAAAATGATTACCAGTGAAATTATTCTTTTTGTATGGGGCAACCTGACCCAGTATCGCCGAATGAGGGGAGGGAACACGAATCGAGGGGAAAGAGTTACCCTCTCTCTACCGTGCGTAGGGATTAGAGCGGTAGAAGGGGAAGTTAGAGTGGCCTTGATTTTGTTCCCCCACTCTAACTTCCCCTTCCACCGCACTAATGTCCAGGGGAAGTTAGAATGGGCTTATGGTGTAGATTAAAGATACTCCTTCCGATCCCATTGAAAATAATTTCTACATTATCCATAGTTTTTCAAGAAAAAAAAATTCATAAAAGTTATTTATTGTTATAGCTGTTACGCAAGAATCCCCTGTGGAGAAGCAAGAAGATATGGACGCGGCAATAATACCGACTGCCGTTCTTCATATCGCTCAAGGTCACAGAGTGGTAGCTCTCGAACGAAACTGGGGAAGAAAATGGCGGCCGTTCGCTGGCGCCTTGTAACTCGTGTGAGTGGTTCCTTGAATCGTCGGGATCCGCTGCTGACCAACCGAATGGTTTTCGTGCGAGTGCACCGATCGATATAAACCGCCGCGAAACTCGAACTCGTATCGGTGGCTCGTTTTGGCACGATGCAGCGGCCGATTGCCAACTTCCAGAAGTTCCACGTTCCCGTGTGTTATCAGGGTTCGATAGTTGCACCGCGCGCCACACGCTCCGGCCCGGCCCGATCCGATCCGACCCGACCCGGCCCGGCCCGGGCACACGGGAACGCGCGGCGTAGGCAAACGAGACACTCGTCGGCCCGCGAATAATGGACGCGTTCATTGTCTGATGGACGTTGCTGATACGCCGTTTGTTCGTCGCGATTTCGGGCTCGCGCGCCAACGCGATTAGGATGGTCACGTACGGTCGCATTAGGCGAACTTACGTTTATTTCTCTCGACAAAAGGTTTCGGCGATTTTACCAGAATTTTCTAAAATTTTGTGGCAAACATTTTTTCTTTATTTTGAAGAGGAAGGCATTTAAACATAGTTCGCGGTCATTCTCCATGGACAAAATGAGAACCGCGTCGAAACGAGGATACTGCAACCTATAATCCTTTAACAACACGTTATAATTAGAGATCAGAGTTTCACACGTGCGAGTCCCAGTTAACTGCCTGAACCTTCTATATTATTTCTTTTTATTCATTTCAACCGCTTGTTACATAACATTGGTAACCCCGATGTCACTATAACACGGTGTTCTACTATTAAATATTTATTAATTTTCCATGTATCAAATTCTATTTCATTGTAGTCACGGGTAACTATTGAATACACTTGCGTGACGAGTTTGTGTCGAAACAACCGAATTTCTATATATGAAATATTATAATATTATTTTTATATGGAAGTCTGAATACCGAATCCTTGTTGTTTTTACAGACGACATCATGCGTCACATGGGTGAAGAATATATTGTTAATAGGTCTCCGGTGACTAAAGCGTTACCGAAGTTCGCAGCTCTGAATCACAGACTTTGAAAAACTGCGAACAAGGTAAAGCGTTAATTGCTATTGTCACACTGCAAAACCGTAAACGAGCGGAAGAATATTTCCATTAGAATGGTAGCATTCTGTAGGAAGAGCTCATTCGTACACTTATTATCAGCGTACAAATGCATTTCTAAGAAAAAATTGTCTCATTCCGATGGAACGTCTTCAGTTACCAAAAATTTCTGCCACGTCCTTGTAGTTTAAAGTAATTCTAAAATAATCTAGTTTAAAAATAATTCAAAAACTATTATATAAAAACTAATATATAAAACTACTTCTTCTAACATATAAAAATTATGGAGTAAGACGTATACAGTCTCTACTCGATTAAGTCCCAAATATCTAGCCTATAATTGTCCCAGAACTATCCTCACTCTAAATGACCCTAGTAGCACAAAATATTGTATACACATTCATATAATATTAAAAAGAGATTCAATCTTTTTTTAATATTCGAATATACATACAATATTTATTTTATATTAAGTAAAAAATATTTCTTTTTAAATATTCAGGAAATATGTATTTCATGTTACGAGAAAAATATTTTTTTCTAAATATTAAATAAATCTTTATTTCATATTAGAAGTAGAATATTTTTTCGTAATATACAAATAATATTTATTTGATATCATGAAAAAAACATTTTTTTCTCATTATAAAACAAATGTTTATTTAATATTAGAAATAGAATATTTTTTCCTAATATGCAGATAATATTTATTTAATATCATGAAAAATATTTTTTTTCTCATTATAAAGTGAATCTTTATGTAATATTAGAAATAGAATTTTTTTTTAAGTATGCAGGAAATATTTTACGTTTATCATGGAAAAATAATTGTTCCAGAATATAATGCGAAGTAAAATATTTTTTAAATATCAATTTTATATTCTCTGAATATTTAGCTTATATGTTCTAAACATTCAATTTATATTTCTTGAACATGTATACAATATTAGATCTAATATTTATCTAATATGAAAAAGTGTGGCTCAAAAAATATTTTTCCAATATTCGAAAAAAATATCTATCTAATATTTTTGTGCTACTAGGGGAGAGGCCTATAGAACTTTGCTGTTCTTTTCTGCAAAGTAGTTTGCGGAGAATCTTCTATCCGATACTTGTCCTTGCCGGACCCATGCTTTGGACAATTATCGAGTAGACACTGTATATTGTATGTAACCTCTGAAATAGATTCGCGTCGCTTCCGATTAAGTGCGGTCGGTGCATCGACGCATCAGCGTCGCGACGCCCATCGTTTGCCATCGATCTGGCCAGGGGGAAACGGTCGTTTATCGGTGGAAAAAATGGCCGGGCTCTCGTTAATTTGGGCCTCGTTCAATGGAATCCGGCGGAACGGGGAATTGCATCGCTATCGGCGGCGCGGCTCGGCGATTCAACCTCGCGATAGAATGTAATTATGCGAAACTTAATTACGATCTGCAGTTACGCGATCTATTTGTCGACGTTGACATACTACCTATACCCGCGGCTCAATCCCGGCCCCGTCTAATAACTCGCTGCGACCGTTCCCGCGGCTATTCACCGAACATCTTTCTTCTCGTCAATGACTCCATTGTTCCCGAGGAATTCGACGATCGAGCCCGATCGAGCCCGATCGAGTTATATTAAATTCATTTTTACACAACTGTGCGTGTTCGCTTGCGAAATCCGTTCCAGTTTTTCCTTTTTTTTTTTTTTTATTGAAACGTGTTTTTATCGTGGCGAGAACGAATAGGTCAAATGTAATCACTAGACATCGGATCTTTATGCATTTATGGCTTATGGAAATGTTAAAAAAATGCTATAAAATAAAATTCGAGAGAATTTAACACGATTTTTATTTGCTTTGGATCTACAAAGGCTGTCCCCATTAAAAATAAAATTTTATTTCATTCCACTTTCTTAAAATGTTTCTATAAAAATTGGAAATTGCATAAACATCCGATGTCTAGTAATCACTTAAAATAGAATAATCTATTTATTACATTTATACGGTAAATAATATCAAATGAAAATTGAATGCTGCTTCAACAAATAGGAAAATATGTTGTGCATACCAATCAAAATTATTTAAAATTTAAAAGTTTCAACAATTATCCCACATATCAAACGCAAAGTGTAAAGCAAATGTGAAAAATTTTTTAATTCTTCCTCCCACGTATGAAACTTCAATCGTTCCATTTTTATTGGTAAATGTATGGTATCATTTATAATATCTTGTAGTAAAAATCGTACGAGCATCCGTGCGCAGCATTAAACATTATCTGCATAAAAAGGTAATTACGACTACGATACTCGCATATTTCATATTTGTCGCGGTAAATGTCCGCACTTTTTCCGGGCAACAATGTTCTATTTTTATTTAAATAACGATGAAAATCGAACGAGACCGAATGGAATATAAACGTCCGCGCTCGTTACGGAGGACTTTTTGCTAGAAAAACTTTTTCATTGGCTGTGACACGGCAGAATCGCGGCTTATTGATAATTCTTGTTAGTGAGGCAGGCATTACGTGGCCGGCTTTACAGCCGGTTTCTGTCATCGCGTGCGATTCTAATGACTCCGCTGGGATCATTCGGCTAGTTAGGTCACTTTTGTGTGAAAATTGTAGAACTTTTGATAGAAAAAAGCTGAAACGTTGCCGGATAAAGGGAGAATAAATGAAAGGAATAAGTTTTGACTTTTGAAATATTTGTGACCATTTTCTAAAAAAAGTGACCAATTTAAAAAAGGGGTCATTTTAAAAAAAGTTTCGATTTGGCCATTATAACATGCGGTTAAATATTTTCTGAAGAGTTCCTTCGATTCGCATCTTTTAATAAGTCCTTGATCATTCTCTCCTCGCTCAGTATAATAATCCTCCGTCAGATTTGCGGGTAGGAAGTATTAAATGCCGCGACGCTGACACGTTGATCATGCTATGACAGTCGCAAAAAAAGAATGGCAACAGAAAGAGCAGGCGCTCTGCGCGTCGCTGTTATTACGGTATTCAGGTTTTCATCGATGATATCGTTGATCGATCAGGGCCGTACACATAATCGACATTGTCACTGCAAATTTCAATATCTCATTTTAAATGAATCATCTTAATTGAAATACGTATAATATTAATTTGCTGGATAACATGGATAACAATCTTAAGATCGTGTTGCAACAACCACAAGATTAACAATATTCAAGTAAGTAACGGTTTTGAAAGTTTTAAATACCTAGGAAGTCTGAAACGAGTTGATGCTATACGCAGACACTTACCCGTGACATCGATGGTAATTTATAATATTATCTGCCTAATATCACCCTCCTTATTCAAACGTTGACATAATATAAGTACCTCGCGCAAAGTTCAGTTCTTCGAGACTTTTAAAACCCTCGAAACTTTCAAGGATTTCGAGAGTTTTAATATATACACGACATTCAGGTTCATTATGAGTATTATACTGCTATATCACCGCATACTCTTTCAAAGCGACCGAGATTCTCGCAGTTCTCGGAGTACCTTAAACTTTCTAATTCCCTGTTATTCCTTGTAAGTTTTATTAGTAGACATCGGATGTTTATGCAATTTCCAATTTTTATAGAAACATTTTAAGAAAGTGGAATGAAATAAAATTTTATTTTTAATGGGGACAGCCTTTGTAGATCCAAAGCAAATAAAAATCGTGTTAAATTCTCTCGAATTTTATATTATAGCATTTTTTTAACATTTCCATAAGCCACAAATGCATAAAGATCCGATGTCTATTTATTAGCTTTGCAGGGTCAAAATCCTTATAATTTTTTAGTCATATGCAATTACGTGTGTTATTTAACAATTCATCGATGTTGAATGCAAAATAAAATGTTCTGCGCCAATTTTTCGTTCGGAATAAAAATTGTCCAACCCCGATTCACAATTATCCCACGATTCATATTTTCCCTGTAACAATCTGCTCACAAAATTATGTGTATTCGACCTCCGGCCAATCAGGAACGTTTCTAACGCTGACTGGCGAACCTATTCGAGTTTTTTCTTCCGGGCACGCGTAAAACACGAAGTATAAAATTATGGCCGGCGAGGCAACAAAATACGCGGACTGCATCGCAATAAAAAAAAAAAAAAAAAAAATAGAAACAAAAACGCGAATTGAAAAAGGTAAATTACTTAGCGGCGGGGAAAAAATATGACGAATGAAGATAAATTAGATGGCGGCGTACAGCTAAATCAGAACTGTCGTGCGGAATATTGGAAACAGTACACTCCGCGGAGGAAATATACTCGAAAAAGGAGAGCGCAACTAGGGACCATCAATAGTCTAGTGGTTAGCGCACTTGGCAACCATTAATTCAGACCGAGTTCCGGTTTCCGAAACGGGGAGATCATTTTTCTGTGGATCCCAACCTCATTCCGCGTACGATTCGGCTTAAACCCGATTGCGTTTGGCAACAGGCAATTAAGGATTTTCATACTTTTCGGCGGTCCACAAAATGGGGTAATTTCAACCAATTTTTTAAAAAATATAAAATTTCGTTTGTTTCAAAAATCAATATCTAGGTCTCATCGTATGATGTTTAAGTAACATTTGCTGGAAAATTGAGCTGGGTGTTTTAAACTAGAAGGTGGTGGCAGCCATTTTCCCAAAGCCACTCTTGCAACACACGGTTTGTGCCGCAAGATATATGCGATCACAATGAATCAATTTTTAAAAAGCCACTAAGATAATATATACATCTCACACCACAGACAAAAAGGAATCAATCAATCGATTTTTTTAATCAATTAAACAGATGAATTTTTCCACTTTACTGAGGAACATACACATACTTTAACCCTAACCTATAATCTATTCAAGATCTACAAAAAAATAATATAAACATCTATATCACTTTTCAGGCTTGAAAATTAATGAATTTCTTGCTACTTTGTCTCGCTCGCGTGCATTCACAGAAACGGTAATTAGTAGTCAGACACGGAGGATAGAGAATACGTAATAGAACCGTTGAAAAAAGTGTAAGTTATCTATGTCTATAAAAACGGTCCCATTAGTGTCATCACAGACAGTAACAAGGATAAATCATACCTCGAGATATGAATTACTGTCGAGTCAGTGAAGCAGCGATACCAGCAAATAAACGATCCAAACATCATGGCTAATGAATACTTGCTGTTACCATAAGAATGGTAACCTATGAAAACGGTAAATGGGCTATGAAATCGAAGAAAGGTCACCGAAATGGCTTGAGATCGAAATAACGCACAGTGGGCAAAAACGGCCTTTCTCGATTCAAAATCAAAGAACTTTCGATAGGAATGAGGTAGAGCGATGAAATTTTTTTTTAATGAAAGCTGGAACTTTGTAGAATATGGGAAAAATACGGAGATTACGGTACGAACGTTGTTTTAACCTTGAGAAAATTCGTTAAAGTTGCACAATTTCAAGAAAATTTTGTTTTTATGGCTAATATGCGCGGAAAATTTTTTTTTAACATGCTACATATCGTTTCCCATAGATTTTTTCACGCTGATTTCAAATCTGTTTTCAAAATTTGTCTACGATCTCTGGTTTTTGCAAAACATAGATTTTTGTGACACAAATTAATGAAATTTTTTCGTTAAAATGACTTGATAACACACTAGTTTGAAAGTATATCGTATTCTCATATATAAAACACAATAAAAATAATAATAATGAAGTATTTTAACGTTTTGAGTTAATTACGAAACATGAAGCACTTCACATCTCGTCATCACTTGACGTATCGCTGTCATTGCTACTGGCACTTTCTTGAAATTGTACAACTTTAACGAATTTTCTCAAGGTTAAAAAACGTTCGTGCCGTAATCTCCTTATTTTTCCCATATTCTACAAAGTTTCAGCTTTCATTTTAAAAAAATTTCATCGCTCTACCTCATTCCCATCGAAAGTTCTTTGATTTTGAATCGAAAAAGGCCGTTTTTGCCCACTGTGTAACGTACCGCGAAGACCACGAATTATTCTATGGATGTATTTGATGCATGTGACGTATGCGATGTATGTGACGTACGCGACGTATGTGTGTGACGTGCGAACGTATGGACGTCCGGATGTACTGTATAGGATGCATAATGTGCGATACAGAAAGAAGCCAGCAGACCGTG
The DNA here is from genome assembly GCA_913789895.3 of Seladonia tumulorum. Taxonomy (NCBI): domain Eukaryota; kingdom Metazoa; phylum Arthropoda; class Insecta; order Hymenoptera; family Halictidae; genus Seladonia; species Seladonia tumulorum. The sequence continues at coordinate 36,599,082 of OU565266.1, forward strand.
ATATAATATACACTACCGGCCATAAGTGTTTACCCACCTTCAAATATCGTTACTATTCAAATAATAGGTATTTTATTGTTATGAAAATGTCCGTAGCATTAAATCCTAATTATAAGGCTAATAAAAAACATCCAAAATATTCTGTACATACACAATCAGGTACTGTAAATGAGTTTACAGCTTTTTATGAAAAACGATAATTTTGGAGTTCAGGTAAAGAAACCCATTTTTCTGAAATGTTTATAACGGTCAGTAGGGAATATGAACGCAGGTAATACAGGTATCTTAGTCTTCTCAAATTTCATACTGCATTAAGCTTTCACACAGTAAACAGATGATTTTCACGTGCCTAAAGAATTTTGCGAAAATTTCAAATAATGTCAGGGAGAAAAGAATTATCGATTGAAACGCGCGCTCTAATAGTGTCCCATCATAGCATCGGAAAAAGTAACAGAGAAATAGCAAAGTTATTGAAGCTGAACCGTAGAACCGTGGACTACAATGTTAAAAAATATGTGGTTGGGTAAACACTTATGGCCGGTAGTGTATACTATAAGCGGTGAAAACTGTAAACGTTGCGAATGTACTGTATGTTGCCTCGACACGTGCACGAACGAAGAATCCGCGGACGATGGACGTCGTCGAAGTTTTCGGACGATGGAAAACTCGATTTTCCTGTTCCAGATTTCTATTTCGAATCAAAGATAGTTGGTTCGTGATCTTGATTACGTCATTGAACCCTCGTTACCGGGAGTTGACGCGGCCGGGAACTCCTTTTCCACATTTATTTCGAGATCCAGCTTCCCTTTCGTTCCGCGACATTTCCCTCGACAACGTAAATTTCTTCGCGCGCACAGCTGCTCCGAAACACGTTCGACCGACTTCGCGACAGACGTTCGCCTACTTTCGACCGTCCACCCTCCTAAATTTTCGCGCAGAACGTAAATATGCAGCCGAGAACAGGCCCGGGGAATATCCAGTCGAATTTGGACCCGCCGCCGGATAATGGCCTCGTTAGACAGAACGGTAAAGACCGAAGTTTCCGGAACATTTTTTTCTTTCTTTCTTTGGAATTTCGGTTTTATGTCGCATCGACTACTAGGTCATAGGCTAACGATTTTCACACAAAATTAATACCTCTTTATTTCTTTCAATATTAGATGAGAAGTGAGTTACCACTTATCGCTAAATCAGTATACACGTTGTCTCACCGGAAACAGAAAATTACATTATCATTTTTTCGGAATTTGATTAAATTTTTCGTATTTTCATTCTGTCCGACTCTAATTTAAAACCTGTAGGACATAAAAATTCAAATTTAAATATCAAAAAGTAGGAATTGCATTTGAACATAATTACGACATTTTAAAATCGAAGATTATTTAAATGTCATAACTAGACATCGGATCTTTATGCATTTATGGCTTATGGAAATGTTATAAAAATGCTATAATATAAAATTCGGGAGAATTTAACACGATTTTTATTTGCTTTGGATCTACAAAGGCTGTCCCCATTAAAAATAAAATTTTATTTCATTCCACTTTCTTAAAATGTTTCTATAAAAATTGGAAATTGCATAAACATCCGATGTCTAGTCATAACATAATACACATGTGGACAATAATGTTAGTATTGAGGTATAATAATAAGAATTGTATGTGTAAAGAAATTTAAATTTAAATAGTCTAAATAGTATAATTAAGTGACTTGCTGTGCAAGGTGTTTCCAATTTACCAATAACAGCCCTCGAACGTAAATTGAATTCTTACAGGAAATATCAGGAGGTAAATTAAATCTTGTTAGTTTGATTTCGCGATCTAATTGAAATCGGAGGTCTCCCCGATCCCTTGTAAGCAAGAATAAAATCCATTATGGTCCCCCCCCCCCTTTGGTCGACAGCATTGATCACAATCTAGTTTTCGAGCATTTCCCATCAAAGAGCCGAAGAATGCATTTTTTGGCCCAGCATCGACTTCCGACGACATATTGGATTAATGACCGTTATAAGGTGAAAGAGCTCTCGCCATTATGCAATTTACGCGGGCGTAATAACTGACTTTGATCAGCAGCACGGACCACTGCCGTGGAAAGGTTATCGAGAAAACGACGTCGCCGACATATTGTTCTTCTGAGGCTGCCCTGCAATTTTTAGAAATCCTATTTCGATAACGGGAAGCAATGCGATAGGGCTTCCTTTCTGATTCCTGTCTCGTCGACTGGAAAATGATTTTTTTTTTTGTCTCGAACACTACTTGGCTGAACTTTTCTTCAGGAAACCAGAAATTTTTCATTTTTTTTCAAGGTATGCCTGTAGATTTTGAGAAGGAAACGCCGAAAATCCCAGGTTTAATCCTAGGAGAACAGTAGTTCAAAAGTTGTGCGTGTAATTTTGGCTGAAATTACTATAACTTTTGAACTACTGTTTCCCTAGGATTAAAACTTGGATTTACGACATTTTCTCGCCAAAATCTGCAGAATTACATTTTAAAGAGTTGAAATACTCTGGTTCCCTGAAGTAAAGTTGAACCCACAATTTCTATATTTTCAGTTTGTACGTATTTTCACGCGTACTAATATTTCATATCAAACTATAAATTTCTAAGTAGAAACAGTTTCAATCGGCACACATAAAATTTATTATAAAGCTGCAAACACAATTCCTAACGTCAAATACAGCGAGTCGTACACGCGGAGGACAAAATTTGTCAAGAACCGTCCGATGTGTTGCGCAATGAAAAACCGTGATGAAAACGCGCGGCAAAAATTGTAATAAAAATGGGTAATAAAGATTTGCAGTAAAAATGGCAGTAAAAATTGCCAGTAAAAATACAAAAGAATAAAAATTGATTTCGATGTCGAGCCCGTGACAAGCCGCGGTGACCGGTAGATATAAAAGCGAAATTCCCGGAGAAAAACTGTTGCGGTTTGCAAAGTGGTTAAAATCAATAGTTGTTCGGACCGGTCGAAGCAACGAAGCAACACACACGATCGTGTCGGTCGGCCATGTGATTTCTCGGTCGATGCTGCGAGTAGGAGGTATAGTATCTGCCAATCGAAATTCTTATCGTGCGATTGGGACCGGCAGCTGTCATCGACATGTACTCATCTGCAAAACAGCTCGGTGGACAAACCGCGAAACGACCATCCGAGCGTCGACCGTTTATTTGTTGTCCCAGTTACCGTTCCCTCGTTTAAGCCCGATTATAAACTCGCTGATTGCCGATCCGCGAACTGTCACTAATTATGCCATTTCCCGGCGCGTCGGTGCCACGGTTTTCACCGAGGCCTCAACCATTTTCTATTAACGACTGTTCGAATATTTTTCTGCCATTACCGAAGATTTTCCTGACAATATTTTTCGCAAGTCGGTAAAATGATAATTGTAATTTGGTACAATTTTAGAGTCGAGTACGTTACCGGACTGAATTTCGTCAGAACTCCATTTTTGTCGGGAAATGCACGTACTGTTACGGGTCTGTTGTGTTTTGGAAATATGCAGCTCTCACGTGTCACGCAATTGTTACAGTTGAAGTGTCGAGGCGCTTTCGGATGTAACTTCTGAGAAAAGCGACGTAATCAGCTTTGTCACGCGACCAGCAACATAGTGGTAGACGTAGTAAGCCAGGACATTTATCTCTGTACAAATTTTGTTCAACCATAAGAGGACTACGTCGAGAAATAAAACACGACGTTTGCTTTATACATTTTAGTAACTCGAATCCCCTACATTTCTATTGAAACCACTTCAGACAATGGCCGCAGCTCCTGTAATTTATCACGTCCGCAGCGAGCCCATACTAACTATATTTTTATGTATGTTATAATTTTTTTATATTATTACAATATATACATACATATATTTATTTCGGTAATTATTTACATTAGGGGCTTCCTCACCAATTTTGATGACCTTGAAATATGTTGTCAAGGTCATCATTCTGAACAACTTTTTCCGATACATGTTACCGCCGCTCAACTTTAGTTTCCGAGATATTCGCAAAAAAGTTTTAACATCTCAAAAAGCGATCGGAGTAAAGAGTTGCAAAATATGAAAGAAAACCTTGCATCCAATATTCTACATACGAATATTAAAATATAATACTAATGCACTACAAACTACATCATAAAATACTAATGTAAAGTGTACTTACTTCTGAATCTTCTGTACCTCCGTCGGATCCATAACACACAATTGTTGACTCACGAGGATAGGTCCGAACAACAATTGTACAACAACCACTAAACAACACACACAACACACTCAATGAAATCGTGACAGCAGACGAGAAGATGTTACTCCGACCACGAATAAAATAATACTGCGATTTTAACCGTCCCCCTCCCATGGACGTGTGATACGAAAACAGGGAATTCCGGGAAATAGGGTCGGCGCTCCGCCATAATTTTTTTACCTTGGTTTTGTATCTAGTGTTTACAGACCCTCGGCGTCTAACCTGCCTAGGATAACCTGACCGTGCCACCTCCGTGGAGGGGATCATTGTTCAAATCGCAGTATTATTTTTTTCGTGGTCGGAGTGACATCTTCTCGTTCGTTGTCACGATTTTATAAAATGTGTTGTGTGTGTGTGTGTTGTGTGTTATTTATTCTCGTGAGTGAATAATTGTGTGCTGTGGATCCGACAGAGGTACAGAAGATTCAGAAGTAAGTACACTTTACATTAGTATTTTATAATGTAGGATATTTTGCAATGTATATTAACGATCATTAATGATTTGGTATATAGTATAATTTAATGTGGTTCAAATAAGATACTACTTTAAATGAAATATTTTTATTTTGATAACCAGATAGATAAAATGAAATATTTTTATTTGGTATTTCAAATATTTCCTTACAATGAAAATAAGTTGAAGCTATAATAGTTAGCAAAGTATTATTTGTAGTTTAATTACGAATATGTAACATGTTGATAAACAGACTACAATATCGTAATAACAGTACAGGCAACAAAATATCATAAAAATATAAGTTACTGTCAACTATTTGAAATAATATTTTACACAGTCCTACAAAATAAGTCTCACCATTTCCAATATTTACCAATTAAAATACAATTTTTAAATAATATTTAAAAAACTTGTAAATATTTACCTTTAAATCTAACCCACACCTACTCCGATTACTTTTTGAGATGTTGAAACTTTTTTGCGGATATCTCGGAAACTAAAGCTGAGCGGCGGTAACATGTATAGGAAAAAGTTGTTCAGAATGATAACCTTGACAACATATTTCAAGGTCATCAAAATGGATGAAGAAGCACCTAACTATATTTCCAATTCCTGGCAATTTATACATTTTTATATATGTATTCACTGCCAATTTTCATATTCTTCGGAGTATTATAATTAACAATTTTATTTGAAAAATGTTTTTCTACTAATCCCCGCTAGTTCTGGTTAAGTGTCACCCATATGTACCTGTATCCTAAAGAGCAAATTTTTTTTTTTTTTTGTTGCATTTACTAGCAATCTTTACGTTTTCCGGAGAATTTTTATTAACATGTACAAAATGTTTACAGCTCTACCAGTGATTTCTAGTTAAGCATGTGCTTAGTTTTCCATTTCATATTCTAAAGATGAAATCATTTTTAACAAAAGAAACGTTGAGTTCTTGTTCCTTTTGTTGAGTGACGTATGTTAACAATCTTCGTGCTCCTCGGAGTATTTTTAAGCATACTCTCTTTCCTCCCCCACGGCGGGGCATTGTAATTTCAAAGAGTTCTTTAAAATAGCAGCACCTTGAAGCGTATAAAATGATTTCATCTCCCATCAAAATGGAGGCACGCGGGACCGTGTAACGATAATATGTTAGCTGGAACGATCATGGGTATGCGGGGGGTGCCATGGAACGTCAATAAAGTGCCTAAACGCATGCATTAACCATAAATTCGACTTGCTCGGGGTTCCAGGAATTTCGGTACGGTCGTGGTGAATATTAATTTATCGATCTCGTTCGCCTTCTGACTGCAAAATTATCAACTTTATGCCCGGCCCTGGGCGATCTTCGTGTCCCGAATCTTACAAAAGACATTTTTCGAAACTTCGCATAAACGACTGTAAGATATGCCTGTTTATTTAACCGGTGGTAGTATCTTCTGAACTGCTATAAGATCTACATAAAGTTAAGTTCAAATTCAAATTAATGCAGCATACATAATAGAATGAAGATTTAAACATTTATAGAGGAATATAACAAAGAAGTACTCAACTTAGAAAATGGAATAATGTTTCAAATTATTAAAATTACTGAACAAAAGACATTTGACGAAGCTTTTCAATATTGACTGGCCATATTGTGTGTATCTATGTGAAAAATTGCAATTATAATTTAATGCTTTTATAAGCAATATGCAATTTAGTATAACAAAGCGTGGATGATTATGCGTGAAATTTTGCCGATTTCCAGTGTAAAAATATTCGACGATATTCACGATGGAAAATTCCGATTACAAGAGCGTTACACGCGAGACAAGGGTATCGATGGTGCATATTTAAAAAGTTATTTTCGTGCAGGTGTCGCCTGATTTTATAGCAGCACGATGCTCGGGGACATTGTCTGACATCCGGTACAAGATTGCCTCCTTGCATCGCGAATCTTGAAGTGGCATTGATGTGAAAATTGGTTGCGCCGACATGGCTTTATTTGATGGATCGGAGCCGGGACAAGATGAAACGGAGAAGCTTCTAAGCTCTCAAGGGAAGGGAGGGCGCATCTCGCCTCTATACAAGCTTATATTAAAATTTCCCTTTCTGACAGCCATGCTAGTTCGAACACGGATCGCATTTCCAAAAAAATCTCCCGCCCCCCTATTACGAAACACGAATCGCTGCTTCCCCGAACATTTAATAACCACTAAAAGATTGAAAACTATTATGATCAACGTTAAAAATCCGGAGCACAAAAGCTTTTCACTCAAACGAGCTTATTTCACGTTGTAATTCATACTTTAATATCTGCGTATGGCGATAATGGTTTCTAATTTAATTTAAGTTTCTGTTTTTTAATTAAATATTTTAAACAACCGTTCGTTTAAACCTGCCCGGTGATTAAACATTTTACGTAAAAGTTTTTTTAAAGCCGTCCTTCGATTAAACATTTTAAATGAAGGTGTCTTTGAAGTTGTCTTTCAATTGTGCATTTCAGATAAAGGCTGCTTTAAAGCTACCATTTAAATAAACATTTTAAATACATGTGCCTTCAAAGCTGTCTTTTAATTAAGCATTTTAAATAAAGGTTCCTTTAAAGCTGTTTTTAATAGAAATATTTTACACAAAGTTGTCTTATATAAATATTGTAATTGAATATTAAAATTTCCTGTAGTAAATATTAAAAAGTCCTGTAGTCTACCAACTAAGAAAATGTTTCTTCTTTAAAAAATTTTATATATAGTGCGCCGTCACAAGAGAACAGTGTCGCCAGACCACGCTTTGTGTCCCACTCTAATTTCCCCCTCTACCACGCTACTCCCCCCACTTACTAACAACTTCTTCCCCTCGATTCGTGCTCCCTCCCCTTATTTTGCGACTCCGCAAGAAAATAGTAGCCCTACCCGATCTGTGTCACAGCAAGGACCCGAGAATTCGACTTAGCTCAACACCTTACTGCAATTATAATATTTTTGCTAAAAAAACTTACATGAGCCGTTTATTTTGAAAGTGGCCTTAGTCCATTTATCTTAAAATCGAGATATTTAAGGGTTTGCGTTTCAATGAATTTAAAAATATACGTATAGGACATTAATGAGTCGCACTGCTTAAGTGTATCTAAGGGTGTTAAATTTATAGTTCCTATTAAAATAGTGGCAATTATTAAGTGAATAATATGTGTTTTCTTATCAAGAATGGAGTTAGGCCACTTTCAAAATTAACAACCAGATTCATTATAAAATTTGAAGGTGCCCAAGTCCATTCAACATAATTTAAGATGCTTCAAATTGAAAAAAAAACAATACTGAATTTATTTTACATATCCTTAAAACACTTCAGGAACATAATTTATGCGATTCAATTAACTACATAACGTGCAAAATTACAAACATAAATTTATTACAAAACAATTTACTACTCATCTACATTTTGTGCGTGTAAAAGAGATTTGAAGTAATCATGATGTTCCGGTGGTATATATCGTAATAGGTCCATCATGTCCTTGAATTTTGTTGTTGTAATTTGTCTGATATTTTTATACAGTGGTGTCAATACAATATTTTCGAACTTTTTTGGTCTACCCCGACGTGGTAATAAATTCAGGACCTTAAAATTTTCATTCTTATTCATTGATGTCTTATAGAAAATTTTATACGGTTCATTTCTGACAAAGCGCATCCAACATATTTTTAGCCAGTTTATTGATTCTCCATTAGAATTTTTTACTCTTTTAAAAATTGCATCTTCTAATAATTTTGTTGATACAAAATCTTCTTGTCTCATTTCATTTACAATAAAATTATTACCTTTCCGACACTTTTTCATAATCTTGTAATAATCTTGGGGAACGAACAGTAAATTATTTTTTTTTAATGACATTTCTACCACGCCAAAATCTCTATCATTTGGTAAAAACGAATGTCCTGATATTAAAAATTTGCGATCTATGATTTCTACATTATTTTCCAAAGATTGGACAATTTTTAACCACATTAAAGCTATTTTAATGTTTCTATTTTGCCCGGTGCACATGTCACTGTAAGCTATAATGTGTCTTTCACTTTTTAAATTTTTAACATGTTTTAGGATGCATGAAACAATTTCTTGAGCACCTCTGGATGCAATAGTTAATACATTATCAATAGTAAATATATTATCTTGATTATTTAAGTATAAATGGAGTTAGGCCACTTTCAAACTACACGGTTCGATTATTAAACTAACTCTGAAAACTTATGTGTCAAGAATTATCGTATTTGCTCGGATTATAAGCAACCTGAAATGCTTTACTGATAAATAACATAAAGTTGTACACGTAACCACGATAACCGGAAAAAACTGAAAAACGGAGTTAGGCAATTTTCAAAATAAACGGCTCACATTTGTGTCTGAAAAACAATGATCTTTGTCAACGACACATGATGCCGCGACGAACGTGACGGGCACACCACGAAGAGCCAACGTCCGAGTATGAAGAGAGATAACAGCCCAGGCGGATGCCAAGAAAAGCAATCGTAGCCCGATCCATCGCGATCAGAACTGACACGTCTAGGTTATGGCCGTGTTCTGTTGACATAATTGGCCACTCTACTGACCGGCATAATCCTTCTGCGTCCAGTTGGCCGATCGAGACAGGACCCAGACCTAGTCCAGGATCCGATGGGTTCTCGCGAAGAGCGCAGCGTTGATAAATGGAGTATAATCGAGGGTTTGCAGTTAGTGTCGCGCGGTCCACTTAACCGCCTGTAAACTATAGACAGTGCGTCGAATTGCTGGCCAGCGATTGGTATACATATAGCCGGTAATCCAATTACTTGAGCGACCTGATGGTCTCTATGACGAGGGAGAATCGACGCAGACGAAGAAACCAATGCCGTTTGCCGAGATCGTTCCAATACAGTCTCCCTCCGCAACCAGTTCCTGAACCAGTCTCACAGACATTTTCTAATTTCACCTGGGACCAATTAAGCCGTGAATGACGGTGCCTGGATCCGCTCCGACCCAGCTCTGCTTGGGAATCAGGAATCTCTGTACGCTGCTGAGAGAATAGTTTTATATTTTTCTTGAACGTAGAGCACTTGTCCCAATTACTGTGCCGTTAATTAATTATTTTATTTCAATCTCGTGTGCTAGAAATTTATACTGACCCTCTAAGTCTCGCTTTTCTTTGGAATATTTTTATTTAATTAAAAATGTTAATGTATTTCACGATAATGTAATTGAAATGAAAAGAAGGGATTTTGTCCCAATTAGTGTCCCTTTGCAAACGCTGTTCATGTGCTACTCCATATTTGTGTGCCTCTAATTAATGTGTCTCTTTGAACACTGCTCCCTTAAAAATGGTTTTATTTATCTTGGTAGAATCATTTTTAGAAGAATTGGGTTGTGATTAAAAATATTATATAATTATGAAGCAGAGTTAAAGACTTCAGTTGGACTTCTCAGCTTCTGAGAATTAACTCAAAATGTGATTTATTTTTATTAACTTTTTAACAATGCTATTCCCTTCGAAAGCAGCTAAAATTGTTTGAAACGGCTTTACTTTTTCATTATAAAATTAATTTCAACCAACTTGCTTTCTTTTTTGCAAAGCAAAGGTTTTCCTGTGTAATTTATTTATAACGAGATGGAAAGAAACCATCAGTTCGAGATTTACATTCTCTGTTAATTATAGTAATATTTAAATTAGAAATAATATTTCATTAAATTGCACCTTATATTTGATTGTATGTCTCGCGTTAAGAATCTTGTTTTGCGCGAGAGAGTAGTTTCGAAACGAAAAAAACAAAATGTCAATATATTTGACACCCAAGATAGCTTTCGTTTGAAAAAGTGTTTCGTACAGATTATTGGTAGCATGAACGAGCAAACGTCGATTTTAGTAAAATTGTTGCCAGCGAGTGCGCGTTCAACGTTTATTCGAATGTCCCAATTAAATGACACGTTGCAAATTGCACCGCGCAAATGTTTTGCAAAACAAACGGCGAACGAGATCGACTCCGCGATACACCAACTCGATATCGCTGCATCGAGACCGGGATTCGGTTCAGTTGTAACTCGATTCCATCGGGTCAACTTATGTTTCGTCATCGTCGGAATAAAATTACCGAAAGCCATCCTGGAAACAATGACCACGAGATCGATCAACGACAACGTCGTCGAGATACGAAAATCGAACCAATACGTCGGGGCTATCATAGGTGAGCCTAACCTCTTTTGACATTTCTCTCGCAATCGCAAGTGTCATTAATTACTATAAAATCTTTTAACTCAATTCGTGAGATTCTTTAAATTCTTCCAACCTTAAGATTAAAATTTTGACAACCTGTACTTATTCAAAACATTCATTTCACTGTCCAGAAATTTTAACGAATTCAGTTTTCACATGTAGAGAACGTAGAAGGGTTAAAATGATTCTTAAAAAGGGATTCAGATTTTTGGTGGCTTCTGTATTGGATAACTATTGACATTTACGAGAATTTACTGTGTTTACTAAAGTAACGATATTTTTAATATATTTTTCTTTCATATGAGTTTAGTATGATATATAAGTTAGTGTTGATATACATTTTGACATTCTTGATTCTCGTATTGATCCTCGTTTCGTTTCTCTCTTTGCTATACATGCGTCTGGACACTTCAATGAATGCTATGCCAATGCATCTCTGAATGAAACAAACATTTTTTCTCATCGTAAATCGCTTTAAGTTTTCACACGTAAGTTTATGCAAATCTGCACTCAGATTTATTTTTAAGTGCTACGATTAGTCCGTGGTAAAAGGAACGTGTAACCACAGTCTAGTATAATTTATAATATCCGCTCTTCCATAAAATTATAAATTACAAAACTTAATTGAATTTAACTCAATCTCGGTATTTTCAATGTACCTGGTGGACGGAAAATTGCTTGGTTTCAATTCGGTTTTCATTTGTGAAAATTTAAATGAAACTTTTATATTTTCTTCTTGTTATTTCTATTAATATTTTATTAATAAATTGTAACAGATATAATTGAGGGAGCCAGACATCGCACATAATTACCCTTCAAAAAAGATTCGAGAATAAAGTGTAGTAATAATAATTCCCCCTAAAATCGTACATTGACTGAACAAACATATTCAGTAGATTCTGTGCATACTGTTCGCGAGTATGCCTCAATAGTTCCAAGTAAAATGGAGTCGTAAACCAGCACAGTCCACTCAGGTCGGAGCAAAATCCCCGTTCAATTTCCAAAATCAGAAATTTCCAAAATCAGCAGATGTCTCGGCGAGCATGGCTCGTTTTCCGGCGAACCGGAAGCGGTGTTGCCCGCGAGTAGACCGTTTCCTCAGGGTGTAAGGTCGGAAAACAAAAAAAAAACAAACCAGGGAGCCGACAAAGAATGTCCGCTCTTTTCTCGGAAAAGAAATTTCACCTCCGCGAACGAAAAAGGGCGCGGGGTAAATTAAAAGCGTGGCTCGGGCAATTAGCTGGCGGACGACTAAGAGCGACATCACGGATCAAAATAGAAGAGGGTCGCCGCGCCGCACAGTGGGCAAAAACCGCCTTTTTCGATTCAAAATCAAAGAACTTTCGACGGGAATGAGGTAGAGCGATGAAATTTTTTTTAAATGAAAGCTGAAACTTTGTAGAATATGGGAAAAATAGGGAGATTACGGTACGAACGTTTTTTAACCTTGAGAAAATTCGTTAAAGTTGCACAATTTCAAGAAAGCGCCAGTAGAAATGACAGCGATACGTCAAGTGATGACGAGATGCGAAGTGCTTCATGTTTCGTAAGTAACTCAAAACGTTAAAATACTTCATTATTATTATTTTTATTGTGTTTTATATATGAGAATACGATATACTTTCAAACTAGTGTGTTATCAAGTCATTTTAACGAAAAAATTTCATTAATTTGTGTCACAAAAATCTATTTTTTTCAAAAACCAGAGGTCGTAGACAAATTTTGAAAACAGATTTGAAATCAGCGTGAAAAAATCTATGGGAAACGATATATAGCATGTTAAACAAAAATTTTCCGCGCGTATTAGCCACAAAAACAAAATTTTCTTGAAATTGTGCAACTTTAACGAATTTTCTCAGGGTTAAAAAACGTTCGTACCGTAATCTCTCTATTTTTCCCATATTCTACAAAGTTTCAGCTTTCATTTTAAAAAAATTTCATCGCTCTACCTCCATTCCTATCGAAAGTTCTTTGATTTTGAATCGAAAAAGGCCGTTTTTGATTGGTTGGGGCCGACGCACGCTGACGTTCGTCTTTATTCGAAAAATTCCAGCGTCCCTCGGCGGTTTCACGCTCGGCGTCTCGCTCGGATGGAATTCCAGCGCCGGCGAGGTGTTCAGGAATCACCTTGACGCCACCGCCGCCGAAATTGGACTGATCGGAGGCATCCTGAACGCGGGTGCCTTCGCCGGAGCCATACTAGCGCCGTTCCTCGTCAAATGGTGCACGCGAACGACCGCCATGTTCGGCACGATGCCTGTCCTCGCTGTCGGCTGGACTCTCATTTGCGTCGCTGGACAACAAGTAAGAAGGAACCCGATATCAACGTTGCCTCCTCCATATATCGGAACGATCCCCTCTCTCTCTCTCTCTCTCTCTCTCTTGAGGAAACTTCCCTCGTAACTCTCCGGGAAAGGATACAGTCGGATAACGGGCCAAAGAGTACCCCTTAAACGCGCACGCCGCTTCGGAAGTTTCGAAAAAAGGTTCGCTTTCTCGAAGAATCGCGTTCCTGCGCGCTGATAACGGCCGCCATAAATTTTGGAAATTGACGAAGTTGTAGCGGGTTCCGAGTACGTGATCTATAGCCTGCGAGGAGATAAACTGTGGCGTGGAATTCGTATTTTCTCCCAGTTTTGCGTGAAAATAATTTTAATTGAATCGGAGAACTTCGAACAACTATGCTGAGTCTGAATGGCCTGGGAAACAGATCTTTAGGAATTTTTTTCTCAAAAACTAGAAAACCTGCTCCGAGAAAGTTTTATACGTTTAAAAGTGTATGGTTCAGGCAGTCCGGACAATTTTTTTTATTTATAAATATTCAGCAATTACGAAGTTACAATTAATCTCCCGGGGGTCTTGTCAGAGAGCTGATTACCTGGTACTGATCGAAATAAAAATTTTTTAAAAGTATGGACGATGTTTCTCTGAATAATATATTTTTACGATAATTATAACTTATTTTTTCACGGAAAAAACGCCGAAAAAAGCGGTTTTTCTTTTTTCCTACTATGACGCACCACACGCAGGGGTTTGAAAAAAATTGAGCATAATACTTAGGACAATACCTAATTGCTAAATTAATTCTGTTCTAGTGTCTCTTAGCTTTCCATATGAAACCATTTTTTTTCCGATTTTTTTCGTGTTTTTCGATTTTTACAACCAGAGTTTGCAACGGAAAAATCTGAAAACGGCTCAAAGTATGTGGTTTGGTATCCGAAATGTGTCAGATTTTTGTTCAGAATTTTAAATTGTCATTAAATGGGAAAAATGGGCCAAAAACTGAATTTTCGTTTTTCCTCGATAACTACCCTTACAGATGAGCTATCGGGCTAAAACTTGGCTGAAAAGTATCTTTTTTTTTGTCTATCGAATGGCGCAAATTAGAATAAAATACCTTCCAGGGCAGATTTGACCCCCAAAACCGGCTATAGCCTTTGTTGAGAAAGGTATAGTTCATTCAGTATCCCATAATTTTTGTTATTTACAAATATTCAGTAATTACAAAGTTATATTTAATCTCCCAGGGGTCTTGTAGAAAAGCTGATAGCGACTGTTGCCTAGTACCAAAGGGAATGGAATTTTTAAAAAAATGGAGAACGACTGTTCCTTTAAAAACGGAGGAGACTTGTTTTTGAGGTTGAATTGACTCGCAAGGTGCTCGGGGTTTCTTTAAATCGCAGGCGATCCTGCTGATGATCGGTCGAGCGATCTGCGGCGTCACATCCGGCGTGTTCTGCGTTCTGACGCCGCTCTACGTGGCCGAGGTTGCCGACAAAAAGATCCGTGGATGTCTGCTGTCGTTTTTCCAAGTTTTCATCAACCTCGGCATCATGTACGCTTTCCTGGTGGCTCACGTGATCGGCGAACAGGAGACCGTGTGGAAGTAAGACCGTAATTGAAATCGCCGCGAGCGGAGCAGATTCGTATCTTTCGGAAGTTGGAACCGTGTCCTTAAACCCGACGGGAACAGATTACCGTCCGCGCGGTGCTTTATTTTAAATAATTCATGAATCCAGCCGCGCGACCTTTCCATTAATATTAACTGCAATTCCTGCAAGCTTCAATTAAAATCAATTCTTCTGATCGAACAAGATTGAAAATTTTCATTTAAAAATTTCTGTAATTCTTGTCTTGCGTCGTAGTTCATGTTTTACAATTTAACCCTTTGCACTCCGAAACATTCTGGCAGAAATGTACAAATCCTCGTATTATTTAGTATAATTTTGGAACCAAGTAACGTATTATAATGATATTGGACTTATATGAATTGGTTGACATCGAGGAATATACAGGGTGAATTCGATAAAGCAGGATACCTAAATATCTCCGTTACTTTTCGTTGTACAAAAAAACTTCATAGGACAAAGTTACACTGTTTGAAGGGCCACATATAACGGTGTAAGGGAAAAAAAATTTCAAGATCATTTTTATGAGATTTCAAGGTTATCGATGTTTTTTTTAAATGGAATGATATATTTTCGTTAACGTAATGTTGTAGCTGACAAAATAACGAATTCATGCATGTAACACAATATGACCTTCAAATGACCTTCAACCCAGAAAACGGTATAAATAAAATTCAACGTGTAAGATTCATTTAATGTATTTCTGTTACGCCAAATGTTCAAAAATATTCCGTTGAGCTGCTATACATTCAAATGTATCGCAATACACAACATAATAACAGATTCGGTGTTGACAGGAGGACAATTATGATATACCTTCACCTATACGTTCGTACAGAATCGTGTTTATCCACTACTAATTACTGAGAAGACCTTCTTGCTATCAGATTTCCACAGTTTCTAAGATTTCTCGATCAGTTTATCGATGAACGTTTCACAATGCGTTACTCGAAGGAAGATAAGATTGATATGATTTTTATTTATGGAGAAAGTCGACAGTGTTTAAGAGAAGCCGTGCAGTTGTACAAGGACCGATTTCCTAATCGTAATTGTCCATCAGTTTCCGTTTACTCCAATTTGATAAATAAATTCCGTGAAACTGGTAGTGTCGAAAATAAAAAACGTACAAAGGTGAGGACTGTAAGGAATGAAGCAAACACAATTAATGTTCTGGCAGCAGTGAATGCAAACCCTCATGCTAGTACGAGGCAAATCGCACGGGGAAGTGGCATTAGTCAAAAATGTGTAGTGCAAATACTCCAGGAACACAAATTTCACCCCTATCACCTATCAATTCATCAAGAACTTCATGGTAGAGACTTTGTAAATCGTGTAAACTTTTGCCAGTGGGGATTGAGACAATTGATAAACGATACAGCATTTTTTAATCAAGTATTATTTACTAGTAACAGAAATACATCAAATGAATCTTACACGTTGAATTTTATTTATACCATTTTTCTGGGTTGCAGGTCATTTGAAGGTCATATTGTGTTACATGCATGAATTCGTTATTTTGTCAGCTACAACATTACGTTAACGAAAATATATCATTCCATTTAAAAAAACATCGACAACCTTGAAATCTCATAAAAATGACCTTGAAAATTTTTTTCCCTTACACCGTTATATGTGGCCCTTCAAACAGTGTTACTTTGTCCTACGAAGTTTTTTTGTACAACGAAAAGTAACGGAGATATTTAGGTGTCCTGTTTTATCGAATTCACCCTGTATATTTGCAAAAAAATCAATATTTTATTTAAAGTTGCGCTGGAATAAATTAATTCCCTGTAATCGCTAATAAACTTTAATGTCCCCTGAGAGGGGACAGCGGAGTGCAAAGGGTTAAAAAGGAGATCATTTTTGTCTTATGTCATAGTTAATTTTTTAGGAATTGAATGGGGAGATAATTTCTATAAAATCGGTTGCAATTTGTTTAAGCGACGGTCGTTGTACATTCGAGTGTGTGCTCGAACAATATTCCCTGTTCGTGCACCCGGGCAATAAGTATGAAATCGCAGAAACGTATCACATAAATTGGCCGAGTTTCATTCGCGGTCTCGTATTCGACAGATTTTTAAAGCACAACTTGCGAGATGTTGATAACGTTTCTGCTCTCGTGTTCCGGCCCGTTCCGAATCGTTTTGAATATCTCGGGGGAACAGTGTGTAAATCAATTCTTTCCCGTGAAGGTACAGCTCAATTTGCGGGATCGCGTGCTTCTCGATCGGGCTCGCGAAATTACTGCCCGAAAGTCCCTTCTACTATTTGTCGAGGAACGACGAGATCAATGCGGAGAAATCATTGAGATGGTATCGGGGCGACACCAGCGATATCGAGCACGAAGTCAGCGAGATGAAGCGATTGGTTCGCATGACTCAGCCGAAAAAGGTAAAATTGTATCGAGACATTTTATCCGATTCTATTACTGCCAAAAGTGAGTCCTTTCTCGATAATTTCATACTTCAGCCGTTGGTCGTTCGAAACGTCACAATAGTAATCGGATAAGTGTCTGCAAGAAGGGCTAAAAAATTTTCCAAAATTGATTTTTCGCGTAGCGATGAATCGTGAAAAGGACTGAAATCTTTATGCAAAAAACAGAATCCGAATAAAAATCATTCCTTCAACGCTTAACAAGAATTGAAAATGCTGTACAAATATTTTTAAATTAAACTGAATATATCTTTATGTAAAATAGAATGCATCGTTTTCAGGAAAAAGGAAATAAGTACAGATATATTTCTGAATCAATTAAAAACTTAAGCTTAATTATTAAAAACTACTGGTTGTTTACGTTCGTAACAATGGACTCGCGAGAAATTCCTATTTTCACTGCCATGGTCTCATTGCGGCAAGCGATGGTGGTCCCGTAACAACGAAACCGGTGGGTTGTGGAATTTGCAAAAATAAACAGCACTGTGACTGTGCGGCCTGTCTTCGGACGGAACTCTCATTGTAAGTCACTGAGTGACAGACAAGACTATTGTGACGGGGTACAATGAGTTAAAGAGGGGTATAAGTTAAGCACAAACATTGAGTTTCTTTATCTAGTGACAGCAATGTCATTCATCAAACAACCATAGATGGCAATTCCGTACCCGTTTATAATTAGACTGCAAATTTTCCTGCTGAATTAAAGTTCATGAATTGCAAGAAGCAAAATAGCAATTTATTTCTATTCTTAAAACTTTTAATGAATTAAGAATAGCATAACAGTACTTTCAAATATTGTTATTTTTCGTATTTAATTTACTTGCTTCGTAAATGCATAAAATTTCCGTTCTATTTATTTACTATTTTACTATTTTCTATATTAGGTTATTAAATTACTTTTGAAAACTTTTACTCATAAATGCATAATTTTTTTGATGATTGTTGCTTTTCCAAGGCATTCGCTGTTGGCAAAGTGAAAGTTCATGATAGAAAATATGGTCGTTAATATAATCTATTTCTTTCATGCTATTCACAACATATCGTTCCTTCGTTATACTAAAATTTTCTTTTGAAAATCGGAAATACAAATAACCACGCAACGGAGAAATGAGAATACCAATAAAATCCGTTCGGAACCGTTTCAATTGTATTCAGAGGAACAAATACACAATTTTGCTTGCATCATTTAAATAAAATCCGATACGATCGAAAATCCGCGAAATAAACGCTAATATTTACAATCTGTTTCAATATTTTAAGCTGTATAATGCGCCAATGTTTCCGAATTGATGGAAATATACCATCCGCGTTATGAGGACAAAATTTATGCAAAAACTTCTGCCCAAATCTTAAATCGATAAGTCAAAAATATTATTAACATTATCAATTTTCTTCTTCTAGGAATTAAAAAAAAAATTCTAATCACTGCAACTGTGAAATAAATTTTAGTGCAAGGGTTTAATTTTATGGGAATTTTCGAGATAGCTGTCGGGCCAGAAATTAAATAAATTAAATGTGAAATAAATTTTATGGGAATTTTCGAGATAGCTGTCGGGCCAGAAATTAAATAAATTAAATGTTTAACACTAGATTGCCTAAGCAAGTCATTTTGACTGCTTTAAATTATTTTTTTTCGAACTGAAATACATTTTTTTTATTGCTAATACTTATTAATAACTTGTTATATGACTGTAAGTGATATAAAATATATTAAAAATTACTGTTAAACAAATTTCTTTGCGCATTAGTTATTTTTTCACAATGAAGTCATGTTGACTGCTTTCAGGCAATATAGGTACAGTGAGTAACGAAAGTATTCGAACGCCCTTTAAATCAGTATAACTTTTTTTTTAAGTGAATCAAACGATCTGACTTTTTTGAGGAGTTAGAAGAATTGGTTTTCCAAATGATGTGTTAAAAAGATTTTGAAAAAATTACAATTGGTAAGAATTACATGAGAAAATAAAAATGGCACTTTTCACAATTTTTTTATTTGAGCCTGTAATGAAAATTTAAAATATGCGTTTTGTAGATCTCTGTTAGTTATACACGTACTGAAAATTTCATCGAAATCGGTCAACGTTGCAATGAACTACAAACGTTTCAAAATGAGAGTTTAAGGGTGAAAGTCGCAGATTTTTTATCTTGCCAGGGAATTTCGCCCTTATGTAATCATCTTTAAACGTTTGTATCTCATGACAACGTTAACCGATTTCAATGAAATGTTCAGTATGTATATAACTAACATATATCTACAAAACGCATATTTTAAATTTTCACTACAGGTTCAAATAAAAAAGTTGTGAAAAGTGCCATTTTTATTTTCTCATGTAATTCTTACCAATTGCAATTTTTTCAAAATCTTTTTTACACATCATTTGGAAAACCAATTCTTCTAACTCCTCAAAAAAGTCAGGTCGTTTGATTCACTTAAAAAAAGAAAGTTATACTGATTTAAAGGGCGTTCGAATACTTTCGTTACTCACTGTATATACTAAGCTCCCGTCTTTCTAGTGTTAATAAATTTTAGTGCAAGGGTTTAATTTTATGGGAACTTTCGAGATGGCTGTGAGGTGAGAATGTCAAATAAATTTGGCAAATTGATTTCAGTCGTGCTTCAAGCTGATAAAAAATCGCCGAGTCCTGAGGTCGTTCGTGGCTTGTCTGGGAGTGGTATTGGGTCATCAGTTGAGCAGCGTGAATGTGATGATCTTCTACGCTTTGACGCTCTTCAACACCATCGGATCCGGCGAGCTAACCGGAAGCGAGCAGACGTTGCTCGTCGCCGGCGTTCAAATATTGGCGTCTCTCGTCGCCACGTTTCTCGTCGACATGCTTGGACGTCGAATTCTGCTCGCCGTGTCCACCTTGCTCATGGGATTGTTCCTGATACTGTTAGGTAAACAGCTTTCTGTCTGTTGATGCACGATCCAACGAGATCGATGCTGTTTCGCGACACTCTACACCGTAGAAACGATTTCTCTTGTCAGCTGCGACACTAAACTCCTCACGATTTAATGACAGCCATTGATGGATCCATTCAAATCCTTGCGAATCAATCATTTTCTCAACGTCGGCCTTCTTGTTGGCTCGAATTATTCGATTTTATGCATTTATAATAAAAAAAGAAAAATTGGTAAATACGAAACAGTGGCAATAGTCGCACAATTGTACTATTGCAATATTCACGATTTATCCAAACTGTTAAGAGAACAAATACGTTTTTATTTTATAGTAAAAATGAAGAAAATTATTAAAATTTTATTTTTAAATATTTCCTACCTCAACTGACCTCGGATCTTTCTGCAAATTTTTATATTTTGTAAACGAACTGCATTAAGGTACAGTAGAATTACAAATAATTATACTTCCAAAATGATTAATATCTGTAAATTGTTTTGAGCTGAAGTTCCAAAAGAGTTTATTTCTTGCAGTTGAAATGTGAAATGTGTTTTTAATTTGCAAAGCTTCGTTAATTTAGGATTTCGTAGGAAAATTCTGTTTGTCTACAATAGCAATCATACATGTAAATACCGTAATTGTAAATGTCTACAAATCGTAACCATTATCACGCAGTTTAACATGGTTCGAAATGCAATTCACGCGAAAGCAATCAATTTGCGTCGCGAATTCGATGGCTTAGTATAATTACTATTCACTTTGAATTAATTGTACTAATACATCAGCAATTATTTCATCGAATTTTCCATCGCAATTAATTGTCCCCGCGGTACTTCTACAAATTTGATACGCCCCGTAATTTCCTCCATTTAGTATTTAGTTGCGTCAACGATTATTCAATCATAATTTTAAAAAATTATTCATCATTTAATTTTCTTTCCTCTCTCAAACATTAAACAATTTTTCGATAGAACTTTAAATGTACATCTTAGTGTGATATAAATTTTTCAATTAAATTATTTTTTGAGGTGCAGCATTTCGTATACAGGTCAGGAAACACTCGGTATAGGTCGAATACGGAGAACTCGGGTATAGCTGTGTTTGTTTATTTGCGTCTGACAAAATTTCGAAGGAAACGATCGACTCGTTTATTCGATGTATCTCCTAATCCAGACGTAACTCGAACCTGGCTTCGATCCAGCTTAAAATACGAGCTCTTCCGCAATACTTCCGGCGCATGCTACATAACACACATCGCGACGTCAAAATAGACCATATATCAATCGGTAGTTCGAACGCTTATTGGGAACTTCAAGTGACAAATAAATTTCAGTTCCAAGGCTTGCATATGTACCATTAAACATTATAAACATCCAAGCAAATTTTCATTAAAATTTGCTACATTTCAATTTCATTAAAAATGACATTTATTAACATTTTCAGTGGAAATCTTCAAATTGGAGCTACAGATTGGGAAATATTTATTTTCTGGACACTAGAAAATCTCATTTTTAAGATTTCCACTGAAATACCGATATCTTGTGAAACGAGTGCCATTGCATAGCTGCCTGTATTAACGGGCCCCACAATTGGCCACTTTACATAGCTCATTCGGTACTATGCGTCCGTCAGAAGATGGCAGTGATTCCGACAGTGAAGAGTAGGGGGATCTGTCCCACTCGTGAACCCACTCTTACGCTTAGGTTAGGTTAGAGGGGAACGGTCGACGTAGGGGCTCAGCGTCACCTGGAGTTGCCAGATCAAGACTTGTTCCCCCACTCTAATTTCCCCTTCTACTCCGCTGCTCCCCACGCTTGGGGCCCGGTCACGTGACGCGTCTCTGTCGCGCGTACTCCGGTACTGGCAGAGAGGGGGTAACGTTTTCCCCTCAGTTCGTGCTCCCTCCCCTCATCTGACAACACCGCATCGCTTTGATCTACTCACACTCAATACCTACGCTTTGCTGTCTTCGTCAAGCGATTCGACCAATAACTGAAGACGCGTAGCGCGGAGTGGGGGTGTCACGTGGTACCTAAAATTTTCTCACTGACGCATAGCACATACAGTCGAGTCGGAAAGTAAGTTAACATTTGGTGATATGTAGGCAATGAATATGATGAATAAAATCAAGTTATTGTATTGATTTTATTTAGGAGGTGTAAGGAAATAAACAAATATGTTAGTAGAACATATATTATCATTATTAAAGATTAAAGACATGTCATATTCATTTGCCTGCATACACCAGTCGTTAACTTACTTTCCGACTCGACTGTATTAGCCCGGGGTATCGGGGCAAAAAGGTGACAATATTCTTCGGCGGTTCGCAGGCTGGTTCTTCAGCTTGCGGGACGAGGACCCGGAGTACGAGGAGATCTACTCGTGGATGTCGCCAGCTTGGATCATCCTTTTCTTCGGGGCGTTCAATATCGGCCTAGGACCAATCTCCTGGTCGCTATTAGGCGACGTGCTGCCGCTCGAAGTCAGGCTCCCGGTTGCAGCTGGCGTCGTCAGCCTCGGCTGGCTAGTGTCCCTGATCGCCACGTTGACATTCGACGAAATGATCATTGCCCTCGGCACCACCAAAGCAATGTGGCTCTCCGCCGGTATATGCTGGCTCACCACCCTATTCTGCGCCATCGTGGTCAAGGACAGCACCGGCAAGAGCCTGATCGAGGTCCAGGAGGAGCACTTCGGTCAAGAGTCCGACAGAGCTATAGAGGGGACCTGATAGGCTACTTGTGGACTCGCAATCACAATTGGACGTCCCGGGGACTTCGGTTAATTGTATCGGATTGAGATCCCTCTAGCGTATCCACGGTAACGATCGCAATTAATTCGATTGGTTTTAAACGTCTGGTACTTTCTGTCAGGTCTTTCGCAGACGAATCGTCCGATTTGTAATGTTAAACACAGGCAGCACAGCAGAGTTACGATTCCGGTCAAATCATTTCTTTTTGTGTGTATAATTGTATTGTTGTAGCAACAAATATGTACAAATCTGTACACACACAAGAGATTGTACGCGTACACACAATTATATTCGATAGAAATTTTTTAATTTTACAATATCATCCTACACACTAGAAAACTTATAACTGATACGAGAAATTAATTATACATTAAATTAAACAATTTAGTACGTTAAAACGTTCACATTAAACAATAAAATGAAATCAGAATTTATATACTTTCACTGTGGATATTTTTAGTGTATTAACACACGATTTCTTGTTTAACGGAATAATGTTATTGCTTGCAAACTTTTGGACAGTAGTGTGGATTTTTCCTTGTTTAATCATTTCGATCGATCGAAAACAAGTTATAACTATTGTTAAATTATTTTAATCTTAATCTTAGTCCACAATTTTCTGAGAATTCTTCTAATTAAGATAGGCGATTTAATTCGTTGGGAGGACATTTTTATGGCCCTTACACAGCAACATTTTTCATCTTTTTCTAAATATTCCTGCCTTTCATCGTCCTTCCCGTGGAATTGTTTGGAATATATCCCGCATATCCGCGCTGTCAAAATACCGAAAACTCTGCGGGTACACAGAGGAGGGTTTTAATGGAAACTATGGCGTGAATGGTCTCCAGCGTTTTTACTTCTCCTAGTTGAATCGTGAACCGGAAACCGCAAAAATTGACGGGATTACGTATCATTGTTTCAAACGGCATTCAATCGTAAACCTTCCGAGCAAATATTTGCTTGTTTACTCCGAAATGCGACGAGTCCATTGCCGGATTTTTCTCCCCGGTTTTAACAGACACGCTTCGCGTTTCCGCTTATCTTTCGATTTTTCAATCGAATGGCTGTGGCGTGCGGGCAGTTGCGGTTACCATAAAAAAAATTTATTTACAAAAAAAAAAATGATGACAACAAGAATTCACGACGTTCACGCGGTTTCACACAACGCCACGAAATTTTCGATTAGAGAGAAACGGTTGGTTCAGAAAGTTATTTAAATTAAACATTTCCTTAAAATGTTAAATCATTAATATTGCTCTTAGTTAACTCATCGATTGAACCTTTTTTGATAATTAGTTTGATTTATTTTATGGCCATAAAGTTTTACCAATGGACAAATGTAAAATATCTTTTATATTTAACAGAATTTTAATGTGCATGATCGATTAGCATGAGGGCTTCCCCACGTGTCGAAATTATCAACCGTGAATCATATTAATTTCAAGTGTTAGCAAACGGGAACCACTCATGTTACAAAAATATTTATGACAAAACGTTTCAGTCTCTGTTATTTAGTAGTATTATTAGACTGAGGATGTTTACACACTAATGGCATCTACAAATGTTTAAAATTCGAGCAAACATTTGAGGGAAGGTTAAGGACATTTCTATTTTGTTTTCACTTTAATTTATTTTTATTTCTTATTTATAAGATGAAAAATCTTTTGATCCATAAAAATAGAAATCAGCGTTGTTTAAAACACAAATTGAAATATAATTTCACCAACAAGTAATTTTTACTTGTTATGCGTGCCATCAGCAACCATTTCCCCGAGGAACAAAATGGCTACCGTCATAAATGGCTTCGCACCAACCCTGCGTCTTCGAGCGAGAAGTTCACGACCAAACGAAGCGTGGAAAAGTAAACAGCGAAGTTGTATGCCGGAACATTATACTAATTCTTCGTGTAGCCTAATGATTTTTGCTGGATATTAAATGGAACGCGCGCATTCGTTGGCGTCCCGCCAAAATACGGCCAACGAAGATTCGCAGACGTATTTTGTTTCGGTCTTGATATATCGCGAGCAGATGCATCCGCGTCTTCTCGTGCAACCTTTTGGCAAAAATAACACAACGAGCCCGATCGGCCGAGTCGAAGAACGATTTCATTAAGAACACCGTTTATATTTCTGTCACGGAATGCAATGGCGACAATAAAAATACTCGGCCCGGTCTGAAATTGGACCGACTCTTAATGCGGAACCGTTAATACAGATCCGGCGTCGTGCGTTCCTTTATTCTATTACTGGACACGGTGCATGTTATGCGTGCATAACGTCCGCGAACATGGAGAAATCGATAAGGCCGCGGATTTAATGAAAGTTTATCGACGTTACCGTTCGACTATTAACAGACCAATATTCATAAATAATACCAGTGACCCCTCGCAGCTATAAATTAAAGTACAAAACACTTGATTTTACATATCCTATAACCGTATGTTTTTCACGCACAATTTATGCATTTGTGAGATGTATAAATTTACAGAATATACAGGGTGTCCCACATAAATGATAACACCTAAATATCTTTCGTATTTACAGTCGTATCAGAAAACTTCAGAGGACAAAGTGACACTATTGCAGTAGGCCATTTTAGTGGTGAAGAAAAAAATTTTTTATGTCCTGTTTTTTAATGAAATTTCAAGGTCACCGATGTTTTTTTAAATGGAATAGTATATTTTTTTTACGATAGCATGATACACAATAAGAAACTGAATTTAGTGGATACCAACTTTTTGACCTTGAAATGACCTTGAGCAAGACTAATCATGTTGAAGCGGATGAAATGTGGAAGTTGTTTTTATAGTAAATTGAATTTTTATGTTTACAAGGATGGATTTAAATAGAATTTTTATAGTAAATTGAATTTTAAAATTTATTAAAATGAGTTGAAATAGAATTTTTTATAATAAATTGAATTTTAAAATTTATTAAAATGAGTTTAAATAGAATTTTTATAGTAAATTGAATTTTTAAATTTATTATCCACATTTCATCCGCTTCAACATGATTATTCTTGCTCAAGGTCATTTCAAGGTCAAAAAGTTGGTATCCACTAAATTCAGTTTTTTATTGTCTATCATGCTATCGCAAAAAAAAATATACTATTCCATTTAAAAAAACATCGGTGACCTTGAAATTTCATTAAAAAACACGACATAAAAAATTTTTTTCTTCATCATTATATTGCCCCCCTGCAATAGTGTCACTTTGTCCTCTGAAGTTTTCTGATAGGACTGTAAATACGAAAGATATTTAGGTGTTATCATTTATGTGGGACACCCTGTATATAGAAATGTATGCATCAACAAAATTAATTGTATTTCTATTTTATGTTAATTCAGGCAAGCCTGCACACAGGTAAAAAGATTTTTTAAATATTTTTAATACATTATAAATGGACTGTGAGTACGCATTTATGAGACGTAAAAATTTATAGAATATATAGAAATGTATGCATTAACAAAATTAATTGTAATTCTATATTATTTTGATGAAGGGAAGCCTGCACATAGGTAAAAAAATTTTTAAATATTTTTAATACATTGTAAATAAACTGCGTGTACGCATTTATGAGATATACAAATTTATGGAATATATAGAAATGTGTATATTAACAAAATTAATTGTATTTCTATTTGATTTTAATTCAGGCAAGCCTGCACACAGGTAAAAAGATTTTTTAAATATTTTTAATACATTATAAATGAACTGTGAGTACGCATTTATGAGACGTAAAAATTTATAGAATATATAGAAATGTATGCATTAACAAAATTAATTGTAATTCTATATTATTTTGATGAAGGGAAGCCTGCACATAGGTAAAAAAATTTTTAAATATTTTTAATACATTGTAAATAAACTGCGAGTACGCATTTATGAGATATACAAATTTATGGAATATATAGAAATGTGTATATTAACAAAATTAATTGTATTTCTATTTGATTTTAATTCAGGCAAGCCTGCACATAGGTAAAAGAAATTTTTAAATGTTTTTAATATATTATAAATAAACTGCGTTTACGAGATGTACAAATTTATGGAATATATAGAAAAGTATTTATTGACAAACTTGTGTTTTTATTTCGTTTTAATTGTTGCGATGTACACATAAAAATGAAAAAGAGACTATTTATTTTATTACATGCTTTCGGAGGTTAACTAAAAATAATTTCCCTAATTTTGCGAGGTAGGAAGTCCACGGTTCATTAGCGGCTCGTCGGGAGAGGTGTGTCGCGTTTATTACTGGGGCGAAAAGTGCTAATAATTATCATGTACATCGCCGTTTAGCGACAAAACGAGCGTCCTACGTCTTAATCGAGCAGAAATGTGGTTATTTAGGCAAATCAGACCGAGCCGGAATATTAAGTTTCGCCGTTTCCGACGGCGGTGGCACGCGCGATACGATCACATTTTCCAGGATGTCTTGTGTAAAATTGCGGAACTTCGCTCGTAAAATTAATGCCGCGAACGCAGCCATTGTGTCTACCTGAGAATTAGGATTCCTGGGGACAGCGTGCACGATTCGGCCGGGGAACTTTGCCTTTGAAATTCCCGAGGCCGTGTAATTAAGAATACCTGTATTTGTTGCCGCGGAAGTGGCGCCTAACTTGCTGATAATGATAGCTTGACGGTACCTGTGACCACTAGTCTGCGGATCCTTATGCAAAATACAAATTTTATGCCTAAATTGCATCAAACTGGAATGAAATAACAATTTTCTATCTAAATCGGACAAGCCAAAATACGGGGGATCTCCTAATCAGTGATCTCCTGGGATCGAAACCTGGATTTTCAGAAATTTCTCGCCAAAATCTACAGGATTGCATAAAAAGAAGTTAAAAATTTCTGATTTCTCGAAGTGAAGTTTGACCCTTAAAGCCAATTATAACACAACAATCAGTGAAATCATTTAATTACAAAAGAACACATACACGAAATGATCGAAAAGTAAAAGAGATGGAAAGAATAATCTTCGATAGTTGTAATAAACAATTTTGAACTTTCAACACAAGAATCGGTGAAGAACAATTCCCATGTTTGTGCAACAGCTGTCATACAAGGATATCAATAACACATTATCGTAAAACGTAACGAAGAAAGCGGGAAACGCAATATCGCATAGAATCTTTCGTCGACCCCATTTCCTCGAGACATAAATCATTGTTGTAGCAAGGCAAAAATCCTAAATAGCTTGTAATCAAGAAACCGCACCGCTAAAAATACGAGAGCGGTCCCTAATGACCGAAACAGTTGATGTGCCTTTAACCGTTCGAGGAAGAAAACGCATTAAGCAATTTTGCTTTTGTATTTGTTCTTGCAGCTACCGCATGTTATTTACGATATAATTAAACGTGACGTGCCTTCTCGTTATTGTTGAGAATAGTGTGTGACTCGGCTATTAAATTATTCTAAAATATATAATACACTGCAATATAGAAAACACAATGATATCGATACGTTAAAATTTGTCTAAAATGTACGTACGAGAGTAACATAATACATAATTAAATATAAAAACATAAAATAAATATTACCACCTCAATCGAATGAGACAACCTTCTAATTTTTTTAATAGAACTTTTTTTGTCATTTTCCTCTAGAATTTCCAATCAAAAATAAACAAAAATGGTTGATGTATAGTTCCTGTCGTAGTTTGTACGTTCATCTTCGACGCGCAATAAATTATTATTAGATTTGTTTTCGAACCTCGCTGCTAAATGGGTTGCATACTGTCTCTAATTGCATTTGCAGAACCACGTGGCTGATTTACGTTCATGTCACTGAATCTTCAGGTAGTTCAACGTAAACAGAAATGGTGCAAAATCGAAGATTTCGTAAAATAATAATATTCTTTCGATGTATAAAATACTGAATAGGATGGTGAAATTCGACTTTCGAGGTTCAGCTTTTTGATTTCCCCGGGGTGTAGAATGTCCCAGTAAACGAAGGAAATTAATCACTGGAACGGCGTCGCATCGATTCAACGACAAATTCCGCGTTAATTGAACACCGCGGCGCGATATCGACGCGAACGAACCGAACGTGTGACGATTAAGAACAGCAATTACCGGTAAGAATTTATCAATTTCCGACAGATAGATAGACATTTAATAAACTACCATCGAGCATCGCCGTCCTCGACGTTCCGCGACGCCGTTATAAATGTCAAAATCGACTTTTAAAAGCATCCTCGATCCATCCGGCGCTGGAACTCCTTTGAATATGCGTACAAATTCTAAAGCACTACGTCGCTGGAAATTCTTTGAATAAGCGCACAAAGTTTAAAGCACTACGCCGCTGGCACGTAATGAAAAAATAAAAAAAGGGACCCCGTTCGGCCCGTCCGGCCCGGCCCGGCCCGGTCGGCCAGCGCTCGCCAGGATTTTTCCATTTATATTCGCATTTCATAAACTCCATCAATAATATTTATCCGACGATGAATGAACTGGACCGGCAACCACGGAAAAACGGAAACAGCTTTGAAGAACACGAGACGCCCGGGAATAAGCGTGTTGCGACAACAACGAATTGTCGATTTATTGTGGCTTTCAACGAGGAATTGCAACCGGTAATTTTGTGTGCTTAATCAACAAAACGTGAACGGAATGTTCACCGAACAAAAAATTTCAAGAACCACCAACTCAGCTTACACAAATGTCCAGCCTGTTGAGATTCACGCAAATTATGGATTTACAGAAATTAATGCATCAAGGATGGAAGCCAATTGTAAATATATTGGTCTTAATAAAATATAACGTGTTCAATGAAATACAGTGTAACTGATGAAATCTGTATTGAGACAAAAAATGTAAAAATCACACAGCTGGGTTTATACATTTCTAGACTGTTAATATTTATGCAGGTTGTGGATTTTTGCAAATTAATTTATAAAGAATGGAAATACGATTTTTTTATGTCATTGGATTGTTAATCTAGGACTTCAGGATTAAGAAAAAGATTTATTTTTGTAATCTCCAGTTTCTAAGATATTGAGAGAAATATAGGTTTGACCCGTAGCTCTAGGGGTTGTTTTCACCCCATCAACATGGAGGATCGCTGATAAAAAGGAGTAAAATATTTTTCGAAGATTAGAATACAGAGTGAAAACATTTTTCTAAGAGCCATGTTCCATGTAAATTTTCTCCGCCCCTGAATATTACAAAGTACAAATCATGTTGACTTTAATTTTTGCTTTAATAATGTTGGATCAACTACACCATTCTGAAACTTTGACGAATAAAAATAAAATAGAACAGTGTTCGCCCTGAAGTTTTAGGCAGGTGTTACTCTGATCATAGTTTTTGAAATCCCTCAATTACATTTTTCTATCATGAGTGAAAATTTTAGACAATACACACGAAATGAAACGAATGGTTGCATTTTATTTTGCTTTTGAATTTGTTAGAATTTAGTACGTAGTTCCGCAGAAAAAAGCTTGTAAAGGTAAGTGATTTCACCCCGTTTCCTTTAAGAGGGGGTATAAAGACTTGAAACTTTCGAAAATGGTCTTTCAGACGAACATACACTATTCTGTAAACATAGACACTAAAATTGATACTGAAGGCGATCGCCCATGCTTATCCTGCGGGACCCTTTAAACCTCACGTGCATGGACCAAGAGATTTCTTACTAGGGCACAAAACTCAATCTTCTGTTACATTCTTATCAATAAAAAACTCGGAAAATTTTTAAGAAAAATCTTCACAATAATTCTTTTAATTGTTGGTCAAACAATAGAGCGTGTAAAATAAAACCTGATTGAAATTTGAATTTTAGTTATAACTCAACATGCTAAGGGGGGAGATTCAAATAAATAGTCAAAAAGAGACTGAAATAGAAAGGCTTACAAAAATTTTCTGAACTTTCCAGTATACTGTTGTACACGTTCCTCGACATATAACACATTTTCCACAGTTTCACGTTGAACTACACGCCAATTTAGGAAAAAGTCTCTGCAAAAAATGAGCATGAAACAATACAAAAAAAAAAAAATGTTTCCTGAATCTACAACCGTGAACACTGATATAGTAAAAATTGCAGGAAATTTACCTAAGCCTTTCTGTTCTAAAAAATGTTTCCTGAATCTACAACCGTGAACACTGATATAGTAAAAATTTCAGGAAATTTACCTAAGCCTTTCTGTTCTAAAAAAAAGTGTCTAAAAGTTACAATATTTTTGGCAATTCACTCGAGTCCCTCACCCTAAAATTTTGAATAAAGTGTAATAGAAACGCGCCTGAAGCTTTAGATTGACTCGATCGTTAGTGAAGATAGCTAAAACGAAAAAAAAGAGGGTAGTTTAAGGGTCGTTCACAGGGAAATAAAATTCCCCGTTAATTCAGCGTGTGCGGCGTATCACGCGCGCAGCTCGAAGCGATTCGCATCTCGCTGTCTACACGCGCGTTATTTACCCTCCTCGAAGCCTCATGAATTTATCGAATCGCCCCGGTGGCCAACGTGCCTCGAATTTTTCCCCCTCGGCCGTCGCGACCCGCCATTTTATTCAACCATCCCCGGGCAGAAGCAGCAAGGCTCTCGCCTGTTCTCGTCGTTTGTTTTCCAAGGTGGCGGATTTTAATGCGTATCCGGATGCGCCACTTTATCCCGTCCCGCAGTTGACTTAACCCTTATGTGGGCAACCAAACTTTTCACGGTTGTTGGGTAACCGGGGTACCCGGGTACCCCGAGCGTTCGGTGCCGATATATAAAAAATAAAGTGACAATTTTACTTTCATGCTTTCCCATAACTTTTAGTTTTCTTTTCTATGGTATACTAAGTATTGTTTTAAAAAGTTTAAGTGAAGCAACTGCTTCAAAAAATAGTATAACTCAATGCTAAGATCAAACTTTTATGCTATTCGTATGTGGACGTACGGTATTTGACTCTTCGACTTACACAACAGTACAACAGTATTCAACTTTATTTGGTCACAACCAAAATGTTACAATATATTCGTATGTGCCAAAAAAAAAAAAGAAAAGTTTGTTGTATTACTATCCACAATGCACAATGATAACGTTGTTTCTGGGCCAAAGAGGAAACCAGAAATAGTCCATTTCTATAATAAAACAAAATCTGGTGTCGACATGATGGATCAAATTTTGAGACGATACAGTACACAAAGACGTACTAACAGATGGCCATTAGCATTTTTTTTTTTACATAATTGACATTGCTGCTCTTGCCTTATACATCATATATATTTCTAATAACGATATGTTGCCTAACTAAATCCAATAATCGCCGAATATTTTTACGCCAAGTGGGAGAGGAACTTTGTCTTCCAATAATTGGAAGTCGATCAACCAATGTTCAAGTGACGAGACATTTCTCTTGTAAATTAGCAATAGAAAGCATGCTGCATAAGTCACCAACAATGACCGACGTTCCTTCAACTTCAGGCACTGTACATCAACGAGATAAAACTGGACGAAAAAGTGTTGTAGGCTCATGTTCTATATACCAAGCTGACCCTGATAGAAAACGTAGAAAGACACGAAAATATTGTCAAAACTGTATAAAACCAGTTTTCCGACGAACACGCAAATACTCTGACAGTTTGTAAAAATTGTCCTATTATTGGTTAATAATAGTAACTATACTAATAAATAAATAATACCAACTGAAAAAATTTGTGTGTTGTATGATTGTGTTGTAAAACTTCCCTGCATAAGCATCCAACTACACTTTCTATGTATGGGTACCCCAACCGTATAAATAAGATTGAAGCCCTATTATTTAATATGTTTTGCATCAATTTTAATTCCGTAACCATAAATCGACAGAGAACCTTCTAAATAATGGGGATCCAGGGCGGTTTTGCGATATCTTCATAAAAACATAACAAATTATTAGAGAAAACATAGAAATGGGTACCCGGTTGCCCACATAAGGCTTAATGCGTTAGGCGAGGTGGTAGAACCGAGGGTTCGTTGCCCTTTGCGACAACTCGGCAAATGGCGGATTACCGCGGTATTGTAATTGCAAATGGCGGCGAGATCGACTCACCCCCATCCCCTCACCGATGCCGAGAGAGGATTCGCGAGACGGAATTTTATACGAACTCGCCGGGACGAATCTTGGAAACCGGAGGAAGGCCGACTTATTCAGGCGTGACCTTCGGTTGCCGCGCTATGCTCGAATAATCGAAGCAATATTCCGGTGTCGGGACTCCTCCACCGGTTTCGGTGAAGACCCGCATTGTTCCTTTTGAATATATTGCCGCCAACGGAACATTTCGACGCTCTTTTCCGCGTGGACGAGTTCTGTGTTCGAAAACCGAGAATATTTTCGACGGCCATACTTTTTGACGTCACTACGTCAGTGAAAAGACACCAGGAAAATTTTTGCCGCATTTATTCTGTCCGATTCGGTCCTCTCCGGTAACATTAATGCCACGATTTCGGTATTATTGCATTTTAAATCTTATTCAGTCATGATCTCGTGCAAAATTCTATTAAATTCCATCTACCAGGTTAAATAATTTGTCCAATCGGTCTAAATATTTTAAAAAATGTTCCTTTCCGAATAAAGATACGTAACGCTTTACTCGACAGTGTACATAATTTATTTTAACGTCAACGTTGTACCTGGCGACGTATGTTTTTTTATGGTAGAATTATGATGCGGAAAAGTACACGTTTTGAAGGTACATAAAAATGAAAAAATTTTCCAGAGGTGCAGTATAATGTTCAGAGTAAATCTGTCCCAGCTCTGACTCCAATTAGATGATGTGTTTAAATATTTTAAAGAATGTGAAACGACCGTTATGGTTATGGCAACGGTTCCGGAAATAATTGAACGTCCCAAGAAAAGTGCGACGTGTGCGCCGACAGCGCAGCAAGTGAAAACATGTTGGATTCGAGGGTCTATGTCTTCGAGCGTGCAGGCAATTTCGCGTGAAAATTGAGGTGGTCGTGCACATTCGCGGGGGCTGCTGGGTACGTTTATCAATTACATACCTTGAAGCGCAGTTGGGTCAGGTTGACGAAACGTTTATTCGGGTTGAGCTGCTCCCCGGCTCCCGAGACACCTGCGCCGCGTGAATAATACAGAAGGGTCGTTTAGACACGCCTGTCCCATAAAGTGTTGCGAATAAACCGACATAACCTCTGACTTTCGCAACAGTGGTCGTTCAGTGTTCAAAGTGTCCCTTTAGTTCAATACCAAAACGTATGAATCATCTCTCCCTTCTGCTTTACTTATAGCTAGCAGACTGCCGATTTTCATACAAAATTTTCTACCCGAATTCCGACAAATTAAAGTAAAATATTATACAAATTTGTTGTCTCAATAAGTCTGATAAAAATAACAATATTTTTACAGTCTTCCAGTATAAAATCGACAGTCGAAAAAAAACGAGTGATCATATAATACTGTTCGTGATTATAGGAAGTTCAAGAAGTAAGTGATACGAGTACGTTTTAGTCAGACGCTTCTTTGGAAATTCAATTTTATACATCATGACAACTAATATCGTGACAACATTATTGATTATACTGATTATACTTCCATTCTCAAAGTGCATACAGTCGCTGTTTGTAATAAACTTTCAGAACTCGGCAGAAATTATGAACTTTCAGCTGCAGTCATTATGTAATTAGTAATGTAATAATTAATGTAATAATTCAATTAGAAGAACTCGAAATTGGCAGTAAAGTCAGAACTCGGTATAATCTAATCTGTAATCGATATACTATTATGTATACTCCGTACCACTCACACTAGTAAACATTAATCTGTTTTATATTCTGTTAATATTAATAAATCATTTTTCCCGTTCGTTACAGGATGGTTCTCAAGGTGAGTCACGCAGTGTTTTCCCGAAAAATATATTCTTTCATCTCAAGTGGAGGTTATTTATGACCCAGCCAAGGGTGAAGATGTGAGGGAACAAGTAGAATGAGGCAGCGTATAATCAGACACATTTCTCAATCTCTTCACACTCGCCCATAAATTTTCAATATTTATGCTAGCTATGCTATTATCGGAAAAACTACTTCTATATGAAACGTAATAAATAGACATCGGATGTTTATGCAATTTCCAATTTTTATAGAAACATTTTAAGAAAGTGGAATGAAATAAAATTTTATTTTTAATGGGGACAGCCTTTGTAGATCCAAAGCAAATAAAAATCGTGTTAAATTCTCTCGAATTTTATATTATAGCATTTTTTTAACATTTCCATAAGCCATAAATGCATAAAGATCCGATGTCTAGTAATAAATTATTAAAAATTAGCTTCACTAACTGAAGAACTCTTTACGGTAAAAATAAATCGAAAATAATCATTTCATTTGCTGCAAATGTTCTCTGGCATTTTACAAATTTTAAGAATAAATCAAAATAATTACTGCAGAAAGTTTACACGTGTCAAAAATACATGAAAAACTGCGGTAGAGTAGCAAGAATTACCGACGAAAATTTCCAAGTCAAATTTACAACTTCGTCACGAGTGCCCTCGAATGAAGATTCGATTATTACGTTCCTCTGATTGGCGTCGCCGATACAATATCGCAATTGAACATTCATAAAAGTCGGGGAAGAGTGTCTCTGTGTGCATACGCGAGAGGCGTGACCCAGAAATAAATTATATCTGGTCGCATCCCTTACGCGAAGCAAACCCCACTTACAGGGGATGCGCCATTTATCTTTAAAACATAAAACTGCGCCGGATAGACTTGCCCGTGTTTCCTCGTGTACACGAAGATTGTACCGCGCACATTCCCTTTGGAGCACAGACATTTATTTTCGAATTGTCAATGGAACGTACCTACGTAAATTGTCTCGCCCCTGCTGGTATTGAGGACCGCGTGTGACCAATAAGTCTCTGACAATTTCTTTTCGAAAGAAATTCTAGACGATTTTACACTCGAGGTTGACGTTACTCGGTATAGACACCTGTCAAGTTGAAAACGCAGAATTTAGTTAAAACGCTAAATTTAGAATTTAGATACTTTATTACGCTGCTATTCTTAATTTATGCCCAGTATAAAAACCAAAGTAGACACAATATTTACAGAATTTAAAGCTGCAGTTGCATTATTTCAACTTGACGACAATTACCGAGAGAAGAAACGAATGTCTAGGCAGTTTTAAAAATCCTAGGTGGTTTAGTTATTATGTTTGGCAGTTTATTTGACTACATGTGCAGGCAACATACGCAGTCTAGAGATAAATTCCCGTGTG
Organism: Seladonia tumulorum; assembly: GCA_913789895.3. Classification (NCBI taxonomy): domain Eukaryota; kingdom Metazoa; phylum Arthropoda; class Insecta; order Hymenoptera; family Halictidae; genus Seladonia; species Seladonia tumulorum. The sequence goes on from OU565266.1 coordinate 36,635,179, forward strand.
GATTTCCATCTCGCGAGTGAATTAATTGAGGATAGGGATTTAAGTTTCGGAGGTTACGAAACTCGCAGCCTAACGGAAAATGATGGGAGGCTTAATCAAAGTTTCATGGAAATTACCGGTTCAAGAGTATCGATATATCGACGAATACCAGAGGTGCCTCAGGAGCCAGAATGTTAGGGGATTTGACGGTATCAGGGTAAGTAGCGATTACGGATAATTAGGTGGATTTTCGATATGCTGTTACGACGAAAACCGTGAAAATGAGACAAAAATTGTGTCCGGCCGTTGCCATCGTTTCGACGTCCAATAAAAAAAAAACCTATTTTATTTCAATTCAAAAAATATCGTTAAAACACTGATTAAACTCCTGTTAAGCATAGTCACGCCTTTATAAAAACTAGAACAGACTGAAAAATAAAATAGAAATATTATTCTTTCCACAGTTCCTCGAATCCGTCGGTCTGTAAAATCATTAATAGTAAAATAAATAACAAAAGACTTACTTCGTTTGTAAAAATATAAGTTTACCGAAACATTGAGAATGATTAAATCCGCCAGAAGTAATTACGATTTCCGCCGCGCTCCTATCAATTATTTATTAAATAATTAAACGTCCAACGGTTAATACAACAGAAGAACAGTAATCAATCACGCGGGAACGAACAGTAATAACTTCTCTGTGCGGTCGGTAATGGAGAACTTCTCGCGATAAGGGTTGCAGACATCCATCTTTCAGCAAAACAAACATCGCGGCCTCCCTTTTGTTCCAATAAACATCCCTCATCGCGGGCAGAGGAGAGATTGGAAAACGTCGAAGCATAACTGGATCCCCGTATCACATTTCAATCTTTGTTTCGAGGCCTGAATAGTTTCCGAGGATCGACAAGGCTTTATCCCGGGCGCAGTACTCTTCTGTTCGCGATGTCCTTTCACGGCGCAAAGTGGATGCCGCTGAAACAGAGACCCGCCCCGCCATTTCGACCGGAATTGATATACGAGTCCCGATTAAACTCGCTATACCTCGCAGAGAGGGTTTAACAGCTCGCCGGACAAACGAGTATTCAAATCGTAAATAAATTTCCAAAATTTACCAAGTCCCGAACGATACAACGCGTGGCTGTGTTCTCGCTCGAATAACCGGTACCGCCGGGTCTCGCGATTGTAATCAAAATGTACCAACATATAAATTGTGTTATATTTGCCAAAGGAGAAACGTGACAAAAACTACAATAGGCAATAGGCTCTTTTGTTCGGCACCTTTTTTGATTTATCGGTATTTATTAACCCCTTGCCCCACAATATCGAGTCAGGATCTAAACAGAATCTAATAAATCTGAATGTTATTCATTTCCTTTAAAACGAAATAAAATTTGGCGTTGTTAATGTACAACCATTGAAGAACATACAGGCATACGATGGATATAGATTATCTCCTTTGTTTAGGAAATTAAGAATTACAAAAAAGTTCTAGTCATTAAAATCTTAAAATGAATCGTAGTGCAAGGGGTTAACTCGATTTTTAATAAAATAGCTAAGGTAAAAAAAAAAATATAATTCTATTCAAGAAATATCAATAGAGATAAAAATCTCGATCATATTTGAAAAATCTAGTAACAAATGTGCCAGGACAATTTTCCTGCAACCAAGGACAGTTCTGAAATAAAATATTAAATCTATTTCTTGGTTAGTACAGTGATTTTTCTATACAGGGTGAATTCGATAAAACAGGACACCTAAATATCTCCGTTACTTTTCGTTGTACAAAAAAACCTCGTAGGACAAAGTAACACTGTTTGAAGGGCCACATATAACGGTGTAAGGGAAAAAAAAATTTCAAGTTCATTTTTATGAGATTTCAAGGTTGTCGATGTTTTTTTAAATGCAATGATATATTTTCGTTAACGTAATGTTGTAGCTGACAAAATAACGAATTCATGCATGTAACACAATATGACCTTCAAATGACTTGCAACCCAGAAAAATGGTATAAATAAAATTCAACGTGTAAGATTCATTTGATGTATTTCTGTTACTAGTAAATAATACTTGATTAAAAAATGCTGTATCGTTTATCAATTGTCTCAATCCCCACTGGCAAAAGTTTACACGATTTACAAAGTCTCTACCATGAAGTTCTTGATGAATTGATAGGTGATAGGGGTGAAATTTGTGTTCCTGGAGTATTTGCACTACACATTTTTGACTAATGCCACTTCCTCGTGCGATTTGCCTCGTACTAGCATGAGGGTTTGCATTCACTGCTGCCAGAACATTAATTGTGTTTGCTTCATTCCTTACAGTCCTCACCTTTGTACGTTTTTTATTTTCGATACTACCAGTTTCACGGAATTTACTTATCAAATTGGAGTAAACGGAAACTGATGGACAATTACGATTAGAAAATCGGTCCTTGTACAACTGCACGGCTTCTCTTAAACACTGTCGACTTTCTCCATAAATGAAAATCATATCAATCTTATCTTCCTTCGAGTAACGCATTGTGAAACGTTCATCGATAAACTGATCGAGAAATCTTAGAAACTGTGGAAATCTGATAGCAAGAAGGTCTTCTGAGTAATTAATAGTAGATAAACACGATTCTGTACGAACGTATAGGTGAAGGTATATCATAATTGTCCTCCTGTCAACACCGAATCTGTTATTATGTTGTGTATTGCGATACATTTGAATGTATAGCAGCTCAAGGGAATATTTTTGAACATTTGGCGTAACAGAAATACATCAAATGAATCTTACACGTTGAATTTTATTTATACCGTTTTTCTGGGTTGAAGGTCATTTGAAGATCATATTGTGTTACATGCATGAATTCGTTATTTTGTCAGCTACAACATTACGTTAACGAAAATATATCATTCCATTTAAAAAAACATCGATAACCTTGAAATCTCATAAAAATGACCTTGAAATTTTGTTTTCCCGTACACCTTTATATGTGGCCCTTCAAACAGTGTTACTTTGTCCTACGAAGTTTTTTTGTACAACGAAAAATAACGGAGATATTTAGGTGTCCTGCTTTATAGAATTCACCCTGTATATGTCGTCAAGGCCTGGAGGATAAACGTGACGGAACTATCCCCACTACTGTATACTGCGTGGAGGGCCAGGGAGCTCCTCGCTCTGCATCTTACGATCTTTTCAAGCTAACCGATCGCTTTGGTCTCGCACATCGCATGATTGATCGAACCGTTTGTCGGTCCCCTTCGCGATCGCCCTAAGCACTCCATTCGAAGGACAGCCAGTGCATCGCAGCGATCGAGCGGTACCGGCGAATATTTGCCGTAGAACACGTCTCGAGGGACGAGGACCGAGCAACGTTAACGAGATTTACTATTAAATCGAGCGAGCATTCCGTGTCTCGGGCATCCGTCGCAAATGCACGGCCCCGTTTTCCTCATTCTCTATTCAGCCGTTTGCTCGTGTTTTCCTTTTCCATCTCTCTTTCTCTTTCTTCTCGCCTCTGTCCGTGTGCTCGGACCTCTTTCTCCTCGGGGCAACGAAATTTTTCTGTCCACAGCGGAGGAGAAACAATGGAAAGAGTACTCTCCGTGAGAATTGGAGCACGACATTCGCGAACGAGTGTGCTTTCTCACGGGAATAGAGCCGCGTTGTGGTCTTTACCCAAAGTGCAAGCGTACCATAGATCATTTCCGGCGCGCTGCGGCGTAGAGGATGCCGGGAGTGATCTCACTCGAAGCCCCGATGTCGCGGCAGGACGACGAACTATCGATCGAGCACACTTTTGTTTCGATTTCCGATCGATCCCCGATCCTGTTACACGCACAGAATTTGTGCTAAAATCGAGTGCACAAATAAACGAAATTGTTGAACAAATTGATTTACATTTCCTAAACAAATACAGTCTACGAAACAGTATTCTTATAATTTTAAACTCAGCTGTATAATAGCATTTATACAGGGTTTTCCAAAAATTGTGTGATTCCCTGAAAGGAGTGATTCCTCAGGTGATTTGAAATACCTTTTTCCTTTGCGAAAATCTTCTACGCCTCTTTGTTTAGGAGTTATTCATGAAAAACGCGGACCAATCAGAGCGCGGATACAGGGGCCGGATTCCGGATGCGCCAATGCCAACGTCACGCTCGGCGGGACCGTCGCCGAGCCGGGCCCCGCCCGCTGCATCCGCGGCTCTGATTGGCCCGCGTTTCTCGTTAATAACTCCTTAACGAAGCCTCGGAGAACATTTTCGCAAAGGAAAAAGTTACTTGAATTGACCTCAGGAATCGCCCTGTTCAAGAAAGCGCCACATTTATGAGACATCCTGTATAATTCTGTATAAGGAACTTCGGGAAGTGTCACGTATATCGTATATAAACGCTATTGTTGATCTTCATAATTATTTGCAACGATGTAAAATAAAATCAATAAGTTCGTGTACGGTTTTCGTGAGAACAAAGCTCAGTACGAATTACAATTCTCGTCTGGTAAGTTTATGTTACATCAACCGTACTGCAGCTTCTCTTGATTCTCGATATGCAAGTTCATTACCTATTATCCCCTAATGGGATGGTAACGGTACAATATCTGTGCAGTTACTATGATTTCCACCGCCATGTTGTGTCGAAGAAGAGTGTATGGACTTTACAAATTTTGGTTATTTTGGAATAATTGTGTAAAATAATATTATTTACATAAGTTCTCTTACGATTCAGACTGGAAATGGTACAGAATTCCGTAACAAATTCAGCGATCGTAGAAAAATATTTCTCCCAATTTTCTTGGGCCGAGAAATCAGATTTCGTTTCACACTGTAGACTGGTTTTCGATCACGAAGAAAATCTACTGTATCCGGATTGTGGGGCGAGTGTATAATATGTCGAAACCGTAATTCCGATCGGGTGTCCGTAAATAACACGGACAGTGCAATTAAAAGTTGGTGAGCAGATAGAAAGGCGAGGTTGATTCCCGATAAGGGTCGGATTTTACTAGACCGGTTCACCGTAGCCGGGACGGGCACGGGTTTTGGCTATGCCATACTGAGTTCACCGTGTTCTAGAGGCGCTCAAGTGCTCGCACCAAAGGCTAATGCCACGCACCACGGGGGGTTAGCTTCCAGAACTGTCAACGAGCTCCCGAAAGGCCATCTGGAAATGGTCAGACGCTCGAGGTAATGACCCAACCGGGGCGAGCAAAAATATAGTCGAGAACCCTGATGCCCCATCGGTTTTAAACCTTAGACCCTGTTTTCGAATCTAGCGACCTTACTAGACGACCGGTTTCCCGGTCTAGTAAAATCCGACCCTAAATCGGAAAGTTTCACAACGGGGCCAACTTCTGTCCGCGGAAGGTACGTAGGTGTCACGGTGGACGGCTACGTGACACACGGGGTGCCGGGAAGTTCGGTTTTCTGAAATAAAAGCTCGGCTTGTTACACGGCCCGCGGCGATGCTAATTAATCGAGTTCGATCGCGACCGGTTCGTGCTAGCCTGAAAACCTCCTCGGCGACGACGAAGCCTTTGTTTGTTCGATGATGGATCGGCCCCGGGAACTGTCGTCGCCGGTGAAATCGGTGCACGAGCGCAAACACCGATCGATTCGCGTTAATAGACGGAATTGAGCGAATTGCTTCTAATGTCATCAAATCAAACCCCGACGGTCAGACACCGAATATTGGAACAATCCTGCAAATTCCCATCCACGCGGGTGTTCGGCACTCGTCGACACGTGTGCAGACGTTCGCGTGAAATTGCAGCTCGGTTCATCTATCTGCTTGTCTCCGACGTAATATTACGTTCTATTGCCAGGTGGCATATATGCTCGTTGCTAGAAAATTTCTTATTTTTAATGAATTTCTAAAGTGTTACGTTGCTAGACTAGGTGTCATTGTTGTCTCTGACGTAATATTACGTCTTGTTGCAAGCTTTAGCCGATTCTCGTTGCTGTGGCATTTCCTGTCTTTAATTGCTAATGAAATATTTTTATACAAATTATCATTGATTGCCTCTGACGTAATATTACGTTTTTTTCGGAGCTGGGAAAGATCCCGTTGCCGTACAAATTCCAGTCTTGAATGGCTAGGGAAGTGTTAAGTTCTTGAGCAAGATATCATTGTTGTCTCTGACGTAATATTACGTCTTGTTGCAAGCTTTAGCCGATTCTCGTTGCTGTAGCATTTCCTGTCTTTAATGGCTAATGAAATATTTTTATACAAATTATCATTGATTGCCTCTGACGTAATATTACGTTTCGTTGGGAGCTGGGAAAGATCCCGTTGCCGTACAAATTCCAGTCTTGAATGGCTAGGGAAGTGTTAAGTTCTTGAGCAAGATATCATTGATTGTCTCCGACGTAATATTACGTCTTGTTGCAAGCTTTAGCCGATTCTCGTTGCTGTGGCATTTCCTGTCTTTAATTGCTAATGAAATATTTTTATACAAATTATCATTGATTGCCTCTGACGTAATATTACGTTTTTTTCGGAGCTGGGAAAGATCCCGTTGCCGTACAAATTCCAGTCTTGAATGGCTAGGGAAGTGTTAAGTTCTTGAGCAAGATATCATTGATTGTCTCCGACGTAATATTACGTCTTGTTGCAAGCTTTAGCCGATTCTCGTTGCTGTGGCATTTCCTGTCTTTAATTGCTAATGAAATATTTTTATACAAATTATCATTGATTGCCTCTGACGTAATATTACGTTTTTTTCGGAGCTGGGAAAGATCCCGTTGCCGTACAAATTCCAGTCTTGAATGGCTAGGGAAGTGTTAAGTTCTTGAGCAAGATATCATTGATTGTCTCCGACGTAATAATACGTCGTGTCGTAAATCTGTTTCTCATTGATGTAGAATTTCTTGTTTTTAATATGACAACTTGTGAAATGTTACGTTTTAGTGCAAAGTATCATGAATTGCCTGTGACGTAATATTACGTCCAATGAAGCCGTGATTGATGTAAAATTTCTTGTCTTTAGTGGGTACTGTGCTGTTACAGTTTTTCCATAGACTATTCCATAGACTGTTTCCGAGGTAATATTACGTCTTATTTCAAGCTGCTTTGTCCTTTGAATATCTTGATCTATTACAAGTAGTTGCACTAGTTCGTTCAACAATTTATTAACACATCGTTTGCACCGTCAAAGAAGTTTGTCTATTCGACTGTAACGGAGTAATAAGACCGTAATAAATTATTGAATGTTCGACGAGATAGTAAAACGTCTGCGACTGACGGCCCGGAAATAAAGCGTTCCATCACCGTGACAATGGCGAACCGTGTGTAAGACGATCTAATGAAATGGCTATTTTAATATGGCCGTAAATTTCTTTCGTTTCATAATCGAAGAGCTGTTCGTTAATCGGGGAAATTCAAGGCTGCCTGCTGTCGTCCGATTGAAAATATTCCGTAAAATGAACTGATAAAAATTCTGGATCGTTCGAACGAATAATACTGTTTAATACACTGTCCTGTGCATTTATTGTGACCGAAAAAAAAAATCTGGATCACCAGGATATTTTTCGACGACCCTGAAAAAGTTCATGGGATTCAGGATGCACAGGCGTGGAAATATTTTCCGATCAATCACTCCTGCACAAAGACAACACCGACAATCGCTTTGTCGGTCTACCAGACGACTCGAGGATACATTTCTCCTGGAACAGAATGCGGTCTTTGATGTTTTCATTTTATGCTTTCATACTAACCCCCCTCGGTTTCGACGTTCTTCCTTTCCCCGATATATGCGCAGCCAGAGGGAATTATGCTTTGCCTAACGGGAAGAATGGCAGATGTGAGGCGAACCGGAGGGTTGCAGTTGCCAATGAACTCTGAAGTTTCGAACACGCGAAAACAAACGCGGAAGTGCCGCCACTAGAACTTAAAATTACACTTTTCCGGGCAAATCGGATGAAAGTCGAACAAATTTCCCGTTGCTCCTGAACATATTAAAAATCAAATGAAACTCGAACGGGCGGCTCTGAATTTTTTCAAAGTCGATACGCCATTTTTAAATACTACGTTGTTGCCGATGCAAGGATCAATTCAACCTTATAATTTATTATAAAATTGTATGAAATATTAAAAGTGTAATATATAAATTTTTATAATTACGATTCACCATTGTAACACGATGACCTTCAGTTGACCTTGAAAAAACACAAGGTTACCCAGAAATGTTACACGATTCATTGAAACATTTTTGATAGATACCAAGTTATTTTATATTCTTATTAATTGTTTAACGTATCGGTGTATGTTAGCCGTTAACTCTCTTCGAAATTGTTATAAACATTAATTCTTAGGATTTGTTTATCGAATTGAATGTATAAATTGATTCTTTTAATTGAATCCATCTAGCATTCTGTGTTTCGCACTAACTTTTATGATTCTAAACCAGCTCTTTTAAAATGAAAATTCAATTCAATTGTTAGTGACACGCACTATAGCTTTAAAACGTGCGTTTTTGTTGAGCTTAGGCGATCGTTGCGAGACGTTCAAACATCCTTCCTTCTTTCCGGATTCGCGACAACATCTTGCAGGTCCCGGCGCTGCGAAATTCGCAATGTTCTCATACGTATTCAAACTATGCCGGTGGTTCATTCCCGTAACCGGAGTGTCAGTTTACTTTGCAGCGGGTTTCCATTTTGTATGCAGAGGCCCCGTCACGCGGAACGAACGGAGTCACAATGTAACGAAAAACGGATTTCCAGTTGCGAATTCAGCGGGAGGGAAACGTCACTGAAGCATGCAAATCGATCAGACATCCGGCGTCATACGAATTCTGCTTTTAGCATTCTGAGCAGCGGAGCTAAACGAGGGAAAAGATTGCAATTCAAAGTATCGGCACCGCGGAAACGTCTTCCTTACGACTGTCCCGTGGAAATGAATCCTAAGTTTACCGCGAGCGTTCACGCGAGTATCCAAAAATTTCACATTCATTTTTCACACCGAGCTTTTCGGGGCTGAACACAAATTTGTTATTGCTTTAGGAAGAAATTCTAAATTTTAGCAATTTTAGAAATTCACAATTAAACTTGTTCCAATTATACAACGTATACATCTAGGAAAAGACATCTTCTAAACGTTAAACGTTATTAATTCTAGCGTTAAACGTAAGATACATCTTCTAAAAGTTTGTTAAAATTTTAACCCCTTGTACTACGATTTATTTCACGGTTTCAGTGATTAGAACTTTTTTGTAATTTATAATTTCCTAAAAAAAAAAAGGAGATAATTTATATCTATTGTATGCCTATATGTTCTCCGATAGCTGTATATTAACAACGCCAAAATAGAATTTTATTTTGGTTTAAGGGAAATTAATAAGAAACATATTTATTAGACCCTGTTCAGAATCTTCATCACGAGTCTGACTCGATATTGTATGGCAAGGGGTTAAGGTGTATTTTATTTTGTTCTGCAGATCCAGGCTTGACAAAAATTGAAATTCTAAACAAATCGCCTTGCTAGAATAGTTGACAATGTCTACCATTTGTTTACCAAAAATGCATTAACTACTGTTATGACAGTGTAATAAAATTTATTTACAGTAAAATTGCAAAATTGTGCTTCACACTGTCTACTTACTTGCTTAGTTAGCAGTAAGTAATCTAACAGCAAAGCGAGATCAGTTACTACAGTAAAGTCTTGAACTAAAACTAGCTACACGATCTTAGTGCTTCTTCACGATCTATGTCTCGGACCCGAAAATTGGGCTTAGATCAAGACTTTACTGTAATATTTCTGTCCGGTGACGCGTATCCTGTGACAGTTCACAGGCAATTTGCAGTAACATAAAATAAAGAAAATAAATACGATATAGCGGGAGCGTAGGTGAAATAAAGAGACAATAATGTTGATTCAGTAAAACCGCAAAAGTGGTATTCGATCGCTCGTTCACGTTCGACGAATCGAAAAGTGATTAAAAGCGGTCGGACAAGCGGAACACGATTTTAATTTGCTCGGCCCCTTCAAAGTTTCATTTGAACTCTATATTTGTTTTCTATCAGAGGAATCTTTATCAAAACGCAAATCAATTCGCAACGCGCGTGGAATAACTTTTAGAAAATATTTCGAATATTTCACTTCGCCGTGCCGTTGTCGAATGGTCCAAATCAAATATTTACTATGAATACCGTAGCGAGATTTTAATAAAAATGTCTTCCAATATGCTGCACGGAACGGAGTAATAACGATAGTTCGATTACGTCAACAGTACATTGTGCAGAAACAACGATTGTTATTTTAAGAGAATAAGTGTATCTCCCATTCGCGCTAAAGTTCTTCAGCGATGCGTTGGAAAAGGCAACGTGTGAAACAAAAATGGAAATAAACTATTGACTATAAAATGTATATAAGAAAAATAATTTTACTTTTGCAAAGTGCATAAAATAAAATAGAAATTTTACACCCTTTTTTACTCCCATATTAATAACTATTTATTTTTTATTTTTTAAATGGAGTATATAATTACACATTTTCGAGTATATTGTAAGCAAACACGGGACAGAGAGCCATAGTGCAAACACGAAATATAAGGTCGTGAAACAGGATTGGCTGTAAGTCAGACGACGTAAAGGGTACAGCATAATTCAAAAGCTTGTATTAATATTTATGACCGACGAGCTGCAGGACGACATACTTCTTCTATTCTCGCCAGTAATAAAGAAGGATTGCTATACTGTAAGAAATCACATAGTACGTGAAGAACGGAAAGAAGGATTGCGAACGGCGATGCAGAGCATGATTTTACTTGTACATAAGTTCGATTGCGCAAGGCGACATTTCCAGATATTGTCTTGCACGTTAGCATAATCCAAAGTCCTGTCTGAGTTCCAGGATATACGAACGTGACAGATTTAGAGAATTTTAATATTTAAATTATTTTAATTTAAATTCTATTTAATGGAAAGCGTAACTGAGAATCCTATCAACAGACTCCCAGTAAGTAAATTGTCGGTGTTAATAAATTATTTACATAACAAACATTTTGTTAGCTTCATTATTTTGACTTGGACGTTTACATACCTTCAAACAGGCTTCAAGTACAATGTTAATAATAAGAAGGTGTTATTTAATGACAATTCTGCTGAGTTTAAGGATAACATAAGAAAATTGCAAGATTTTGTTTTCTACTTTACAGTGCTTCGGTCGTCTAGGAATTTTGGTTTCAGCATCTGGTATGTAAAATGTTAATGTTAATGAATTAGTAAATATCGAATAAAAGGTGGTACAACCGTGTCCAGTTCGAGGATAAAATAAAAACTGTGTTACAACTTCGTTAGTTTCTCTATTTTACAGTGCCCGGGACGTCTACGGTGCCTCGGAAAGCCCAGAATTAGTTAGTTAATAACATTCGCCGGTAAACTGCGGCACGGCGACGAGATTCCCTGTAGAAATAACGAAAACTCGGTTGCTCATAAACCGGCGGAGTCTTTAGCACAGCACGGGAAGGTTAATGCGAATAGTCAGTGCGCCAGAAACATGAAACAGGTCGCAATTCATTTGACTGGCTTGGAAAGTGGATTATCACGATCCAATTTCACGTTACACACTGCAATCTACTGCATGTATGCGAATGGACGCTTATTAAGGCCAATGTTCGCTACGGGTTAACGTGACATGCCCGATCGAATAGCAAACGGACGTTTTCGGCACATCTGATCATCGACTTCCCTACTCTTCGCAGTATCGTTTTCTCGGAACTGCTGGTCCGAAGAGCCGAGGCCATTGGACCGTGCGACGCCAAGTGAATTGCTCGATGCAAATCCGTTTTTTCTTTTTCAATTCCACCATTTTATTTCAACGGTCGCCGGTACGCTATAGGCTCGCAATCTACCCTAAGTGTCCCTTTGAGCATGACAGAGTCGCAGTAATAAGCTCGCATTAGTCCCCGGTGGTATTTATCATTGTCAACCGTATAGGTGGTCCTTCGGGGAATTTGTTTCTACTTTTCGGAATGAAATTTTTTAACACTCAAAATGAGTGAGAAATGAGTTAAACAAATTTTTTATTTCCGACACTGTAAAATACTCAAGGAAAGAAATAAATGTCCGCTCCTCTGCGTTGCAATTAGTACAGAGAATTTTTTTTTCCATAAAAATCCAGTCTGCTGGTACTGAAAATTGCATCGAGACTTACAAACTTAATGCAATGCGAACACAAGTACTTAGAGTGCATGTACGAGCACGCTCTGTCACACAAAATAAAAATTATTAAAAAAAAATAAATTACATAGAAATAAGAATAATACATTCACTACCTTAAATTAATTTAGTCTTCTCACTATTATAAATTTTACCCCTTCTTCTTTGTCATGAACAATCTCAGATTTGAATTACACGACAGGTTGCTGAAAAATTTGAGAAAGTTGTGAGCGCGAGCGCAATTATTTATAAAACGTGGCCAGCAGTTTCTCCGTGTAAAAAAAAAACTGCAGTAAAGTAGAATTCGCGGTAAAATACTAGGATTGAAATTTCCCCGGGGGAAATCGTTCCTCGGGGGCGACGTCCATCTTGGATGCATCAGCAGACGGAATTAATCATCGGCATTCCGCTCGCAGATTCCTCCCGCGACAAAAATCCGCTCCGCGTCCGGGCGCGGCGTTCCCGTCTTTTAAACACGAGATATTTAACTATGAAAAATGTCGCTCGGGGACGCGGCGTTTCGCGGAGAGAGGTTGCTCGTCGCAATTGAAATTTCATACCGGAAATTCTTACCTCCCGCAAGATCTTCCGGCTGACTTGCGACCGGAGGGATTCCATTCGGTTGAAATTAAATCGCGACGACCCCCCACCTCATCGTCGCCGATACGTTTTTTCCGCATCGGATTTATATCGCGTCGCAATAATGCGCACAGGCTAATACACCGCGAGAAATGTAATGCTAGATTTCAAACCTGCAATCTGGGGATTGTGAGCCCCGACCGGTTTTCCACCGACGCACAGTGGGCTATTTACACCAGAAAGTCGGAAAAAATTACTATTGCATGGAAACCATTTTCAAATGAAGCACAATATACAGTGGCGTGCAAAAGTTCCCGGCCAGATGGTTTTTGCTATTTTTCTTCCAAAAAAAAGGCGTTAAGAAATTTTGATTAGAATCATATATAAGGGCATGTTACGTGAAAAAATACTATAGAAAAAATCAATGCTGCTGATTCTTCATACATGTTCATTTAAAGAATAAGTAAACTTGCGTGTTCAAAAGTTCCCGGCCAGTTTAAGCTGGGATTGTATTTAAGTCTGTAAAAGGTCAGTAAGTGTTTACATTCAAATAATATTACGTAGTTGGTAGTCAGTCGCTGAAACGTAAACATGGTTCGAAAGATATCTGTCGAAGTACGCAAAATTGTGATGGAATTGTCGTTAAAGGGAAAGTCATCTCGCGAAATTACTTCAGTATTGTCTATCGGGAAAAGTACAGAGAAAGACACAATTAACAGATATCGTGCAGGACATGGCGTGAAAGATCGACCGCGGAGTGGAAGACCCCGAAAGACCACTAAAAGAATTGATAGAATTATAAAACGTAAATCAATTGCGGACCCAAAGAAGACAGCTAGCAATATTGCAACAGAACTACAACAGGAAAACGTTGCTAATATTAGTCGATGTACGGTAACAAGAAGATTACATGATGTAGGACTGTTTGGCAGAGTTAGTGTTAAAAAACCACTAATCAGTAAGAAAAATAAAGTAGCCCGATTAAAGTTTGCCCAAAAATATTGTGACTGGACTGTGGAAAATTGGAAAAATGTTCTTTTTTCGGATGAATCTAAATTTAATCTATTCGGCAGCGATAGAAGACAGTATGTACGACGTTCAGTTGGCACAAGAAATGATCCCAGATATCAAACACCAACTGTTAAACATGGTGGAGGGAGCATTATGGTATGGGGAGCTTTCTCCGCTCAAGGAATTGGTCCTCTTATAAAAATTGAGGGTATCATGACTGGTGTCACGTATAAAAATATTTTAGAAACCCATATGCTACCATATGGTGAAAAAGAAATGTCAGAAAATTGGTTTTTCCAACATGACAACGACCCCAAACATGCATCGAAAATCGTAAAAGGGTGGTTGTCTACAAATAAAGTACAAGTTTTAGACTGACCTTCTCAATCTGCGGACTTAAATCCAATAGAGCATCTTTGGGGAGAGATAAAACGTCGAATAAAAAATCATAGAAGTTCCAATAAAACACAATTTTTTCAAAATTTAATAGAAGAGTGGAACAAAATACCACACGACTACATTACTCGGTTAATTGAGTCCATGCCTCGTCGCTGTGCTGCTGTTATTGCTGCAAAAGGCATGGCTACGAAATATTAATTATAACATATTAAAGAATGTACTGCAAAATTGTTACACAATGAAAAAAAAAGCATAATGTTTCGTTAAACATACTGGCCGGGAACTTTTGAACACGCAAGTTTACTTATTCTTTAAATAAACAAGTAAGAAAAATAATTAGCGTTGATATTTTTTGTAATATTCTTTCATGTAATACGACCTTATTTATGATTCTAATAAAAATTTCTTAACGTTCTTTTTTTGGAAGAAAAATAGCAAAAACTATCTGGCCGGGAACTTTTGCACGCCACTGTAATTGTAATGCAGAATATATATATATATATACAGGGTGGTCCACCTAAGTAAGGCCACCTAAATATCTCCTCTAATTGTGGGGGTACAAAAAATATTTTGTATGCTATTTGAATGGCTTGAAAAAACCATTCTATTGCAAAAATGTTTTTTTTTTCTAGGATAATTTTTTTCGGAGTTTACAATGCTATCGATGTTTTTTTGTGTGTAATTGTATAATTATTTTGATTGCATCGTGTAGCTGATGTTAAAATACGTTCAGTTATGTACATTACATGACCTTGAAATGACCTTTGAGTTCAAAAATTAAATGGAAACAAAAAATTGTCTATCGAGACTTTAGAGACGAAGAAATCGTTCGGGAATCTGTAAGTGTAAATACATATGTTTACTGACAGACAGAATAACACACAGAATAATAACAGCTTGTGCTGCAATTAATCTCACAACATTTGAAAGGGCCAGAGAGTCTCTTATTCTAAGTTTCAAAAAATGTATCGATGCGGAGGGGCACCATTTTGAGCATCTATCACAATGATAATTTGAAAAATAGGTTCGTGAAAAAATATTACAAATTTCATAATGGGGTTTCGTATTAGTGAACACGTTTATTTACTCTTACAGATTCCCGAACGACGTCTTCGTCTCTAAAGTCTCGATAGACAATTTTTCGTTTCCATTTAATTTTTGAACGCAAAGGTCATCTCAAGGTCATGTAGTGTACAAAACTGAACGTATTTTAGCATCAGCTACACGATGCAATAAAAATAATTATACAATTATACACAAAAAACATCGATAGCATTGTAAACTCCGAAAAAAATTATACTATACTATACGTATTCCATTATCTTATACAACAAAAATAATATGGTTTACACTAAGTTTTAAAAAATGACTTTTTTCCGGTTTTTTGGTGCAAATACCCCACTGTGCGACGCCAGATTGCAGATTGTCGACGCGTATGTCTATCATTTCTGACGACGACGCCGCCATTTTTGAGAATTTTCTGGACCGACGAAATTCATTTCGGAGCAGTAAACATTTTATCGTAGAGATATGGAAAGTATTTTTGTACGACTGTCATACCGAGCTTGAAACAAGTTCGATTTCTTTGAGTCTCGTATAATTTTCTAGCAATTCAATTTTTTCCAGAAAACGAACTTCGGAATAAAAAGATATACAAAGCGGCACACATCTTGTATTCGCGTTGGCATCCAATGTTTCGAAGCGTCGCTGAACCCCACACAACAAATACCGAAACGAATATGTCACCTTGGGTTGTATCTGAAGGTCGCGTGAGCTCTCAAGGTGGGGATTAGGAGGAGTCTCATCTTCCCAACGATACAATTGTTTACCTTTCTCGGACTCATTTGGTGCAACGAGCAAGGATCTACAGTAGCCCGTTAACGAGTGACCGATCGAAACCAAGCCGAAAAATGGTAATTCATCAGATTACAATTAACCCTCGCAGAGTGCGACAACGGGGTCTCTAAAGACTCGTCTATTTGGAGGAGTGGGGAAGTTGCGTGTGGTAGGAAGGAAGGGGAAGGCGTGGGGGAAGTTGCGTATAAACGGATATATAAACGTAGATAACAGAGAGAAATAGATTGAGAATACGTATCTGGTAGAATTAGGGTGGGGGGACAGAGTTCGACCCTGAGGTACACTACCGGCCATAAGTGTTTACCCACCTTCAAATTTCGTTACTATTCAAATAATAGGTATTTTATTGTTATGAAAATGCCCGTAGCATTAAATCCTAATTATAAGGCTAATAAAAAACATCCAAAATATTCTGTACATACACAATCAGGTACGGTAAATGAGTTACAGCTTTTTATGAAAAACGACAATTTTGGAGTTCAGGTAAAGAAACCCATTTTTTTGAAATTTTTATAACGGTCAGTAGGGAATATGAACGCAGGTAACACAGGTATCTTAGTCTTCTCAAATTTCATACTGCATTAAGCTTTCATACAGTAAACAGTTGATTTTCACGTGCCTAAAGAATTTTGCGAAAATTTCAAATAATGTCAGGGAGAAAAGAATTATCGATTGAAACGCGCGCTCTAATAGTGTCCCATCATAGCATCGGAAAAAGTAACAGAGAAATAGCAAAGTTATTGAAGCTGAACCGTAGAACCGTGGACTACAATGTTAAAAAATATGTGGGTGGGTAAACACTTATGGCCGGTAGTGTAGATGCGAGCCGATGCGTGGTGGGGATTAGGAAGTATGTATTAGTGGAATATCGGTGTGAGTCAAAAAAGACCCCGTTACCGTACTCCAGCGTACCGTACTGCGTGGGTTAAACTCTGCACAGTGGAACCTACAACTCGGAGCAAAAAGACAATCGGTCTCCCTTCTTGAGGATTCAGGATTCGTGCGATCGCGCCAGACACTCCCCGGCAGTCTGTTACCATCGTTCACGGGCGCAGAAACTAGGTCTGAGTGTCCAATTAATTCTGCGCTCGCTGCAAGCTGCTTACTAAATTAAAGAAGTTCCCGAAGCTGACAATCTTCCAGGCCGTTCGAGCGTAATTTTCATTCGGTTCGTTCGAGGACGAGCCGGGGAGGACCATGCTCGCGGGCTATCTGTATCAGTTCTTTATAACCTACAAGTCGTTCCTTAAACCGGTCCGAGAACGGTTTACACGGAAATTGCTTTCGATCGTCTGGTTCTTTATAGGTTACCGAGTTATAACAGAGGCACACCGAAAACTAGACTCGCGAGACGGTTATATCGATACCGGTTCGAAACGTGACTTCGGGGATCCTTTCCAGAATAGAGGATCCTTTCGAGGAAAGAGTGTCCAGATCGGAGTGCCCGGGTATCGGAATCCTCCGGCTGTAATTCTTTTCCAATAGGCCAATCCATTCTTCGATACGTCCAGTAATAGTGGCCGGATGCCTCCCACAGGCGACAGAGTTTTATCGTCAAGTTTTCCCGAAGAGAAATCGCTCGCAGGACACTCCAATTATTTCTGCAGGCAGCGGCGGCGGCGTCGCCATGCGCGGCTCCAATTCTCCAGTTTTTTGTTTAATCGGCTTTTTACCCGCCCTACCGACCCGCCAGGTCTTCGCGAACCCGCTCCGGAGGTCCTCCAGCTGCTCTCTTTCCTAGCGATGGGAGCGATCCGATTCTTCCCGCGATTTAAAAGTAATTCGATAATGGCTAAACTTTCGAATCGCTACCCCGAGCTTTTAACACCTGTTTCAGGTCATTCTACTCGTTTTGATTGCCCCAATACCAATATGCATTTCGTTTTTCGCGGAAACTGTAGTTTCCCGTGATATTTGCTGAAAACTTCCTTACTACCACATTCAATCGCAAATACAGGTTTGTTCCAGTACAGTTCGGCCGACAACTCTATGGTCTGCACCAGAGTATAGTGAATGCGCATGGGCACCCTAATCCGAAATACGGTGAAAGCCTTATATCGGAACAAAACTGTATCTCGATATCTAGTAATTTTCGTCAAAAACGAATGACGTGTAATAGGTATCAAAAGCTTGGGGGGAAATTAGAGAAAAATCATTTAGGAATCTCCTTGATACTTATATGTTCACAAGCACCTGAACACTAAACCTACTACGGTCAAATGAAAATTATAAAAATTCATTTATGGAAAATAGTGGAATTCCTTGTCCAAGCATTTATTATATGGAAACTTACGGACAATCTGAATAAAAGGATTGCTATTTTTATAAGGCAATATTTACCAGATACTGTTAATGCTTGGTAGGTTTAGCGTTAAATACAATCATACTTCGTTGTTAGGAATCGATATTAATTGAGTAGGATCATGCCCATCGCTACTCGTTCCTAGGTGCTCTTCTTTCGCTCGCCTCTCTCGTCACCCGCAATTTCACTTGGAACTTTCTTATCGGTGCACTCGGACAATCGGCGAGCCGATTCGATCGTTCGATTAACCCTCCCCTCGGCAGTGGATTAGAAATTAGAGAAAAATCATTTAGGAATCTCCTTGATACTTATATATTCACAAGCACCTTAACACTGAACCTACTACGGTCAAATGAAAATTATAAAAATTCATTTATGGAAAATAGTGGAACTCCTTGTCCAAGCATTTATTACGTGGAAACTTACGGACAATCTGAATAAATTTAGGATTGCCATTTTTATAAGGCAATATTTACCAGATACTGTTAATGCTTGGTAGGTTTAGCGTTAAATACAATCATACTTCGTTGTTAGGAATCGATATTAATTGAGTAGGATCATGCCCATCGCTACTCGTTCCTAGGTGCTCTTCTTTCGCTCGCCTCTCTCGTCACCCGCAATTTCACTTGGAACTTTCTTATCGGTGCACTCTCGGACAATCGGCGAGCCGATTCGATCGTTCGATTAACCCTCCCCTCGGCAGTGGATTAGAGCCGGCCTTTCGAGAGATTTGTCGGGTACACCGGCCTCGAAATTGACGACCGCGGACATGTCTCCCGATGATCGACTCGGATAATCCGTTTCAGATGAGAAACGAAGAGGATTCTTCGGGGTCGGAAGGGTTGAAGAGAATTTTCCTGATACCGCGATTTTGTGGGCGGGGCTCCGTGGTGCGGGTTGATGATCGTTTCATCGTCGTACGTGGAGGGATCGATGATAACTAGACATCGGATGTTTATGCAATTTCCAATTTTTATAGAAACATTTTAAGAAAGTGGAATGAAATAAAATTTTATTTTTAATGGGGACAGCCTTTGTAGATCCAAAGCAAATAAAACTCGAATTTTATATTATAGCATTTTTTTAACATTTCCATAAGCCATAAATGCATAAAGATCCGATGTCTAATGATAACCATAGTTGTGGATTTGGTGGGCGTCGCTCGACGAGGACTAGTATTGTATTCGAATATATTCTACTACATTCTGGCGTATTAAATTATACTTTGGTATATTATATTCTAGCGTACTATATTACGTCCTGTTATATTATACGATGTTAAACTGGCTGCGAAATGATCCGATAGCTTGAATTGAAATTAATACTGACGGAAAATTAGAGGTATACAAGTACCGAACAGCGTTGGGGCATTGATGCTACGATGAATTTCGGGGAACCGATATCTGCCACATAATGATCTTTTAATCACTGCAAATACTGACTATTAAATTGAGGAAGAATAATCTGCTGATGGGTTCTGATAATTCTCCTTGGTAAAGGCTCAGAATCCAATTTGTTTGTGCTGAATAGTTCATATACTATATTTTACTTAATCTCTACCGACATGAGCACAGCCCAAAGATATCGAAGTATGAACAAATAGAGTCCAGTATTAATAGCTAGATAGGTGTGGGTAATCCATTTTGTTTAGAAAATGCCGTGGAATATTCCTTGTGGTCAGAAGGAGATCCAACTCCTCTTCGACAGCCTAACTTTATGGGAATTGGTAGGTTCACGTACCACGTTCGATGGTTATTGAAGTGTGTCCTAATGATAGGAAGGAATGGACAAAAGCCTTGATACACCATTGAGCAGCTTTAGTCCTGTTTTGCTGATCTACTGAAAGGCACTAACCGTTAGATTGGCGTCCAGTGAACTTGCACAGTGTGTTCGTGAACCTTTATGACGATAGCTGCTGTGCTAACCACCAGAGAGACTTCGAATCGATACATTTCTATGGCAAACTCTATACGTTGGATAGTTCCGTGATTCCAGTAATTAAGTCGGCTTGTAAATCTCTTTAAAGAGATCGATCGATCGGTCGATTTAAATGAAAAAATATGTCTGTATTAATTGTGTCGGTATAAAGATCTTTCTAAAAAAGTTGAATCGAGAAAAAAGATTAAAATTCGGAAAGAAATTGGAATTAGGAATTATTTAAATTAAAATGTTGGAAAATCAATTAGGATGTTGGAAGATCATCCTTGCATAGATTGATCGTGACTATATAGAATCTAGTTATAGTCTACGATTTTATTTTAATTGTAATTTTAAACGTATCAAAGATAACCAAACTTATGTACACTACCGGCCATAAGTGTTTACCCACCTTCAAATTTCGTTACTATTCAAATAATAGGTATTTTATTGTTATGAAAATGTCCGTAGCATTAAATCCTAATTATAAGGCTAATAAAAAACATCCAAAATATTCTGTACATACACAATCAGGTACTGTAAATGAGTTTACAGCTTTTTATGAAAAACGACAATTTTGGAGTTCAGATAAAGAAACCCCTTTTTCTGAAATTTTTATAACGGTCAGTAGGGAATATGAACGCAGGTAATACAGGTATCTTAGTTTTCTCAAATTTCATAATGCATTAAGCTTTCATACAGTAAACAGTTGATTTTCACGTGCCTAAAGAATTTTGCGAAAATTTCAAATAATGTCAGGGAGAAAAGAATTATCGATTGAAACGGGCGCTCTAATAGTGTCCCATCATAGCATCGGAAAAAGTAACAGAGAAATAGCAAAGTTATTGAAGCTGAACCGTAGAACCGTGGACTACAGTGTTAAAAAATCTGTGGGTGGGTAAACACTTATGGCCGGTAGTGTATGTTAGTGCTGATTAATAATGTCAAGCTAAGAGAAATCGTGGTTTTCGGCGAAACCATAAATTCTAAGTAGCAGAATGAAATTCCGAAACGGAATGAAAGCGAGGCAGAGCAAAGGGTTCTTTGAATCACCAGTTCCGTTTGACCCCGAAAAATCAGCTGACCGTGTACGGGCGAGCCGTTCTAACAATAAGCGCACCCGATCGCAGTCGCATCCTTTCTTTATCAGCGAAATTCGAACGGGAGTTCATTTCCCGTGTGTTCTGGCTTGACCAAGACGTATCAGCGTACCCGAGATGTCATCGGGTTTCAGAAGACGGCGTGTGTCCTCGGGACGGGTAGATAGCGCAGGCCGCGGCAGGATAACAATCAGTATTCCGAGTGGATGAAACGAAATCCGCTTGATTCTCCAGCTAGTCAGGAATTCAGCGAAAGCTCTCCCTCTCTCCCTCTCTCCCTCTCTCTCTCTCTCTCTCTCCCTCTTTCTGTGAAAGTTAGGCAAGTTACCGGGGGCTGGTTTCACGAGGCACTTTGATCTTCAGGACAAGAATGGCGAAGTTCCTGCGACGAGGTGGAAAGTGGCATCCTGCTCTCTGGGTCGTCCCGGGCGAAAGCCACGGGGGCTTCCGAGACGAAAATTTGTCGGCCATTTTATTGTTCCTGCCACGGACGGATTAAGCTGGCACGGCGTGTGGCCTCTGGTATTTCGAACCATTTTTATTAGAACGCAGAAACGGAGCGAAAGAATTAATTTTTCTACGGTTTTGTCAAATATGATTCACTAGTAACCCTCATTCATCCCTCGTCTCAATTTGACACATTTTTCCCGTAAAGAATGATTTTATTCTGTCATTCGCGGAACTATCGTTGGTATTTTGCAGCTATCGTGGAATTTTATGATTTTTATTTTTTAACTTGAAATATATATACAGTCGAGTCGGAAAATAAGTTAACGACTGGTGTATGCAGGCAAATGAATATGACATGTCTTTAATCTTTAATAATGATAATACATGTTTTATTAACATATTTGTTTATTTCCTTACACCTCCTAAATAAAAACAATACAATAACTTGATTTTATTCATCATATTCATTGCCTACATATCACCAAATGTTAACTTACTTTCCGACTCGACTGTATATTAAGTGTTTCCGATACGACAAATGTGGCAACATTTTTATTGGAAAATTTTCGCTACGATTCCCCATTCGATTGAATCAAATAGCAATATCGTAGGTTAAACTTCACCTCCCGGGACCAAAAATTTTTCACTTTTTGTTAACATTCCTGTAGATTTTGACGAGAGAACTGCAAAAATTCAAGCTATAATACACGCATATGAAAATTAATATTACATGAACATAGAAAGGAGTGAAGTGAAGTATGTACGATTGAAGAGCGAAGATATTCGTAAATGAATGACGCAATGAAAATAGTATCATGAAGCGGGGCTTGCCTGCACATTGTTCTCGTGTTTCTTGGCACAAAATCAAAACGCGATAACCAGGAATTAATAGCGAAACGCAATGACACGAGGTTACACTATTCGAATGTGTATTCAGAAGCAAATTATGTTTGCACGGAAATTATCCGGAACATGTTTACATTCGATATACGCGTAGACTGTAGGAGTCAAGTTTATAGCGTGTATGTATGTATATTACATTTTGGATATGTGCAAATAAACAGGTGCATAAACAAGATACAGACACACATTGTGTATCTAGCGGGAACGTAACGCTAAACAGTATCTTATTTCGCGGACAATTCGAAATTATTATTAAAAACAATATTAATTACGTGACCGCCGATGTTCCGTCTCCACTTTCGAAAGCTTCAATAGAGTAAATTACTACGTAATTAATTGCTTTATAATATTCATTATCGTTAATGAATAATAATTGATTAATTAAATTAGGTGTGTCAACAAGTATTCCAGATTTGATGGCGAAATTCAATACCTGTTCCCATCATACTCGAAACCACACGCTCTTTCACTAATGTAGGTCAATGTACGCCGACGTCCTACGTCAGTTTCCAAGTTGTTAAAGGGCGAAAGGAGTAACAAGAAACTGCTTGAAAATTTAGTTGGATACAGTCGGTGTAACAATAATTTCTGTACACTCTTTAAAAACGAATCACTTTTTTAAAATTGCACCGAACGGCTCGAGTTTTCTCGAGATGTTAGAAGAATTAGTTTACTGGTTAATGTGAAAATAATTTTTGTTTCTTAATTACTATTGGTCGCAATTGCGAAGAAAGAAGTACAACTCATGATTTTTAAACTAGGGGGCCCAAAAGCAATCGGAGCCAAGTAAAGTGCAATGTCAAGCTCAATAGGGTACCCTCATCTGTAATAAGTCGAAAGCCACCCCGAGCCAATCGCCTTAGATCGAAAGAAACCTGTGCTAGTGAATTTGTCATTTCATCCGACATGGTAATTAATACAATAAATACGTACTAAAATTGAGTTAAATCTCGGAAACCTGAAAACAGGATGGAGGTTACTTCGAAACAAGAAAATCCAAGGTATTCACCAAGTAGGGAGTGCCAAAAGCAATCGAATGCTCGAACTATGATACAGCACGAAGGATCCACGGTCCCGGTATGCAAAGTAGGTATCCAAGGTATCCTAAGCCCTCTGGGGAGGAATTAGAGTATTCGGGCACGGCTCTAAATCTTTCCGCTATCGTCTGAGCGGCCGCTAGCCACCGTGAACAATTCACCGGCGCGAATGCTAATTCGACAAGGTAACCAGGGGAAGAAAGGGTGGCACGGAACTGTCGGGTCGAAGCCAAGGAACCGGGGGCCTTCATTGATTTCACCCGTTTGTTCGCGGAGGACAGACGTAAATTATATTCGTGGCCGAGTGCGGACTGTATTTGCATGTTAAAGGAATACCGGTTACGGTTCCACGGAAGATTAATACTACTTGTGGTCTCGGATAGTGGCGGACCGTCGCTGAATAGGGTGCCGGAATGATCGAGCTCGGGGGTTCGGACCGTTTCCCGTGGTAAATAACCCCTACAGTGGGCGAAATGCGCGAGCTTCCAAGAAACACCATCATCTTGCGTCACCCCTCATCCGTTGAACAAACATTAAAAATGTTTCTTAACGACATTAGGCTGTATGCTTAAAGGCAAGTAAGAGAATTTAATGCTGACTTCACTAAGCCGGTTTGCCATCAGCTTGCGTGAGTTTGCATGAGTTTCCATGGGTTTGAATGAGTTTTCATTGCTCTGTATGAGGTTGCATGAGTTTATGATCAGTTTTCGTGAGTTCGTTCGAGTTTGCCATCAGCTTGCGTGAGCTTGCATGAGTTTATGATCAGTTTTCGTGAGTTTGAGCGAGTTTGCCATCAGTTTGCGTGAGTTTGCATGAGTTTGAATGGGTTTGAATGAGTTTTCATTGCTCTTTATGAGGTTGCATGAGTTTATGATCAGTTTTCGTGAGTTCGTTCGAGTTTGCCATCAGCTTGCGTGAGCTTGCATGAGTTTGTGATCAGTTTACCATCAGTTTGCGTGAGTTTGTATGAGTTTGAATGGGTTTGAATGAATTTTCATTGCTCTGTATGAGGTTGCATGAGTTTATGATCAGTTTTCGTGAGTTCGTTCGAGTTTGCCATCAGCTTGCGTGAGCTTGCATGAGTTTGTGATCAGTTTGCGTGAGTTTGAGCGAGTTTGCCATCAGTTTGCGTGAGTTTGCATGAGTTTGAATGGGTTTGAATAAGTTTTCATTGCTCTTTATGAGGTTGCATGAGTTTATGATCAGTTTTCGTGAGTTCGTTCGAGTTTGCCATCAGCTTGCGTGAGCTTGCATGAGTTTGTGATCAGTTTGCCATCAGTTTGCGTGAGTTTTTATGAGTTTGCGGGGGTTTGAATGCGGACTGTATTTGCATGTTAAAGGAATACCGGTTACGGTTCCACGGAAGATTAATACTACTTGTGGTCTCGGATAGTGGCGGACCGTCGCTGAATAGGGTGCCGGAATGATCGAGCTCGGGGGTTCGGACCGTTTCCCGTGGTAAATAACCCCTACAGTGGGCGAAATGCGCGAGCTTCCAAGAAACACCATCATCTTGCGTCACCCCTCATCCGTTGAACAAACATTAAAAATATTTCTTAACGATATTAGGCTGTATGCTTAAAGGCAAGTAAGAGAATTTAATGATGACTTCACTAAGCCGGTTTGCCATCAGCTTGCGTGAGTTTACATGAGTTTGAATGGGTTTGAATGAATTTTCATTGCTCTGTATGAGGTTGCATGAGTTTATGATCAGTTTTCGTGAGTTCGTTCGAGTTTGCCATCAGCTTGCGTGAGCTTGCATGAGTTTGTGATCAGTTTGCGTGAGTTCGTTCGAGTTTGCCATCAGCTTGCGTGAGCTTGCATGAGTTTGTGATCAGTTTGCGTGAGTTTGAGCGAGTTTGCCATCAGTTTGCGTGAGTTTGAATGGGTTTGAATGAGTTTTCATTGCTCTGTATGAGGTTGCATGAGTTTATGATCAGTTTTCGTGAGTTCGTTCGAGTTTGCCATCAGCTTGCGTGAGCTTGCATGAGTTTGTGATCAGTTTTCGTGAGTTCGTTCGAGTTTGCCATCAGCTTGCGTGAGCTTGCATGAGTTTGTGTTCAGTTTGCGTGAGTTTGAGCGAGTTTGCCATCAGTTTGCGTGAGTTTGGATGGGTTTGAATGAGTTTTCATTGCTCTGTATGAGGTTGCATGAGTTTATGATCAGTTTTCGTGAGTTCGTTCGAGTTTGCCATCAGCTTGCGTGAGCTTGCATGAGTTTGTGATCAGTTTGCGTGAGTTTGAGCGAGTTTGCCATCAGTTTGCGTGAGTTTGTATGAGTTTGCGGGGGTTTGAATGAGTTTGAATGAGTTTTCGATCAGTCAGAGATGAAAAGGAAGTTTCGCAACACGTCTCCGGATGTTCGCGGTGATATTTTCGAATTCGATTTTCCCGAGAGCCACGGATGAGAATTGAAATTAACGTCCCGCATTCGGATCACGAGGATCTATCAGATACAAGACCGGAACGTGACGGAACAGTATAATTTATACGTGACGACCACTGTCAGTGCAGCCAATAGAGCATCATCATCCGCAGCATTGCGCGCCATAACTCCTCGAGCCGGCGAAACTTGAAGAAAGTCGACGCGACGGTTCCGCCAGGAGGAAATTTCGAGGAACGCTGTCACGTTTCAGTTCGGAAGGGATAAGTAAGTAAGACGAAAGTCTCCGGGCTTCGTCTCCGTGGAAGTTGTCTTTGTTACGGCCGAAACGTGACTGTCTGGAGAACTCGGCGAGGTGTACTTGGCACAACGCTCCGTTCTTCACGTACTTGATAACTCGCGATCGTGCGATTAAGAACGACACCGATCGTAAACGAATTTTAATAGACGTCGACTCGATCGGCTTGGTCTGCTGAGGCATATTTCCGGTCCGATATTTTTAGACGAATTTTCTAAACGATGTTGTCCCCATAAAAACAACAATTTTTAACTTTCTCGAATTATTTATCAGATTTTGAGGGATGAGTGACGCGGGCGTGAAAGTACGTTCAGTTATGAGTGACGTGGTTTATCGTAGAACAACACTGTCGTTCATGCTGCCCCTGGTGAAAGGCGTTCCATCAAAAATGTTAATGAAACCTTTAAAAAATTATTTCCCTGTCCGCTAACAACGGAGAATAATAGCCTGTGTGTGTGTGTCGAAGAGAATATTAAAAAATCACATTCGCCATTTTGTCAACGAGACTACATAATGTCCGTTTATTAGAATCTGTATATTAAAAATTAAAACACTTGTAACATCTGTTAAAATCTCTATATTGCACAAATATGTCCAACTAGAAAATAAAATTTAAACAATTTATTACTTCGAGGTAAAAGGATATAAAAAGAATTTAAAAATTAAAATAATGTGTACCCGTTATGAAAGTGCATAACCAGTAGAGAATAAAATTAGAATTTCGTATTTTGCAAGAAAAACACATACTTTTATATCAACATTTGGTACACGTGAAAACCATTCTGTTTTTCTCTGCCGTTAATTACAAGAATAATTGTCCCGGTAAATACCTCGTTAGACAAAACAGTTTTTCCGGGGGTAGGAAATGTATAAAAATGGTGGTCGTGTAAATCGCAGTGGGAAGATGTGAGATAAACGATTTATCTAATTAATATCGCTTAATTAATACAGCTGCACAGACATTACTCAACGCGCACCGAAGCGTTTATCAGTGACTTTTCACTTCGAGTTCATCTCTTTTCCGTAAAGACGACTGTTCCCATTTAGACAGTTGCTCTGTTGACTTTACTTTCTTAAACTTTTGTTCAATGCTTCCGCGCGACAGTCGTCTCCTTTTTCTGCTTCTCCAGTCAGCAACAGCCTTCTATTTGTAGTCCGAGTCCACAAGTCTACCTTACTCCGGGGCTGCACAAAAGAGGCTAGGAGAACTTTTGTGTTAGAATGAAACTGCAATCACCGACGTGGACTAATTTATCTGTGCTGCGATTGCAGATTTCATTTGGGAAACAAACATTTGACTTGTTAATCAATGTTGGCAATGCCAGCGTAAAACGAGAAATTACTTACTGTTCGCTATTGCCAGATTATTGCACTGAACCGAACCGTTTATCAAAATTTAATTCCGCACGAATTTAGCCTAGGACAAACTAACATTATACTCGTCATTGTTAAGACGAACCAATACTTGCAAAAATTGGCAATACGAGCATGAGACAAAAAATGAATTTTCTTACTATTCACTGGTATAAAATTCCACAATTAAATTAATAGTGCGTGCATCGTTTTCGGATTTGTAGCATCGATATTTTTGTTACAAATTCTTTAGACCCCAAAAGCGGATTTTTTATTTACACTTTACTGGCAAAATTTCTACCGAAATCAGTGGGACAACATTGCACGTTTATTGTGGCGTTATATTGACCGAAAACAATGAAATATAAACGAAAGCAAAATTTGATCTCCCCTCGATCAATATTTGTATATTTGATAAACTGTATTTGTAGTCAATTGAATAAAAAATTTTATCACGAGTCGCGCACAATTTTGGGGAATAAAAGATTAACAATATTTCACCGAACGGTAGAAAGTAATCCAGAGTTGCAAAAATAATTTTCTGTCGACGAAAATGCAACACTGAAACTATACAAACGTAAGGATAGTACAGTATCATTTTACATTATAGTAAAAATTAACCTGTTCTCTTAAAATTTAATTTTTAACACAAAACAGGTTTCCGGTTCGATATCGCGGCGGACTCGATGAATTTTAATTCAAAGTTTCCAATTTGCAGGCGTCCCTCCACACATCGATTTTTCATTAATTTATCCGCAAATTTTCCACTTCGTCTTCCCAAGCGCCCGTGAAAATTATTTCACGGCAAGCGTTCCGAAGAGAAAACTTTGTGTAGATGAAAATACATAATAACATTGACTCCCGAATCCAAGTTTATAACAAGCGGTCTCCAAATTTTCTTTTCTCGAAAACACGAGTTTCTAGGTTAGGTCGAAATTTTTGGTACCCTTGGAACGCTATCGGAATTTTTATTTGATTTGATTAACTTTCATGTGGTCGCAGTTAAATATTGTTTTAAATATTCTTGTTTAAACGTTCCTACAACATGATATCTATATTTGAATTCGAGGCGGGTGAACGCGACGTTACCGCAGGATTAAAAATTAAAATTTACATTCCGTCTGTGGACAATGTAGACTTCTGTAACTAACTGTAGCTGCACGGGAAGCTGTTTTGATGAAAATGCAGTGTGTAAATGTCAACAGCGCCGTCCACTTTCATAATAACTACACTGCGAATTTTATGCATTTACAGCGCTCGCAGCTGGAGAAAATTGAATAAAATGAAAATTCTAACGAAGTTCACCATAGACTTTTACCTTGCCAGAAAAACCGTCATTTCCATAAACGTTTCAATAATTTCTTTACCAGGAAACGTAACCGACAATGCAGCGAAACAAGAACTAATCAGTGTTGTTGATAAATAACTAATAAAAAATAGCTAATAGTTTCTGTTAATAAATAGTGACAATATATTTGATTAGTATAATAATTCTGAATTTAATACGACTGTAGAGTTTCAGTCCAAATCGTCTGCAGCAATTGCAACAGGCAAGAGTAACTGATGGTGGGCGCGGTAGGGGCCCCTCAAACGCATACTGCTTCTCCCACCAACCTCTTCTTCATTTGGATGAGGGAAGGGAGCACGAATTGAGAAGAAAAAGTTACCCCCTCTCTGCCAGTACCGAGATGTGCGCGACAGTGACAGAACGCGTCACGTGACCGGGCCGTGGCGGTAGTGGGGGGAATAGCGGGGTAGAAGGGGAAGTTAGGGTGGGGGAATAAGTCTTGATCTGGCGACTCTCGGTGACCTTGAGCACCTAGGTCGACCGTTCCCGCTATAACCTAAGCTTAAGAGTGGGGTCTGCCGTCTGGCGTCAAGAGTGTGGGGTACGCCGGTCCTAATTGAGTTTTTAATTAATCACCGCGCGCGTTCGCCGTGTACAGGCAGGAAATTCTGTTCCTCCCTAGACGCCTATCCACCGAGGAACACTCGGGGATAAAAAAAAAAGGGAAAAAGAGATATTTCAAAGATGGACTCACCTTCTGTTTCCGACTCGTTCCTTTCCGGCTTTTACGATGCTCGCGACGCAGTCAAACGGCCACTTCCCGGCGTCCTCTTACGCCCTGCGCATCAAAAATTCAATGGAACAGTTAACTCCCGCAAACAAAAGATCTTTACGAGCAATTAAATCGCTTCCAGACCGTGCTTTTTTCCGGAAAATTTTCAATCCGCGCTCTATCTACGTCGCGGAAGTCTGTGTTGTGCTTCAGATATTTTTAACGCGTGTCTTTTCAGTTCGTTAAAACGCGAGGATGCTCCATAACTTTTACGTCGACGGGAAACGTATTGGCTGCATTGATGCGAGCATTCGCTTTCATTGTCTTGGCGGAGCTGCTTGCGGAATTTTTTATGGCGTTTGAAACAAATTATGCAGTCGAAATGTCGATTTATTAATTGATGGAAATTGTCGTTTAATAAACTGTGTCTTGCTTCAATCGATTTATTTGACATTTTGCTATTTTTGTCCTGAGTGTACTTTACGTTTGCAGTATTCATTAAATTTAGATTAATTTAATTTTCAGTTTAACTTTCACGCCCTTTAAATTTTTTTTCTAATCTTCTTACGGCGTTGAGAAACAAATTATGTATGCAGTCGAAATGTCGATTTATTAATTGATGGAAATTGTCGTTTAATAAACTGTGTCTTGCTTCAATCGATTTATTTGACATTTTGCTATTTTTGTCCTGAGTGTACTTTACGTTTGCAGTATTCATTAAATTTAGATTAATTTAATTTTCAGTTTAACTTTCACGTCCTTTAAATTTTTTTTCTAATCTTCTTACGGCGTTGAAACAAATTATGTATGCAGTCGAAATGTCGATTTATTAATTGATGGAAATTGTCGTTTAATAAACTGTGTCTTGCTTCAATCGATTTATTTGACATTTTGCTATTTTTGTCCTGAGTGTACTTTACGTTTGCAGTATTCATTAAATTTAGATTAATTTAATTTTCAGTTTAACTTTCACGTCCTTTAAATTTTTTTTCTAATCTTCTTACGGCGTTGAGAAACAAATTATGTATGCAGTCGAAATGTCGATTTATTAATTGATAGAAATTGTCGTTTAATAAAATATGTCTTGCTTTTATAGATTCATTTAATATTTTGCTATTTGTGTCCTGAGTATACTTTACGTTTGCAGTATTCATTAAATTTAGATTAATTTAATTTTCAGTTTAACTTTCACGTCCTTTAAATTTTTTTTCTAATCTTCTTACGGCGTTGAGAAACAAATTATGTATGCAGTCGAAATGTCGATTTATTAATTGATGGAAATTGTCGTTTAATAAACTGTGTCTTGCTTCAATCGATTTATTTGATATTTTGCTATTTTTATCCTGAGTGTACTTTACGTTTGCAGTATTCATTAAATTTAGATTAATTTAATTTTCAGTTTAACTTTCACGCCCTTTAAATTTTTTTTCTAATCTTCTTACGGCGTTGAGAAACAAATTATGTATGCAGTCGAAATGTCGATTTATTAATTGATAGAAATTGTCGTTTAATAAAATATATCTTGCTTTTATAGATTCATTTAATATTTTGCTATTTGTGTCCTGAGTGTACTTCACGTTTGCAGTATTCATTAAATTTAAATTTCTTTAAACATACTCAGAGCACCTACAATAAAGACACCACTGAAAAATAATATATTTCAGTCAAAAAAGGGGTTAGAAATGAAAGGAAGTATGTACAAAAATAAACAACAATTTAGTGATTTTCACATGAAATTCTTGGTCCGCTGTCAAGAAAATAGAAACCCAGGGAAACTGAATAGACGAATTACTCTGATGTCCGAATATTTTCAGTGCGTTTCGTGCAGTTTCATCCACTTGAAACTCATGTATTCCTAATATGATTAAGTAATTACATAGTACTCGGTTACAGGGCAAGTCCTCACGGCTCACATATACGTGTGTCTCACCTTTAACATTTCGTGTTTGAAATGGCTGTTTCGAATGAAATATTTTGTCCTGCAAATAGGAATTTCCTCGAATAAACTTTACCTCTGAATATTCAAAAAATATTCGTCAAAAACTGCACTTGTTACACGGAGGACTGTGTCAAAGGAGAACGTCACGGAACCGGTTTTTGCAACTGTACTCCTGATCAAAGTTATTTTCTGAGTACACAAAAAGGCGCTGTTTCTCAATGAAATATTCCGAATATAAAAATTAACTTGACATTTATCGAATTAAAATTAAAATTGTTCTTCCGTGAAGTTAGAGATACCAACGTGGGTTGCATAAACTCTGTCACAATGTCAATAATGTCACATTTCAAGAGAAAAATAATTCTTGCGTGCCGAGTAACTACCATAAAGTTTTCTGAAAATCGACGATTATGATTTCGGTGGTGAGACCATTTTGATAATCGCGGTCACGGTGGAGCGACGATTTCGAGAACGAGGACGCTTATGGTCGCGGTAATTCGAATTCCGGTTCCGGCAGCTTCTGTTTCCAGAATGCGGAGAGAAAAAAGAAGAGGGGAAAAAAATAGTCTCTGTTTCGAGGTTCTGCTCCACCGTCGAAGTCAAAGAGCCTAAGTGGATGAGAGAAGCCTAGGACGGACGGACGGACGTGACGTCACGACGAAGAACCGAGGAAAGATGTTCCATTATGTTACCGGTGCGTAGGACACCCTTTATACGACTTGAAAACTCTTTGTCCGACTGCCGTCCGCGGGACAATGACGGAACAGAACCGTGAAAACGGTGATAAGCTTTGTCCGTACTCCATCCGTGAAACAATAATGGGACGGTACCCGTGAAAACGGTTGTATGAGTGGCACTGCGCGCCGGGGACGTCGATTACACCACTCTGCATTTTCAAGAAACTTGCGCCCCGGTGTTTTTCCAGGGCCGGTTCGTTTCCGAATCGATCCAATTACCATCAGCGTCTGTGAAAATGGAATTTGTATCGCGAAAACCGTCGTCCCGACTTTATAAAATCTTTACGCGCAGAAAGCGTTAAACGTGCCGAGAAGTCCTCGATTTTTTAACAAATGCGTCTCAAAATATTTGAAAATTTTTTGGCCAAAATGTCACTCATATCCTGTACACACACTATTCCTTCATCCCTTCTAATTATCATATAGAAAAGGACGGCGAATAAACAAAACATCGACACCATATCGGTGAGACAATGCTCGTTTATTGGTGCAACTCTTTTATTTATAATAATTTTTCTTGTGAAACTTTTACGGACATATTCGTGACACTTTTCTGGATAATATGATACCGAACACGACCCAGTTTGGACCCTATTTACCTCTTTAATCCACGATCTACTATAGTATTGGGTTGTTCGGAAAGTAATTTCGTTTTTCTTTATGAAAATGAAAGACGATTTTCGTATAGTGAATAAATATTTTATTGAATTATATATTGTCCATTCTGGTCCAATACCTTTCGCCATCTTTCTGGCAGTAGCATGATTCCACGCTCATAAAATTTTTCTTCTTTGCTGGCAAAAAACTGATCCAGGTGATTTTTGACCTCCTCATTTGAAGTAAAGGTTTTACCGTCTAAAAAATTTTGTATAGGGTGTTCTATTTTGGCAGTATATCCCATCCAAGCTGTAAAACCTTTTTGGAGAGTTAGCAAACTTGTATGAGGTCTCGAATTATCTTGGTGGAACACTAAATCTTTTCTATTGATTAATTCTGGCCATTTCTGTTTAATTGAATCATTCAATTTGTTCAGCTGATGACAGTACACTTCAGTATTGATCGTAGTGTTGTCCGGTAGAAGCTCAAAAAAAAAAAAAACAAAAAAACGATTCCTTTAAAATCCCACCAAACGGATAGCATCACCTTGTTTTGATGAATATCGGCTTTCGAAGTGTTTTGAGCCGGTTTATCTTTTTTACTCCATGATCTCTTGCGTTTAACATTGTTGTAGACAACCCATTTCTCGTCTCCAGTGATGATACGCTTAAAAAATGGATCAAAAATGGAAAAGTAAAATACGCCGAAAATGCTGCTTTTCAATTTCCATATTTGATACGGCACCAACCAAAAACTACCGCGTAGAATCGTTCGAAAATTTTGACAAGCAAGCCTTGCTATATCAGCTGTCAAAATATATAATGAATATGCAGCCTAAGTGTGAAGTTGGCTGGGAAAAATACAATCACGTCCTCCGTTGGGACAAAACGAAATTACTTTCCGAACCACCCAATAGAACCTCTACTATACGAACTAACTGAGCGAATAACGAGGTGCAGACAATAGAACAGTTTCTTTGTTACTTACAGTGACAAAATTTACAAAATTCAATTCTTACTGATTCGTACAATGAATAGTCTTGTATATACATCAGATAAAAATCGTTCGGATAAGCGAGGTTCCAATAAATCGTGAATTAATCAAGTAAATATGATCCCAAGTGTACCGTGTTTGGTCTCAACACATTTGACAAATTCATTCACTAAATTCAATCACTTATGCTATTCGTCGTTATTACCAAGTATTAAATATCAGTCTTGTTTAACGTTTCGTAATCCAAGTATTAAACACAAAATTAATACGCTCCGTTAATCGTCGTGTCAAGTTCCAAATAAAATATCAACCGGTTTAAACTTTTTTAAATATCGCAGGCTACCGAGTTTTAGAAGATTATGATGGCGGCAGGAATGAATAAAATTTGAAATTTAATTACAAGGTAGAAGGTTAACATTTCTTTTTCATGCGAACAGATTATTTACCACCTTTGTGTCCTTCTGTGTCGCCGTGTCCAATATCCGAGGGTTTGTCATGCATGGAAAACAGTTAACGCGCGAAAGCTACTTTGTTTTATGTCGTTAGCGTGCAATCCGCTTTTCCGAAGCGTACACACCGTTGGTTATCGGAAATCGTGTAAACGGTTTAAATAATAATGAAAATATATCCCGACTGTTCCAGAGAAGTCAAAAATATTTTGGTTCGGCGAGAGAATGATTGCAATGATCGCCGGAGAAACACGATTCGTTCGATGCGAAACTCTTTCCGTTCGCGCGTTGCAACTTTTAAGGGTTGATTATATAGTGTACGAACACCGAAAGACATATTTTTTACCAATTTCTATTTATTATATAATATTTATGCAATGTTTGAGTATTTATCCAAATCTAACTTTCTATATCAGTTACAGTTTTATTTTTATAATCTTTATGCTTTCACAATTTTGTAATTATATTATTCTGGTTGATATTTGGAAAAAAAAAATATTTGCACACTTGACAGAATATTTATGCAACACAAATTTTTGAAATTTCTATGCCTCTAGAATTTTACACTCATAATTTACACAGTAAATTGTAGTATATTTACTGATATATTTTTTGTTAAAGTACCAAATTATATTTTAATCGTACTACATTATTTTTTGATTTCTTATTGTATTGTTATTGTATTCAAAACAGTAATGGAATTTTTCTCGATATCTCTCCTATAATTCTTGCATTCTTGCACGAGTAAATCCAGTAGATTAAAAACGCAATAAAAATTTCAGAACCACAGCCATCTTATCCATTCTTGCAGATCAGCATAATCACGAAAGCGAAATCCACAGACCAAACAATAACTTCTCGAACTTCGACCGCTAAACCGACTCACCCACAAGAGCACGGGCATCCAAACATTGTTTCGGAAGCTGAACGAAATCTCCTAATATAGCAACACCGCCGGACAAAGCAAAACAGCCGGATAAATCAAACATTAAACAGTTTAGAAAGTTCCGCAATAAAAGTGGCGCGCTTCGCACACAAATGAAAAACTAACCGGGTTGCGTTCGACACGGTCAGATTATGCGCATCTGTGTGTGCAGTGGATGGGCTCAAAGTGGGTCCAGTTTTCTGTGGCGAACTTCGTAATCATACAGCGGTGCAATTCCGTTGCAATACATGAAATTACATGCACCGGCGAGGAAGGAGGGCAAGGGTGAGCAGAAATGCAAGAGAATGCAATTATTAGTTATGCAACCAAATGCCCGGGTTTCACAAAAACTGTCACTAGCTCCGTCTGTGGTTGAAGTGCATACATGAAATTGTGTTTTTTGGATAATATAAACATTTGTGATAATTTTTTAGTCATTGTTTTTAAAAATATTGCTCCACAAAGGTTAATAATTAATAAAACAGATGTCGAATTTTGTGCCAGATAAGCAGCATTTGCGGGAAGTATTGCTTTTTTATTTTAACTTAAAATGCAGTGCTGATGAAGCACGACGTAACCTGGAAAAGGCCTTCGGAGACCATGCACCATCGAAAACCACTTGTGAAGATTGGTTTAAACGGTTTAAAACTGGCGATTTCAACATCAAAGATAAGGAGCGTTGCGGAAGACCAAAGACAGTTGAAGACTCAAGTCTGCAAGCGTTGTTGGATGAAGACGATGCACAAACACAGGGTCAACTTGCTGAAGCATTAAACGTGACTCGTACAGTGTATCTCCAAACCGTTAAGTGCCATGGGTAAAATTCAAAAAGAGGGAAAATGGGTGCCACATGATTTGACTGAAAGGCAGATGGAGAACCGAAGGGTCACTTCCGAATGTTTGCCTTCGCGCCAAGAAAGAAAGGGTTTTCTGCATCGAATTGTTACGGGAGATGAAAAGTGGATTTATTTTGAGAACCCCAAAACGTAAAAAGTCATGGCTTTCACCTGGAGAAGCATCAACTTCGACGGCACGACCAAATCGTTTCGGGAAAAAAAACTATGCTCTGCGTTTGGTGGGACCAAAAAGGAATCATTTATTATGAGCTGTTAAAACCAGGCGAACTATGATTATACGACCTGTACAACTTCCATACCAATAGATACTTCACTGGGTCTTCTTGTTAAGGATACCAGCAACCCGATAGCTATTCTCAATGAGGTATGCGAAAACACAAACTGCTATAAAATATATACTGATGGGAGTAAAATCAAGGGATCTAACTGTGTTGGTTCTGCCTGCATATGTCCAGACTTGAATTTAACAAAAACACGTTCCATAAACCCTCTTGCCTCTATCTACACTGCCGAATGTTTGGCTTTAAGTGATGCTTTTGAAATTATATTAGAACACCAAAACCACAAAACTTCCATATTTTTTCTGATTCTCTTAGTTGTCTAATGGCTTTACAATCCCCCACTGTTAGCATAAAGACCAATTCACACATCTTTGAAATTAAAAGGAAATATAACCTATTTATTAGCAATGAACAAAACAGTTATGTCAAATTATTCTGGATCCCATCTCACTCTGGTATTCAGGGCAATGAAGATGCGGATAAGGCAGCCAAATTGGCTACCTCCTCGACATCCTTTGACTTTCCGAAGGTTCCTTTCACTGATGTTTACGAAAAATATAAGAAACAGGCCAAAGAGAATTCTGTGGAAATTATCAGGAGGCAAGGGTTATTTAAGGGCAAAAATTACTTCCAGCACTTTTTCACTTTTTCATTACTATGATCAATAGGATGCGGGCGGATCACTATCATTTAGCCGCTTCATTGGCACGAGTAGGTATAATTTCTGACGGCAAGTGTAGCTGTGATCAAAGTGATGAAACTCTAAACCATGTGATCTGGCAGTGTGAAAAGTATGACATTCAAAGACACAAACTTTTAGATTCTCTGCATAAAATGGATTATCAATTACCCTTAAGTATTGAAATGTTTATAGTTGAACCTAATATTAAGGCGTGTATTTGTATTCATCAATACTTCACAGATTGTAAACTATTTATTTAATTATTATGTATCATTGTAATACCAAACTGCAAAATAAATTGTAAAGCGAAATGGGCCCTTTAAGGGCCTAAAGAGCTTAAATAAAAAAAAAAAAAAAAAAAAAAACAGGCGAAACTGTGAATGGGCATCGGTACCGACAACAACTTATTAAATTGAACGAAGCATTGATTGAAAAACGGCCAGAATGGGAGTCCAGACATGAACGTGTAATATTGTTACACGATAACGCACCGTGTCATCGCACTTTGATCGTCATTGGACATCATTGGAACACAAAAATAGGATCTGCTACCGCACCCGCCCTATTCTCCAGATCTGGCTCCTTCAGATTTTCACCTGTTCCGGTCGATGGCACATGGTTTATCCATCCGCGGGCAACAATTAAAAACCTTTGAAGATGTCGAAAATTGGCTAAATGAATGGTTTCGGTCCAAAGACGCGTCATTTTATTGTCGTGGGATTTATTCGTTGCCCGATAGATGGCAAAAATGTGTAGCCAGCGATGGTCGATATTTTGAATAAATCATTTTAGGTAAGTTTTTAGAAATTTAAGTTTTTATAATACAGAGAAAAGCCCGGAAACTTAGTTGCACACCTAGTAAAACTCGATTCAACGACTTAAAAGTGCACAGAAAGATGGAAAATCCGTCCCTTTGGACAGTTTGTTTTCGGGACCTGTTCATTGGCGGAGAATTTTCTTTGTCTCCGCAGAAATGCACCAAGGGGTTGAAACGGGGTTGACGGAGACCGTGTCTGCAGTGATATGCGCGCAACGGAAAGCAGCCGGGCCCGGTGTCCCGGTTTCCGGTCGTGTATTCAACCCCTTCTGCATCCGAGGCGCTTGCACTCGGGATTCGCACGCGACTGCTGCAACTCGAACGGATTCAAGCACCTCCGGACACGGTAATTATGCACTTTTAGTGCGCCGCGTTGCCACAGCTCTGATTCCGCCAACGCCGCGGACGTACTTTCTTACTAGGCTCAACGAGTGATAAAATTCTTTACACGAAAGTCCCTTTGATCGTCTAAACGAACTCTCCTGCAGAGGATTTTGAAATAATTGTACGCCGCTGCTGCTGAGAACTGGGACCATAGTGATTGCGTCGTGGATCCTTTTGTTTCGATTCCTGGGCTCCTCCGAGTGTTATTTACAGAGTGTATCTAGTTTGAATTGTACCACGGTTGTCGTTCAGCCACAGAAACAGATTATAGAACAAAGTTTTCTATGGTTGAACCGTACCCTGCAAAGGTCAAAAGTATCCATTCATCTCATTGACGTGTCCAGTAAAAACTCCGATACGTAAGTGCGTGTAAATCGCAAACGACAAAAGATATGAAAAAATGGTTCCAGTAAAAGTTATATCGTATCTCCGGTCCCATAAATCTGTGGAAAAATTTGTTCGAAAAAATCATTTCCAAAAATTTTTTTTTCAAAAAATTAATTTTTTCCAAAATATTTTTCCACAAATATATCGGCCTAGAGATACGACACAACTTTCACTTCAACTATTTTTCGATATCTTGTGTCGTTCGCGATTTACACGGACCTGCGTAGAAAGACCGGTTCGTATGAAAGGGTTGATTCCTCCCTTAAAGTGAAAAAGGGGAACGAATGAAATGCGGGTAAATTATTAGGCAGGTCCGACGAAGACTTGTGCAAAGTTTCATAAAAATCGGCGTGTTCCGAACTCCAGGGTTCTCATTTGAGTTCCGTTGAATTTCAGGCACTAAGTAGAGGAAGAGTGAATGACCGAGCGAATCTCACAAGTGAAATTTAATCCTGGATTACTGTAATTGTAAATACTGTAACCGTCGTGTTACCGTCAGTATCCTCTACATTGAGCAACAGTACACACCCCTGGCGTCATTGAATCTCCGTGCAGCAACGGGTCACCGATTCCCGGAATCAGTTATTACAGTGGCCAGGGCCTTCAAACGATCCAATAACAAACCCGTTGAACGTCTCGTGTTCTACGTGGGTATACACTTCCAAGGTGAAAATACAATCGATTCGAAGCGGCGCGGCGGTCGGGGGAACAAAAGAAGAACGGAGGCTGAAAGGAAGGGTGGTTGTGGGAGGCTCGTTTGAATCCAGTGGATTCCGATAAACCTAGTCTCGGGAACATCTGTATCGGCCCCTCCTCGTTATTCACGTCGAATTACGTCTCTATCTCTCTCTCTCTCCCTCTCCCACCGAGGGGTGAGAGAGGTCTCATCCTCCCTCTCCTTCTCTTTCTCTCTCTCTCTCCATGTTTCGTTCCCTTTCTTTCTCACCCTCATAGTCCAACCCCGTGCCCGACGAATCTCGTTATAGTCTTCGACACCAAGAGGATCGCTTTAACGAACTAGCCCCGGCTCGTGAACACGGCCATAAACGAGATTCCAACCGCCCCGGGTGAAATTAACATTTTAAAGGCATTACATCGAGCTGGCATGGAACTTGGAAACATTAAAATCTGAAACGAAAACGGCCGAACCAATACATCCGACGGGCATTTCACCTCGAGCGGCCATCGTGAGTTCGCAATGCCGCCATTTTGTAAATAATCGAGATTTTTTATTCACTCGCTCTCGATCTCTGAGAAATTTATAATAATTTTTCTTTTTTTAAATTTTTTCTTGTTCTCTTTCACTATTTCAGAACGATTCTTCTTCATTATACGACAGTGTGTTTTTCTATAAAATTATAAACACGCAGGTAGTATACGGTGTAACCATTTGCTGAATTATTTATTGCCTAAATTTTTATATTAAAATAGTGTCCAACATTCTGAGCAGTTGGATGATATATGTCTAGGACATGGAGAACTGCGGTGAACGAAATGGCAGAAAATTATGGTAAATGGCCTCGGTTGCCAACGTAAGGGTGAAACAGAGCCGGTGTCAGCGGCGAATCATGGCTGCCGCGTTTGGTAAATACCGTGACGCCCGGTCTGTTGTTACGGGGGAACGCCAGGCGAATAAGTGGCAGCCTGCTCTTCTAATTAATCCACTTTGTTTGATTAGATGTCGACGACCAGCGCGGAAATTAACTGTGGACTCTGGAACGGTATGTACCGATGGCTTGTAACTGACCGCCGGTGTTAACGATTCTCGGGATCGGTCGCGTTGCTTCCACGTTTCCAGTATACTGTTCGCTCGTGACAGTATTCCAACGTTCTCCAACAATCAAATTGTTGACTTTTCAGAGAGAGGTTCTAGAGCTTTTTGAATATCTTTTAAACGACGAAAATTTTAAAAAATTGTTGAAACGTAATAAATACAGTGATTTCTCTATATACAGTGAGTAACGAAAGTATTCGAACGCCCTTTAAATCAGTATAACTTTTTTTTTAAGTGAATCAAACGACCTGACTTTTTTGAGGAGTTAGAAGAATTGGTTTTTCAAATGATGTGTAAAAAAGATTTTGAAAAAATTGCAATTGGTAAGAATTACATGAGAAAATAAAAATGGCACTTTTCACAACTTTTTTATTTGAACCTGTAGTGAAAATTTAAAATATGCGTTTTGTAGATATATGTTAGTTATATACATACTGAAAATTTCATGAAATACAAACGTTTAAAGATGATTACATAAGGGCGAAATTCCCTGGCAAGATCAAAAATCTGCGACTTTCACCCTTAAACTCTCATTTTGAAATGTTTGTAGTTTATTGCAACGTTGACCGATTTCGATGAAATTTTCAGTACGTGTATAACTAACAGAGATCTACAAAATGCATATTTTAAATTTTCATTACAGGCTCAAATAAAAAAATTGTGAAAAGTGCCATTTTTATTTTCTCATGTAATTCTTACCAATTGCAATTTTTTCAAAATCTTTTTTACACATCATTTGGAAAACCAATTCTTCTAACTCCTCAAAAAAGTCAGGTCGTTTGATTCACTTAAAAAAAAAAGTTATACTGATTTAAAGGGCGTTCGAATACTTTCGTTACTCACTGTATGTCGCCAAGGCCTGGATGATAAACGTCGCGGAATTATCCCCACTACCACGAGGTGTACCCCGTGAGGTGTCACGAAGCAAAACCTCCTGGACGATACATGACACTGGCAAGACCCGTGTCGTTGACATGTATCGAGAAGGATCGATATACGGTGGCTCCGAAGTCAGAAATCGGAATTCGAGTGACTTATCGAACAGCTGAACGGATAATTAAATGAAAGACGTCATAGCAATCCGTAATCCAAGCGGCGTAGAGGATTATTAAAATAAGCCCGAAAGCGTATCGTAATCCGCAAAATCATTGGAAATGCCACACGCTTGAACCGATCATGCGGCGCATCAGATAATTAGTTTCTATTCGGATTAATTTGCCGCGACCGCATCATCCAGGCGCAATTAATTAATTGTACACACGTAACTTGGAGATCGGCTCCGAGCGGAACAGAGAGCAATGGCGGGCGTCGGTCCGCGGCGACATTTTTTGGGAACGATGACACCGGCTAGAAATGCTTTATGCATTTTCCCCCATTTTAATTAAACCTCGCATTTGCCGATCTCATGTGTTATTTATCACCCCGAGCCGCGCTCTCAGCCGGGCATTAAACAGAAATTTAAGAACGAACGTTTCGACGGGACTTTAATTAAACGATACCCGGATCCAATTTTGTTTTTCCATGGTATCTGCCGAGTCTATTATTATTATATCGCATTACCGGGACACAATCCCTGGACAATGCTTTATAATTGCAACTTTTAGTTTTAATTGCAATTACTCGAGACACGGTAGTTCGAATTTACAAAACTAATTGCAGACAACGCTTTCGCTTTATTGCACTGAAAGAAATAGCTCGATAAAATGCTTCGATTTGTGAAAGATATTATTATTACTTATGGGTACCCCTAATATACAAAAGATTCCTCCTCTATCCCCTTGTCGGATTAAAATTAACATGGCTGGTATTTAGAGCGATATTTTTTATTTATAAGAACCAAAGATTGCTAACAAAATTCATTTTCAATTTTTTCATCATCAGAAGCGACTGTTTCACTTTCTTCTTCAACTTTTAGTGCTTCTATGACGATAACGAAGATTGCGAAGGTAGCAAACGTAGCTTAATAAAGAAAAAGAATTGGTAAATTAGTTTTACTATTTTAGCCGTGCTAAAGTGTTTCGTTTCAGACATCAAAGGACAATAGATGACAGGAGCCGCCTTTGGACCAAGCTTTGTCTGTCAAGCATCCCATCGCCCGACATTTAAACCAGCATACTTACGCGCACAAACGTCACATTTTTCTGGAGCTTCCTGTAATAACCGCGACAAACATGAAAGAAACGTGGGAGAGGACTCGACGGATTCAAGTGTCGCTTTAAAATTCGCCTCTAATTATTTATTTCCTTGCGGACAGCGAGAGAGAAGCTCGAGTGCATAAGAATTATCGTGGGAAGAAAAAAGGTGGATCTCCGTGCTCTGGAATCCATCTTGATCCTCTTTCATCCTTTCCTCCTTCGCTCGACAACATCAGAGAGAGAGAGAGAGAGAGAAAAAAGAAAAGAAAGACATGGCGGACGTTCACCCCTCGTCAAAGGGTTGTCTACGTCCTCTTGGCAGCCCTGGAAAACCTTCGACGTCACTTTTCTGCCGAAACCATGTTGTTAGAGAGGTATTCTCTTTAGAAAACTATTTTTCATATTAATAGACAGCGGAACTTTGTGGAAAATAAAAATTGTTCGCCTTGATGTGCAAGAAACCTTAGTGAAACAAAAATTTATTTTCTTTCTGAACGTGTTCGATAAATTGGAAATTTTTCAATTTTTCTAATGTACAATTGTTAATTAATGTCTAATTTCTAATCACTAGACATCGGATGTTTATGCAATTTCCAATTTTTATAGAAACATTTTAAGAAAGTGGAATGAAATAAAATTTTATTTTTAATGGGGACAGCCTTTGTAGATTCAAAGCAAATAAAAATCGTGTTAAATTCTCTCGAATTTTATATTATAGCATTTTTTTAACATTTCCATAAGCCATAAATGCATAAAGATCCGATGTCTACTAATCACCCATTCTTGCTTTCGAGCCTGGTACGTTTCACAAACAAAACAACAAATAATAATTAGATACTTGAAACATAAAGCTGCAAGTTGCACGATGGAAGTAGAATTTTTCATTCGGTAATTATTCCTGAAAAAATTCTGAAAATAACTCGTTTTTACGCGCCCGAGGGTGAACAACCCCTCCGAGGGGGTATTCTAGTGTGACAGGTATTTTTCTGCTTTTTTGAAATATTGTGACAGTCGTTTAAAAAATTATGACTGAATTTAAATTTCTTCTGTCGCCAGCCGAGCTATAATTCCGTTACTATAAAATTTCAGGAGGATACTAGTAAAGTGTTGCGTTTTATGCGAAAAAGAAATCAATTTTTTGTACCTGTTAAATCGAAATACCCTATTAATGAAATTGATTGGACGCAGGAATGCAGGATTGAACGGCGCCGTTTACTTTTATGCAACCCCCGCTGTAAGGAGGAGCAACAAGATGGCACCGTGCGCTGTTAACCGCCAGTTAGCATAATCAACGCTAATATCGTTAGCATCGC
Organism: Seladonia tumulorum; assembly: GCA_913789895.3. Taxonomy (NCBI): domain Eukaryota; kingdom Metazoa; phylum Arthropoda; class Insecta; order Hymenoptera; family Halictidae; genus Seladonia; species Seladonia tumulorum. Next base: position 36,679,212 of record OU565266.1, read on the forward strand.
GATCATTACAATTGTTATTGTTACTGCCGTTGTGCCGGTTCTATCGGCGTGGTAAATCGTATTATTCGTGAAGCTGTTATTGCTCGTAATATCGCTTCTATCGTCGGCGTAATCGATACAGTGAAATCGACGCCGGCATCGCGGTGGTACGTGATTATGATTGTTTTCGTAATGTGACGGTAGATGCTCGATAGTATTTCGCGAAATTATTTCGACGACCGTGGAAATGCGAGGCGAAATCGCGGTTGGCTTATTGCTCGATTGTGTCTTCATAACGAATTGTGTTTCACGTTTCACTTTCATGAAGCGAGTGAAGATTTGAAAATTATTTTTAAAAAATATAATAAAAGTGTATAGTACTATATAAAAATAGTACTGTAGAATAAAAATCTGCTGATCGCGACCAACCAATTCTACTTCTGAACCCTGAACCCGAAGTTTCAAACTCGATTTTCCCGAAAATGAAATTTGTACTTGAAGGGTGCGATTCCTGAGGTCATTTGAAGGAACTTTTTCCTTTGCGAAAATGTTCTACGCGACTTCGTTAAGGAGTTATTGTCGAAAAACGCGGCCCAATCACAGCGAGGCTACAGCTGCTAGCGCTGAGCCAAGCGTTGGCATTGGTCGAGTCGGAGCCCGTCCACAGTGCCCGCGCTCTGATTGGTCCGTGTTTTTCGTTGATATAACTCCTGAACGGAGCCTCGGAGAACATTTTCGCAAAGGAAAAAGTTGCTTGAAATGACCTCGGGAATCACCCCCTTCAAGGAAGTACAACACTTTTGGAAAAAGATTAATCACATGTTATTTTTATTAAGGTGAAAGAAGAACTAAAGAGGAAGAGGATGAATGGTTCGTTTCAAGGCTTCAAATTGAACACAGATTTATTGGTGGGCGATTTTTCACGAAAATATAATATACCGTATAATTTTTGCGAAAATTGCAGCCTGCGAATGGATTTTTGGAGCCACGGTCAGAGCTTATCTTATCGCGCGGATGACGCGATTTTTCGAAGTGTCCGCGCGTCACTCGCGGGACCACCATTCCCAAAACGATGGGAATTTATGGTTCACGGAGATACGGGCAGCGCGTCCGCGCGCGTCCGTACATCGAATTTCACCGCGATCGATGTGGCAACGTGCGTTCAACTCGCGGATTCATCGCGGTCAAAAACGGAGTTTTGGCTCGCGGCCCGGGAACCTATTCAGGTGTACCGTAAACATATCCATTTTCTGTTTGCCGACAAACGGTGATGGCGCGCCGCACGGTATGAGACACGCGCACGATACTCCCAGATCACATAGAGCCTACTCACCGTTGACTGATGTTGGCAAACACCGGCAAACGATACGGAAAGTTTGTCCCGGAAAAAAAACTAGACATTTTCCCCCAATCGCACAGTGGGCCCAAACGCCAATCTAGCTGATAAAAAATCATAGTGATCAAACGCAGCTTTTTATTGCAACTTGTATGGAGTCGTTGTAACCGGGAGACTTCAATCTTTAAATTTATGGTAATTTGGACCGCAAAAAAATTTTTTTAAACTTTTTATGGTCATTAATGTAATTTTAGAGAGGAGTATTCACGCGGAAATTAAAGTTAATAGCGTTTTTAGTCATAAAATGAACTGAAACCGACACTAAAATAAAAACCTTATATATTTACAACTTATTTACACTTCTATATATCGTTTCAGTTTTGAAAGTTTTATTTTCTACATATTTTCTGCTTCCACGTCAGAATCATCACTATTGTTGTGGTCAGAATCGTCATCACTTGTTGACGGGACATGTGTAGGTGGAAGTTTCGGATCTGCTAATAATTTTATAACCTCTTGATCTAGCGTCGTTTCTTTCTTCCAAATAGTCGACGTTTTTCTTGAAATCGTAGATATTATTGGATCCGATGAAAATAATATTATGTGGAACAAATCTTCCATTGTTTGCTCTCTCGACATCTTCCTGGTATTTCGTTCCCGGTATTTTTTAAAATCTTTATTTCTAGATTCAGTTACTTGACTTGCACAGAAAACCGAAAAAGTCTTGGATTCTAAAAACATTTATAATAACCAGAATCCTGTTCAGAGTTTTCATCGATTACTGAGTGTTCGTCTATCGCCGTGTGGGCACACAGTTGTCAATGCTTGTCATATTTACTCGTGCAATTTTTACTCTAATCCTGTCAATTTTCAGAATATTAAAAAAAATCTTTCACAAAACATTCTTCATATCAGATACAATTAAGTAAGTAATATAATAGGTATCAGTCTTTTAAATCTCATACAGCTATCCTATTCGTTTATGTGCTGTCACAAGAAAGCATAAAATTCCGTTTTACACTAGAAGTATTAATTTTATGACCTACATTGATTAAACATTTTTTACTCCTCTCAGTCAGTACTATGAACCACAAAAATCTTAAACCCTCTTTATGAGTGATCGCAAACTATTCACAAACTTTAAAGTTATATTAAACAATCCCAGGCAAATCTCGGCAGCTGATTTTTACAAGAATTAAAGAACAGAGTCTACATTACGAAATCAAATAGGAAATTTGACATATACGCGCAAATTTGGTTACTTACATTCGAAAAACTGAAATGCATCAAGTAAAAAATTGTCTACCTTTGAACATGGATATTTGGAAAATTCATTAACTTTTGCAAATTCTGTAATTACAGAATGAAAGTACGTACTTTCTTCTACAAAACCCATGAAAGGCAAAATATTCGCATTTAATATTAACGTTTACCAGTAGCAAAAGCACTGACCGTTCTGGGGGACTCTTAAAGGCCGCAGCGACTATAGACTTTTGCGTAAATATTACCCTATATAAAAAATCTTCAGAGCAAAACAGAATATAATTTAAAGATCTACAGGGATTTAAGAATGGAAACAAATAAAAAAGTAAGTAATAGTATGTGATTTTAAATACGACTTTTTATCAGCTAGATTGGCGTTTGGGCCCACTGTGAATCGGTGGAAAAACCGGGAGAGCCCATTTTTTAGTAAACTTCTACTTGTTGAAATTTTGTATACAGGCCGGAAATCGTGGTACCAGCGAACAATGTGTAATTTTACATAGAGAAATAAATCGGAAAAAGGGGAATAAAATTTTTTTCACCATCACAGAAATTTCGAAATTATTTCTACGGAAACTTCAAGCCGAGTCTGAACCTTTTAGCCACCTGACGAAGTTGATGATAACTTATTTGATAGAAAATCGGCTAAAATTCTTCAAGTCGTTCACGCTTGATAACCTGTGCAGCCGAACTTTAAGGTAAACTTCATAAAACTTCGCTCCGGAGTTCGGCGGAGATCATTTTTCCACGAAAAGAACTTCCGCCAAAAGGACTAATTGGTAATCCTCTTCGAGTGCGAGTTGGAAATTTTTCCATTTACCTCGAGAAATTAATTTTATTTACTGAAAATTCGCGTGACGATGCAGCATCGCGTGAAACTGTAAAACTGCGTCATTTTATATGGTGTATTACGTTAACAATATTCTACAAAGGATCAGATCGGCAGATGTATTTATTATTTAACACTAAACCTACCACGGTCAAATGACCGCTTTTCTATCTCACAATTATTAAAATTATAAAACCATATTTATAGGAAATTACTGAATTGACTTCTTTATTCAAGCGTAGTGTTTCGGTAGTGCTTGTAGTGTTGTTAAAATGTGTTCGCCGGCGAGGCGGAGCCGAAGCCTCCGCAACAATATATTATAGTGAAAATCGTACAAAGTTTAAATAAATTCAGTCTTCTCCCTTCTATAAAACGTTTCACTTTTATATGTTTTGTGCTTGGTAGGTTTAGTGTTAATAAAGGTGGGTTTATCAAGGTGGGCCGAGCATCAACGCTAATTATGTTCGATTTAGCAGCAAAGCAGTAAACATAAAAAAGCAATCTACCAAGTAAATATTGTTCGGAAGGTGGAAAATATTTACACCGTGGTGGGGGTCGCGTCGCCGAGGCCAAAACTCATTAGCCGTTAATCGTAGGAAAATACAGGGAAAGTTTACTCGATTTTCAACTTTTTCCATCAGCGACCTATTATTTATTTACACACACACACATCGAGGGGTAGTTTGCCCCGGGGGCGTTTCCGTCGGAGGGCCGCGTTAATACTGGCGACGCGTCAACGGGGACTCTAATTAAGGGATCTATTTGCCGGGATAAATGGCAACAACACTCGGACACAGTAAGAACTTGTTCAAACATTTCGGCAGTCTAGTCGGTTGAACTTCCTGGGTGGCTCTCGGTCCGGCCGGGGGAAAACTTTCGCAACTCTGGCCAGCTCTGAAAGCTTTCTCATTCGCCCCTGGCCGACGCTGATATCCGGCAAAGTCCGAGTTTTATGGGATTTCCACGTTCCCCCGTGCCCGAAGCATCTTTCCCGTTCAAAATATTGGATCGGTGCACCGGGAGAACGTACTCGACGATGAGAAATTGTTCTTCCAACGACTAGACTGTCCTCTTCATTTTCGCTGTTCCCGTTCTTGCATCCTGCGATACAATTTTCATTCTATCGACCGCGAAACAAAGGTTTTCCTTTAACACTAGAAAGACGGGAGCTTAGTATATACCTATATTGCCTGAAAGCAGTCAAAATGACTGCATTGTGAAAAAATAACTAATGCGCAAAGAAATTTTACGTCTTACGTCCTGAAAAGACATCTTTAAGACGTCTTAAAGACGTCTCGTAAAAGACGTCGTTTTTACGTCTCATTTCAGACGTCTTTAAGACGTCTTTTACGAGTCGTCTTTAAGACGTTTCATTTCTTGACGTTTCAGTCATTCTAAACTGCTAGAGAAAAGCTTTACAAACTGTACACACGCAACACAATATAACGCAGTTTTCCATCCTTCGAATAGACGTTTATTTATTTAGGAAAGTTAAATAACTAAATTGTTAATTTAGTACTATTATAATATATTACATATATATTCGCAATAGAATTTAGCAATAAATATTGTTTAATAATAATACTATACATTATATATCACAAATCCAAAATCCAAAATAATATATCAAAATAAATAGATAAATAAATAAATAAGTTAAATAAATAAATAAAGCATAAAATGTTAATGTTCGCGGATATACTGAAAAACATTCTTTTAATTTATTTTTTTTATTTATAAATAAATAAATAAATAAAGCATAAAATATTAATGTTCGCGGATATGCTGAAAAACATTCTTTTAATTTATTTTTTTTATTTATAAATAAATAAATTAATTAATTAATTAAATAAATAAATAAAGCATAAAATGTTAATGTTTGCGGATATGTTGAAAAACATTCTTTTAATTTATTTTTTTTATTTATAAATAAATAAATAAATAAATAAAGCATAAAATGTTAATGTGCGCGGATATGCTGAAAAACATTCTTTTAATTTATTTTTTTTATTTATTTAATTTTTTTGTTATATCAAACATTCAATTTATATTTCTTGTACATGTATACAATATTCAAATTCAATATTTTTCTCACAAGAAAAAATGTGGCTTAAAAAATATTTTTCCAATATTTGACAAACATATCTATCTAATATTTTTGTGGTACTGGGGGTCTGTTTCGGGACGTCTTGAATACGTCTGTTCGAGACGTCTTAAAGACGTCTTAAAGACGTCTAACGGACGTCTTAAAGACGTCGAACGGACGTCTTAAAGACGTCTTTAAGACGTACAGTTTTTTCACAAAGACGTTCCAGAGACGTTCAGAAGCCGTTCGGAAGCCGTTCGTAGGACATTCAGACGTCTAATAGACGTCTGAACGTCTTTGACAGACGTCTTAAAGACGTCTTTAAGACGTCTCTGTGCTATCTGGGTTACAGTCATATAACAAGTTATTAATAAGTATTAGCAATAAAAAAAATGAAATTCAAAAGCAGTCAAAATGACTTGCTTAGGCAATCTAGTGTTAACATCGTTGGCCGGAGAATTTTATGCTTGCAATGCTCGTTTCGATTTTTTCCAACTCTGCCATGGAATGCTGGATCAAGATCGATTAGCAGACCCCGTATCTTTAGGCAAAACAAAAAGCTTTTGCATCGATTACAAAACACAGGAGCTAAATATCAATTTACATTTTTCTCTAATAATTTTAATGTGTTGAAAATAATTTGTAAAAAATGGTTTAGAAACCATTACCTCTCGGCACACTCAAGAACAATATCAAGCCGAATAGTATTAATAACTCTGAACCGATATAGGGCGGTAGGCGGTCCCGAGCTATCGTCTTATATCGAAATAATATCTAAAACTTTTTTCCATCAAAAGAGAAACTTGTATTCCCTTCTAGAACATTGAGATGAGTAGAATGACGTGTAACAGGTGGGTAAAAGCTAGGGTGGGGGGTTGCATTGATCAGTTCTATTTGTAAATCTTTGTGAACAAATTTGCTAATTTGCCGTTTTCCGCTGGCAAACTCGAACAAAACACTTTGAAGTTGCACTTTGAAGTTGAACTGGTCCTCAACGAAAGAAGGAACGAGCAAAGTTCTAACAAAAAGCGAGAGCGAGCCGAGTGCTCCGGTGGAGATTGTGCAGTCGCGAAGTTAGCCCTGCGATTTTCATTTCCATAGGCAATAAGATGCGTAACGAGGCTTGTTACTTGTCATAATTGAAGTTGCCGACGAGTTCGCGATCTCGGCGCGGCGTGTTAAAAAGTGCCTCGCTAATGACCGGGCCCGGGATAATTAAAACTCGCCGGGGTAACCGTTAGCCGACAAATCGGATTTTTCGAGCAATTTATCAGCGACTTGTTTCGCTGTCAAAGCGGCAAAGCGGACGCGGGCAGACAGACTTTTGTTCTTTGATCTCGATTTCCGGCCACGGTTGTGCAATTAGACATGCGGCCGACGATTATTCGACTTTTCAAACGCGATTTCAGAGCCTCTTAATGATATCAATTTTCATACTTTTGCCTGCGATTTGCGAATATAATTAAATTATAAGCTTCGGGACTCGAATTAATCAACGTTATAATTCGATGTTAAATCTAAAATTTATTCGTACGTGAAAGTTAAATTTATTATTGTGAATCTGTTTAGTTTTTATTGCAATATTTTTGAGACTAGACAAAAATTTAGTTTGTAATATATGTTTATTCGTTTGTCTACTTACTAATATTTTTGTAATTACAAAGAATATTATAATTTGAATAATTTTAAAATGAAAAGTATGAAACGACGCGTAATATAATTCTACGTATTGTAAAATGACTGGTCTGCTAGCTGGTCTATTGTTCAGCTTTCACTGTTGACACGCCGACGTCCGAAATTGTTTAATAACTATTTACCGGTGTTTTTAATTTCAGTAGGGCGCGAGAAACAAACGAGCACGTGATCTATTGTTTCCCATCCGCTGTTCCACCGATTCTATTCAGCTACCTGTATTATAACTTAAACCGAGTAAAATTTCAAACGTCAGATTTGACGTGTCAAATTTCAAAAAACTAGTTTCACTGTCTATGAAACGAGCGATCAAACAATTTTTAGCTATAGTGCGAAACACAAAAGCCGCATTGAACAGAAACAAAAATAAATAGAATACTCGCTCTTTAGGTGGTTTTTCGATGCTTGCAGTTTCGTTCTCATTGTGTTCACGAATAACACGTTGACTGTCACACTAACACCCATAAAAATTGCTCTAAATCATAGAGCAGTAAAAAAAAAAAAAAATTAGAGAAGTTGCAATGTTTTGCTTCGCTTGCATTGGTATGAGTCGTGAGTGTTCACCGGTTGACTGGTTCCGAGGGGCCCAGTGGTGGGGATGAAACTGCGACAGTTACGGTAGACACCTACGCGACAGTTACGAAGAGAATACTGTATTAGGGTCGGATTTTACTAGACCGGTTCACCGTGGCCGGGACGGGCACGGGTTTTGGCTATGCCATACTGAGTTCACCGTGTTCTAGAGGCGCTCAAGATGCTCGCTACAAAGGCTAATGTCACGAACCACGGGGGGTTAGCTTCCAGAACTCCAAAACCATAAATTTTCCTCTTACCCCTCGGGGTCCTAGGTTAGAGTCCACCGGGCCGTGGCCAGAGTTTCTCGAAATGTTGTATTGTTTAAAAAAACAACTTTACCGATGATAATGACCTATCATCAATCGAATCTCAATGGATTTTTCCAGGTTTTAAAAATTGTTGATTTTACAGACGCGTAACAATACGTGTTACCCTTTTTTCATTAAATTATATTGAAACTTCCATTTCCAAAACTACCATTCTCCATTGTGTATTACAGGTGGCAATAATGAGGGTACAACCTGCTATACCGTTCGTTCCTTAGCTTAAGCCCATAAATTTTATGACAGACAAGGTCAGATGCTGGTCGAAATTAGTTTCTGCGACGTGTAAATTACTTTAAGACCACCATACATTTTTTCGCTATCGACCCTTACTTCAGAATATCCAAAGAATATCCAGCAATTTTATGGACCTAAAATAATGAATAGTTCAAGAAATAGTTTTGCGGTTCCGCGAATTAAAAAACGAAATTTCAAAGAGAAAGATGAAGAAACATAAAATGCAGCCAATATATTTATTCAAATTTTTTCAGTTTTAAACCGGTGGTAAAATTTGCAAAACAAAGATATTTTTAATATTTTTGAATTGAGAAATGACATTCGCGCAGGAAAGATGAATTATTTAAGAACAGCAGTCTTTTGTGATAATGATAAAAATAAGATAATGTTTCCAACTTTAATAACAACTGCGTCATAAACGGTGTTGTGAAGGCAGTTTTCATAAAACTCGTCCAAAACGGCAAACTTTGAAAATCTGTATCAACCCGGCTCAACCCTCGCCTTCCACTTTCTCTTGTACTACAATATATGTAGTCCCCAAAAAATGATCGAATTCACATGGAATGATCCTCTTCCTGATGTGGATATTTTCTTAAAAAAAAAAAAAAAATAACAACTATTCCCGTTTTTTACAATATATGTATGTTTAATTTACATACAATATAAGGATGCATGATGCTGTTTCGCCAAGAGGCAGGAACGTTTCCTATTTTCATGTTGTAGAGGAGAGGTACCGACAGTTTACCTAACGAACCGTGAAGGCCCTAAAACATTTTTTTTTGTGCCATTCACAGCAGGGAACTGTCAACGAGCTCCCGAAAGGCCATCTGGAAATGGTCAGACGCTCGAGGTAATGACCCAACCCGGGGCGAGCAAAAATATAGTCGAGAACACTGATGCCCCATCGGTTTTAAACCCTAGACCCTGTTTTCGAATCTAGCGACCTTACTAGACGACCGGTTTCCCGGTCTAGTAAAATCCGACCCTTAGACATTCGGAGGAACTAAGCGTCCCCTCTTGCTGTACCTGTAGGTATATTATCTGCTCTTTTTGGCATTACTGTGACGTCAAACCACGAGTATAGGGGGCACCCGGTATAGGAGAAGGAAGCGTGCCGCAAAACGTCCTAGGGAAACCTCGGCGGAACAGCCGTGCGAATAGCGTATCGAGTGGAGCAGCAGTAAAATAACTCAGACCATAGTTGAAGAGGTAGAAGAGGATCACGCGACCAGGACATTCCGTTCGAAAATGGAAGTGGCCGTAGAGCGAATCTATAACCCGGAGGAGTCTCCGTCGGGTTTCAGGGAGAGTTGGAAGGAGGAGGAGGGGGGCAGGTATTTCGGTGTCGAAGTCGCAGGAGGATTTATTCGGTCGTCCCCGACGTTGAAATCCGTCGGGGGGGCGGGGGCGGGGGTAGGGGGCACGGGGACGTTTCGATTGGTCCGACCTGGTTCGCCCCGAGGAAAATTCAATCTGCTCCTGGTGGCGTACGGGCCCGTGTGTGCACACCCGCAGACATCCTGACGGCCGTTATCAGTCCTTACATGACAGCGACGGCGCGGACACACGCTGTCGCCGATAAAATTACCCAAGAGGAAACCATGAAAGCTCCCCGTGTCGCGACCCGCCGCGACCCTCGTAACTTTTACGCGCGAACCGACTCCCTGGCATCCCTCTCCCTCTCTCTCTTTCTCTCCCTCTCTCTCTTTCTCGCTTTTACTATCGAGCCTCGCACACCTTTTAAATTTCCCTCGCGGGGACCCGCGTAATCCTTCCAGTAGCTTCCGGCGCGGATGCGGGAATTGCGCGCGTCTTAACTCTGGCGACTTCCAGCGAAAAATAAGAAAAAAAACGAGGGTCGAAAAGTGAGCACCATTCGGCCAGAAAATTTTACGGAGACCGAAAATATAATTTATTTCAACGTTAAACCTACCGAGCCTTAAAACGCAAAAAAAAAGATTGTCTGCATAAATTAATGAAAGCAGGAGTCGAATAAAATTTGTATTCTTTCTTTAATGATTTTAATCAGCTGAAAGCAACACATCGATGTTTTAAAATTCTTTTAATCCGCTTATCGCTTTAAATCGCACTCGCTCGTTATTGTCATAAATGCATAAAACCCGCAGTTTAAGCGATTACAGAACTGCCAAATTCGATTTAAAGCGCGCAACGATTCACGGATCATGGAACGTATGGTTTTGTCGCGCGGATCATTTTTTAATAACCACAAAAAACTGAACCATTCTCCATTTCGCTAGCGCCCGATTATAAAATAAAAAGTTCCATGAAATAATTGTTACAAATTCAATCCGACGATAGAGTTTCCGAATTTTGAAACCACTTGCGAAGGAAAGAGAATTTTATTTAACCCTAGATAACTATTAATTATAAGAATCTAATTATCTAGGATTAATTTGAGGTTCATTAAATTAGAAAAATGTTAATTTGCATATCATTCAAAACATTTGATAAAATTACAGTGAATAGTTTTATTCCTCGATACTATTTACTTGGTATTGTTTTCAGAGGTTAATAACGTAAAAAACTTTAAAACGAAGGTTCCCGATTACGTCTCAGTGATTTTTCGCACACGCATCGGAAAGCGAAGTTCTTGAAGAGTCCCGGTCCCTGACCGATAAAATAACGAAAGAAGGTTAAAGGTACTAGAAACTCCCGCTAATATAGAATAATTGACTTCTCATTCCTTTGTTAACGACCAGGATGCTCGAGAAGCTTATTGTGTCGGCAATATTGTTCCCGGGAATAAAAATCCATTCACGGTGCCGTAACAGCGTGATTCAAAGATGAATCAAACGTTTCGTAAGCGCAGTGGGAACATTTGTATCCTGAACTCCTGTTGATCGCATAGTTAACGGATGTTGCGCACGCTGATTACTAAGCTACGGATACCCATGGAAAATAAACATCGTCTGCAATAATTTCAGTTTAACAAAAGTAAAATTTTCAATACCTTCGTCATACATTACAATTCTTTTTTAACACTTTGATCGCCAAACAAGAAAGCTAAAAAATTCCATGAAATCAAAGTAAGTTATTTAATAAAATAGAAATTGAAAAAAATTAAATGTATGATATTGTATAGTTCTCCAACATTCTTGCATTTTACAGATCCTAATCAAATTTGGTACAATGAATATATAATATTAACGTAAAAATTCATTTTAAAGCCTGAACAAATAATTCCGTCACCCATATATGGGTGACATGGCAGTAAACGTGTTAAAATAAAATTTATTCAAGATTTCTTTAGAATCATATAAGCTTAAAAGTTTATATAAATCGGAACCAAAATTTAAATTATAGTCTGGGGCCCCCTAGAGGCTCAATCCGGCACTGGTTGACAGTAGAAAATATAGAATGACAGATGTCGACGTTTGTAAACGGTGATCAAGATGGACGTAGTATTTCGTTCGACCATGTTCGACAATAAAAGTCTCGATATCTCGCAACCGTGGGCGGCCACGTCGATCCTTTTTTAAACTATCGCGAAAGCTCCTCTATTCGGCGAATTTGAAAACAAACGGGCCGGATTCAAAGGTTGCAGTATTTAATTACGATCGTATCTTCCGCAAAAGCCCGCGCGGCTTTTCCGTTTGAAATCAAATCCGCAGAGTGTTTAATACCGATTAAAAAGCTCCTGTCCGCGTCGGCGATATGAACTATGCGGTCCGTTTTATTCGATACGTTTTGCAAAATAAATCCGGACCCGTTTGGAAAGCGCGTTATCGATAAAAATAAAATTAACGTTCGGTTAGCGGAAACGGCACGGAGCGGTCGTAGACGCATCGAGAACAGAAATTAATTAAAGTCGGATTAATGAACGACGCCCGCTTTCGGTATCGATGGATTCTGTTGTCAAACGGACTAATTACAGCTCCATTATCAGCAGACCGGTTATGCGTATTTATTCATTTTATCCGACCAATTGATTCCCCTCGATTCGCACCGAGATCCCGGTATTAATTAACGACCCGAATTGTTATGAAATGCCGAGCCGTGGGGGCAACCCTTCAAGACCTAATATTTATTTTACTCGGGTCCGAGCAATGCGCGCTCACCCCTGGGACCGCGGACAAAGCAAATATTTTGCATAAATTTTCGCGTCGCGTATAAATAACGATTTTACCCAAATCTTGACTTTTACCGAATCTGGGAAGAAATAAAAATCTCTGTTCAACACGTAGAAAATTAAAGATTCATTTGTGGTCTATTTATTAATTAATAGAGTTGCAGACTAAATCGTAAAAATATTATTTTCGGTAATTTAAATTTTTTAGTTTGATTTTACAAATGATATGGTACTTATTTACCTGTTTATAATTTTGCTAAATTAACAATATAACACATTTAAAAAATTAGGAAGAGATCGCGTAGAAGGAACAGCTTGACAAAATGATGCAAAACAAAAATTAATTATAATTTGTAAAATCAAAGGAAAAAATTTAAATTAGATGCCACTTGCATCTGTATCGTTTAAGCAACATTTTGTTAGTTCGGGTGCAACATGTAGCACAAAATCGATACAGCGCAACAGTGAACATAATTCGAAGGAGCCTCAGCGACCGCTTCAGACTGCGAAACTTATTCTGAGACGGCGAACGGGGTAAGGGGCCGAAACGAATGGCGATTCGTTTGATTTGTGCGGGGGTCCCGTTATCTTCACGCCTACTTAAGCTGAATTTAGATCGACCGAGCCATTAAATCGCATTCAGGAGCCGTATTTTACACCGGCCGAGCAGTTTGGCTAATCTAAAGAATTTATTTCAGCCCCGCGGCCAACGGGACCGAAATAGCTCCCTTATTCTCGGTCCCTTTCGGAAAATCTTTCGCCCTTTATCGCAATCTGTTACTCAAATTACTCGCCACCGAGCTGCCGAGTCCAGAAACCCGGAATTTTTCGGTGACAATAAATTTCACTGTCCTCTGATTATTCTTATTTTGATAAATCAATGTAAAATAGTCGCTCCGTAAACCTAGTATTAATAACGTAAGATAAGGGATCCAATCACTATTACCAATTATTGTAATTAGTTCAGTTATTTTTAGAGTATAACGAATATTACAGAAGAGACATTAAAAATTTAATGCATTGCAAAATTTAATGTCTCTTCTGTAATATTCATTATGCTCTGAAAATAACAGAAGAGGCATGAAAAATTTAAAGCATTGCTAAATTTGAAGGATAATACTAATTTCTAAAGTATAATTAACACTGGATTGCCCAAGGAAGTCATTTTGACTGCTTTTTAATTTCAATTAGAGAAACAATTATGTCTATAATGACACAATTTCTTAGAATTTTGTGACTTTTTGTACGACATATAAATGCGTTTATTAATAATTGTAGTTACCTCCCCCCAAAAGCAGTCATTTTGATTGCTTGGGAAATTTTAAATAGTCAAATGACTCTTATTATTGAATTGAGTAAATTTCTTATATGACCAGTTCGCCTCTGTATTGAAATAACATTTTTCATTTTTTTTTTCGATTACCGTCACACGATAACATACAAGTACATGATAAATTGTCGATTTGGGCGTATACTTGATAAGTTGCAGTTACTCAATAAGCTAAAGTAGTACTTGTTGTTCGAATCTTTATGCAATGATACTTGTTCTAACAAGCTGTTTAATTTATTTCTTTTGCGCCCTAAATTCATGAAAGAAATGTCGAATAGAAGTGAGTTATTGGAAAAGCTGACTAACATAAGTGAAGAGTGCTCCGATATCGAATCAGGTGCAACAAATTCTGAACTACCATCTGAAGCGAAGATGAAGCGAATTATTTTTTTTTCCAAGTGAAGTAAATTTTTTTTATTGTTAATACTTACTAATAACTTGTTATACAACTGTGAATAATATAAAAAATATTAAAAATTAATTTTAAACAAATGTCTTTACACATTGGTTTGCTTTCACAATGCAGTCATTTTGACTGCTTTTGGGCAATATAGGTATATACTAAGTTTCAGTCTTTCTAGTGTTAATATAGGCACAGTACCCCCACAGTAATAGGGTCCCTGGACCCGGCACTTTAGTTTCCCAAATTCCTGTTGTGTGAACAGCCTGAGGATGATTCTGTACTGCGAGTAGGCTGCTCGGGTACACTTAGGGGTAGCTCCTTGAGATATCCAATTGCATTAGTAAGTGGTTTGATTCAGACAACAGCGATCGCAAGCAACGCTACTCGTGGCGGCGGTGTTGTATTCAATTAAGGTCCAAAGTAAACATCAAGAACACGAAAACCGGGTTGACGGTGGTATATACACGGAATTAGCCGTGTTTACTCCAAACAAGACCGACATATTTGAAAGCGGGATCTCTTGGCGTTGTTGCGCAGCCCGTACGACAAAGAAGTATTGTATTGCGCGAACGGAGGACGGAAAACAGATCCGAGTCAAACCGTACTGCGCTGGGGGTGGAAACTGCGGGGAGGGGGATGAAGGGAAGGGAGAAAATTACCGTGTCTCGGACGAACTTCGCAGACCGGGGCGAAAACTTTCGCGATAAATCGCGTGTCTGCCCGAGATTTCGAAATTCCCGAGCAACCCTCTCCCCACCCCATTTTTTTTTTTTGTTACTGGTCCCGCGAGATACCTGCCAGATTTACGAGCCACGAATTTTTCGGGGCTCCGGTGGATCAGTCACCGTGAAAGTGGAACTGTGTCACGCGGCGACACTATTGCTCCAGAGTATTATTATTGCCAGACTGTACGGAGTTTTGAGTCTGGATCGCTACCCTAGTAGCACAAAAATATTAGATAGATATTTTTTTCGAATATTGGAAAAATATTTTTTGAGCCACACTTTTTCATATACGATAAATATTAGATCTAATATTGTATACATGTTCAAGAAATATAAATTGAATGTTCAGAACATATAAGCTAAATATTCAGAGAATATAAAATAGATATTTAAAAAATATTTTACTTCGCATTATATTCTGGAACCATTATTTTTCCATGATAAACATAAAATATTTCCTGCATACTTAAAAAAAATATTCTATTTCTAATATTACATAAAGATTCACTTTATAATGAGAAAAAATATTTTTTTCATGATATTAAATAAATATTATCTGCATATTAGGAAACAATATTCTATTTCTAATATTAAATAAACATTTGTTTTATAATGAGAAAAAAATGTTTTTTTCATGATATTAAATAAATATTATTTGTATATTACGAAAAAATATTCTACTTCTAATATGAAATAAAGATTTATTTAATGTTTAGAAAAAAATATTTTTCTCGTAACATGAAATACATATTTCCTGAATATTTAAAAAGAAATATTTTTTACTTAATATAAAATAAATATTGTATGTATATTCGAATATTAAAAAAAGGTTGAATCTCTTTTTAATATTATATGAATGTGTATACAATATTTTGTGCTACTAGGGTAGCGTACGATCCTCGAAAATTTGCGAAACTCGGTATAACGCTTCATGCTTCCTTTGTCTTGTAGCAGACTGTATTTGTTGACTCACGTTCTGGGAATTTGTATTTAAATATTTTTAAAGTATCATTCATGAAGAATATATTGTACAAAATTACGATATTTCAGTGCACGTAAACGCTGCCCTATTAAAATCAAAGTATTGTATTTTCTCTATACAGGATTATTCCACGTGCTGTACGATGCAAAATAAAAGTCACTGAATTCGTTAAATTCTTTTTCCTCGTAATTAAAATCTATTTCCCTATAATTAACATTTCAGAGAGGTTTTCACCCCCCAGCTCGTCTCAATCTCTCCGGCGCTCAATTAATGCTCCCTTTGTGACTTTTTCTCCGACTGCTCTCCATATTAAGAAGGCTGCTTATAGCCATATTTAAGTCGTCCATCTTCTGAATACTTTCAAATCCCTTGAAAACTGCTTTGAAAGCAGCTGGGAAGTTGTACGCCGCTTATGGAACCAATTCTTTTTACGTCAGACATAATGCTGATGTAAAACCCGGAACGACCTAAATGCGAGACACCGGGATCGTTTCGTTAAAGGGACGAAAACTCACGGATCAATTTTTAAAAACTCATTTTGAATGAGTCACTTCCCTCCAAGGGGTCGCATTGAAATGAACGATGGGAAAAAAATTCGTTTAAACTTGTAAATTATTTTGCGGACACAAACTATTTTTTTTTTTTTTTTGTATAAGTTCGTCTTTTAATTTTATTGACGATAAATAGCCTGCAGAAAAATTTAAGATGTCAAGAAGCTCCCACGGTTTTCATTCGAAATAAGTCAATTGTTGACATTCATCAGTTGACATTATTCTTGAGTGGTCTGAGAGTTTATGGGTCCCATGAAGTAAAATGCTTGGTAAAATCTACTGTGATAGACAACTTCGAAAGAAGAAGAGATCCTTATATCGAAAGAGGACTGTAGAAATTCTTCTTCGGTCAGATGACACATATAAAAACCTGAAGCAACGGGAGGCACCGGGGGCGTCGCGTTGTGGGGACGATCCTGATCGTCAGGGGACAAGAGAGAAACGAAGAACAAAGAGGAGAAGAATATATGTATCTCTCCAGATAGGACAGCAGCGCGGCGCGTTCCCACAGCGGACGGAAAGGAGGAAAAGATCGGCAAAATCTCGGCGTTTCGGGACGTAAACGGAACGGCAATTGTTTCCGCGGCTCCGACGCCGACGGCGACGCCGACGCCGACGCCGGCGTGCCGAGGCGGCGATTCTCATGGCAATCTGAGTAATCAGGACGTGAAATTCCCAGAGGACGCTTAAGTGAATAATTACTCGAAGCAGGGGACCCCACGACCTTAGAGCCGAGAGCGAGTTGGTGCAACATCGCCAAATTAGATGTGCCCCTTTGATGCGATTCGATTGAACGCAACAGACGCGATTCTGATCGCTGCATTTACCTTGGGACAGGACGTAATCAGGAATAATAGATGGGACTATCTGCGAGCCTGTCATTTCGAACGAGCAATCGCTGAACCGTGAAATGAAGAAATATCGCTGGCACCGACACGATCAATTTTCGTTCTGATCGCTGCTGGTCTTACGCAATCCCCGCGTTTCGCAAAATGCCCGACGAATTAACCTCAAAAGTTACATGTGGTTTACCATAATTTCTTGATTAGACTGTAGTATCAGATAACCTGAATAACTCGCTTGCTTTTCAAGCTAGAAGACAATGCATCGGACCAAACTTGGCATCGAGCGGTACAGATGTTACTGATTTTTCCGTAGGAGGATGCGTCAAGGACCTTTCAAGGTCAACTCTGTTTTTCCAAGTGGAACGCTATGGCTTTTTATTTACATTCCGATGATTGAGGGCGAATACTGTCGACTATCGTGACGGTCACTAAAGGTATAATGTAAGAAGAAATAAATTTTCTTTTCAATGTGATATTTACTAATATAAATTACGTTATTATTTCACTTCTTTCGGAGACTGTTCTTACAAAGCAAAAATTTCATAAGAAATTTGGATGGTACAACGCTTCCAATTTCTCGGAAGGACTGGTGATTAGGGGGCGCTAATTAGATATTTAACGAGGACTTGCTCGCACAAAATGGCACACAGATTATAGACCCGGCTGCCTCGTCGGTGGTAAATCATCGGAACTCCATCACGCCGAGGCGACGTAAACACGCTTGTTTGCCGTCGGCAACAAGTGTTCAATTTCGATTAATAAGGTTCGCTCGTCGTCGTCCCGGTTTCCGTTACTTTCGGTTTCGCGCTGCTCGGGCCGGCTTATTTCTAATTTAATAAAGGGACCCGGTGTGCCCGGCGAGAACCCGATCGCACCTTGCGCGGGCATTCATTAGGGACATCGGGCCGAAATAGACGATGCAATTATCAGCGCACTTAACGGATTGAACGCAGGCTAGAGCAGCCGTTCCATTTGTTCTTAATGGAAGCGTGTCCGACCGCCGCGCAGCCTCCCGAGCTCCGACCAATTTGATCCGGCAATTTCGGAGCTAAACATCGGTGCAATTAGACGCCGCTGCCATACAATTAATGATTGATAGCTCCCCAGCGAAATGTTGGACTTCGCAATATTTGCTTTCCGGCCGTTTCACTCCCTCTCTGTCATCTTAAAGCTGTGTTCACACCGTAGCAACGTCCAGCGACTTTTCGTTACCTCTCGTTGACAACAAACATAGTGCCTACTCGATAATTGTCCAAAATGCGGGTCTGGCCGAGGACAACCATCGGGTAGAAGATCTAGAGGCCTAGAAGAATTTTTATATACAATAACTGGATAATTTTTCTTCTCATATACAGTGGCGTGCAAAAGTTCCCGGCCAGATGGTTTTTGCTATTTTTCTTCCAAAAAAAAGGCGTTAAGAAATTTTGATTAGAATCATATATAAGGGCATGTTACGTGAAAAAATACTATAGAAAAAATCAATGCTGCTGATTCTTCATACATGTTTATTTAAAGAATAAGTAAACTTGCGTGTTCAAAAGTTCCCGGCCAGTTTAAGCTGGGATTGTATTTAAGTCTGTAAAAGGTCAGTAAGTGTTTACATTCAAATAATATTACGTAGTTGGTAGTCAGTCGCTGAAATGTAAACATGGTTCGAAAGATATCTGTCGAAGTACGCAAAATTGTGATGGAATTGTCGTCGAAGGGAAAGTCATCTCGCGAAATTGCTTCAGTATTGTCTATCGGGAAAAGTACAGTGAAAGACA
Source organism: Seladonia tumulorum (assembly GCA_913789895.3). Lineage (NCBI taxonomy): Eukaryota > Metazoa > Arthropoda > Insecta > Hymenoptera > Halictidae > Seladonia > Seladonia tumulorum. Next base: position 36,698,225 of record OU565266.1, read on the forward strand.
CAATTAACAGATATCGTGCAGGACATGGCGTGAAAGATCGACCGCGGAGTGGAAGACCCCGAAAGACCACTAAAAGAATTGATAGAATTATAAAACGTAAATCAATTGCGGACCCAAAGAAGACAGCTAGCAATATTGCAACAGAACTACAACAGGAAAACGGTGCTAATATTAGTCGATGTACGGTAACAAGAAGATTACATAATGTAGGACTGTTTGGCAGAGTTAGTGTTAAAAAACCACTAATCAGTAAGAAAAATAAAGTAGCCCGATTAAAGTTTGCCCAAAAATATTGTGACTGGACTGTGGAAAATTGGAAAAATGTTCTTTTTTCGGATGAATCTAAATTTAATCTATTCGGCAGCGATGGAAGACAGTATGTACGACGTTCAGTTGGCACAAGAAATGATCCCAGATATCAAACACCAACTGTTAAACATGGTGGAGGGAGCATTATGGTATGGGGAGCTTTCTCCGCTCAAGGAATTGGTCCTCTTATAAAAATTGAGGGTATCATGACTGGTGTCACGTATAAAAATATTTTAGAAACTCGTATGCTACCATATGGTGAAAAAGAAATGCCAGAAAATTCGTTTTTCCAACATGACAACGACCCCAAACATGCATCGAAAATCGTAAAAGGGTGGTTGTCTACAAATAAAGTACAAGTTTTAGACTAGCCTTCTCAATCTGCTGACTTAAATCCAATAGAGCATCTTTGGGGAGAGATGAAACGTCGAATAAAAAATCATAGAAGTTCCAATAAAACACAATTTTTTCAAAATTTAATAGAAGAGTGGAACAAAATACCACACGACTACATTAATCGGTTAATTGAGTCCATGCCTCGTCGCTGTGCTGCTGTTATTGCTGCAAAAGGCATGGCTACGAAATATTAATTATAACATATTAAATAATGTACTGCAAAATTGTTACACAATGAAAAAAAAGCATAATGTTTCGTTAAACATACTGGCCGGGAACTTTTGAACACGCAAGTTTACTTATTCTTTAAATAAACAAGTAAGAAAAATAATTAGCGTTGATATTTTTTGTAATATTCTTTCATGTAATACGACCTTATTTATGATTCTAATAAAAATTTCTTAACGCTCTTTTTTTGGAAGAAAAATAGCAAAAACTATCTGGCCCGGAACTTTTGCACGCCACTGTAGTTCGTAATATGGCAAAAAATAATATATAAATTCCTGTCTAGTTTATAAGACAATCGTAACGCGTAATAGTATACCTAGATAAATTCTTATTCAAATGTATTAATTAAAAATGAAAGTATTTAATGGATTTATAGGTCCACAGCCGGCAAGCTTTTCTCTTCTAATACCAATAATAATATTACGAATTGTTGAATTTCCCTCTTTGTGTCGACCGTTCGAAGGTATGTCTTAGGAATTTAGTATTTCACAAACGGAGCATTTGCCGCCGCCGATTTGGAACCGCGGAGACGTAACAGAATCGCTGAATATTCGCAGCTAAACGGGAGGAATCTCCGCCGTTTTCTACCAATTATGCTGGTTACAATGCGTTTTTGAAAGGCAATGCTACCTGTTGGAATTGGAGGGATGCGAAAGAGGGCTGCGCGCTGGCACAGGATCTGGAACGGAATTCGGGAGGAACGGCGGAAATGAGAATGCGCTTTCGAGCTATACTTTAATGCCGTGCAGCTTCTAACGAGTTGCCGAGACTGGCTGACCAACTTTTCCAATTTAACCAGACACGGTAACGACGTTGTGCGCGATGAAGCATCGCGGCGTGTACCGACTGCGAGGTACGATACCCAAAACGACCTATGCTCCTCTTTTTTGCTCCCTAAATTGTTTACCAGAGTCCAGAGACAATTAACTGAACGTGTTTGCTTGAATTTTGGCTAGTCTTCCCTGTCGACATTTATTTCCTCTTGTCCAGAAACACTGGAGACGATTGAAGATAAAATTTTGCATTTTCTGCATTAATGTATACTGAAATTGTTTGGCGGTGTACTTTAAACCATTCCTCGCCTTAAAACTTCGATTTTTGGCATTTTCTCTACAAGATGTATACGATTATATAATAAAAAGTTAAAAATTTCTGGATTGCCTAGGTAAAGTTTAACCACTGCTTTAATTGTGAGGTACAGGAACCACATAAACATTTCTTTTTTCTCGTAATAATTTCACCGAGCTGAAAATAATACAACAGTAGTTTTAAGTGCTTTTTTACTTGCATTGTCATAAATGTGTAAAATTCACAATCCCAGCAAAAGAAGTAGCCGACAACTTTTTGCAAACAAATTAATCCGGATAAAATTCCAACAGCATGCAGGAAATATATTGCGGATACAACGAAAAATCATCAACCTGTTTGATCGTGTTAAAGCATTGTGATTCCACCATTAATTTTAATGAGCCAGCCGTGAACGTTCGTCTCGAGCAGTTTGACATTGTGAAAACAATTGCAAGAAATGTTGTAAACCACTTATCGAGCAACCGTGGCAAAAAAAAAAAAAAATTACGCCGGTCGTTTCAGTTTTTATACTCCGCGGGTTGTGTTTTCATTTCTCTGGAAACATAAGAGCGGATTACGCTTTTGTACTTCTTCGGTAAATGAATCTCAAAGGGGTAACATTCATGAATAAAATTCATGAACAAAGGGCGGAGATCCGCTTGAAAACGATGTACACGAGGAGCACGAGATAACAAAAGCTGCTGCGACTGCTTTTACTCTTACGCTCTATTACAGTAATGCTCTAATATCTCCTATCTTTAATTTATTCCTTGCACGTCTTAATTTTCCTAGACCGTCTCCAAGTTAAACGTAAATTCACAAACCTGCGCAGCTTGTTGCGCGATTCTTCAGCGAGATAACAACTCAAATTGTCAGAGAACTTCTGCCAACTTCCGTCGATTGATTGTTAATTGTTTGCTTAACCCTGCGGCACTGTTTGCGCCAATATCACGATTAGACGCATCAATTTGAGTACAATTACTCAAATTTGAACACGCGTAACTTTTGAACCAGAGAATTCCTCGTCTTAAAATTTCGATTCTTGGCACTTTCTTGCCAAGATGTACAGGTTTATATAATATAAAGTAAAAAAACTTCTGGTTTGCCAAGGTGAAGTTTAACCTTGATATACTTTTTGGAACCGCTGTAAATCAGCGAACGGTCGTCGCTGAACGCTCATGAGGATTATGATCGCGATCGACGACCGTTTTATTCCATCAAACTCGCCTGTCACGGACAGATTGCATCAAAGCCGACAAAAGTTCTCGGCTCGGCGTTGAAGTTCAATTAAAGTTCCCGAGAATTCAGCAGAAATTTTCACTCTGCCTCGCTAGGGAAATATTAGTTATGGGGTGGGTGAGGATGGGGGTTGTTGTCGTTCACAAAGGGTAGTTTGCGCGACCGTACGCGTTCTGCAGAGACGCTATTAATTTGCCTGGATGTATACCAGCCCCTAAACAACCCCCACGCGTCTTCGGTGTGTCCTGCCACTCGAGGCTTTTTCCCAAACCCCCCACCCCCCCACCCCCGTCTCTCTTATCCAGACTTGTCATCCGAATATATTCGTGACAAACGAACCGGTGGAAGCTCGACGGCGAAACGTAACGAGCGATTTCACGGAGAAACATTTTTTTGCGATCGCTGAGTAGATTCTGATGGCTTAGTTCGAGAGCGAAACGACTTTCGCGAACGCCGCGACTGTTCTTCTGCTCCTCGTGAAATGAGCGATGTTGCTTTCAACCCCTTGCCTTGAAATGACGTCCCAAGGACGTCGGGGGTTTCGAGGGTAATTGTGAAAGTAGTGAAATCACAGTAATATTCGGAAAGAATCAAAATTATGAAAGGTGAGTCACAATGATATTCGGACATTTTTATCGTGATTTCTTGACTTTTATAGTGATCTCCTAGGATTGAAACTTAGATTCTCGGAATTTTCTAGTAGAAATCTACAGCATTGAATTTAAAAAAAAAAGTTGAAAATTTCTGGTTTCCCGAGGTAAAGTTTAGCCGATTTAATGACCATACTGGTTCTCAAACTAGGTGCCGCGAAATTGTAAATCGTAATATGCGAAAAGTCAGATTTTTAACTGCTACAAACATCTAAATATTGAAATCTGAAACTGAAAATAACAATAATACGTGAATTTTGTTGAATGATTTCAGTGTGCCGTTAGGCAAAAGAGTTTGAGAACCACAGCCATAGGCGAATGCTCGTTTGAATTTCAATTTTTTCGGAGTGAGAGCATTCGTTCGTTCGGTCTAAACGCACCATAAGGAAAATAACCGAGTGGACTGTTTGCCCAATAATAGAGAAATGAGGACGGAGAAGAATCGCGGAAGATATAAACAAAAGCAACGATAGATGCATGCGAAAAAGAAGAGTATCACGGCAGAATAACATTTTAGACGATCCTGAAGAATTCAATGCTCGAGAGACTGTTTAAAAATAGCACGAACCGTGCAGAGGAGATATAATACTGTCGAAATTACTATATCGAAATAACTACGAACACCGAACTGCTCAGAAAGCTAAAAACCTCATTATTAAAGAAGAAATAAAATATAATTGACTACTCCCTTTTTTAAAAGTTAAGTTGTCATTAATTCTGTATACGTAATTCTATCTAAAAAAATTCTCATTAAATCTAAATATATCTATTTGCTTAATAATTTCGCATGATAGATAACAATTATCACCGTACTATTTTATAGTTAATCTATTGATCAATCTTTATTAATAGAAGATTTATTATTAGAATTTTTGTTCTAGTTGCTAGATTTTCTTTTTTCCTTGTAGTAAAACGCGTTCGTTACGGCTAGCAGAATTTATTATATTATATCTGTGCGATAATTTTCAAATTGCAGGCACAGAATTAATAAAACAAAAATCTCCAATTAAGTTGTATGTTCGATTAAATAAAAGGATTAATGCTTTATATAATACAATCATATATTTAATTTGTTCTATGAAAAGTGTAAATTGTCATGAGTTTCGTGAAATATGCAACAAAAATTTCCGAAAATTCAAGTCGCGCGCAATTTCGAATGGAGGTACTGAAACGACAAATGTCGCATTTGCGGAATTTCGCCAAGTATTTTTGCCAGTCGTCGCTCGTATTATTTCCATCGGTCGGCCGATAAAGTTTTACGGGCATGATGTCGAAAATTGTGACTGGTTTCACCGCGCGCATCAACCGTGCACGTGTCACGCTTTTTATTCTGTCATCCAGCGAAACTGGGTCATCGATTCGACGTCATTAACACTTAGCCGTCTTCCTAGCCGCCGCGTAGTTTACAAATTCATTGAATCTCCTGGAGGACGTACATAATTTTGAAGCCTGGAATAGACCGAGCCCCGTCGAAGAACGAGAGGCCTCATTAGCACTCCAATTTGACCCCCTTTCTGCAGACGTCTGAAAAGCCCCGCCGGAGGACTTTCTCAAATCGTCCTCCTGCTTCCGCTGTTTACTCTTCGCTTCCCGGATCAGGTTTTACCATGCTCGAGAACGCTCGATTATACTCGTTCGCCGTTTATTGTTCCCCGACTAATTGTTTGCGTATCAGTACAAAGGACGGCGGTGTCCCCGTCTCGAATATCCCCTCATTAATATTATTATTGTCATTATATGGCGACTCCAAAAAATACTGAAACTATTCTTGACAAATTTTCGATGCTCAATATACTCTCATAATTTTGTGAAAAAGAGACTCAAAACTGGCCACAATAAATTTCTGCTTCAATATTCAAAAATATCATGATTTCCTAAAAACTATGAAAGATTTAGAATGATAAATCTGCAGCCATTTTGCAGCAGTTTAAACCTCCACTTTTGTAACCCATCCCCCATTTTCTTTTTGTAATATCTCTTTCCTTGAACCTCTCTGGCTTGATTCGAAAATCGAAAATTTATTGAGCCAATACTTTTCAGTGTCTGTAAAAAATTTCCTCTTATTTCTTTAATTACACGTACGTTTGGAAATGAACAGTAATGTCTCCATCGGTTAAAAATACGTAACAATGTTACATGTACTGGGAAAAATTAATAATAATGTTTGACATTGCAGGTTATTAATATTGGAACTATGAAAGTTAAATTTGAGAAGTGTTGGCTTAATTGTTAAATAAGTAGTTCAACAATGTCTTTGTAATCGCCATTTCCGTCAAATAATATTAATCGATGCTCAACTATCAAAGTCATATAGACACTCGAGTAGAACAGAAGCATGATGCGGGATACGATGATAGTCTCTCCCGCAGCAAGTAGAATCTGATAGTTCGCTATTAAGCAATTTCAATGGATATATGCTCGGCTAGGCTAGTAGAATAGGGAGCTGTCTACACCTACACAAGTAGCACAAACCAGCGCTTAGACTGACGTGATCAGTACGGCGAAACTATATAAGTTAGTTCCTACAACCCACGCGTAGAAATACTTCGGAGCTATAGTTCGATCTATCAAATAACCGTCCGTACAGGCAAACTGTTATCCAATCCCTGAATTTCAAAATTACCCCAATTATAAACCTGTGTTCATTATTCGTTACATAATTTGTATTATACTATCACAGTACACATATTTACATTATTCGTTCATGTTGTCTCTACTAAAGTAATTGTACTTTTATTGAGACGTTTCGTTAATGTACTTGTGTTTCATAATTGGCCTGGCCATATTTTATTTAAAAATGTATTATAGTACTAACGAGAATAACGATATACAGAAGGAAGAATTAGCTCGTCCTAATTATGTTAGGACTCAGTGGTATTATTAGTTTAATTAATAATAATGTAAAGAAATCATTTTATATCATCGAAAATACTTTATAGTGTGAAATGTAAATTTACGAACATATCCAACAATTTATAACATAGTCGTGTACACAAAGAGTAACGTCTAAATGGATTCTCAAATTTTAACGTGAAGAAGAACTTTTCGGATCGATTTACTTTCACAAGCGATGATTTATCACCATCGTAATCAATCTACAGGGGTCCACAAAAGTTCTCTGACGCAAGAATGAGTCGATTAAATTCATAGTCATTCAATAACACGTTCCTGGAAAAAAAAAAATAATTCTATATAACCGTCACTAGACTGCGGATTTTATGCATTTATAAGAAAACTTATTAGAAAAAGTATAAACCAGAAAAATAAAAAGATCGAAAGAATTATGACTATCATTATATTGTTTTGAACATACCACTGTTACTAACAAATGAAACAAATTCCCAATAATTTACAGGAAAAAAATTTGGAAAAAATTGCATTTAGCGTGCAGCCAAATAAAAATATGCCAAACACATGATAAAATTGTATCATTTAATGAAATATCAAATTGAAGACAAAAGTCCGAGGAAATTAAAATGCATAAATTTGCTAAACGTAAACGAACACGAAAGTGCACAACCATAAATAATAATTGCGCGTCGACAGATTCACGAAAGAGTAACCATCGCCACGTTCGAAATCGCAATTTTCCTATGCGAAATAAAATGTTGTCGTGGCTTCTGCACCCAGATAAAACTTTAATTATAATTCCGTCGATCCGTACGACCGCATCCGTTTCACGGATTTATTGTCGCGACGTGAACAATCATCCAATCAGTTGCGAGCGGTCCGCGAGCGATAGCCGCGAAATATTCGCGAAACGGAGCCGTTCGTCCCGATTGAAATCTCGTGTTCACGCGGAACGTTGTTCGTGGAAAGGGGAGCGGGTGGGGAGGGGAAGGGGAAAGGGTTTACACGATTTTCATGAATCACGAACGGCATCCAGCGGGACTCGCATGGCAAAAACCGTAATCACTGGCCCGTTGATTACTAATTCACGGCGATTGTTGCGTCGGGAAACCGATGCGCGAATCCGAACCCGCATATGGTCGTGCCCGTGCATAATCTATCCTGCTGGAGCATATGAAATTGTATTCTCGTCCTCCGAATTACAACGCTGCACGATTTCGTCCAAAAAAAAAAATTCCCTGCAAAATTCCAACCCGTGCTGTGTCCATGTCGACGCAATATTATTTTGTTTCACACCGTGCAATCGAACCGTATGCGGAACAAAAATTTTCTAAATCGATCGTCAAAAATAGAAGTCGGACGAATATGTGAATCCACTTTCAATAATTTTAACAACTTCGAAATCCACTCGAATATTCACAGTTTTATAACGAAGTTTTATTGTTCGTGCCAATTCAGAAAAATCAACAATTACTTTTCCAGACCGCTAACGTTTCATAAATTATTAATAACCCGTTCGAAACTCGCCCCCGGGTATCGAATTTTACCTCGGCGGCGCATAAATGTTTTTAATTCACTTTTATAGGGAAAAAACCAGCGAACAATTTATAGATCGTAAGACACGCAGGTGTTTTAATAAAGTGTATTCAAATTTTTATACCGACGCGGTGCAGGATTTAATATATAATTTTCAAATGTCTGTGCTGTGTCAGGCATCTTTCAATATTCCTAGAAAACTTCATTTCAATATCGAGCCACCTTGTACCGGGTGTCAATAAAATCTGTCTCTCGGGTGTTTCGGTTGTTTGAACAAGCTGTCGACCGAGCGTTCGCTACTATTAAACCTGTAGAACGGTAGTTTTAACAGCGATAGTTCGGCCGCTCCTCGCAGACTTCGATTAACGCGAAAATCGCGCACTCTAATCACCCCGGCGAGATCAATTCTACCTTGTCCATTCATCTCCATTCGAACCCTCTAAACTCAATCTGCAGCTGCCCGCCCGGCTGCCGCATTTTATTTCGTTTCACCTGTTACGACGCCGGGCCAGTCAGTATAATACAACACGATTCGACGGCGCTCGATAAATTACGTAATTCAACGCGCGCACTGAAAGAAACATGCCCGCTCATTAAAACGTTTCCTATACCGATCCATTTTCCCCGGCTCGCGTTCGATCGCATACGAAATCGCGTTCTCGCTGAATTTTTAACCTTTTCGTACTTTGTTCGGCACACGCTTCGTAGGTTCATGCATCGAAAAATTTCTAATTAAGTTCTAAGTAATTTTCCTATCATGTCCTCGACCGATTCGAACAACCGGAGACACAGGCTCCTAAAGCAGCCATCGGAGTAATTAAAGGCCATAGATCACGAGCATACGCCGCAAAACGCGCGAAGAAACGACAGTTAACGTCGAGGCGACGAAACTCGAGGAAAGTTGCGGGGGCGAATCCTCCCTCCGACCGTAGTTTATTAGTTCCTAGTTAGGGTATAAGTAACCGTCAGGAAAGTTCCTATCAGCCGTGACTAACACAGGCTGATCAGGTGCAAGTGTTTCTCCCGCAACGCCTTCGCAACGCCACTAAAACGGAAGTTACCCAGCCGGTCGAAGCGTAATTACTCGATCGCAAGTGGCTTCACAATTCGATGCCTATATCTTCGGTTTGGTAAATCGAGCTGATCAAATGAGCTCGCGAACTGCCGCTGATCCAGCACGCGAAAACTGCCACGAAAAAGAAATTCATTTTCCGGACTATGTACTACAAGTTCGACACAAGGAAAAAACCCCTTGCGAACATTGCTACAGGGTCTTTGGAAATTCTTTGTTAAAATGTACAAAAGCTTATGAGCACAGAATATGCACAAACCCTAGTAGCACAAAATATTGTATACACATTCATATATAATATTAAAAAGAGATTCAATCTTTTTTTAATATTCGAATATACATAGAATATTTATTTTATATTAAGTAAAAAATATTTCCTTTTAAATATTCAGGAAATATGTATTTCATGTTACGAGAAAAATATTTTTTTCTAAATATTAAATAAATCTTTATTTCATATTAGAAGTAGAATATTTTTTCGTAATATACAAATAATATTTATTTAACACTAGATTGCCTAAGCAAGTCATTTTGACTGCTTTAAATTATTTTTTTTCGAACTGAAATACATTCTTTTTATTGCTAATACTTATTAATAACTTGTTATATGACTGTAAGTGATATAAAATATATTTTTTCACAATGCAGTCATTTTGACTGCTTTCAGGCAATATAGGTATATACTAAGCTCCCGTCTTTCTAGTGTTAATATCATGAAAAAAATATTTTTTCTCATTATAAAGTGAATCTTTATGTAATATTAGAAATAGAATATTTTTTTTAAGTATGCAGGAAATATTTTATGTTTATCATGGAAAAATAATTGTTCCAGAATATAATGCGAAGTAAAATATTTTTTAAATATCTATTTTATATTCTCTGAATATTTAGCTTATATGTTCTAAACATTCAATTTATATTTCTTGAACATGTATACAATATTAGATCTAATATTTATTTAATATGAAAAAGTGTGGCTCAAAAAATATTTTTCCAATATCCGAAAAAAATATCTATCTAATATTTTTGTGCTACTAGGGGAAGCTTATGAGTTCAGAATATACACAAAATCTTATGAGCACAGAATATGCACAAAAGCTTACGAGCACAGAATATGCACAAAAGCTTACGAGCTCAGAATATGCACAAAAGCTTGTGCTTTCAGAAACTGCACAAAGTCTTGTGAGTCCAGAATATGCACAAAAGCTTACGCACAAATGCTTACGCACGAAAGCTTTACCAAAATCATCAAGGGACACAATGATAGAGTTACCTTTCTGCCACAGCTATTGTAACAAGAGAACAATTGCCTGGCTATTCGAATGAAGTACGTTTCGAATGTATCGCTGGTAATTAATTCACGCAGAATATACGGTCACTGTTACAATTCCCGTTGTTTGAATTGATAAACGTTTCCATATGATTGAAGGTGTTACATCATCGTTGCTATTAACATGACACACGACCGATGGAGCAGAGTAATCATCCTGTGTTTAAACGTCCCGCTGCGGCAATCCGTGCTCCCCTAACAGAGCGCCAAATCGTAATACAAAATACAACGTCCCGCTCTGAAGGGGGTCTTTATGATTCCCTGTGGAGCGAACCTGGACCATTTCGTGGTCACGTCTGGGCACACATGTCTTATCCATACATACGGTGGATATGTCCGACAAGAAAGAAGAACTTCTGGCTTTATATTCGAACTTTTCTGGCTAACAATGCGTGACAAATGGCATTCTAAAATATTCTTGCGCGTCGTTGACTCTGCGCAACGGCTTTCATATTTCACGGGAAAATATCAAAATTGCTATTTTCTACTAAATCCTCTAAAAGTTATTTTTTCATGAACATGAATTCATACTTTTATTGGCAATAGTGGTTTACATGACGTCTGAAAGTTGGAGGAATAAAGAAATATTCTTCCATTAGAATCAACAATTTTAGGTATTTATTTTATTCTGTACGTTAGGTAATAATTTTTCTTGCTTCTTGGATTTGTTTGAAATTTAAAAATATTTAAAAATTGCAAGTGTTAAGCGAATAAATAGTTAGAATTTACAAAAGCTGGAATCAAAGAGGAATTCCTTTACCGAAGATTTTCATTATTGGAAATCTTGAGCAACTGGACAGTTGTAATTTACTAAAGCTGGTATGAAAGGTAAAACGTCTTTATTGGAGATTTTATTGTTAGAATTTTGAAGTAAAACCTCGGCGAGTTTCGTAAAAGTTTTTACTACAAATCTCCAGTGAATCTTGAAAAATTCTGTATGCTATAAATGTATGTACAGTCGACAAAAGGACTATAAAATAAACCAAGGGGATTCTAGTCAAAAGGCTGCCAGGTAGGAATGTCTTTTTGCCTCGTGTACTTCAAAAGCTCCGAGCGAAATTCGATTATTGGCCTTAGCTCCCTTATCGCAAATACACCATTCAACCCTCCATGGCTTCCCCATTTGCATTTCTATATTCCGTTCTTATCGATTCCTGGATATTCCTTCTTATTCTTTCTATCTCCAATTTCGAAGATGAGAACCCGTGCCTCGGTAACTTTTCCGCTCGACTGACACAAAAGGTCAGTTTTGCGAGCAGCCGATTCTATTACCAGTCTCATTTAGTATGCACATAATTTCTTACGAGTTTTTCAAACGATATTAAAACTCTGGTCAGATTTTATTTGATTATTTTGGATTTCATTTGTTCTTCTGTGGGCTCTTTACTGAAACTATTAGACCAAGAAATATAGTTTTATTTAACTCCCGTTTCTTGTAATTGATAAAGAAAATTTTTCCAGTTAATTAGTTAAAAATTACCAATTTGGAGAGTACAGTTAATCGTTTGATATTTTTCAATTTTCTGCAACATATTGATGTTTTTAAAGTGTTCCTTCAATTTTAGATTCGGTGTAGGCAATAATTATTTCTATAAAAAGAAAAAATAAATAGAATATTATTTTACGATTGAAATTTAATGTTTCCACAACTCTGAATATTGATTCCGCGCACTCACCAATGAGCATACGTAATTTCACGATATTTGATCATTTCATTGCTTATTTTGCGCGATTTCATTTTGCAAATTACTTTCGCAGCGACGCAAACGCGGTCGCAATATATAGAATTAATATTCACCGAATGTCGACTACTTTCGTTCGGTACGATTCTTAATTGACAATTCACGACTCGATTAATTTCGGTTGACGGAAAATATTATTTATATTTAATCGATTTCTATTGTCTCTATTGAAGAAACTGCGCGCGGTCTTCCGGACGAATAAGTTTTCGTGTAATTGAAAATGTGTTTTTGTCGTCGTGAGAGGCAGAAGGAGGTATTAAAGGCTGGACGATTAACCGACGATATTTATTTAATGAATTCCCGTGCACGGGACGGTGTAACGCGCGATGAACGGCTCCATAATTAAAATTCAAACGGAAATTGAATTCGTTAACGCGGAGCTGATAATAATCGGTGTGCTGTTCAACGCTCGCGTTGTTCCCGCGTGTACGGAGCAATTGATCCACCGCGAGACATCGAACGCAATTTAATATCGTGAATCTCAATGAGGGTGACGCCAAAATTATTTGCGAGAAACCAAAAATTCCTGATCAGAAATTGCAACAGCCCCCGTTATAAGATTCCGCAATTATTCAACGATTTATCACTTCTACAAAATAATTCCAATAGTAAATGGTAAATACGTTAATATGTACTTAATCAATTTTTTACTCTGACATAGAATATTTCAGAAGTAGATATTTTTGTTTAATATTGAAGAAAATGGTAATTATTTACATTAGGGGCTTCCTCATTAATTTTGACTTTGAAATATGTTGTCAAGGTCATCATTCTGAACAACTTTTTCCTATTCATGTTACCGCCGCTCAGCTTTAGTTTCCGAGATATTCCGAGATATAGTTAGAATTGAAGTTGCAAAATAAGAAAGAAAACTAATATAATGTAATGTAATGTACTAATGTACTACAAACTACATCATAAAATACTAATGTAAAGTGTACTTACTTCTGAATCTTCTGTACCTCCGTCGGATCCATAGCACGCAATTGTTGACTCACGAGGATAGGTCCGAACAACAATTAAACAACAATCACTAAACAACACACACAACACACTTAACGAAATCGTGACAGCAGACGACAAGATGTTACTCCGACCACGAATAAAATAATACTGCGATTTTAACCGTTCCCCTCCCACGGACGTGTGATACGAAAACAGGGAATTCCGGGAAATAGGGTCGGCGCCCCGCCATAATTTTTTTACCTTGGTTTTGTATCTAGTGTTTACAGACCCTCAGCGTCTAACCTGCCCAGGATAACCTGACCGTACCCCCTCCATGGAAGGGATCATTGTTAAAATCGCAGTATCATTTTGTTCGTGGTCGGAGTGACATCTTCTCGTTCGTTGTCATGATTTTATAAAATGTGTTGTGTGTGTTGTTTATTCTCGTGAGTCAATAATTGTGTGCTGTGGATCCGACGGAAGTACAAAAGATTCAGAAGTAAGTACACTTTACATTAGTATTTTTCTATTATATTTTGCAACGTATATTAACGATCATTAATGATTTGATATATAGTATAATTTAATGTGGTTCAAATAAGATACTATACTTTAAATCAAATATTTTTATTTTGATAACCAGATAGATAAAATGAAATATTTTTATTTTGTATTTCAAATATTTCCTTACAATCAAAATAAATTGAGCAAGTAGTTAATATTATAAATTATAATTTTTAACATGAGAAGCTATAATAGTTAGCAAAGTATTATTTGTAGTTTAATTACGAATATGTAACATGTTGATAAACAGACTACAATATCGTAATAACATTACAGGCAACAAAATATCATAAAAATACAAGTTACTGTTAACTATTTGAAATACTATTTTACACAGTCCTACTCCGATCACTTTTTGAGATGTTGAAACTTTTTTGCGAATATCTCGGAAACTAAAGCTGAGCGGCGGTAACATGTATAGGAGAAAGTTGTTCAGAATGATGACCTTGACAACATATTTCAAGGTCATCCAAATCGGTGAGGAAGCCCCTAATGTAAATAATTACCAGGAAAATTTTCTAACATAAAAATACTTTTATTATTTCTTCATAATCTTTAACTATTTTTTTCTTTTTGTTTCTTCTTTTTGAAATTATTGTTTTCGATTATTTACATATTTACATTGCAAATGATAAAAAGTAATGAAAAGTGCACATCGAAATTTCGTAAAGCTCAGTATAAAAATTCACATTTTCGCGAGTTTTCTCCAGCTCCAGCGAAACGAAAGTTAATATCCAGACTGAATGTGTAGAGAAATGAAAAATATTAACAGGTATACTAATTAGGGAAGAGAAGCTCTCAGATTTTCAAAGTTACGCTTTTTTTGGACGAAGGAATGCTACGTGCGTTACTGAATAACGGAGTCTGCCTTCAAAATCAGATTATAAACCTGAATACCGACCCTCCCGCGAGAGCCAGATAATTAACGAAAATCGAAACGTTGCGCGAAGTTTCACTGTAATCTCACCGAGATAACTAGAATCCACGATGGCGGCCCCGGATAATGCAAGCGTGGAACAGGCGTAGAATTTTCATAAGACGATTCGTGTGGTTGAAAAACTTTAACGCAGGAAAATTCGTGCGAAACTTGGAATTGAAACCGAAGCTTCCGCCCGGTTTTTAATCCCATTAGCTCCGGAGGATGTACACTTTTTAATCCTATTTGCTCATGTTCAAAAGAAGTTAGGAATTTCAAATGATTAATCAATAATAAATATTAAAGAAATACTTTTACAAAATATTTATCAGAAAAGATGTCTTTTGAAATGCATTTGAAGACTTGTGAAGCGGTGAGTTCTAACAAAATTGCATAAAAATTCGGAATGTTTACCTTTGTAAAAGACCGATGTAAAAATCGCTGGAACAGTGAGCGAGCATTTTATTTTATTTTCTCTTTGCCGAAGCCCATCGACCGTTCTCAGAAGCACACCAGACGAAGATTTATCGCGCACAAAAGTGTGGCTGGCGCGGCCATTAAAAGAATTGCATCGTAGCGTGCAAACAGATTTTTCGTTTCGCGTTGAAAATCTGTGGCACAGGTCCGCTGTTTGTCCGAGAATCACGTATTCCGGTCGTTCCGCATAACAGAAGACCGCATTTCGTTCATTCGTTCCCGTTCCCTTCGCTAAGTGACTGAACGCCCGGAACGAGCAGTAAAAAAATAAATTTTCTATGCTACACGCACAAAAATATGTCGGTAGGACAAAAACTGTGAACGGGGTAGGTCGCTATGACTATCCAAAAAGAGGGGTTGTGTTCGGGAATTTTTTTGAAGAAAATTAATGGGCGAAGAAATCCAGAATTTCACAGTGTTATTAACATAACTTTTAACTTCATTCCCCATTTTTTCTCCGAAGAAAATTTTGCAAAATGGCGGAGTTATTCGCCATTTTTTAAACGGCCTTTCATCGGTGCATCAGCAGATGGCTGACATTATTAACAGAAATTGAAAAAGCTGGAATGAATAATTTTTTTTTATTATCGAACTAGAAGATATTGTTTAAAATGTAGAATAGATTTTTTGAAAAATTCAATCGTTTGTAGGAATGGCAGTTTGAAGAAAACAAAAAAATATTCGAGATATCAGAAAAATTCTAGAAAAACGCGATAGAAATCACATAAAGTTTGTTAAAATCGCTTCGGTAGAACATTTCCGGCATATGAGACTGCAAGAAAATTGAAAAATTCGATTTTTTTTTAACGATAAAGATGGTCTAGACCGAGCAATGAAATCCGGCCTGATCTCGCGTCGAAAAGACTTCATCCGGCCTTTGATGGAACTCGCTAAAAATAGTGACTATTGTACGCAACAGAATGGAACGTGTTCATTACCATGCTGCCATGACTGCGGATGCTGGTAAATCGATTGAACCGATTAAAAAAAGAGATGCAAGAGAGAGAGAATGAGAGAGAGAGAGAGAGAGAGAGAGAGAGAGAGAGGACGACCGTTACCACCGTTGACTGCTTTTTTTCCCTCAATCGAATATACGTGTTGATGGGGATTATGATCAACTGAATAATTTCACGCGGGAATTCGTGTAAACTGAAAGCTGAATTGCTTCGATGAAAACGCTCGGCCGGCAAGTGGAAGCGGTGTAGTTGAATTATTTGCGCCTCGGTGATCGGCGAGATATCGTTGACTTGTACTACTTGGGGCCGACGGTGCGGTTGATCTGTACTACTGTGCGCTGTTGATCCGGACTACTGGGTCAGAAGAATTTTCAAGGGAAGGCTGAGGAAATCGCGCGACAAAATAGGGTGACTATAGATGGTGCCTGAATTTGCATATTTGTTTACAGCTTGTAAAAAGTTTCCAAAAACACTAGAATATTAAATTCGCTAGAATTCGGCAGAATTTTTATTCTGACTCTTATTCATAATTTTTAAGACTATTAGCACTGAAAATGAGATTTGAAATTTGTCATATCTATGTGTTTATAGCTTGTAAAAATTGTCTAAAAATACTAGACATACAGTCGAGTCGGAGAGTAAGTTAACATTTGGTGATATGTAGGCAATGAATATGATGAATAAAATCAAGTTATTGTATTGTTTTTATTTAGGAGGTGTAAGGAAATAAACAAATATGTTAGTAAAACATATATTATCATTATTAAAGATTAAAGACATGTCATATTCATTTGCCTGCATACACCAGTCGTTAACTTACTTTCCGACTCGACTGTAAATAACATACATAATTTTTAAGACCATTAGCACTGAAAGTGAGATTTGAAATTTACCTACAAAATTTTGTATTTGCATAAACATCCGCCTAACTGCCTAACTGTTACTATCAGAAGGGAAATTCTCTTTGATTTCGTAACAGACAGGATTCTCTTGTCATCCGGTAACGAGGAGGACACCACTTCCGGCTAGATGCCAGGCCTGGGTCCAAGGTACGACCCCATCGCTTCGATCCGAATATTCGATCGACCCCCAGCGACCCCTTCGTCTCTCCTCAGTTTTCCCTTGCTGTCCATCAGCCCCCGGTGCAATTTTTTTCTTGATCCGGCGCTAACAACCCCGTCGTGTCACTGCAGCCAATAACGAACGGCACCAGATGGTGACGGGCTAGCTGAAAGCAACAGAGGAGAGGAAAAAAAATGAAAATGGGCTGCGGCGTGCTACACTCTCTTCTTCCCCGGTGTCCGACGCTCTCCGGGTTCGATTTTCCCTCGCGGCTTGCCCTAGCACTCATAACCTAGATTTTAACGGATAACAAACGCAACCCAACCCCCTCCCCTCACCGCGACTCTGCTCGTTACAGGTCGTCTGTTTTCCTTCAACCCTTCGGCCAGGGGACCTGATGGCCCCCCTGGTTCCCCTATACCGAAGGATTTCAACTCTCCCTTGAACAACCCTCCCCTCCACACCCCTCCCTCGTATCCCCTCCGATGCCAATCCCTATCCCAGCCTGAAAGAGTCCAGGCCATTGATTCGGGATTCGAGATTCTGGGTCAACGGTCTTCCTTGTCCTCCTCCCTTGTTTCTCGAGGGGTGACCGCAGGGGGTGAATTGATATTCAGTGGGAGAAGAATGCTCAGGTTTCCGCGAATCTACAGGATGCACCATAGCCCGCGATCGTTGATCCCTTCGGGGATGATCTCTCAATTTATTGAACCAGCACGATTTAATGAATTATGCTCTATTTCTGCTCACAAGAAAATATTATGAACAAACTCGTGGACATTCTACTCGATAGCGCACACGACTGTGAATTTTTTCGACTGCAAAATCGATTTTTAACAAATTCGGAAAGAAAGGAAGTGATAATTAACACTAGATTGCCTAAGCAAGTCATTTTGACTGCTTTTGAATTTCATTTTTTTTTTTATTGCTAATACTTATTAATAACTTGTTATATGACTGTAAGTGATATAAAATATATTAAAAATTACTGTTAAACAAATTTCTTTGCGCATTAGTTATTTTTTCACAATGCAGTCATTTTGACTGCTTTCAGGCAATATAGGTACACTCGCCGCGGAATTTATGTTGACACGTTTCAGAAGTATGTATTTCTGATGAAAGACCAAGTGTTTACATTTTTTTCCGGGCTTTGACCTTATGTGTCACTTATTGTTTACTTCTACTAGCTTACTGTTTAGTTCAGTTCAGGAAACTGTAAATTACAAACGTACAGTTTTAAGTTTGCATAAAAGGCTCACGCGGAAAGTAAGTTGACACCCAATTTTGAGGGTATTTTGTTATAATATGTTTATACAATAAGTGTTAATTAATGATTTATTTGTTGATTTCACAATGTTGAACAATATCCTACATATAATATCTAATAATATAAACTAGAGAACTCACACGTGCAGAAAGGTCACAAATATTTAACAGAAGAATAAAAGGAGATTCTTTAAGAAAAATTGCTCTTGATTTTAACATTTCTGCGGAAGGTGTAAGGAAAATAGTACACAGATTAGAACAGAGAATGGAACTGCAGAAAATCAACAGAAATCTGGACGTCCTCGGAAGACAACTCGTAAACAGGATCGGGTGATTGTACGAGAAGTGAAAAAAAAACCCCTTTGTTTCGGCCAAACAGTTGAAATCTAATTTAAATCTACCGATTCAAGAAACACAAATTCGTGCACGCATAAAAGAAGCAGGATTCTTAGGACGAATATCAAGAAAACGACCATTCATATCGAAAATTAATGCTAAAAAACGTTTGGCGTTCGCGAAACAGTTTAAAATCAAATTACCAGATATCTGGAAGAAGGTTATATTTAGCGACGAATCAAAGTTTGAATTTCGATGTTGTAGTAGAAGAAAATATGTAGGAGAAAGCAAGGTGAATGCTTTAAATCAACGGTGATAACGCCTACAGTAAAGCACGGTGGAGGATCAGTATGCGTTTGGGGTTGCTTTTCTGCAAATGGTGTTGGCAATTTACATTTTATAGACGGGATATTAACAGGAGCAGGGTATGTAAATATTTTGCAACAGAATTTACAAGATTCAACAATAAAAATGAACATCCACGGTGATTATATCTTCCAGCAAGACAACGATCCCAAACATAAATGCAAACTAGCGACGAAATATTTCAATGAAAATGATATTCAATTGTTACCATGGCCTTAAAGTCCCGATTTGAATTTAATTGAACACCTGTGGGATCACTTAGATCGAAGTGTAAGTGAGAAATTTCGGAATAATAAATCAGTCTTTAAACAAGCATTACCGAGTGCTTGGAATAGTATTGACGAAAATATTATAAATAAATTGTTTGAAAGTATGCCTAGAAGACTTGAAGAGGTCATAAGAAACAAAGGGTATCAAACTTCATATTAATTATGTCGTTTTATTGTTAAGAATACACTTAATTACGAACTTTCAATGCTGTCAACATACTTTCCGCAATCGATAAAAAGGTTATTTCATTTTTTCTGTCATTATTATAACCTTTATGTCATCTATGGTGCTACACATACTAGTTTGTACTATATTCAATAATATACATATAATATATATTTTCGATTAATTCTTAAAGTATTGATTTAAAATAGAAAATATGCATTTTTGAGACGTGTCAACATACTTTCCGCGGCGAGTGTATATACTAAGCTCCCGTCTTTCTAGTGTTAAAAGGTCGATTTTTCTTCGCTTTTCTGTAGGCGTATTACGCAGTGAAATGATGAAATTTTGGGACAGTATTACCTAACCAAATCTGTGCGATCAAAGTGAAACAATAGTGTTTAAGTGGAGACCAAGCAGAGCTCGCGGTAGACCCGATTCCCATAAACGTCTACGGGAGAACACAATGGAGATCTACATTTGCAATCGTAGCGCCGTTTACGGTGAAATTGCGGAGCTGCAGGGAAGAGCAATTTTGGGTCGAGCGCGTTACAAATGTCGACAGTGTAGCTCGTTTTTGCGCCATAAAGGAATTCCGCGAACTTTTCGGAAGCCGGCGCGACGCGCGCATGGAAGGGCAAGCTATTTCGAGTGGACACGTTAATTAAAGCACTCTGGATGTACAGGCGGCCGATATAATAGCGGAAACGTTGGACGTGCCTAAAAAGCATGCGTGCGAAAAAGCGATTAACCGGGTCCCTGGAGCAAATCAGATTTATCGGGTATAGCGGCGCGCGGCGGGCCAGAATCGTCCTGAGTAATTAACCGAGTTATTCACCTGCGAGGAGAAACGGTAACCCCCTCCCCTCCCCTCCCCTCCCCCGCGAGTTCTGTTGTGTGTCGCTTTTTGACGTCACCCGATCGAGAGTTATTCCTTCCGTTCTGTTTGGACCACGACTTCCGGCGGTGTACGTACCAGCCACTACTGGAAACTGTCGAAAATAATTGGCTCACAATAGATACTGCAACCGTGCATGCACTCGCAGCTCCGATGCCGCGGGCTTTCATGCGTTTTCGGGTTTTTACGAGGTCGATTTATGACTGTCGAAATAAATCAGACACTCGCGAGAGAACCCCGGTACAGTGGCCGACACACGGCCGATATTGACGAAACTTGACACAAGCGTTCGTTAAACTCATCTAAAAATTTGCCCGCATTTCGTTCGTCCCGGTTTTTTACTTTAAGGGAGAAATCGACCCCCTCATCCGAACCACCCCTTCTACATAAGTGCCTGTAACTCCGAAACGATAAACTTTATCAAAAAATGGTTGGAATAAGAGTTGCATCGTATCCTGGGGTCCATAAATCTGTGGAAACATTTTTTTGAAAAAATAATTTTTTTGAGAAAAAAGATTTAAAAAATGACTTTTTCGAAAAAATTTTACCGCAGATTTATAGACCCAGAGGTACGATACAACTTCTACTTCCGCCGTTTTTTTGACAAACGCTTCGAAAAGGCGCTGCGTGTACTCTTGAATGATGTAGAACAAGCAATTCGCGTATTCTATCCGGAGAGAATTCGTCACGGGACTTCAATATGATGATCAAAGAGTTCGGCCGATGCTTTCAAATTAAAGTCCCCGCGTGTCCGGATGTTGAAGTGTCCGGATTTTCTTTTTGCGAGAATGAACGAAATGAATGGAACGAATGAAATGAATTTCAAGGAGAGCGAACATTAATTCGTCGTTCGTCCCGCAGTATTATCCGTCCCGGAGGCTCGCGAAAATAAATCACGGAGAATTCCAACATTTGACACGGCAATTCGAGAAAATTAGATGAAATTCAATCTTAATGAAATCCCGCGAAGTGGTAGCTCATTTCTGTGGAAACTCGATGTCACAGACACGGCATAGAGAGGAGTCTCTCTCTTGTATGAAAATTATGAAACATCTTCATTCGGCGAAAGAATCAACGTCTTAATCTTGTAATCCACTTGCAGCACGAAATTACGGGTCTGGAAATTAGTTGCGAGAAGAAATTGCCGAGTTTCGAATATTTTTTTAAGCGGGCCCGTTTCACGGGGCTAATGGGAAATCTTTTGATCAATGCCGACGACAAAGGGCATGAACGCTCGCCAGTTAGACCGTGTTTTATGTCTGCAGACGAACCTTGATGTACGTTCAACGAGCACAGTTCATTATGCTGGTTACACAGTTCCTCCATCGCGCACAAAGTATAATACTCTTTCTTCCCCCTCCACGTAATCTTCTTATTTTGAGCGAGATTTGTACTTCTAGTTGGGCAAGTTGCCCTAATTCGGTCCTGATATGAAACGCTACCATCACAAATTGAATACAGTGAATTCTCGATATATGTCAACACCACGGGTCTTGGAAGCGACATGTATCGTCCAGGAGACATACCCTAACCGTGTTATACTTACACTCCTCGGTATTCGAGGCCTCTCGTGATTCGTGACCCCTCACGGGGTATACCCCGCGGTAGTGGGGATCATTTCGCGACATTTATCATCCAAGACTTCGCGACATATATCGAGAAATCACTGTATCTCGTTGTTAACAAGAGTATAAAATTTCTTAATCAATGTACCCGACAGAATCGAAGCGCCAGAATTTTTTTTAATAAGAATTAATTTTTTTTAAGTTCCGTATTAGTGCGAACCTATTATAGAATATCCGCGGGAGATTCGAATCTTAAACGCGGAGAACCGATTTCCCGTAGACCATAAAATCCTCTATAAACGTTCGGGAGTTTGCATTTTTTTCAAGCTTAATAAATTAGATAAGCCGCTGGGGGAAACACTTTCGCCTCTTCCGTAATCTGCGATGGCTGTCCTGCAAGAGTTTGTTTGAGCCTCGTTCACGAGGATACCTTATCATAAATTCATTATGTATATACCGGCGGTGAGGCCGTTCCGTTTAGCCTATATTTATGTAATATTTAATTAAACTTCTGGCAACCGTAAAGCTCAAGAAGTTTTTCAAGCCGAGCATACCACTTTAATTATCTCATAAAAACACCAGAAGCCGTTCTCATCAAGCTGATTTAATCAGTAAATGAATTTACTCGTTAAAATCCTTGCTCGTCCGCGGCGATTACATAATTGAGGGGTCTGGACGCTTTTTTTTTCTTTCTCCCGTCGCAAAATGGACGACGGTCAGAAATATTATTCAACATCGTCAAAGCGTAGTGGTCCGTTTCACCCTTCATAAAGGGGCACAAAATCTTTTCTTTTTTTTAATGAAAAAACTGTTTTCAAAGAGTTCCCTACAAAGTTCGGATGTAAAAAACAAGTTTAGTAACGATGGTTTTTATACTTTAGCTTGTAGAGGGCTATCTTCTTACAATTAATACTTTTCCGCGAAAATATGGCGAACTTTTTTAACGTTAAATTACGTTCCTGATATTAATTCGCGGACTCGTAAATAATAATGTTAAAAAACCAAAGTCCCCTTGTTTTCCAGGATGGAACAGCTCGTTTCACAATTTCCGGAGAATAGATGGAAAATCAGTAGCGAAGTTCCGCGAAAGAAATAATTGAAAGTTGGTAAAACACTTAGGTAGTAACTCGATAAGACTTCGGAAGATTAAAACGATGAGAAAACAATGGCGCGCTTTACTTTGTGAATTCAGCGCCTCTGTTTGTTTTTGGTTGTTTGCTTCACACCGGTTTCCTGTTTGCAGAGAAATAAGATTTTCCATTTTTCAAGTACCGCGCGACGCCTGGCACCCACGCATTCAAGACAAGAATCTTCGAAACAATTCTATTTACGTTAAACTCTGCCACTCGAAGACAACCTATACCGAGCGGATAAGAAACTATTAAATTGGTATTTTCCTTTATTCAACCAAAGCATTTCTTTACAAAATGTTATAGATTTACTAATGTATTGTGATAGTGTAATTTTAATTTCACGTTAGATTGCAAACCCAGCATTCAACCACGATGGTACAACATATCCTCGATGTGTAGTATTAGCTTAAAAAATCGTGTGTTATTAACATTATTATTTTACAGTTTATAAAATAATTGTCTAGCATACAGAAAATATTTTCTTACTTGAAAATTCTTATTCCTTTTGAAAGTCATCTGGAATTTGATTACATACAATTTTTCATAAGAAATAAATTTTAAATCAAAAATTGTAAAGGATCGGCTAGTTTCTTTATATTATATATTAGATTCTTTACGTTTCTTAACTTTTTCTTATTGAACAAATTAACATGTTCATCTGAATTTACTCGAAAAGAACACCAGCTTAAAATCCTTTTTTTACAATATGAATAATTTCAACATTGTCCGGTCAGTTCTTCAATGGTGTGCATGTTGCTTACCGAAGATCATGATACAATGTTCGTCCACGAAGATGGCTACAACAAAAGGAAACACAAGAAGCACCATTATCCCCAATTTCACGGTCCTGCTGAGACCAACAAAGAATAATCGGAATGAAACTGGGGGGTATTGGAAACAGGAGTTAGCTCGAGGAACAGGCAAACCCTTTTGTCAGCGGATGGTCTTGCGAGGGAGAAGATCCAGCGGATCTAGGGCTACTGATAACGATTCGCACGCACTGATAACCCCGCAACGTTATTAACTGGACTGTTCACGGAAATATTACTGTAATTCGGAAACGAGTACACGTTTATACAGGGTGTCCCACATAAATGATAACACCTAAATATCTTTCGTATTTACAGTCCTATCAGAAAACTTCAGAGGACAAAGTGACGCTATTGCAGGGGATCAATATAATGATGAAGAAAAAAATTTTTGATGTCGTGTTTTTTAATGAAATTTCAAGGTCACCGATGTTTTTTTAAATGGAATAGTATATTTTTTGCGATAGCATGATAGACAATAAAAAACTGAATTTAGTGGATACCAACTTTTTGACCTTGAAATGACCTTGAGCAAGAATAATCATGTATAAATTTAAAAATTCAATTTATTATAAAAATTTCTATTTAAATTCATTTCAATAAATTTAAAAATTCAATTTACTATAAAAATTCTATTTCAACTCATTTTAATAAATTTTAAAATTCAATTTACTATAAAAATTCTATTTAAATCCATCCTCATAAACATAAAAATTCAATTTACTATAAAAACAACTTCCACATTTCATCCGCTTCAACATGATTAGTCTTGCTCAAGGTCATTTCAAGGTCAAAAAGGTGGTATCCACTAAATTCAGTATTTTATTGTCTATCATGCTATCGTAAAAAAAATATACTATTCCATTTAAAAAAACATCGGTGACCTTGAAATTTCATTAAAAAACACGACATCAAAAATTTTTTTCTTCACCACTAAAATGGCCTCCTGCAATAGTGTCACTTTGTCCTCTGAAGTTTTCTGATACGACTGTAAATACGAAAGATATTTAGGTGTTATCATTTATGTGGGACACACTGTATAAACGTTTTTTTTCTTATTTTAGCGTACTGAATCCATCCGTGAAGTTTTGAGATGCCACATATTTTTAAAAACACCCCCTGTACTCGTAATATCCCGAAGAGCTTTCGAGATATTTATGAATTTTAGTTTTCCGATATCTCAAGTGAAAATTTGACCATTTCGCGGAGCGTGACGCTAATAATAATTGGTAACAATATTAATAATTAAAATAGATTGCTTGCCATTTCTCAATTGAATCGAACAGACAGTCGGCATTTGCTATACCAGCGAAACGTTCGACGCAAGAGTCAAACCAATTGAAGTTGAACCGCGAAAGCGTTCCATTAAACGACGCGATGCAAGCACGACGGAGTTTCGCAGGTCGGCGACTAATGCTAATTTTAAGGGAATATTCAAACGGATTCGGGGGTCCCGGCGTAAGATATTCCGTCGGTCTCGACGGACTTTTAGCAACGTGGATTTAATGAACGGTTGTACGCTGGAAACGTCACCAAGTTTAAACGCGAATACGCTTCGGCCGTGAAAGCGCAGCGGTTGTACGCGATGAAAGATAAACGAGAGACGCACGATTCGACGGGGGCGAAATAACAGACGAGGCGCAGATAGAAAGGGAGCAGAAGTACAAAACAAGCTGGTAATCTGCCTTTATGCACCTCTGTCGTGTTTCTTTCACGTCCGTACGTGCTCGTCGAGGATTCAAGTGCGCGGTGCCGCTCGCAACGTCGGCCGCGAACAATAAGTGGCCCTATCGTCGTTTTCTGCGTCTCTGACTTTTCAAGTTCCCGACGAGATCGGACAAAAGATCGGGCAGAGCCTCCATTTTATACTCCGAATCGTATACAGGCTGATCACAGGACAGGAACACGACGTTTTTTTGTGTAAACGATGAGTAGTGGCTCGACATATGTAAAAATCTTCTTCTTTGTTTTCAATTGCTTCTTTAGGAAACTTTTACCGACTTGTTCGTGACACTTTTCTGAGTAAAACGAGACCAAACACGATACAATTTTAATCGCATTTGACCGTTTAATCCACGATGAAGTGGAACCTCTATTATCCGAATTCCCCATGGGTCGAATTTTGTGAAGATTGTATTGAAAGAAAAAATTTTTTTTCGTGGCCCAGTTTTGCCGAGAGGAGGGGCAGTTGCTTCACTGGGGACACCTTGAATTTTAACGTTGGTGTTGACAAATGAAGCGGTTGTAGAGGCCGCGAGCTCAACAGGTATGGCGCACAGTGGGCAAAAACGGCCTTTTTCGATTCAAAATCAAAGAACTTTCGATAGGAATGAGGTAGAGCGATGAAATTTTTTTTAAATGAAAGCTGAAACTTTGTAGAATATGGGAAAAAATAGGGAGATTACGGTACGAACGTTTTTTAACCTTGAGAAAATTCGTTAAAGTTGCACAATTTCAAGAAAATTTTGTTTTTGTGGCTAATACGCGCGGAAAATTTTTTTTCAACATGCTATATATCGTTTCCCACAGATTTTTTCATGCTGATTTCAAATCTGTTTTCAAAATTTGTCTACGACCTCTGGTTTTTGAAAAAAATACATTTTTGTGACACAAATTAATGAAATTTTTTCATTAAAATGACTTGATAACACACTAGTTTGAAAGTATATCGTATTCTCATATATAGAACACAATAAAAATAATAATAATGAAGTATTTGAACGTTTTGAGTTACTTACGAAACATGAAGTACTTCACATCTCGTCATCGCTTGACGTATCGCTGTCATTACTACTGGCGCTTTCTTGAAATTGCGCAACATTAACGAATTTTCTCAAGGTTAAAAAACGTTCGTACCGTAATCTCCCTATTTTTCCCATATTCTACAAAGTTTCAGCTTTCATTTAAAAAAAATTTCATCGTTCTACCTCATTCCTATCAAAAGTTCTCTGATTTTGAATCGAAAGAGGCCGTTTTTGCCCACTGTGTGGCGGACTTCGACATTCGCTGCGAACGTTTGTCCTCGAGACAAGAGTGTGCATTAGAATTTGTCCAGAGATCCAGACGAAAGAAAGCTGCGTGCCAGGATTTAGCATAATTCTCGCTGGAAGAATTATCCGGTTTTCAGTGACACCAGCCTTTTCGCGACGCTCTGCAGCGATAAATTCCGGTGTTGCAGCAGCTGCTATCATTTCCACTGAATTTCCAGACAATTTGTCGCGCTGCCTGTAGTACAATACTCTTAGAATCTCCCCTGACAGAGCTATTAACAGCGATGGGAAGCTCAGCTGGTCCATCTTAACGTAATCGATCTTCTCCTCGACTATCGCGGCCCGACCCAACCTCTTTCTACACGGACGAGGTTGTGTACGCGTGTGTCGACGGTGTAGACCGTTTTCGGGGATAAATAATCTCGCTGGCTCGCCGAGAAAAAACCAAATCCGTGATTCTAGTCGGGGGCTGCAAACTAGGGGGATGAAGATCGGTCGAGGAACAAGCCACTTTTAATTAGAAGTAATTTATAAACGAGCACACAGTCGAACCTCACCTCCGGCCAGCTATTTCATTAATGTTGAATCCGCGCGGATCAACTACATACGCTGATTGAAAGTACTCCAGCAATGATCGATGGATGATACCCATTCCGAGGGTGAAACCACTTCACCTGAGAGACCGCTCCATCGAATTAACCCGCGCATTATCAAGCGTGACTCGAGCCCGCACAATGAATTTTTGGTGGATCCGCCGGGGGAATTGAGGTTCGAACCTGTTTGCACGTGGTGCCGGACCTGTTTCCCTTCCTGGAAACGGACGTTTGTGATTCGATATTGTATTTTAGGGCATTGGTTTTCATTGGGGATCAACATTAAAATAGTGACAATATTCCAAGAATCTCAAATCGATAGAACAAGCTCGTTCAAAGCTATTGCAGATACAGGTAACCCTCCTATAACACGGTAGATAGGTTTCTAGAAAATGCCGTGTTCTGTGAAACCGTGTTGTATGAGACCCAGAGCCAGTATAAAAACGGGGGTTACGTTCCGAAAACTTATTAAAAACAAATTTTTTTTTTAATTCTACATAAACAACTTACTTTTTATTAAAAATATAAATGTATGTACAACACAAAACAAAAAAAAAACAAAAGATATTATTTTAATTTAATGATATTTTGTTTAATGATATTACCATGCAATGGAATTCTTTTTTGACAGCTGTCATCAATCCAAATGCTGAGTGCCTTTTCCATCTTCTCAATTATTGGCGCCCGGGGGCGAGCTGCACGTTTTGCGGATGTCAAAGATCCTGCAGCAACTGCACTTCGTATTTCTTTTTTAATAGTCCGAACTGTTGCTTCATTCAAATTAAGACATTTTCCAATGTGAGATGTGCTTTTTCTCCTTGCAAAAGACGACCCAAGATTGGTATCTTTGCTTCTAAAGAAATAAATTTTCTCTTAAACGTTGTTTTTTTATCGTTATCGGACATGGCTTGGGACTGAAACTTAATGTTTTAAAGACGAAAAAGTAATTTTTAACACACCGTGGCTCGACGCAGACTGCCGACCAGCAGCGTGAGACACTTTTGTATTCAGGCTACGGAGATGAAAAGAAATACTTTCTGAAACATTGTATCTTTAAGACGGCAAGCCTCGCCGCGGCGGCTGTAGAAGTATAGTGTTGTACAAAGGTTTTTGCAATTTTCTTATTATGTTAGAGCGAAACCGTGTTATAGGATGCCGTGTTGTAGGAGGGTTTCCGTAATTTATGAATCGTGTTATAGCGAAACCGTGTTATAGGATGCCGTGTTGTAGGAGGGCTACCTGTAGTTAAAATAATATACGATTGAATTATGGATGTAGCGAAAGTAAACCACTTTGTTAAGAACAGGCACGTATCGAATTTAAAATAATTCTAATAGAGGGATGAAAGACAGCTTCGATATTTTTAATAATATTTGTTTGGTCAGCCACCGCATAGCAGAAGTCAATTGTTCTCTAAACAGGTTATACCCCGTTATTAAAAGTTTCGAATTTTCATCTTCCGGAATTTTCATATCGTTGCATCTTGGAAAGTTAGATTGGAAATAAATAGCCAGAATAATTAGAAACAGGAATTTTAATGACCCCTAGATGTCCTCGACGCCCACCAGTGGGCGGCAACACCCACGCCGAGTTAAAAATACCAGGAAAGTTGACAGAGAATATATATGTAGTTCTGACGAGAAAGCTTATATAACTCGAAACTTTTATTTCTCTTCCAGTTTGTCGGTTTCGAGGAGACGTTACACTTTCTGCTGGTTCTTTTTTGCATTTTCAAAAACATTCTTTTTCAGGGTGAGAGCTTATTCCTGTCCACTTTGCAAGACTGTGCAATGATTTCGCATTTTTAGTTTGGATAAGAAACTACTGTACCCTGGCTATCGTACTTAACCGGAAGTTTATAAAGATTTACAGGGGTATGAAACGATTTACAAAGATTTACAGGGGCGATAACTTTAAAAATTATTTATTGAACTGCTGCTCGGAATTTTATTGCGTTGAAAGAGTGTTCTATGTTCCCAAAAAATTTTTTATAAACTCTTTAATCTTTGTTTAATAATAATCTAAGATGCTACAAAATAATTGACATATTTTCCATATTTACAGTCGCACAAGAATAATGTGCTCTTCTGGAAGAGAAAAAATATCGAGAGTGTACCACGTATAAAAATTGTTCAATGACATTTTAACGCGCAACTACTTTTATTCACTTCTGTTCTGCTCAATGAAACATTTTCTATGTCCAGGACAATTTAAAAATCGAACAGATTTCATAATCAAGACCGCAGATCCTATACACCGTCGCACACAGCGCACAGACGGAACGAGTCGATTAATGGAAACCAATGATGAAAGTTTCAATTCGATTCCCCGCAGAACTGTTCAACGGTGAAAAGTAATCAAAACTCCCGAATCAAAACATTTTCAAAAGGGACACAATTTGAATTGCTATGCAAACCTCCTTTAAAAGTTCGCCATTGACGCAGCCATTTTGTCGATTCCGCAAACGAAACAAGAATAAAACCGGCGAATTCGAACGAGCAGCTCTTTTGCCATCAACGATACGGAAAAGGCGATACTTTCTCGATATCAAAGACACAAATTCCTGATCGTATATTTTTTGTCAAACGAAAATTGTGCAGTAATCGAAAGATACACGAACTGAATGAAAATTTCATTCTTTAACCATTTTGAGACGTCGAAAATAATAGATTGATATTCTAAAATTCTTTTGTCATAAAATGAAAAACATAGTAACGTTTCATATTATTAAGGATCACACCCTTTTATTCCTGTACACTTGTAACATTGTAACATTGTTGTAACGTGTACAACTGTTTGTTCTGTCTATTATCAAGACTTTAAATGTTTTTAAATTATTATTTTTATCATTA
This sequence comes from Seladonia tumulorum, assembly GCA_913789895.3. Taxonomy (NCBI): domain Eukaryota; kingdom Metazoa; phylum Arthropoda; class Insecta; order Hymenoptera; family Halictidae; genus Seladonia; species Seladonia tumulorum. The sequence continues at coordinate 36,728,805 of OU565266.1, forward strand.
TATATATTTGTTAAAAATCGGTGAGGAGATTTACAAAATTTCAGACAGCTGAAAGGACTCTGAAATTTTCAAGTGCAGCTTCACCGCGATTCGTCGCAAGAAGGATCTGCATATTGATCTTCATTCTCAGTTGCCATCTTCCTATTCTCTTTAGCCATTGTTGGTCTCAGGCTCTCGCAGAAATTCCGGTGAAAATTACGAGAACAATCGGTCCACACGGCCGCGTGGTCGACGCGTGCACGTCCGAGATATTTATTGATTTTTTCTTTCTTCACGGCTGAGTTGCAACTAGCGATGGGATCAAGCTCAATATGGTATAATATGGTACTCACGAGACCAACTCAACCAAAATGGTGATCGATAATTGATTGATAAAACTGTTTACCTTGAATTTCAACCGCATCTGTTTCATCTCCAATTCGAGCACGAACTCTTGCACTCGCCTAATGCAGTAAATCTTATATGGTTTGAAACAATAAATAAATAATACAGTACTGCACTTTTCAAAAACCTCGAAAAATATCACACAGTTTATACGAAAAAGGTAATAAAACCTTGATCTGTTTTTTATCTTAAAATCGGAACTTCTGCACTTGTTCAATACTCGATGCATGCTCGATCCCATCACTAGTTGCGCCGGCGACGAAGGTCGGCGCATCCTCCGCAAAAATCTCCTTAACCGCTTTTAATTAAAATTTTTCGGCCTCGATTCTGTCGCGATTCCATCGGCGCTCGGACCGCGAAATTATTCCCCACGCGAACTATCGATTTATTAATTCGTTACGACGTTAATTAGTTACACAATGCGGTGTTTAAAGCGGAGTTAAGAGGATTTGGTTATCGAGTATGGCGAACAATTGCCCGATACTTTCGCGTTTCACAATATTCTATTTAACCATTGTGTAATATATTAATTAAATCTAATGCTCTTATAATATGCATTTTTTGTTTCTCCTGTGGACACAATTCGGTGAATTGTTCGTGCATTTACGATTAAATGGATTCATTGGTTCAGTGTGCTTGTAGTAAGCAATTTTAAATCATTTTTTTTTTTAACAAGTAATTTTGTTCAGACGTATGAAAGTTCAAGCTTAAAACTTATCTATTATTTATGTATTTATTAATTTTTTTTAAATTCTATTTCTTACTTGGAGTAGTAAAACACAAGCACATAATTTCATATTTTTCAGCATTTTACTGGCACTTGATTTTTATAGATCATTAAAATAAATGAACCGACTAGTAACAACAAAAGTGGTTTAATATTTTTTAGTATTGTACTGTCGTTCAATTGTTGGATGATAAACACGAATGAATCTCGTTTGAAATTACCATTTAATTTATAACATAAATACAGAAGAAGTGGAATTTGAGGTAAGGTAATTTCACGATTTTCTGCAGACAGGAATTATTTTTAATTACAAAGATGGGCGTACTAAGTGAAATGACATTAAACATAGAATTTAGAAATGGAATAGCAATCGGCGTCCCCACCGCATAACGCCACTGTTGTTGATATCAAATTACATTTTCAGCGCGTCGACCAGCATACACACGCTGTCTGACCACTTATGCGGTTATATCACTGACAACTGCTCCAGTTTCCGTGTTTTCGAATCATGACTAATTTATGAGACTAACACTCTTGCGCATCGGAGGTTCACCGTCCGAAATTGGCGGAGAAATTGTTTGCAAATCATCTTTTGCAAAACTGACGCTCTATTTGCAATAACTATATTTTTAAACCGGTGGAACTCTAAATCTCCGATTTTAAAAATTGAAATAAGTATATTTTGATATCTTATAATACATATATAATTTTTGATGTCTTATAATAATTATCATAATAAAATTAAGAAATAATAATAATTGTTCGTCTTGTGTAAAACAAAATTATTACTTGCTTTGTTGAAAATTAAATTCATTGCGAATTTGAAATTATTTGGTTAATTGCTGCTCCATTTTTCAATGGATGTAAAAGTACGAACGCTCTGGCAATAAATAAAAAATGAGTAAATCATTATTTAATCGCGGCAGTAAAACCGTCCACTGCAACAGGATATTTCGATCATTTGCCGTGCTCCAAGGATCATGCTTTACTGGAACATGATAGTTTCTGTTGCGGTTAATTATTGCCACTCTTATATCATAATAATGGCGTAACACTGGTCCCCGGTTAGCGGAATATTGGACGAAGATAATCCTCCCCGATATTTCTAGACCTCGACTTTGTAATTTTCCATTTCGATTTCACGATTAAATTCAACAAATGTGATAAAATTATTTATACATTTACTAAACGTAATACGAAACCGTAACCGTTCGTTTTAAGTTATTAACTAAACTTGCCGCGTTTAATGCTCCGAAAAGTAACAAACAAAACTAGTCGTTAATTTACGATATCACATGTGATTATTTATTTTAATTAATCGAATTCGCTGAACCGAACATGATATTGAAAGCACAGTTAACGAACAACTGATGAACACGTTATTGTAATCATTATCGCGCAGTAATTTATTTATGTGAACAATTATACGTAGCACAACAAAATTAATTATTGCAGTTTAATTATGTTCGTGTACAGGTAAATTTTATTGCGTCAAATGATTCAGCAAGATCGTCGGCCCGAGGTGATTATGGAAATATTCATGAGACGAGGGGAGCAAAATGGGAGTCGGGGATTTGAGGATCTCCGTGGAAAAATTCTCTAATACTTGCCGAGCTGCATTCTTTTCTTTCCCTTCTAAACCGCGGTGGCCAAAAGTCTCCAATTACGGAAACCCGCTAAGTAGGTCGACATGTACTTCACTCGCGATATTAATTTTCCCTGTGGCTGTGCGCGCGTTTTGTAACCCGGCTACCGCACTCGAAAACAAGCGAATGTAACGCTAATTGATCAGCCCCCACCCCCTCACCCGGGCAGCCAACCCTAGTCGCGAAATGAACAACATAATGTTAAATCGCTGTTTTAATTTCGATACAGATAATTACCGCGCATTGTAACCGCCGATCCACGAGTTTTCAACAAGTAATCGATCCCCCCCCTCCCCTCGACAATTGTTACCATTTATCCTTACTACAATTTCGAAATGATTGCGATGCGATAAAACACTTGATAGAACTGTAATAAAATGCGTTTACTCCGCAAAACACGTTCCCGTGAATTTACGAACATTTATCTGCCGGTGGATTTGAAAAATATGTCGTCTCTCGTGAGAGATAGGTACCGGTGTTTTTGCTGATATTTTAAAACGATTTTTATGTAATGGAATAATCTATAAAATCAGAATGAAACGCATAATTGAAGCATTATTGTTTTAGCAGCAAACAAGTCTAGAGTTTTAATACTAATTTTAATATAATCGCTTTCTCCACACTTCTCGGTACAAACTACTGCAACCGGAAGAACTATCGACTGAAGCCTCTCATTTTCTTCATAACCTCAGTTTTGAACTCGAGCCAAGCTCGCTCAATGAATTGGATTAAGTCCGGGTCAGGTCTGCGTTTCTTCCGAGAACCAAACAGTTCAGAAGAAAGGACAATGCATAACATTTCAGCTAGCAGTGGTTGAAAATAATCTAATATAATTTCTATATATCAAAATTTATTTACTAATTTCTTTGTCCATACAAATTACACACTGACCGAAATCTTTTATTTTCTGTTATGAGGTTGCGCAGTACTCGCAGACGAGGTGTTAATTGCAAATACCTTTCAGTTAGGAATACCAGAGAAATCATGCAACGAGTAGAGACAGGTCAGACCTCAGTTCAACAGGTGCCAGGTAGCCTAATCCCGCGAATTCGTTGTATCGTGTCCACCAAGTGTCCAGTGGCGTGTGTAATAATGCTTTCCAGGTTAAATCCCGAAATTTACCACCTCCATGGCGTTCCGGTTGTCCGTGGAAGGCATTATTCCAGAGTGTTTGCTGCCACTGTGCTTTGTTAGGAATGGCACGGGGGGTTCGTTCAAAGCGTGCAGGCCTGCTGACCGTAGAGACAGCGCTGGATTAAATTCTCTGCACGTGAACCAACGTAGAACCACCAGAGATTCGTATATCCAACAAATTCCTCCAATCCCTCCGAAATATCTCATTCTCCTTGGCAACTCCACTTCTTTCCAACTCATCGGTTAGAGATTTACGAATTTAGGCTAGATTTGGGGCACGGACGTGACTGCTCCGCCATTCTCGAGACTCTGATGCACACGTACTCGGGGCATCCATTCATCATGCTCGTTTAATGGCATGGTTTTGCGACCACAACTCACGAATTGGTAGCTTAGCGTCTTCCCGTTTCGTTTTAAATGCATTCCATGGTCGCCTACGAGAGTGGTTGCAATAAGGGTGTGAGTGGGAAACTAGCTTTCAGAAGACAAGGTTAAAACCATTGAAATTAGCGTTATTCGAACATTCAGAAATATTTGCGATAATGTCGTCATACCGATGCATCAAGTATTTCAAAAAAAAAAACGACCGTAAGGTTAGTCGTAAAATAATTTTTTAACGATTCAGATTTGACCGATGCTACCCTTTGGCCTCTGAAATTTAAGAAATATTTGTGACAATGTCGTCATACTGATGTATTAAATATTTCAAAAAAAAAAGAAAACGACCGTAAGATTAGTCGTAAAATATTTTTTCAAGAGAACAATTGAGATTCAACCGATGGTAACCTTTGAAATTTTAATCTTTGCGATGAACAGAATACGATGCGATAGAAAACAAATTTTTCACCTTTTTGACCTTGAAGTTTGAGGTCAAAGTTAATTTTGCTGCCCTTGGTTAAATCAATTTCCACCAAACCGAGGTTGTAGAATCTCTAGACTACCAAAGCTATTAACAGACACATGCAAGAGAATTTACAGCGCTAATAAACAGCGTACAATAAAATAAATTCGTGAAAAAATCGCCGCAGAATTTTCAGCTCTTACGAACTACTATTGAAGTACAGGGTGTAACAAAATTTAGTGTCATGGTTTTGACAGATGGTTAAACCAGTCATTTTGACTTGTTCTAGTGTTAATATCGGGACGGGAGGACAAAAATAAAGCACATTAGCGCAATAAATAATCGAGTTTGAGAGGAAGCTGTCCCAATAACGTCTACTCGGAAGCGTGTCAAGGTCCTCGAAGTCTAAATAAAATATCTCTTGGAACGGAGAACGTCCTCGGCGGAGATTCCCGAGTTTCAGAACTCCTTCGGCAATAAAGTACGTCGGGGAGGACGATTCATGGCGGTTATTATCATTGATCTGGCCGAAATGCACCGTGACACGGTGTTCCACGGAGTCGTGGAACTTCCAGAGACAGGATCAAGGAACGACTCTTCGCCGGCAGTTCGAGCAGCTGTCATGGCGGCGGCGGAATTTACATACGGTGCCCGCGAACGCGCCGGAAATACCGAATTAAAGGAGTTATATCCTTCGACGAGGGCGGGTCTCCCGTTTCGACGGGAAATACGGTCCCCGGCGGTATTGTGACGAGAAACGATCATGACTGCCTCGGTGTTACGTTATTGCCGCTCTCGAACCCTGAGGACGCGTTCGGCGAAAGGATAACTGGGAAGGTCCTTGCCGCAAATAGGTCGCCCATGTTGACGCAGGCTGATTACCAATCTGTTTGCCGAATTATTTCGTCACCCGACAGAAAAGTACCCCTTTCTATGTTTGCTCTAATAATTTGTTATGTTTTTATGAAGATATCGCAAAACCGCCCTGGATCCCCATTATTTAGAAGGTTCTCTGTCGATTTATGGTTACAGAATTAAAATTGATGCAAAACATATTAAATAATAAGGCTTCAATCTTATTTATACGGTTGTTGGGTAACCGGGTACCCGGGTACCCATACATAGGAAGTTGTAGTTGGATGCTTATGAAGGGAAGTTTTACAACAAAATCATACAACACACAAATTTTTTCAATTGGTATTATTTTATTATTAGTATAGTTACTATTATTAACCAATAATAGGACAATTTTTACAAATTGTCAGAGTATTTGCGTGTTCGTCGGAAAACTGGTTTTATACAGTTTTGACAATATTTTCGTGTCTTTATACGTTTTCTATCAGGGTCAGCTTGGTATATATAACATGAGCCTACAACTCTTTTTCGTCCAGTTTTATGTCGTTGTTGTACAGTGCCCGAAGTTGAAGGAACGTCGGTCATTGTTGGTGACTTATGCAGCATGCTTTCTATTGCTAATTTACAAGAGAAATGTCTCATCACTTGAACATTGGTTGATCGACTTCTAATTACTGGAAGACAAAAGTTCCTCTCTCACTTGGCGTAAAAATATTCGACGATTATTGGATTTGTTAGGCAACATATCGTTATTAGAAATATATATGATGTATGAGGCAAGAGCAGCAATGTCAATTATGTAAAAAAAAAATGCTAATGGCCATCTGTTAGTACGTCTTTGTATACTGTATCGTCTCAAAATTTGATCCATCGTGTCGACACCAGATTTTGTTTTCTTATAGAAGTGGACTATTTCTGGTTTCCTCTTTGGCCCAGAAACAACATTATCATTGTGCATTGTGGATACTAATACAACAAACTTTTCTTTTTTTTTTTGGCACATACGAATATATTGTAACATTGTGGTTGTGACCAAATAAAGTTGAATACTGTTGTACTGTTGTGTAAGTCGAAGAGTCAAATACCGTACGTCCACATACGAATAGCATAACAGTTTGATCTTAGCATTGAGTTATACTATTTTTTGAAGCAGTTGCTTCACTTAAACTGTTTAAAACAATACTTAGTATACCATAGACAAAAAAACTAAAAGTTATGGGAAAGCATGAAAGTAAAATTGTCACTTTATTTTTTATATATCGGCACCGAACGCTCGGGGTACCCGGGTACCCCGGTTGCCCAACAACCGTGAAAAGTTTGGTTGCCCACATAAGGGTTAAATGTCATCTTTTCCAAAGTTTAGCAATTTTTTTGCGGAAAAACTATTCAACTCTTTGCATTCAAATTTTGCACACGTATTTATGGCTGGTCAAAGCGTCGGCATAATTTTTTAACAGTAATAATATTGAAAACATACGCGAGTTATATGTTCTTTTATAAGGTATATTTTAAGGGAGCATTCTCGGTTTTCAGGTCGTTTCTCCCAATTTTGAAGAATTTTTTCCAGAGAAACTATTCAACTTTTTGCAACAAGATTCTGCACACATGTTAACGAGCATTTGGGTGTTAAGCGAGAAAATAAATTTCTATTCCGCTGCGGTTTATAGCAATTAAGGTAGACAATTTTTATTGTGCATACAGCTTTCTAATGATTGCACTGAGGATTTCGTGCATTCGCAAAGAACAGAAAACGAGCATATATATTTCGCCATTGCCGAGGACATAATTAATCGCGACAGCGCCGAAAAATTAAAGTTGTGTAATCAGACTAATTCGATCGGCCATTCCTGAAAAAACATTTCACCTAGAATATTTTTATAAAATGGCAGACGCAGGAGCTCGCCGGACGGACTAATTGCTCGAACAACGCGAAAGGAACGAGTAACAAAGTGTGTCGGATAGGAATGTGCGTATCATACAGAAAAATATGTTCAGTGCCGTGTCAGGACATTGTTAACGTTCGCGTATTCGTCTGGACAGGAACACGTATGCCTCCGCGGAAACAACAGATTCAAAGAAAGAATAACGAATGAACGAACGCGCCGGTAGAATTATTCAACAAATATTCGCGCACCTCCGGCGGAAATAGCATTGAATAATAATCGGGATTCTGTACACTATGCATCCGTGTGACTCGGGCACCAGCGAAACGACTCTGCGTATTGTATTTATTGTCCCGGAAGCCGGGTGCAAGGGGACGCGTTGAAGGAGTACGTTCCCGCGAAACGGTATCAGCTTCTCGTTTGTGTAGGCGAACAATTAATTCGTATGCAAATTAGATTGCCGCGTCTGAGCATTCGCCGGTTGCCAGGCGAAATTTCGTAATTAATATTTTCCTCCGGTAATGCTTATTCGTCGGCTCCGGCCGTTCTCAAATTGCTAAATTATAGATCATGCGTCTCGCGTGCCGTCGTCATTAAAATTTCGTGTTCAAAAATTCCCACGCTGCGCTGATCGAAAATCGTTGCTAGGTAAAATTAGAAATGGTACGAAAAAAAGATGTTACTATAAGCGTAGTTTCAATTTCAGTCATTTTTAGCAATCGCGACTCTAATGTTAAAAAAATAGATACGTTCGACGAACGGCAAATAACAAATATTCCTATTCCGGTTGGCATACGAGACTGTCGATTTAATAGCAATATTCGCGGCGATATCTGAACTGAGGATTTTATGAATTTATAGTGCAAACGCGTAACACACGATATAAAAAAAAACTACTTTACTGAAATCTATCTCTCTCTCTCTCTCTCCCGATTTTTGTTCAAAAGAACGTAACAAATATTGAATTCTACGAAAAATTACTATCGGTAATAAAAATATTTCTACCATTTATTGGAAATAAAATATTTTACAAAAATTCCTTAGTATCTTCGATAAATTAAAATTCTGTGATTCACCTACATCGCCAGAAAATCAGAAATAAAATGTCTGTAATAATTGTACTCTGTTAACATTAGAACTACCTAGCACTAGATGTACATTTCCTAATAACAATGACAATAGAAATGTGCTTGAATGTAATTCTACTTCACTGGAGAAGTTCACTCAAAAGAGTAGATATTTCAATTGTTTGCGATTAATCATAAAATTCCGAAGGCGAATGCTACGAGAATTAATTTGTGCACCTAATTTCCGAGGGCAGATCTCTGGCTTCTGACTTCTCCGGAGAAAAACGAGAATAGCTTCGCACAATCGAGGTTGGCCTCAGAGGGAATGTTTAGATCAGTTATTACGAGCGGCTGGAAGGTGCAAATAGGTGAAGAATACAGGTGGACAAAGCCCGATCGCTTGATCGAGTGAAAGCCTGTCGGACGCAAGCGTATCGGCTCGTTGTTTGCGCGATGTCTCAGAACTTTCCTGACAAGCACGTGTCGCGGAACATCCACCGATTTATGCATTAATAGCCTGAAAGCCACGGAATACTCATCGGCTCTCCCTCGTGCCGGTCTTTCCCTCCTTTTAACTGTTGATCAATTATTTATATCCCCGTTTCCCCGCTACGCCGCACAGTGGGAAAAATCGACAAAATCGGATTCAAAATCAAGGAACTTTCGATAGAAATGAGGTAGAGCGATGAAATTTTTTTTAAATGAAAGCTGAATCTTTGTAGAATATGGGAAAAATAGGGAGATTATGGTACGAACGCTTTTTAACCTTGAGAAAATTCGTTAAAATTGCACAATTTCAAGAAAATTTTGTTTTTGTGGCTAATACGGGCGGAAAATTTTTTTTTAACATACTATATATCGTTTCCCATAGATTTTTTCACGCTGATTTCAAATCTGTTTTCAAAATTTGTCTACGACCTCTGGTTTTTGAGAAAAATAGATTTTTGTGACACAAATTAATGAAATTTTTTCGTTAAAATGACTTGATAGCACACTAGTTTGAAAGTATATCGTATTCTCATATATAAAACACAATAAAAATAATAATAATGAAGTATTTTAACGTTTTGAGTTACTTACGAAACATGAAGCACTTCGCATCTCGTCATCACTTGACGTATCGCTGTCATTACTACTGGCGCTTTCTTGAAATTGTGCAACTTTAACGAACTTTCTCAAGATTAAAAAACGTTCGTACCGTAATCTCCCTATTTTTCCCATATTCTACAAAGTTTCAGCTTTCATTTAAAAAAAATTTCATCACTCTACTTCATTCCTATCGAAAGTTCTTTGATTTTGAATCGAAAAATCGACAAAATCGGATTCAAAATCAAGGAACTTTCGATAGAAATGAGGTAGAGCGATGAAATTTTTTTTAAATGAAAGCTGAATCTTTGTAGAATATGGGAAAAATAGGGAGATTACGGTGCGAACGTTTATAAACCTGGAGAAAATTCGTGAAACTTACACAATTTCAAACAAAATTTGAGTTTTCATTTTTCATTAATTTTTCATTTTTTTTTTTACATTTTTGTGTGCGTCAGCATTCTCGCGTGCGATTTCAAATTTTCGTCATTCAATTGCCATCCCTTAACTAGCAAATTTTTCTTATCGAAAACTCGATACGTCTATCTCTCGTAGCCTGTCAGACTCGTCTCGAGCACGCCGGACGGAGCCTTCAATATTAAAGCCGACTTTTCCGTCTCTCCGTTTACAATATATTGAAAGCCAGGCTACCGGAATGCTTGACCTTGCCGGTCCTGCATAACTTTGGCCGGCGGCATTGTTCAGAAGCATCTCCAAAGGTTCTGTAAGTAGATTTGCGCTTGAAACCGCTTCCGTGGTGGTTGTAATGCAATATAAGTTATTGGGCCTGCGCTCAAAGGGATAAGACCTACTTCGCGGAAAGAAGTTCCCGCGGAGCAATTCCGAAGAAAACAACAAATTACGTTCGCGAGGCCGTTAAATTTATTAACCTCGTAACCGGTTTAATTACGCTTGGGGAACACTTTATTAACAGGACTTTCCTATCTTGCGGTTCGGTTTCCGGTTCGTTGCTTCGGCGATGCGTGCAACTGACTCAGCACGATTCGCTCTTTGACACTAAACCAACGTTTGTTGACCTAATCATCGGTTTCGGATTTTTTACTTTACAATTACTGCAAAGATTTTATTTAATTTTGTAATAAAACATTCACAGCTTTATACGAAGTCAATTTTATAGCTCTTACAAGGCACTGTATATTTTTGAATATTACCGAGGTTTAATATTAACAATTCGCTTTTGTACAGTACATTTGCTTGGTCACAGGACTCTCATGGTCCCAGCAAAATTTTCTATCAATTGATTTTTCGCACTGAAGTCATTGTATTGAAAATACTGTGATTTTTATGCGTTTAAAAATTAAAAGAATCGAGGAGCATCGACGGATCGATTCGAAATCGATTGATTTAAAAGTGTCATTTTGCAGATCGAAGAACCAAGAACCGGTCTGATGAACTTCGACTCGGAGATTTTGCTCTACTTAAGTAAATTTCTTTGATGCCTGCAGAATCTTTCTGGGTGATGCCTAGACAATGAACGTGTTAACGACGGACGTTTCCCAGGAACAATCGAAGCGACAACGTTCGAGAAGCATGGAACGAATGGATGGCGCTGCATCTCTGTTGATTAGATTTCGCAAGCTACTCCGGCAACAACGAGCTCTTTAAGCCCGAGTCTCGTTTCCACGGTATGGGCGCCGCGACTTCACTTTTCCCGCATAATCTCAATTATCGCCCTACAAAGGCGGTTCCCCGTTGATTAAACGACGAGTGTCTTCGAATTTCGACGATCTATTACAAGAACCATGGAACGGAGAGACAGATAGCCGGTAATGCGAGTCGCTTTGAGACACTCTCGCGTCGGGACGCGCGGCGTCGAGACGCGACGCGACGCTTCTCGGCTCCGATCCTCGTTACGGTTAAAAGCGCACGTAAGGCCGTAAACGTCCCACTGGCAATTAACGGTCTTGAATGAAAATTAATGCCTATGATTCTAGGACTCGTCTGTCTCTTCTTTCTCGATAACAGAAAGCGCGTTCTCCGTAAAACTGTCGCGAAGGTCTCTATGGTAACTGTCAACGGTTTATCCCCACCATTGGGGGATACCCCGTGGAATCAATTTAGTAAACTCGAGTCGCTTCACTAATGCAAGCGAAGCAAAAGATTGCAATTTTTCTAATTTTTTATTTCTTCTTTGTGAAACTTTTACCATCGTGTTCTAATAATTTTTTAGCAACGTGATCTAACAATTTTTTGGATCGGCTCGGATGTGCAATTAACGTCCGCAATCTGCATACTAAGTAAGTCATTATCGAGGATAATAACAGTAATTCGTCATGGTGAGATATAGAAGCTCATTGTTGGTCTATACGAACAACCCTGAATGTCGCGTGTTGCGTGCGATATTTTCTTGTCCGTAAATTGCAATTATTTTTGTTCACCTTTAACATTAGTCGCGCATTATGTATATCGCACGAGATAACATTTTTTCCATCATGCTAGACCTACCTGGATTTATTTTTAAAATCTTGAAAAGTTTGAGAAAACCGCCGCAAATTAATTCGGCAATTAATTCCACGGGGGGTATTTTATTATTTATTCACATGATTTATTTATTATGATTTATTCACATGAAACATGAAGAAAAATTTCGGTTACTACCTGAGAACAACGATGATTGTCAAAGTGACGAGGTATTTTGTTGGTGGATTATTAAATGATAATTCAAAACAAAATTCCTCGGTTTATCTCGAGATTAGAAAATTCGATTACACATTATCCGGGTCGCCTAACTTGCCGTCGGACGTCAGTTGGCAACGACTTCGGGTAAACGTAATCAAAATCCATTGGGACATGACGTCGACGAGGGACAGAAACCCTCCCGTCATCGTCGTGTCGAAGCGAACGCGATTCCTCGGATTTCTTGCACGGCCAGCAAGTCCGATCGTTCTCACGGTATCGTTTTCCACCCTGTCGGCGTGAATTTATCGTTTCTGCTTTAATTGAAAAGTCGAACCGCCCGCCCCATTAACGCGAGGGAAACCGGATTGCTGCCCTTTCTCCCATGACGACGGAAAAATAAGACGTAACGAGGGAGGCCTGTCCGAAAATTTGTCGTGTCCATTCTCTATTATTTTCTATCGTCGCTCGTCGGAAATTGAGATTGCTGCTAACGTGTTTCTATTTTTGGTTTTATACTTGAATTGAATAAATAACGGAGGAGCGTGTCGCGGCATTGCATTGTCAAGATCGCACACCTAATAAAACCGTATTGTGTATGAGAAAACTAAGTTTGCAACAAAGGGAGAAAAAAGTTTGTTTCAATGCCGTGGACATCCTTTCAGTGAAACTAACAATTTTTCCCATTAGAATGTAGTGAAAATCAAATATCCCCCACTCTGCTACCATACTATCAAACTCTCGCTGTGTATTGTGTTTTACCACGAAACAATACAGCACAATTACTTTCAAACTCTCACTTAGTAATGTATCCCTTATTTTGAGAAAAACCTGAAAATATATTGAATAATCTGGATTGTCCCGTAGATCCCTGAGCCATATTTAAAAAAAATAATCTCTCACTGTGAAATATTTTAAAACGATTATCTTAACGAACGTCTCGTTAATTAACCCCCCGTCACCTTATTTTCACCGACGCCGCATGCATACAGGGTCGTTTATCTTCGCGATTAAATTTTTCGCTGTTCTAGGTTTTCAAAAAATCTAAAAAAATTCTGGATCACATATCGAAGTACTTATTTTAACACATAACCGTTGGAACGTAAAAAATTCAAAGCGTCAATGGGAAAAAAATAAATATCGGAAGGACAGAAATTCAAAAGTGAAACTTCGCTGATAAACGACCCAGGTTCCCCACGGAGGGTTAAAATTACAAAAACAACAATGTTCACGCGTCTTTGTTGCGCAAAGCTAATCCCGGATTACGGAGAAAGAACAGACTCACCTTAACCGATGACAGTGTCGTCGCAAAGAAAAAAAGGAATCGGCCGTTTCATCCCCTATTTGACCGGCGGATGAACCGATGAACGTTGATCCTCTGTACAACACGAAACAGCCGAAAGCTATCGGACTGGTTACGCGATCGTTCGATCACTCGTCGATCGCAGTATTTCAAAACTTTCCATTTCAAATTGTTCCTCGCGGAGGCCGGCGAAACGGACTAATTGCACACTGCTTATTTACACACAGAGGGGTTATTCGGTCGAGAAAAATTCCATTCGATCGTAAAGAACTTGCTCAAACTCCACAGGGGAAATAATACACCTCGTGGGGTGTATGAAACTGTCAGTTGGTTCGAGGAGGAGCCATTTAGTTGATAACAATTCTGTCGGGTCGAGATATCCGAGATGAAAAGGGGTGAGAGAAGATCGACTCGGAAGTCTAGGAGGCTCCAATGTTTCGAGACAACGCGCTCCGTTGGATAAAACTGTCAGCCGAATTGGTCATTCGAGGAGGAGCCATTTAGTCGACGTTGGAAAACATTTAGTTCGAGAGGGAATTTACTCAAAGTTTTCGGGACTCGAAGATTCCAAGAGAAATCCGCTGGATGATGATGCTGTCACTCGATTCGATCGTTCGAAGAGCACGAGAATGTCCGAGAAGAGAGAAATACGAGGCTCCGTCTCGAGACAACACGCTCCGCCAGCCGAAGCTGTCACTCGACTCGGCCTCGAGTTCACTGTGACACATTGCACCCCGGGAAACCGAGGTTATCTTCTCCCCCCGCAACCCCCTGGCAAACGTTCGCCTGGCCGATTCATTGGCTCCGAATGTTTGACTCACTGCCAGCGAAAATTCGATTTTAAACGACGGCCGAGCGTTCGCGTACGGACTCCTCTCGCCGGGGCGGGGGTTGATTATTTCGAACGTTAGGCCAGGGGGTGGAAAACAGGTTTCGCGAGATCGAGGCTCGAGGGACTCGGGCCGGAGTTCTCGGGCATTTCCGGTGCCCCGGAGAACGTTTTGGCAGACTGGAACGCGCGCAACTGAGGCTCCCCGGTGTCGAAGGGGTTGCGCGGGAAAATCAGCCGGGGGTTGTTCGAGGAACGATGCGCAAGAGAGCACGGAGCCCGGCCTGGATAGGCTGCGTGGCGGCGTTGTTGCTGTCTGCGGAGACACTACGGGCCAACGTCGCTTCCAACCCCCGGGTTTCCGACTCCCAACCCCCTCGACACCGTCGCTTGTGGCACCGAAATGCAACCCCCGCACCCCCTGTCCGCTACCTTTCCAGCCGCGAGTAGAACCGGTCCAATTAAACGGGCATTGCTGACCTTAAAGGGTTAATCACTAGACTGCGGATCTTTATGCAAAATAAAAATTGTCTGCATCGATTTTAAGAAATACAAGGTGGTCCAACCAAAACGCACGATGTTAATTGTAAATAAAACAAAAAGTTTACAGAAAATTATCTTAATATTTTTTATTATGATAAAAGGATCCATGACAATTATGTATGAAACAAAATATCGGCCAAATGCTCGCCACGGCTTCGCTGGCATACTTCTATCCGATGGTACATATTTTCAATGACTCTGAGACATAATTGAGAATCAATGTCGTTAATGTGCCGAATTATCTCACCCTTCTCATCCACACTATCGCGAACAGCAGCAATGTTTTCCGCAGAACGAACTGGACGAGTATGCACCGATGTTTTCACATTTCCGACAGACCCGGTTTGCTGAAATTTCCGCACAATTCTCCCGATTGTGGACACATTTGGTCGATTATGCTGACCAAAAAAATCACGAAGTGCTCGAAATGCATTTCGATTTGAACGCCCATTTTCGTAAAAGGCCTCAACAATCTTAACGCGCTGCTCAATTGTGTACCTCTCCATGGTTGAATTTGCTAAACACAGAAACAAAGAAATGTCAAATTAAGTTAGGCAAAAAACTTGACGTTTAGGTGTGACTTATAATTAACATCGTGCATTATGATTGGACCACCCTGTAAAAACCAAGTAGAATGTTATTTCTTCATTTACTAGTTTTAATAGATGAGAAATGGTAATATATTGACATTTGAATCTGTCTAAATCTTCCTACAATTTCAAAGATCTACTCAATTTTGTTATAAATGCATAAAGATCCGCAATCTAGTAATCACCCTTTCATTCCACAAGCTCTTCTCACCTTTTTGGCAAAGACAGAAAAGACAGACAAAGAATAATATAAACCTATGGGACGACCTAATATTTATTACCTAAAACCAAGTTGTGAGAAAATTCGTCTCAAATAACGTTACAAATGTTGCACTCGAAGAATACCAAAACCATATGAAAAATGTGATTTTGGATAATATATGTACATATTTACGTACTTCTTCTCGTGTTCGTGTTCATTTGATTTAATCTTCAGGAATTGTCTGACGATTCTGATATTTGGTTTAAAATAGGCCCAGACAGCGGAGGATTAATCCTAGTGAATCACGGTACAAACGAAATTTCTGTTTGTGCAAGATATATTTACGGGACGTAGCAGCGTTCGAACTGGTGGCGAAGAGGTTCCGATTGTTCCTCGTCCGCGATTAAAATTGTATTCGACGAAATCACACATGTTGCAGACCGGTGCAGATTTGCCGGATGAAATTTTCACGGGGCTGCCGGAGCGCATCCTTTCTTCGAGAAAAAAACTCATGGAAATTTATCGAGCTCGCTCCTCGCCGGAAATAACACTCCCGAATTCTTATTCCCTCTAAAAGGGGTCCTCGAGAACGTTCACCTAGCACGTTCATCAGCGTCATCCGAGCCGAAATTTATCCGCCCCTAAAGGGCGGCTAGCAACCCCGCTTTCGGTCCACTTTCCTCTCCACATTTCTCTGAACACTCGACGATTTCTGCCGTCCTCATTCATCCCACTGTTGGATTTGTTTTCCTGTTTTTTCTCTCCCTCTCTCTCTCTCTCTCTCTCTCTCTCTCTCTCTGTTTCCTCTCTTTTTCTCTCCCGTCCGATTTCCGTTTCTTTGCCCCTCGCAACGCTGTCCACCAAGCCGAGCACTTTTGTACCCGTTTATGCGGCCGCTGCATTTTTCATCCCCCGCCGCCGGGTTAATGAATGTCGCTGTAAAACAGAAAGTGCACCGCGAATTTATCGCGGTGGCGCGGTTATCTCTGCCGCTGCTCGAACATCCGGCCGCCGCGCCGTGAATCGTTAGGAACCAGGATTTC
This sequence comes from Seladonia tumulorum, assembly GCA_913789895.3. Classification (NCBI taxonomy): domain Eukaryota; kingdom Metazoa; phylum Arthropoda; class Insecta; order Hymenoptera; family Halictidae; genus Seladonia; species Seladonia tumulorum. Next base: position 36,745,575 of record OU565266.1, read on the forward strand.
GGACCCCGGATCGATGCCTTGGGATTCTATGCCCTACTTGCAGCCGATCCTGGATCGATACGCACGGTGTAACCGACGCGAACGCCCTGCGCAATCTGATTCGATAGTTTATTCCGAACAAAACGCGCGCCGTGGCTTTCCTCAACCGCAAAGACGCGACTTTTAACACTCTGCTCACTACCAATTGTCCCGACAGTTCTTTAACCTTCCTAAAGGATTTTAAACCACTTTTTCGGGCGACCAATTAACTCGCCACTACAGGATGTTACAATTTCGAGTCCGTCGAGCGTAGAAAAGCAGGGTACTGGTTTGTTTTTAATTATTTATTTACGAAACTTTTACCAATGTATTCCTGACATTTTTCTCGTTAAAATGACATCAAACACGACACAATTCGGTTCACATTTAATCGTTTAATTCGCGATACGAATGTGGAACCTCCACTATCCGAACCGAGGAATTCGAATTGTTGTAACTTAGTTGAAAAATGGCGGAGGATGTTCTATCTGGGCTCATTTTAAAGCCTGGAATTTCTACTTTTGACATTCTTAAATTGCATTTTTTTCTAACACATTTTCGCTACCGAGTTCGTGTTGATACCGTGTTGATAAGAAGACAGTTACCTCGCTACAGTGTCAAATTAAATCTCTACATATCACTACGATATTTACAAGATCCATATGTTTGAAGCACGTACTGTAATAATTGATAATTTGGATATCAGCTCGGATAATCGAGGTTCCACTAAATCGTGAATTGTACAAGCAAATGCGGTCCGAATTATGTCGTGTTTGGAGTCATTATAATCAGAAGGATGTCACAAATGTGTCCATAAAGGTTTCATAGAAAAAATCATTGAAAAGCGAAAAAATTTGTACATTGAATATGTTGTTGAACGTTATCCTATGAATTAAGCGTTTCGTTAGTCCTCGAATGGTGGTAGTGGAGTTGAAATGACAAAAATGATTAAAGCCTCAATTGACAGAACATATTTTAAACTAGCATTTGTGCATTTGTGATCCGCAGGCTTTAATAATTGATGTAAGAATAATCAGAAATCGGTGTAGCTGGACCATCGTGCGAAACTTGATATATATTGTCCGAATGTAAAATGACCCGACGGGACAGTGAATTTCGTTTCAACATTTGTTTCCACAAACTAGTCGACAAAAGTGTAACTCCGGCGGCGGCCAGCGAGTCCGGCCTGCAAGATATAACCGGGCACAAAAGTGGTTGTAACTTGGTTAGAAATGGGCCACACAAACTTTCGTTTCTGTTCGCCGTCCGCCATTGAAGCGACGCCATTGTCGCGGGCCACATTTTATATGTGAACACATAAAATAGGCGCGCGCCGGCGATACAAACACACACACATACACACAATTGTGCCGAGCACTGGTAACTGGCGCGAATACTGCCTCTCTGTCAGTGTTCGAGCGCATACTCATTCAGACTGCGGATGTTCATGCGAATATAGACTTTTGCGGACTAATTTACAGAAAACGCGAACGGACGCATCTGGCCAGTTTTATCGGGCGAACCGCGCGTAAATCGCGTTGAACTTTGCGAAACTTTTTACTATACTGGAACGTTAGATACTAATTAGATCATATATATATATATATATACTAGCTAGCTAGTATTACTCGCAGGATTTTCTTAACATTTACGATGCACCTGGCACACCTCTAATTTTGTGTTCCCATTTTCTGCGACACTCGACGGAAAGTACTATCCGAGTTTCGCCATAACTTTTTAATGATCCTTCGACAGTGGTATCGGCGATGTCGAGCACCTCTTTTCGGAGGCCGGTCGCTAATTATTTATCAGGGACTAACGACCATAGATTGCACTGAAATTTTTAGTACGGGTCACGCGAGACCCGGTCACCGGCAAGTACCATCTGTCAGGCGAGAATTAATCACTGTAAATCGTATATTACAATTGTTTACATCATTTGCTTCCATGCTCAAGTGACCAGAAAAATTAGAAATAATTTACCTGACGCAATAAAAGACAGACTAGCCACCGATCCGATTTCCACGTATAATATTTAAATGTTTAGTAATCTATTGAATACAAATTTACTTTTTTACTGTAATATCTTTTGTTATTTCTTTGAAATAATCCCACAACCATTTTTAATGGCGTTTCAAAGTCACCACTCGAGTGCAAAGGGTCAGTATGACGCTTGACCGGATACATCTCGCATAGAATTCCGATTAATTCTGCGCGAAGCTACACATTCATTTATCGGAACGATTCGAAAATTCTTGGTTATCGATGACCGTCCACGTTCCCCGGTTTCATATCCGTTCTGCACCGGACGTCCGGTGTGCTTGATCAAATCGGGTCACCCGGTATAACTGCATAACCTAGCTCATCACAGCCTGTTAGCAGTGCGGTTTGTATTATGGGCATAGCCTGTTGCAGAATTGATTGTCTTCAATCTATTTCGCCAGCCTTAGTTGCGTTTCCACTCTTCCACCGGCAAACTTTTATCCGCCATCTTCTTTTCCCTTGCGAGAACGGAAAATATTCTTCGAGGAAACACCGAACGAAAACAACTCGTATCAACGCCCCTTTGTTTTCACCTTAAACAATTTTTAATCGTAGAAAACAAATAATTACAGTAATTATATTACAATAATTATTATACAGTGTCACATTTGGAAGAATTACGTCCTCATGCATAAGACAATATTTTCGCACGAACTTGAATTATTCGGGAACCTGATGAAAATTTCTATTTTCGTTCGTTTTCGGCTCAGCGTTGTTTTCAACAGCTTTTAACAACTTCCTCGTGTATTTGTAGGCAACGAAAATATTTCGCCCTCTCGTCTGCGTGTCCCACCCTGTATACACAGATAGCAATCGCGCTGAAACGAGCGGCAATTTCGTGCAATACTATCCGGACCCGGTAACCCTGACATTGCTGCAATAAAATATTAGCGTACAGTGAAATTTCGATTTCTGTTTCCGCAAAATTGTTTGATCCGCCTAGCGGCACAGGCGACGGTAAATTAATTCGACCCATCGATCTCGTTTACCTTCGAACAGTGCAACTTCCGTTTTCATACACCTGTTTCCATTCGAGTCTCATTTTCTCGAGATCATCGACGCCGGTGCTTTCATTTGCAAATTGAATTCCATCCGGTTCGATTTGCTGTGAAATGAAAACTCCATCTGAATACCGTACACGCGGTACACCGGATGTGTTTTCGGGTTTTTACGGACATCGGACAGCGAAACTAGCAGCTTGTTATCGCGCAATCATTCTTTGGACGGTAGAGTGGCGATGTTTCTATGACTAACAAGCTTCCTTAATGCACTCGCTAAATTTCACTAATTGCCGTGCAAGCCGAAAATAGTATACCCTTCGTTCTGAAGCTTTTCCCCGCGAATTATGGAACATTCGTACGCGCGCTCGTTATGAACATTCATTCTCAGTGTCTGTTTGAGGACGTAATACCTGGTAATTGGAAAAGTTGTTGCCATGTTATAAGACTTAAATTGTCTTCTGTCTATTTTTTGTATTTGTACTTTTTATGAATGCTTTATTTCTAAATTTGCAAGAGTTACGACTAACGTGAATGCGCTGTACTAAAAATTGTAAAGGATTTTTTATTTACGCAGATACACGGTGTCTGTTTTATTCCAGTAATATCCTTTCCTTCCGAAATATCCTTGCGACGAAGATTCTGAACAGGGTCTAATAAATATGTCACTAATTTCCTTTGAACCGAAATAATAACTCCTTCTAGAATTAATAACTCATCTTTCTGGGAAATTACAAACTACAAAAATATTCTAATCACTGAAACCGTAAAATAAATGGTGGTGCAAGAGCTTAAGAAACCAAATAATTTGTCCTTTCTCAAAATTTAACACTAGAAAGACGGGAGCTTAGTATATACCTATATTGCCTGAAAGCAGTCAAAATGACTGCATTGTGAAAAAATAACTAATGCGCAAAGAAATTTGTTTAACAGTAATTTTTTTAATATATTTTATATCACTTACAGTCATATAACAAGTTATTAATAAGTATTAGCAATAAAAAAAATGAAATTCAAAAGCAGTCAAAATGACTTGCTTAGGCAATCTAGTGTTAACCCTTAGCACTCGAGTGGTGACTCTGAAGCACCACTAGAAATTGTTATGGCATTATTTGAAAGAAATTACAAAAAATATTACAGAATATTTGTTGCATTAGAAAATTTGTATTTAATAGATTACTAAACGTTTAAATATTATATGTGGAAATTGGATCAGTTTCATACGAATAAATGAAAATATTCTAAGATGGAAGAAATATTTAGTTTTGGAATGAAAATAGCGCCGAGTGCAAAGGGTTAATAAAAAAAAGTTCTCAATCCAGAATTACGACATTTCTAAGAAAATGTGATATCAGGCTCACACTTTACCCTGCTTCAATCAATTTTGTTGTTCTCCGGAGTACACAAATAATAACAATCGGGACTGCGTCGGCGCGCATTATCATTCGGAAGTGCATTCACCGTGCTCGACATCGGCGCTTATCAGAGGCGGTGAAAACCGCTTGGCAAATACGTAACGACATTTTTTTTTTTGGTCGCGAGCCTTAATGGCTGATCCACGGCTATCGTATGACAGTGTAAACCGCGAGGAACGCCGGTAATCGTGACGGACATTAGTGTTTGTGCACGATTGGGCAACCGGAAACGGGTTGGAACGACGCGACTCGATGCGACGCGACGCGACGGGAAAACCGAGGCGCGAACGATTCACCGAACTGTCCCGGCAAATCGGGCTGCAACAATACATGGCTCGTGAAGTATCACCCGTTGCAGATTTTCGCGTTTCAACGGCCGATAACGGGCGTGCATCCCCTTGCCGGGTTTTTGCGAGCCGCGAAACTTCCAGCGCGAAATTATATGCGCGCGAGCAAACGCCGCCGGCAATTATCGCGGCACGAAGCTGCCATCATTCCTGCGAGAGATTTAAAATTCCGTCATTAGCCCGCTCGGTAACACCTTCTGGAACGGGGATAAAACTTTCCCGGAATTATTCGTTTCACCTGGCCAGGCCTTCGAGACCCCGTTTCACGTGAATCCGGGCAGTTATGCGTGCCGAAAGTTTTCACAAAAATTCAGATAACGCTCTCAAATCAGCGTGCACCTGCAATCGGAACGATCGAGAGATATGTCTTGTGTGCGAATATCCGAAATTAGCGGAGAAGTCGAATTAGTATCTTCCAAGTCAACATAGAATACAACCGGAAAATAATACATATATTATTTAACGCTTGTTTTTTCGCCACAACTTTTTATTTTAGACACTCGAAGATTATAACACATATATTAAAAATATTTTTTGCAGTTATTTGTAATGTTTTATTACTTATTTCACACGTTCTATTGAATCTATTCAAACAATCAACATTCTGCAAGAATCAAAAATGTCTTCGAGAATACTGTTCTACATCGGTACTAGAAAGAGTTGTCGCTTTATGAATGATTTTGCAAATGCGCGAGATAATAATTTGTATCCTTTATTTTTACGCGGAAAGTATGCGAACAAATGCGCGAGTCGCCGTAGCTAACGATTTAACTGTCAGGAAATTCGAATTTACACGGAACGATTGCAACCTTGGGTGAAAATGCACTTAAGCCTCGTCGCCCGAAGGTTAATAGACTTTTTAATGACTCCGCTGAACCTAAAAGAAGCTTAATAATTACCCCTTAAATAACAGCCTCGGGAGAAAATGCTTTTACCATCGAACAATTCATCAAATGGTTCTCCGCCGTCGATTTTCCTTTGAATCGTGAACGCTTAGGAGCATGTAACGAAAGGCAAATAAAATAACAGAAAGTTGATCACGGTCGACGTAAAGTCCAGTTTTTGAAAAATCTTAAATTTAAGTGTCAAAGCCCTTGGTATAGTCATAACTTTTTATATTTATAATAACTTTCCTGAATAATAAAGATTAGCACGGTTAAATGGCAAATTTTTTTGGCCATTGAATAATAAGTAATTTATTTCAGAAGCCATTTCGATTAACTCCATACTCTAATGTTTTTCACCAGATGATTGGTACCATATAATCAAAACATGTAAAAAGAAAGCGCCATTTCATCTAATCCAAATGACTCGCCAAGATTTTTTGTCAACAAAACCTTTAGAACAGTCTATCATTAACAGAAAAGTAACCGTCACAGGGCTTCCAGTAAATTGGCTTAAAATACGCTGGATAAAGTTAGAAAGGTCCAAACCCTCTCTATCTCATACAATTCAAATGTGACTATAATGAAGATACAGAATTTCAAGCCATTAATATAAGAAAATCTTTAGTGGGTAGACCGCAAAGTTTGAAAAATATAGATCAGCCTTTATTATATCCTAAAGGTAGAACTGTGACAAAGGAAAAATGGAGAGACATGATGGACCTGCTAAAATTCATTCCTCCTGTTAAACACGATTACTATAAGAACTTGTCAACAAATCGAAATGACGAATCCTCGCATACAGCTGATGAAGAAGACATTATTTATAATATTGCTGAATATCCCAAAGAATAATGCCGCTAACATAAAGCTGCTATGAATTAATTACAAAAATTATATTATAACCGAACTGCCAACATTCATTTTTATGGAAAAGCTGTGATAAAAATGTATAATAACTAACTTTTTCTGTAATAAAAAACTTAAAAATGTAAAGACTAAATTTAACTTTATTACTTTTTTCAGTTGCCAAATCGATTAACTCCACCAGTCACATAAAAACTGTAACATTACTGACAATTGTTTGTTGGCTATTCTTTCTTATTAATTTTATATACCGTTAGATGAAAGCTATATCTGCAATTATGCATTCTACATTATATATTTGAATTCATATTATCAGAGAAATTTTTAAAAACAGTATACATTACATCATCGCGTTTCTCAACTTTTCGTTTTATGGAGTTAATCGATGTGTGCACTGAGCGGCTCATATGAGCAAGAGATGTGCACGATATTAGTGAAAGGTTGACAAAGCTTGTTTACTGCATCGTGTTTGGTATCGTTTTAATTATAAAAGTGTCACGAATATCTATCATTTTCTACGTTAAAGAGGATCAAGGTCTGTGTGAGTGACATTGAAGTTTCCTCGTGCGTGTGGAGGCATTAGAGTACTAATGGAGGCCCAGACATCGAATTGTTTGCTCCGCAAGAGTGCCCATTGAACTTGATCCCGCGTGGCACGCGAAACGTCGCGTAACGAAGCGAAAATCCCGATCGAGGGTTGCCGATAGGTTCGACGGGGATCGATTGGAAAAACAGAAAGCTCCGGCAAGCGAGCAAAGCTCGGCTCAAGAAAGGTAGAGAGGGAGAGAGAGAAACACACACACACACACCGACCGCAGGAAAGAAGGATTTTTCGAGGCTAGATCTTTCGCAGAGATAGCCTGCGTCTGACAAAGCTGGTACGTGACCACTTGTGCCCGAGAAACTTTCCCTTGTATCTTTGGCCACCAACACGACATCGCGTGTACCTCTTTCTATTTTTCTCCGCCCCCGCGCGCGCCGCGCCGGTTCTCTTGCACCGCTCGAGATAAGAACGGCACCCAAGGTCCTGCTCTAAATAGCGAACGGTACCTGACCTTCCGACCTCGACCCTCGCCCCGACCAAGGAACGGCGAATCGAATTTTCGGAACGCGTTCCCTCCGCTAGCCGCCATCGTTGTTCCGCCCAAGACCTCCAGGAGTACCGGAAACGGGAAATTACACAGGAATTTTTCTAAAATGAATCGGCCGGCTCGCGTGCCCGATACAAAATTCTTTTCGAACGATGCCAACCTTCACCTTTACGCCCATTCTTTGGCCTTTCGCTGCGCCGATAACGCGAACGTCGTGCCCGAGAATCGGCGATAGCCATTGATAAGAACATCGATGCCGCATACCTCGTCGACTATGGCACGAGATCTTTGGAAAAAATCGCCGCGTTTTTCTCCTCTGCGTTCTAATGGCTCCTCCGCTAAGGAAGTAAGTGGAATTAAAACTTTTTCCAGTATTTCTTAAATAAAATGAAAATTTAATTTTATCCCCCCTTTTAAATATTGTTTCACAGTAAGTTTGTATAAAATGTATAATTAATTCTAATGGGCTGTTCAATGAATCAGCTTTTAAACGATGATTGAACGCAGGAGAGAATTTAATGAAACATCTTTTGGCACCAAAAGTTTTACCTGAACGTACAAGACAAAAAGTGTTCGTGTCAACTTGATCAAGAATACTTTTTAATGTAGAGTGCTATGTTTTAATAATTCCACAAAGTAAACATTTTTATATTGATTTTATTAATATTGTTTCAAAGTAAGTTTGTATAAAATTTATAATTAATTCTAATAGGGGTTAGGATTAAAATTGATGACTGTTCTTTTTTTTTCAACGATGATTGAACGCAGGAAAGAATTTAATGGAACATTATTCAAGAACACGAGCGAATGTAAAAACTTGAACAAAGGTGTGATTACGTGTCGCAGATAAGGAAAATGTTGGTGCTCCTCGTGAAGAAGATGCTGGTAACAGTGCTTCTAGGATGTAATATAGGTTGCGAGTAGGATATATTGGTGGCATTATAAGTAGAATCTTTGGCACTTCGCAGTTTCGCGTCTTGAACTTCCACTTCATATCCTGAGAGCCTCTGTTTCAGGAGTGTAGTCAAGACGGCGAACTTGTTTCGTGGCACAATTAAGCTGCGCCTCGAACTGCCAGGCAAAACGGTTAGCAGCCTCGTTTCTCAAAGCAATTTAACATCAAAGAAGTCCCGAATGTAACCCCCATTCGCGAGTCGTTTATCGCCCGACAAAGAAACCGTGGCAAAGGGGTGCGTGAGCACTTCCGGTGACCAAACGAGCTCCGAAATATTCGTTTCATGTTACGAGAACCTGAAGTTGCTTTGTCTACGAAATTGCCTGGGGGATTCAGTAACAAAGAGGGGAATTTTTCCAAACTCTCCAATTTACCCTTAAAATCTGTTAAATAGTTGGTCAGTATAGGGCGACAATTTTTTCTTCGTTGCAAATTACAACTTTTGTACTCGAAAGAAAAATTTGAGAAATAAACGATTCCTCCCCTTTTATTGAGCACCATTTCTACTGGAAATTATTTTTCTGAAATTTGATTTTTACCTACCTAAGTTACGATGGAAACGCTTCTAGCGGATTTTATGCATTTATGGTAAAAATAAGTAAATATGGGACGGTAGAAAATATCACTAAAATTGTTAAATAAAGACCTTTTTATCAGGCTCTAAAGAGATTTTTATTCCGCTACGTAGACTAATAATTGTCGATGTAATCCACGGACAGTTAACTTTCGTTCTCCTGGTTGGTGGGCCACTGGAAAACGATTGTCTTGAAAGTTATTTCCGATTGGAGCGCGTTCGTCCTCGGGAATGTCCGCCGCGTTGTCCTCGTTATAGTGATTTCGTTAGGCGCGCAGGTAACTCTGCCGCAGCGTGAATGTTCCTGGACTTCGGCAAACGAGATTAGGACAAATCTGTGCGAGCAAGTTGCAGGTCCGACTGTGTCCGTACTCCATCGGGCCGGTCGGGCCCGGTGGAACTGCAAACAGCCTTGAGTAAGGAGGAAATTCAATTGGACGAACACTTTGTAAGTGCCAGATATTTTCCTTGGCTCATCGGACGAATACCACGGCGGCGTTAAGGTAATTTGTGATAAATCGTCGATGGGATGTTTAGGTGGACGCTCATTGTTTGAAGCAGTTCGAAACTGCACTTAATTACGGGATAATTATCGTCGGAAGACGCAAAATAACCAGCCATCTTGTTCCCGAAGATCGAGCGGATTCGCATGAGTCTGCAGTTTAGTAAAGAGGAGTACAGATTATGTCTTTTTACATTCGAGTAGATGCCGGAACTTTTACATTCGAAAGTCGCGTTACAAGGTTTCTTGTTTTTGATTAGTATGCCTATCGGAAACGTACAATTACAGAATTAATGCCGTACAAGGCGGTGTTGTCTAAGCTGCACGTGTAACAGAGTAAATGTTACGATCGACGTCTCATGTACAACGTCAAGCGCACGTCATTTACAATCATTTGCAAAAACGTTGAATCTACCGCCATGATGTGCATTGTTCTGCGCGTGATAGTACCTCGACCATAGTAAATCTACATTAATCTTCGACGGTACTACTTTTGTTTATATTTCACCTTCCAAAAATCGAAGATTAATGGGTAATTTTCAAATAATTTGTTCATTACAAATTTCATTGATAATTCATCAACTTATCACAAGTAGTATAAGTGAATAAGTATTTCTGAGATCATTATTTAAAATAAGTTATAAGAAGCCTTTCGGTAGTTACAGTATTAAATTGTAATAAGTATTACTAAACTAATCACAGAAAGGTTTAATTGTTTAAGGCCATTATGACATTAGTTTCTCGCTTGGCCCTTTTGATTTTTATCTTAGACGTGATTAGGCAGCTTCAAGTTCACAGGAGTATCGAATATAGTTTAAGTAACGCAAATAGGCGAGACATTACTCATTTGTGTAAGACAATCAAACAACTTTTTTAAAACAAATTAAAAATAACATCTTTTGGCGTTCAATTTGGACTACATGATTATATAAAACATAACGTAGTAGCTACTGTATTTTTTCATAGTTTCTATTTAAAAAAAAACTATTTCTACGGTATAAATGGTGTCAATTTATTAGGCATACTGATTACATATATCACTATCTCGTAGGTATAATTTAAGACGGAAAACAAAATCTTTACGATCAAGTAAACCTAAATGTAAAGGAATGTCATCCTTTAATTAAACAATCGTAAAAACAAAACAAAAATAATGAAATATGTATCTGTTTTATTGTGATTACGACACAACTGTGATTAACGTGCGTTAATCAAGTTCTCGAAATGCAGAATATCGTTGTCAGAAAATTGTAAATTTTTTCGATCACCATGCATTAGCAAAAATTTGATGTATCTTACCGCACTAATTTCGATGACCATTTTGGCAGTGGAAGAAAAATCGATATGATAAATAGTGTAAATGAAATTGCAGATTTAAAAAATACCCTTCCGCAAGAAATAAAATACACACCGTGTATAAAATGTTTTAAGTAGTTATTCCTATTACGTCCGTTTCGATATCGCCTTGGAGAAATAAAAAAACAACATAAACATCCCTCAAAAATAGAGATTTCGATCGTATTCTCTAATACAACTATACATCAGTTGTTCCGACACACAACACAAATATTTAATCAGCCCAAATTCTCTTTTCGTGAAAATTTAAATGACTTTTTTTGCCCGCCGAAACACCTGGTTCAGGCAATTCGGAAAAACTCGAAAATAATAATTCCAGACCGGTAAGCCAGTCTTGAACATGGAAACGAATCGCTGCCAGTCAACGCTCCGGAGTAGTCAATACTTCGTAAAACATACGCGAACAAACGCAACGCAACAACGTCCAATTCAATTCAATAGTTACTTCTCACATTCAGTCTGTTAATCGTCGTTACACTCGATTGTTGTTAGCTGTTATAGTTAAATCTATTCATCGGTTAAACCAAGATCACATCCATTTCAAACAAGTTATCCCCATCTCTGTAAAAAGTCGTAGGGACTCGCGTATTAACGGTGACTAATAAAATAGTCACAACAATAGTCATCAGTACAATGCTCAACCTGTACTTCTTTTGTTATCGTATCGTTTGAGACATATGTAACGGCGTCAGCATCAATTCGAATGCTGCGTTCTTTAGATTAGCGCCGCGCAAGTTTGCGTCTTGCAAATCGGACCCTGACAAGTCACAGCACTGAAACAGACATAAATATTTTTTTATTAAGCAAAGGAAAAATAAATACTTCATGTAAACTAGTCCTCTCGAATGTCTATAAAATTGTTGACAAATAGGTGAACGAAAGAAAAGTATAGTTACTTCTAAGTCAGCACCAGCCAGCACAGCTGATCTGAGATCACAATTTCTTAGGATAGCGTTTTTTAACGTTGCAACTCTGAGGTTCACAGCAGTCATATTGCTGTTCTCAAGATTGGCACCCTTCAAATTGGCACCTTCCATATTAGCAGGTAAACCATTCGGATCTTCAAAATTACACGAATCAAGATTCGCCTCGAAAAGATTTGCACATAACATTCTTGCACAAACGAGCTGAGCACCGTGAAGGTTTGCATAAGATAAATCCGCGCGATCGAAACAACAACCTGACAAATTCGCGCCTGCTAGACTGCAACCACGCATAATTGCATACTGCAAAAAAAATAATGTTTACAGAAAAATATTACTGCAGACAATATGGATGTATAATTTAAGCCACATAAGCTACCTTAAAATTAATGTTCCTGAGATCTAACTTTGATAGATCAGCACCAACAAAATCCACACCTTGGAATCTAAGTCCTGAAGTGACAGGTGTTGACATGATGGCCTTAAGTACATCTTTTCTCGTTAAAGATACTAATCCGCTTTTCTGTTTTTCCTCTACGTCAACCATGGTATGTAATATTTCAATAGCACCTTCTATTCCATAAAAGCGTGCCTCTGACAAAACACCTATAGAGATAGAAATGCAACATTCAAATCATATCTATTAGGGGAATTCTCTTTAAGAAATTAAAAAATTAGAAACAGGCCAACCTGCTACATTAACATTAGCATCAAGTATGATCTGCCCATTCCTTAAATAGTTTAGTAATGGCTCAAAGTACGTTGGGCTCCTATCAATTAAGAATGCACCTTTGTGATCTTGTCTACTTGGTAAAATCCTATCTTTATTGTTTGTTGTTTCGGTAAACATTCTGTAAATAAATTTCATTGCAGTATTAGCAAACAAATTTCATTGATTGTGTCCGTTCGATTAAACAAAGTTATAAATTACCTGGCTAACATACTCGTTGGCTCGTTTTTTGTTAAAGTATCTCTGGTTGTGGTAAAGTACTTTCCACCAACGTTCAGTGTAATCCATTCTGAATTTCTATTTAACTGATTTCTTGTATTAACTTTATCCTTTGGAATAAAATCCTCTCCATCTGAAACGTATAGGACATCATCATCCCTGTAAAACATTTATTTTTCACTTAGATTATTTTGAATACAGCTATTGCAGAAATTGTCTAAAACAGTTAGTATACCGTATCAACTTAATATCATCAATCTCTCCACCTTGAGGTGTAAATATTCTTTTAGCAGCGATATTGAACTTTGAGCTAGCAGATGCTAGTAATTCATCTACCGAATGAGTTAACATAAATACCTGGTACAGATAAACAGTTACACATATTACATTCATTCTTCACATACAATATTTTGTAAACTTAGTATTAATACGAAATAAAAAAGTAATGCCACTAAGCCAATAATTTGAATAACAGCTGCAACTAAAGTTTAAGCTGTAATTAAAAAATGATTTATTTTTACATATAAACATCAGTTTATGTATAGCTACCTATGTAATTAGACAAGTTAATGTGCTTAAATTACATTCAACAGAAATGTTTATTGTAATAAATGTAAAGAAACATTTGAGCAAACTTTGCAAAACGCAGACTGCATACATCGTAATGTACATAATTTATTGTTCATAAGTAAATCTTTACGATACATATATAATATTTGTACAATATGCCGATAAATCATAAATGATACAAGAAAATTTTATATAGATACACATGTATGTATAAACAATGAGACGTATGTATAAAATAAAAGCTAACAACCAAGATAAATCAAAGGAATTTATTGAAAGTATTGAGCTTATCTTAATGTATTACAATTACAGATAAAATAACAGCCACCTTGCCGTTTACATCGGTTCCGTTCACAAACAGAATTACCCTCTTCATAACTAATTAAAGACAAATGTCAACGTAATACAAAAGATTACCACTTGTAAAAAGTACTAGCAAAAGTGACAGAAGACTGAACAAGACCTATTTGACACTGAACAAGTTGCCATGTTAAAAATGCTTATAAAATCCGAGATACGGATTTAACAAATATGTCTTTATCGCCACGACCTGCATGAACCAATGCATACTGTAAATTTCATTGTGAAACGCCTTAAGATTTAATTTCCGATGTTTTTGATTGATTCAAAATAGATTTTATAGTTACATCTTTACTCATGGCTAACGTAGACACCAAGACAAATTTATTTGATCTTATTTGATATCTTTGAAGTGTTCTTATATAGTAGACTTTCGAAAAATAAATTTATCAGTCGAAAAAGGTATTCATGTCTTTCACCCAAAAACCGGAAACCGATATACGTATTCTTTCTTAAATTTTGATATCCTATGGTCGCAGATTTAACGTTTTAGCATCAGCTGGCGCCAGGAAGACAATTACGCCTTTATCACTTAGAAGCTTAGACCATATACAGTGGGTGTCCCAATACTGCCTTAAAAGAGGTGGTTCCTAAGGTCATTTGAAGTAACTTTTGCCTTTTCGAAAATGTTCTTGGCGGCTTTGGAGTTATTAATGAAAAACACGGACCAATCAAAGCGCGGTTACAGCTGAATTTATCCAGTACATATACGTCCAGTGATGAGAATCTCATCACGATATTGGATAGGTTTTTCGCGCATGCGCGTCTAACACAGTAACGTATCTGTATTGTAGAGAAAATAGGAGGGTACTGTTATTAGCGGGAATATGCCGCAAGGGTTCAGGACGAGATAAGCTTGCTACAAATTTCTGACAAATTACTATTTATATTTCATTGGCATACGCATGACATACATTAATTTTTCAAAATTAAATCGTAACAAATTTTGCGAAATTATGCAGGGTGACCAAGGTACCCCATTTTACCCAAACTTTTACATTACTGACGCTACATTCGCCGCGCATGCGCAACAAGTACCCGTCCAATATCTCATCACTGTGGCTACGTCACGTTATGCGTGAGCGGCCATTTTACCCTGCATCTGGCAACTATGCGTAGCGTTTCTCGAAGCAGAAGTCCGTCTAGATCGCGATCCAGGAGTTCCTCCAGGTCACGATCACGATCTCGATCACGATCCCGGTCAGCGTCTAGGTGAGTAGAGTTTCTTTCTTGCACATTATGCAAATCAACAAACTTTGTTTCGTAACCACCAACATGTATGTTTACTGAAACTCATACTTGATATTATCGAACTCATCGCAGGACTTAAAATAGACCTAACATCAGTATAAATTATGTATACGTATTGTTTGCGTCTGGTGAGAAGAGGCTCGAGACGGTACAGGGGTAAGAGGGTTGAGCTTCTCGGTCCATCCCTATCTTGAACGTTCACTTGCTCGCATGCTTATTTTGACACGTATTGTAGTCTTTCTCCACCATGCAATGCTACGGACCTGAAGAAGTAGCTGTAACTACTCTGTGAATTGTGAGAATGCGTGTGACTCAACTATATCAGTGTATATGCCTCCAGAGTCTCGTCTCTCCTGTCGTGGATGGTATATGAATTTGTTATTGTTTGCTCACGAGAAGAAAACACAGTGAAATTTGTAGGTATCTATGCTCTGTTACCCGATATCCTTACTTCATGTCACAAGTATTTTGCAGTAGCTTGGCTAGCTTGACAAAGTAATCTGTTGAGTATGACTGGAACAGAGCAACACAGTATAGATGGTCCTCTGTCTTTTCAGAACCTATGATCTCTACTATGCTAGCGTTAAGATGATTATTTTATTAAATCTTTAGCTCAGAAGATGGCAGAGGAGATGAGACAGAAGAAGCTAGGTCTGGAGAGGAAGAAGCGGTGGAAGCAGAAGAAGAACCAGAAGTGGAGCCAGAAGAAGAACCAGAAGGTACAAATAATACTTTTTGATATGCGAACATGTTTAATTCTCTGATTCATGCGTATTTAGGTGAAGATTTGGATGGAAGCAGTGAATACGATGAAGAGGAAGAGGAAGAGGACGATGACAGGCCTAGAAAGAAGAAGAAAAAAGATAAATATGGTGGTTTCATCATAGACGAGGCCGAAGTAGATGATGAAGTTGAGGATGACGATGAGTGGGAAGAAGGTGCCCAAGAAATTGGTATTGTGGGGAATGAAGTAGATGAGCTTGGTCCTACTGCTAGGGAAATTGAAGGAAGACGAAGAGGCACTAATCTCTGGGAGTCAGTATTCATGTCTACAAACATTGTAACATAGCTTTTTCTTAAATTAATGATCGTTATTTTCAACAGTTCGCAGAAAGAAGATGAAATAGAAGAATACTTAAGAAAGAAGTATGCAGATGAGTCTGTGGCGGCCCGCCATTTCGGAGATGGTGGTGAAGAGATGAGCGACGAGATTACTCAGCAGACTTTATTGCCAGGTGTAAAAGACCCTAATTTGTGGATGGTGAAATGCCGTATTGGAGAAGAGAAGGCAACTGTGCTTCTGCTTATGCGAAAGTTCATAACATACCAAACGTCAAGTAAGCAGTGATTTATTATTGTTGTATTTTTTCATTAGAATTATAGTTGCTTTGAACGATATAATTTTATTTATTAGATGAACCGCTTCAAATTAAATCGGTCGTCGCACCTGAAGGTGTAAAGGGTTATATTTACATAGAGGCTTACAAACAGCCGCACGTAAAAGCCGCTATTGAAAATGTGGGAAACTTAAGAATGGGTATTTGGAAGCAGCAAATGGTACCGATTAAGGAAATGACCGATGTGTTACGTGTAGTCAAAGAACAGACAGGCTTGAAAGCAAAGCAATGGGTTAGGCTGAAGAGGGGCATTTACAAAGATGATATAGCTCAAGTTGATTACGTTGATCTGGCACAGAATCAGGTTCACTTAAAACTATTACCGAGAATTGACTATACAAGGCCGCGCGGAGCTTTGAGAACAGCGCAAAGTGAATCTGAAGCACTCAAACGGAAAAAGAAGAGAAGACCAGCAGCAAAGCCGTTTGATCCTGAAGCTATTCGAGCTATTGGTGGAGAAGTAACTAGTGACGGTGATTTCTTGATATTCGAAGGCAACAGATACAGCAGAAAGGGGTATGCTTTAACATAAACTATTTATTTGCTATCGGGTTGAGAACCTGGCGTGATCCCGAATAAAATTCTAGACCCATCCTGACCCGACATTGTCAGGTTCTGGCACGCTTCTAGTTATTGAAATAAAAATATGTTCGTTCTAGATTTCTGTACAAAAACTTTACGACGAGCGCCATCATTGCGGAAGGTGTGAAACCAACTCTGTCTGAATTGGAAAGATTTGAAGAAGCTCCCGAAGGTGTTGAAATTGACTTAAGCGGAGGTCCAGTATCTGGCAATAAAGAGGACACTGCCGTGACTCATTCCTTCAGTACTGGCGATAACGTCGAAGTGTGCGAGGGTGAATTGATCAACTTGCAAGGAAAGATCGTTTCGATAGACGGAAACATGATAATGGTCATGCCCAAACACGAAGAACTGAAAGAAGCATTGGAATTCCAAGCGTCAGAATTGAGGAAGTACTTCACCATGGGAGATCACGTTAAAGTACGTATAATCGATGATTATTGAAGAAAATATAATCTATATCTTGCCGATTGTTTGCAGGTTGTTGCAGGAAGATACGAAGGTGATACAGGCTTGATCGTTCGAGTAGAGCAAAACAGGGTGGTTTTATTTTCCGATCTGTCGATGCACGAACTCGAGGTTCTTCCGAGAGATTTGCAACTCTGTTCTGACATGGCCACCGGTGTGGACAGCTTAGGTCAGTTCCAGTGGGGTGATTTAGTACAATTGGATGCTCAAACAGTTGGCGTAATCGTTCGTCTTGAGCGCGAGAATTTCCATGTCCTATCCATGCACGGGAAAGTAATAGAAGCTAGACCTCAAGGATTGACGAAACGTCGAGAGAACAGAAACGCGGTAGCATTGGACTCGCAGCAAAATACCATACAGAAGAAAGACATTGTGAAAGTAGTGGATGGCCTTCATGCTGGAAGAGGCGGCGAGATCAAACACTTATACAGAAGCTTCGCGTTTCTGCATTCGCGGATGTTCGTGGACAACGGTGGAATATTTGTTTGCAAAACGAGACACCTGCAACTTTCTGGTGGAAATAAATCCAGTATAGGTTCTATGACTCCGGTGGCAGGATTTATGTCACCGAGAATCGCTTCGCCGATGCATCCTAGCGGGTCAGTAGAATTTCTATAATTTGTCTTTTGTCCTTATACAGGGTAGTTCGCTAAATTGATAAATCGCTTTCACAGAGGCGGTTTCGAAAGAGGTGGTGGTGGCGGTGGAAGAGGCAGAAGCCGCGGAGGTGGGGTGCGCAGAGACAGAGAACTAATAGGTACCACCATAAAAATAACTGGTGGACCATACAAAGGAAACGTTGGCATTGTGAAGGATGCCACAGAGGCGACGGTTCGCGTGGAGTTGCACTCCTCCTGCCAGACTATCTCTGTGAACAGGTCACATATCGCGAATGTCAGTGTGCCGACCAAAGATGGTGGCTTCAGCAGCTACAACAGAACACCAGCCTACGTTGCCGGCAGTCAGACTCCGATGTATGCCAGGGATGGTTCGAAGACACCCATGCATGGTTCACAGACTCCTATGTACGAGAGTAAGTACCTTCAAAGTGTAATAACAGGTTTCAGTGCTTAGGGCCTCTAAATATTTGCTAATTATGACCATTCCAAATTTACAGATGGCTCCCGTACACCTCATTATGGCTCAATGACGCCGTCGCATGACGGTTCACGCACACCAGGACAATCGGGTGCTTGGGACCCGGCGGTCACTAACACACCCGCAAGAACAAACGACTTTGACGGTTATAGCATGGAGGAGGGTGGATCTCCAGGTTACGCCCCGGGTTATCCTCCCACCGGTGGTCCGTTTACACCGCAAACACCTGGCACAATGTATGGATCAGAGCAGAGTTTCAGCTCCTACCAACCGAGTCCTAGTCCTGCTGGGAGTGCGACGGCGAGTCCTAGTCCTGCAGGCTACGTTGCTACTCCATCGCCAAGCGGTACCGGGTATACTACCAGCCCACACGGAGCCTTTGCTACTCCTTCACCGATGGGCTACAGTCCGATGACACCCGGTGGGTGGTGCTTTTCAAGTTTCATCGTTATTTCTTTTCTGCTGGCGGACATGTTTCTAATATTATTTTCTCATAGGAGTTGCAGGCAGCCCTTACAATCCACAAACACCAGGTGCTGGTCTGGACACTAGTGTCGGGTCTGGCATCATAGGAGGAACCGAATGGCACACTACAGACATTGAAGTTAGAATTCGGGATACTCATCAGGATCCTGCGCTTGCCGGGCAACAGGGTGTTATTCGAGGAATATCTGTAAGTATGCTATATTCATAGCATATTTTCATGTTTCAATCTTTTATACTCCAAGCGATAGGGGTATTTGGGTCTAGAAAAAGGGTAGAAAATTATTTTAAATCGTGTATTTATTCTTTGTACCGGGTGTAATAATAAATATTAGAAAATAGTGAGAAAGTAATTTATGAGAATTTATGAATTTGTTTGCAGGGAGGTATGTGTGCTGTCTTCTTGCCAGTCGAAGATAGAGTGGTGAACCTGGTCTGCGAAGAACTGGAGCCTGTGGTACCCTCGCGAGGTGACAGGGTCAAGGTGATAATCGGCGAAGACAGAGAAGCTGTCGGCACGCTACTTTCCATTGACAACCAAGAGGGTGTGGTGAAAATGAGCAAGGAAGAAGTGAAGATGTTGCACCTGCGATTCTTATGTAAAATGAAACCCGCGAACACGTAATCGTCCATTCCAAGATAGAACAGCGAAGACAATTTTAACCATCCTTTTTTTTCCCGCGGTGTATCGCACTTTATGTTCACGTAACATATGAGATATGTAAAATAAACACGTTATTATTGTAAAAATTAGCGAACCCGTTTCTGCAGTGACCACAAAGACACAAATGTAATATTAATAGTTCTATAAGGGCAATAAAGCTTATAAATTGTTTTATACAAAAAAAATATATATATAACGACTGTTTGATGGATGAAATCGCGAACAAAACGAATAAAAATCGATCGTTGCCGTATCGAATTGAAATCAGTCGCGTAACAAACGCGAGAGTGTTACTGGCGAGATAATGACCAGGAAATGTTTAAACGAGAAGCGTAAATATTCCCGGATTCTGCAAGGAAAAATCGCATTGCTCCGGATTTCATCGACTGGAGTATGAGATTATGCTTCCCGCGGCTGCTTCTGTTCTTTGCGGCATCTATTCTCGTTGAGATAGACAGGTACGCGATCCAAACCTCCCTTGCCTCGTTTATCAAACATTTATCAAATATTTAAAAAAGAATAAGTCGGACGCCTATGTAGTTTAAAAAGAAAAAAATAGAATATTACCGAAGTATGCATTACATTGTGATAGGGTAATGGGTGATAACAATTTAAAGCATGAACTAAACGTCGGCACGGTGCTGTTCGAGAAAACCGACGTCGGTAAGCAGTGCTGGACCTCGGAGGAGTTTATTTTGTTAAACAGTAGACGGATGTTTCAAGATTTACTGCCAAAGGTGATTTAACCCCTTCTTAGTAATTAAAATCCCTAAACTTCCTTAACCAACGAATTTACTTTGCTAAAAAGCATATTTTGCATTTTCATTACTCCAGTAAAGTAGTACTGTATCTTAATAGTTAGTCCAACAAAATAAAAGTTTGTCTGAATCTACAACTAGTTGAATCGATGTTCAAATAATTATAACTATAAATGGAATTAGGGTCCGCTTAAGAATAACAGATTTCTCAAAAGTCCCGTGTGATCGGTGCAGGTTAAAGTCCTGAATTACGAGGACGATCGGTACATCGCCCTGCTGATGGATTACTTTCACGTTTGTTTGGAGAGCGTGCGCAAGCTGTCGATCGGAAAAACGAAGCACCTGATGCTGAAAGCCCTGGCTGATACTATCGGAGGCTACTTGCAAGTTTATATCCTGCCCCTCACCAGACACTCCTATTACGCAGGGAACATAAAGTATCGGAACGCGAGGAAGCTCTTCGAGCTGTACGAGGAGCTGAAGCTTTTCCTGAGAACGAACGGAGCCGGCTGGCTCAGGCCCTCCGTGGAAAAACCACAAACGAGAATTCTGCCGATCGTTGTTACGCAGCCGAAAACGTCTGCCGCGTGCGAGGGCATCATCATCTCGCCCTCGTGTAAGATTATCGACTCTCCCTCGAGAAATGCTCGCCGAAACAGGGGGTCTTCTAGCCAAAAAAATTCCTCCGCGTTAATAAAATCAACCCTTTGCGCTATAATACCAAATCGTCGCTTAAACTTCAAATACAATTTTCTAAATATCGTCAATTCCCTTTAAATCGCAAAGAAATTCCATTTTACTGCAATATAATAAATTTTCCCTTTTTCCTGGTGAATTAGAAACGCCCAACAAGAGGTTCTAATCATTGCAATCGTAAAATAAATCGCGGTGCAGGGGGTTAAATGTGATTTATTTATTTTAGGTATTTATTTAGATTTTTTACGTTTATTTTTAATAATTGCGAAATAAAAAGTTCGACATATATAGTTATTTTATTTGAACCGCAGCTAACAATCGGGAGATTCATCGTTCAGCGTTCAAAAAAGTGAAGAGGCACGCGTCGAAGCACAAATCCACCAAAAGCATCAAACGAGGTAAGCTCGATCAGCAAAATAAATAATTCGATTGCTTGTCTAGAATTTAGTGAAAAATTCTTTTTCAATTTGAGACGAGCCCACGAAGAGAGAAGAATCGATCGCCATTCCCCTTCCGTTTTTGGACGACGACGCCGAACCGAACAGGTATCGAACGTTCGAACGGTTTCCGCGAGCGATTAGGATTGAAATCGAGTTTCTGTTCAGCATCGCGTTGCCGTTCAAGAAGAATAGCCTGCAGTCGTTGAACGCCGAACAGTCGGCGTTCGTGCTGGTGAAGTACTATGTAGCGAGCGTGAAGTGCATCGAGTCGAAACCGACCACGAAAACAAAGCTGAAAACGTTCAACCAGGAGTTTTTCAATTGGCTGCAGCAATCCGTACGTTGTGAGTCGCTGTGATCGAAAGTGGCAATTTTCATTATATACGATTTTCGTTTTCACGATCAGCGAGAAAGTGTACATTCAATTTTTCGTTTAATTACTCGTTCGGGAGGGGCACTTTTAGTTCGATTAAAATTGTGGAAAATTAAGAAATTAGTAACCCGTTAACAACTGAAGAGTTCGTTGTTATTGCCGTAGGTAGAGCCGCACCTCGATGACGAGAAATGGTATCCAGGTTTCGGTGGCGTTCTGAGGGTGATTTCCACGCTGAAGGAGTCAGGTACAGTGTACTTTTTCTATCGAGCAATTTCCCGAGCGTTCGCCGACGTCGTTTTCCCGTCTCAGGAGTGGAAACCGGTCCTGAGACGTTAAGAACAAGCGGAGTCTATCAGAAGATGCCCAAAACGGAAGAGCAACCAGCCGTCGAGTCGGAGGGAGCCGTGCCACCGCTTTACAAAGGTGACGGGAGAAAGCGGTGCTCATCTCCTCGAATTTTTCATTGATCTCATGTTTTATTGCGAATATAGACGGGAACATCGGAATCACGCTAGGCACCACAGAGCTGATATCGATTGCTGTAGTGAGCGCGTTGCTGGTGTGGTTGCTGGTCGGTCTGAGCCTGGTGTGCTACAGATATCTCACGAAACACTCGGAGGAGTGCGGTCCCTGTGAGCCACAGCAGCCGCTGTACGTTTTGTTACAGTTCTCTTATATTTTCATGAAGGGTTCAGCCGGATAATCAGGTCAAAAGTGCCCCCAAATAGCTTATCCAAAGAAAATACTTTATTATTTTTCTGTGATTTCTCTTCGATTGAAAATTCTGAAAAAATCAGGCACACATTAGCTATTTTAGCTTCGAAACCGGAATTTTAAAAATTAAAAATATTTTCAAGTACCGATTGCTGGCAGAAGTTACGAGATACTAAGTTTATATTTTTACAGTTTCAGCACCTAGTTATGGCTATTAGCATATAATTTTTTCAGATTTTTCAAAAATGTGGGGATACATAGGTAAAAAAATAAAAAACAGCTATTTTTTACCTTTTCCGTGCCCGTATAAGTACCATGTTCATCGAATATAAAATTAAACAATTCTGTCTGCAATCTAGAAAATTTACAACACGAATTAATAGTACATTCTTTTTGTTTTTTAGTGTTGATGTTTTATACAAAAATAAAGACTATTGTCAGAATGACACTTGTCCGCAAGCACCACGGCAACGCTTGATCGACAAACTGAGGGAATTTTGGAGAAGAAAGTTAGGCAAATGTCGTGGATCTTGCAACGATGGCTTCACCGATGAGGAAACATGTTTAGCAGCTATAAGTTATACTAGTAAAGACACGGTCGATGTTAGCAACAGTAGCAGAAGTTACCAGTAAGTATTAGCGCATTTTAGCATTGCAATCTTTCAATAAGCGCGTACAAACTAAATTGTTTTATTACCTATAAGTTGTATACGTGATTTCCCATTAACTTACTGTTTATACAGGATGGCCAAAAGTCACTAGATTACTTAAAATTCGAATATGTTTCTAAAAGCATTAATGTGAATTTTTAAGGCATAAAAGGGTCACATATTCCATTTTAAAATGGTCGATTGACTTTTACGTCGATTGTCTTTATTCTTATTTGACCGAAAATTAACAGTTTCTCTCATCTTTTAATATTTGAATGGCTTTGTTATAGTTACACGAAAATATAGTTTTTAACAGAAACATTTTTTGCCCCCATAGGAAGAAAAAATACTCGAAATCAGTTTCAGCAAACTTCTCAAGTTTCCGGAAAGAACGTGTGCCAATCAAAGTATGCGACTACAAATTCTCTTATAATATTTTCTGTTAAAATTGCACCGGACAATGATAAATTATTTCAATTTCCAGAGTGTTTACTATAGCTCCGATGGCTCGTTAACTACCAACACTGAAAGCCCTGGCAAACCGAGATAATGAAAGTCTTGTCTTAGCACATACGTCGTAATAGATAAAAACTTCAAATAAAATTCATTTAGGACTGAGAATCACTGGAGAGGACTGTGTCTTCATTCTCGAAATTAACGAGTGGTAAAATAAATGTGCGGTTGTAGATGCATCGCGTACATTTTAAATAAAAGGTTTGAAATGACGGCGAGTGGGGGACAAAATTGACCGGAAACCGTGCAAAAATTGTGGGAAATTGAAAAAAATGTTGGTGGTGTCAAAGGGTCACGTTCCCGACGACCTCGCGCCCAAGGGCCTCTCGGCCCGGTGCTCCTTTCAATCAAAGCGGCACCTCGGGTTGCGGAGGGCCGTGTCGCGAGGTGTCGCCGTCAGGCGTTTTAATTTTATTACACCTGTGTTCGACAGGGGGTTGGTCGGGCTGCTCGCAGTCGATTGCACTTCGTTATGCCGTCCGCGTACGTGCCGACTGCATTCAATGAATGCACGCTCGGGCTCCGAGCACGGGAGAGAGCCACGCGCTGCAACTTGTTGCAAGCGGGCCGCGGAGCCGAATGCCGGCGTCGCGCCGAGTTTATCAGCGATTCGACGAATCGTACGGCGGCGCCATCTGCATTGCTGAAGACCGCCCGGCACCCGCGAGGCTCGAGCAGTGTCGCGCGATACGTTGAACGACGAGGGTGTTTCGCAACGTCCCTAAACGCGTCGGTGGTGACACGCGTGCTATCACAATCGTCTCCCTTTCATCCCTCATCCAAGCAAACACCCTGAAACAACCCTGAATCTCAATTCGAACAAGCTATGTATGGTTAAACAATTCGATCCTACCTTTCGAACTGTTGACGACTGCTCCGAACACGTGTCGATGCACCGTTCTTTATCCGCAAGCGGTTTTACTTTACCCGTGGTCACGATTCTAAGCGATGTACTTTGTGCAGTGAACCCCGGACTGTTTGAATCTCCCGCGCCCGACTTTCGAAATGAGAATCGAAACTCTGACAGCTTCGATCTCGAGAGAATAGATCGATAGTTTGTGAACGAGAATCCCTGAACTGTTTGAATGCGAAAGCTGACAGCAGCGATCGCAGTAAAATAAATCGGTAGTAGTAAGTTCAATTTTCGAATTTCCCGCGCTCTCAAAACTGGTACGCCGCCCAGATCTGTTTATCGATCTCGATAATAGATCGATAGTAGGAAGTTCGAGGGTGTTTCGGATTGTTCGATTCGTGAACCTGAAAACCGTTCGAATTTCCCGCGCTCGGCTTTCGAAACTGGAACGAACTTCGATCTGCTAATCGATCACGGGAGAGTAGATCGATAGACTGGAGCGATAGTAGGAAGTTTAAGAATGTTTTGAGATTGTTCGGTCGTTCGATTTGTAGTGTAAAGGAACGGTGCGCCCGCGTGCGCCACTATTTTGTTTGTTTGTGGTTAAAGTAGGATCGAAAGGTGAGAAAAGTGCGGGGATGCGGCGCGGTTGACTCGCTCTTGAATTAGTTCGTGCCACGACTAATTCAAGTCGTCCGGGACTAGTTTCGATCACCGAACGATGCCCGCTGCGGGCAGATTCTCCTCTTGTGTTTCGCGCGTCTGCAATTGACTCTGTGCCGTGCAGCTCGCAAAGGACACACAATGGGACTACGAAACCACGGGAAACTGTGCCTCCTGTTCGCCGTGACGATCGTCGTTGCTGTCATAACAGGTAGGATTCTGTCGCACGACTGTTATCTCAAATTTTTTCTCCAAACCCTCACAGAAACATTTTAATGGCTTTGCTGCTAAATAGCCGCAGCGAAGGCTGAAACAGCCGGTGACAATTGAGCCGTTTATTTTGAAAGTGGCCTAACTCCGTTTTTCAGTTTTTTCCGGTTATCATGGTTACGTGTACAACTTTATGTTATTTATCAGTAAAGCATTTCAGGTTGCTTATAATCCGAGCAAACACGATAATTCTTGACACATAAGTTTTCAGAGTTAGTTTAATAATCCAACCGTGTAGTTTGAAAGTCTGCCTAACTCCATTCTTGATAAGAAAACGCATATTATTCACTTAATAATTGCCACTATTTTAATAGGAACTATAAATTTAACACCCTTAGATACACTTAAGCAGTGCGACTCATTAATGTCCTATACGTATATTTTTAAATTCATTGAAACGCAAACCCTTAAATATCTCGATTTTAAGATAAATGGACTTAGGCCACTTTCAAAATAAACGGCTCAATTGTCAACCGAAGTTGTTCTAACCCACTGTTATCGTCTGTGAAATGTGACACAGATGAATATTGAATTTTAATCTCTACCGGAGTTAACAATTGCACGAGCTCGATATTCGAGATCTGTGAATTGAAATTTTACCGTTTCAATTCTTTAAAATTATTCTAAACTTCCCTAATGAATTCTGGTATTACTTATATGTTTGTGTGGAGAAGTATTTACACTATTTGTCGGTTAACATGAAGCAAGTATTTTTTTAAATTTTGATTTTCACGTTTTCTAACGTAATTCAAATCACGTGGAACTAATTTGGCAATTGACACTGAGCAACAATTGAAGTTACGCAATGGTAACTGTTGTGTAACGGTTTGTCGAATTAACGAGAAAATTTGGGTACAGTGTTGATGGCACCTTGTTTTCGAATAATTTTGAATTCTCGCCCCTTGTTCTAATGATCCACGAAAGTCATTTCCCGGTGGCCTATAAACGTAAACACGAGACCTTTCCCACCGTAAAAACGGCGGCCATAAGTGATCGATGGGATCGTGACTAAACTCTGCAGCCGGTCGTGGCCCGTGTTCGAAAGGCACAAAGCAGCGTCACTTTTATTATGTTTATTATTTTTATCTGTAATGAAATGAACGTTGCGGCGCCCGCGGCAAACGGGGGGAAAAAAATACGTGTGGAAACACGACCGTCTGAAAGGCATTCTCTTCTCACTCACGGTGATTGTGCCTTTTTCCATGGGGGACCGTGAAAGGTTATGTTTACATTGGAACGGTGATACATGCAAAGAGACGACGGAAGCAGTAAGGAGGAGACTCCAAAACACATATTTATACAGGCTGCATTTGTGTCCGTGGTGAACACAATGCAGTCCCCCAGGCTCCATTGTTTCCCGCGGTCCATTCCGAACGTTGCTGGACGCGTTATTCGTTTTCAGGACCAGCCTGACCCGAGATCTTTTTTCGAACGCTCTATTTCGTCTTTGAACGGACGATAGCATTTTCTTTTTTTTTTTGTTTGCTTTCCCTTTCTCTTTATCTCGAACTTCCGAACGTGCCAGCAAACGTGCAACTTGCACACTGTTTTAAGTTGAGATGGAATTTTAGCTAAATTCTCGAAGAAAAATTTGAATACAAATTTCGAGCCTGGTACAACGCGTTTCCGATAAAATTGAATTACGGCGACGTGGTCGCGCGGGTTCATCGGGGCAAAAGGAATAATGTTTACATAAAAAATGATATTTACGTTGAAAATAAACAGCGCGACGTGCCTGGAAACGCGAAATCACCGTATGGACAGTTTTCCACGTGGAACCAAAAAAAAAAAAAAAAAAAAACGCGGAAGGAATCGGCAGGGGAAGGGAGTGGGTGGGTAGAGGCTGCGTCGAAATTCGAATGGAAAAATGTCGAGGGGTGGGGTTCATTCCGCGATCGCCGTCGTTTCGAATCCCATTCCGGAGGCCGATCTCATTCTGGACACGCGTGATCCGGATTAGAAATCTCTAGTTTCCCTGTTCCAGATTACCCGGTTCGTTTCGCCGCATGCAAAAATGGGGATCGAATATGAAAGGGAGAGGAGTGAATCCTCCGGAAACGCCCGGTTGGTAACATTATTTTCTCCCCACCGGTGCCTCGACCATTTTCGAGTATTTTAATTTCTAATCCTCCGCAAAAAATGTGTCCCTCCCGCGTATTTGTTCGAACCTGATATTTGAAATATTTGACCAACCCTGAATCCACGGTTCCAGTCCACAACCACGAACTAGGGAAATTTTGCGTTCTCATGAAGACTTGCAAGCTACAAGAACAAAGTACAAATTTGTTTCTTTATCTGTCAATTTTTAAAAATACATTTATGGAGTTGCTTATTGTAGCAACAATTTCCAAAAGCTGAGTAATTAAATGACGATTTTTATAGACTGGGTTCAAAATGACCCAGCCATCGCGGTCGAAGGTTTAACGATTTTAATAGCTGAAATTAATACAGTGGCGTTCTGGAGTTCTTTTAATGTGTACATTACTTTGAATCACATCTGTTCGGTGTGGTCATTAAAATGGCAGTTTAAAAATGGCAGATAAAATCGGCAGTTTATTAATTACCAATAAAAAAAGAAAAGCTCCAACGAACAGAAAATCGGCTACGCATTTCTGTCGACGCGAAGTCGTGAACTTATCTCAAGAAGCACAGTGCTCCGATAATCTTCGCTAATTTCGCAAAAGAATTTACTGGTCCAGCCGTTCGCGGCAAAAGCGAGAGCATAATCGTTACGAACAATTAAACTGTACGGTAAAAAGAGAGGCGAGACCCGAGGAAACGCGAAGGGGTAATTAAAAGTGGCGCCATTAATTCGGCTTACGGTGGCCTCGGCGGCCACGCTCGAAATTGTTTACAAACTAAAGCACACGGCGCGGCGGGAGCAATGGTTTTAAATGTTCGTAATTACGGGGCATAGCCTGCCTCCTCGAAATTAGGAAACTAACGCACGACAAACGGGTAATAAATATAAACGGGAATCGATCTCTCGCAGTCGACGAACGGGAGTCCCGTGGGGTAGGCGAAAGAAAGAGAAAAATTGAAAATCGACGAAACGGGGGCTGCGATGAGCGGCAGAACTCACTCGAATTTTCATGAAGTTTGCCTTTGATGAGCTATTCACTGCCCGAGTTTCGGCATGTTTGAACTCCGTGCCCGAAAAAAATTAATATTCCGGCCGAACGACCGAAGAAACGGTTCGAATGTAATTCGATCGGGAACTTCGTCCTGCCGAAATGCTAATTTTCCCAAGTAGTTGAAAGTCCTACACCCCTCGTCTTCAAGTTATATTACATTTTTAAAAGTGCCATTTCAGACGGCTGTTTCGTTTTGTGATTCGACTTATTAAACGGTAGGAACAAATTTTTATTTGCCTCTAGTATCTTGTAAATGATATTTAAACTATGGGGACATTAAGAACGTTGTCCAATTCTTTTTGACCTACTAAAATTATTAAACGAAGAAATATATTTTGATCTCTGTTATCTGCGATACATTCCGACAATTATTATTTTCCACAAAGATCCGAAGTCTGTTGTAAATGGTTTTTAGTGGCGCTGTTTATTTGAATAGACGATACATATTAAAAAGATCGGGGCACGCCTGTTCACAGATGTAAATCACGATATCGCGAATTCTATCGGAACGAACGATCGAGCCCTCTCGCACGGGGGCGAGCACTTGGAAAGAATCTCGTTTAATTCGGCAAACTAAACAGCGAAGTTCGCCTCGTTCTCGGTCAGAAGGGAAAATACTTATGCAGTTCGATCGATTTTAAAAGGAACACTCGGGGACTGAGAAGTTCCAGCAGTCAATGGACCTGTTGCCACTTGTTGAATGTTTATAAAGCGAAATGTAGGTCCAAGATGAGCCTGCGTTACACGGACGAGTTACAAGAGACCAAAGAAACGACGGACACTGTCTATTAGGCTCTCGTGTCAGTGTCTGCAGAGTTGGGAGATACAGCGTATTGACCTAGTAAACTAATTCTTGTAGCTCCCTAAAAAAAAAATAGTAACTATGTAATATAATCGGTTCGATTAGCTTTTTCTCTGCTTTTACGAAATAAAATTGATTTGAGTAAAATTACATATCTCGATCAAAACTGAAAATAGAACCTTGAAAATCAGCTTTTCGGTGTCCCAAAAATAAAAGGGTGTCCTTAAAAGGGATATTTGAGGAAATTTGGAGTAACTTTTTCCTTTGCGAAAATACTCTCCGCAGGTTACTTGAGGAGTTATTAACGAAAAACCCGGGACCAATCGGAGCGCTGTCACAGGGGACTGACGCCGACTCGGCCAATGCCAACGCTACGCTCCGAGGGGCCTGTCGCCGAGCCCAACCCTCTCCACCGTATCCGCGCTCTGATTGGTCCGTGTTTTTCGTTAATAACTCCTTAACAGAGCCGCGGAGAAGATTTTCGCAAAGGAAAAAGTTACTCGAAATGACCTCAGGAATCACCCTTAACACTAGATTGCCTAAGCAAGTCATTTTGACTGCTTTTGAATTTCATTTTTTTTATTGCTAATACTTATTAATAACTTGTTATATGACTGTAAGTGATATAAAATGTATTAAAAATTACTGTTAAACAAATTTCTTTGCGCATTAGTTATTTTTTCACAATGCAGTCATTTTGACTGCTTTCAGGCAATATAGGTATATACTAAGCCCCCGTCTTTCTAGCGTTAATCACGAGTCAGTAATAATGCTCAGTTTATTGAATTTTTTAGCACTCTATATGCAAGAAATGCACAAAGTCTAGTGATAGAGGGTCGTTAATATCCAAAACAATAAAGCAATATATCAATAGATTAATATATTTGTTGAACAAAGGATTAAACTTAAGCGGGTCCCAAAGGACAGCATCCCCAAGCTTTCCGAAATCCGCAGGCGCGCCGTATCTCGGGAATCTCGAGTACACAGCTTTCGAGGTACGCAGGTGCAATTGGCGCAATTCTGCAACTGTTGTTCCCTTCCCCGGAATAAACAAGAAATACGATCCGGCCAGCGCGGCGGCAGCGGCGGCCGTCCCTATATAATGTGACGTCCGCGCCATTGAAAAATGAAATACCGTCTCGGGGCGTGTTGCGACGGTTTCGGAGCGTAGATCTTTAACTGCTCGCGCGAAACAGCAATCCGCGAGAGCGTCGCGACATAATTCACCGCGAACAATCCCAGCAGGCGAAGTAGGTTTGCTATTCGTCGCGCGCAAAACAATCGACAGGGCAAGTATCAGCGATTTTATTGGCAATAAAACGGCACTGTTATCGGGCTCCGCGGATAGATAACGCGCGACCGTAAATAATCGTCCGCTCGATCGACGAAAAGTTATCGATCATTAAGATCGAACTGGCGGTTGTCCGTCCACTTTGAGACGCTCGGGTCGGAATTACTAATTCACCGGCACCGATGAGGAATAAACGCCAGCGCAAGCATGTAACTACCTGTCTTGCGATTTGCTACCTTGCCGGACGTTTACGGCCGCGTTCACGGCTGCGTTTTACGATCGCAAAAAGCGCGGATACTTCTCATTACGTCTTTCTCGAGCGACCCGTAACTTTCGGCACGCCACACAGTGTACCGAACCATGGACAAAAATCGAAAAAGTCACTGCTTCATATCGATTTAAAACTATGTTCATACTATGTCAAAATGTGCAAATAAATCATTTTTCGAAAAAAAAATAATTCAAAAAGTTTAGTAGGAAATTAGTTACAAGCGAATTTGTAAGCGAATTTTACGAAGATCAAATAGTACCTCAGTTCATAGCGTAACTTGTTCACGTTATATTATGATCCAAAGACGATTATAAGAAATAATCTTTTCAGAAAATTACGGCTAAGGGTTGGCTAATTGTAGTTTATCGTCAAAAATTGTGTAATACATATATGCAATATAATAATTGACCTGAAATGAAACCATTCAGTTTCATTGGTTTCGCTAATCTTTGGAAGAGGATAAAAAAAAAGTTCCGCAAAGTTCCGCTGAGATTTTGATTGCGTTGTATTGGTAAGATAGTATACTTTGAATTGTATAAGTTTTAGCTGCAACTACCTGCAAATCTCAGAGTTATTTCACAAAATATGCAGCAAGAACCGGTCAGGAAGATCAAATAGTACATCCGTGCACAACGAATTAGCACAACTCTTATTTGTGTCGAGGAGACGAATGTTATAATAGTTTAAAACAAAGTTTCAGTTTCGGAAGAACTGAACTAAGAATTCATCTACTGAAAACCAGCAATAAAAACAAATTTTGTTTATAAATATCGTTTTTCAATGTTTAAATAAAAGACTATATTTATAATAATATCATATTGAGATTGCTTCCAATAGAAATAAAAAAACCCAGTTTGTTTCATATCTCTATCAAAAACAGGACAAAAGTTATTGAATTTTGTCCAAAAAACAGGCATTTCGGTACACTGTGCGCCATCCTGTCGCACAAAAAATGGTACGATAATAGAAAGAAAAAAATACGTAAGTGACCTGTCCAATGAACGAACGCTTGAGCTTCACATCTGCCCAGATTAGTCTTATTTCGATATAAAACAACGATGGTTTCCTTAGCAACAAGAAAATCTTTATCCCCTTTTCCCCTTTTGAAGTCGTCCGCTCCATATCGCTTGTTAGGGCCTAAACGGGAGAGTACAGTCTTTACTCGATATATGTCCTAAATATCTAACCGATAAGAGACCCAGAACTATCCCCACTTTTCTACGTTCTCTCAGTGTATCAAAGAATAGTATCTTCTAGCCGATATAGGTCACAGTAAACACTGTATGTCGTATTCTATCCTTCTCCAACTAATTATTTACTTAATCAAGCAATCATTTTATCAAGTCCGCCTTTTTTCAAATTAAACAGATTATTTTCATTTTAAATAGTAGATGACCGAACATTTAAGGGTTAAACAGTTTTATTTGCGAGCTAATTTCTTTTTTTCTATATCTTTTTGGATTTATTTTTAGGAAACCGAATGTATGCGCGAAACTTTGCAGATTTATTTAAACACATGTATACTACGTTCATGAATTTTTATAGACCGTTATCGTGAAAACCGCGCCAATTATTCACGGAGGAAGCAGACCGGATAAAAAAATCCCTCTCGGATGACCTTGCACCATAATCGCTGTTGAAATTGTTGTTGGTGACTGTGATTAACTCTGAAAGCCTGAAAAATTGAGAAAAATGATTTTTAACGATATGAATTTAAAATTCTTACAATTATTTTGACTTTCAACCAGTTCGATGATTGTAAGTATCAATATAGGGAAGACACTGTCGTCCTGTGTAAATAAACAGTATTTCGAGTTTTTAGTTATGAAAAATGACTCGCTACAGTTATCGTACCAGCCATGCGAGAGGAATTTTTTCAACCGGTCTGCTTCCTCGATGAATAATTACTGTAGTTTTGACGATAACGTGTACAAGTTTATAAATGTATAGTGTTGGCCGGCAAACCACACCCGTTTTGTCATGGTATTCGAATTTTGTATTGTGATGCTCGAATGAACACCATAAATGAATAAATACAACGTATTGGACCGAACAAAACGAGTGGTTTTTGTGGATTTTTATGCGAAACAACAATTTTCTGCGCCGAATGCAAGAAACGGGAGCTGAATAGAAATATATTTACTTCTCCAATAAATCAGTTAAAAATGGTATATTCTTAATAATAATCTTCCCACGGTTCTAAATAAATTTAAAACTGCAAATTTCGAGGTTACTTGCAACTTTAATTATTACAGATTTATTATATTTTACGCTTGACCCATTTGCATCGCAAGGAAGTATGAAAAGAAGGCCTTTATCACCAAACGTTTTTTTCTCTTGAGTACAAAAATTACTACAAGCAAAAGAACTACATATTTCATATTTCTATTACTAAATACTACATATTTCTATTTTTTAGCTAACGAATACAACAAAGTTGAGCGTGTGCATACGGCTCCGGTGATAGTGACCAGGACAATTGAGCGTACATATACAGGGTGTCCCACATAAATGATAACAACTAAATATCTTTCGTATTTACAGTCGTATCAGAAAACTTCAGAGGACAAAGTGACACTATTGCAGGAGGCCATTTTGGTGGTGAAGAAAAAACTTTTTTATGCCGTGTTTTTTAATGAAATTTCAAGGTCACCGATGTTTTTTTTAAATGGAATAGTATATTTTATAGACAATAAAAAACTGAATTTAGTGGATACCACCTTTTTGACCTTGAAATGACCTTGAGCAAGACTAATCATGTTGAAGCGGATGAAATGTGGAAGTTGTTTTTATAGTAAATTGAATTTTTATGTTTATGAGGATTGATTTAAATAGAATTTTTATAGTAAATTGAATTTTAAAATTTATTAAAATGAGTTGAAATAGAATTTTTATAGTAAATTGAATTTTTAAATTTATTGAAATGAATTTAAATAGAATTTTTTATAATAAATTGAATTTTAAAATTTATTAAAATGTTTAAATAGAATTTTTATAGTAAATTGAATTTTTAAGTTTATGAGGATATGTAAAGGTCAACTCGACGAAACACGTAAGTTTTAAACTTCCACATTTCATCCGCTTCAACATGATTATTCTTGCTCAAGGTCATTTCAAGATCAAAAAGTTGGTATCCACTAAATTCAGTTTTTTATTGTCTATCATGCTATCGCAAAAAAAATATACTATTCCATTTAAAAAAACATCGGTGACCTTGAAATTTCATTAAAAAACACGACATAAAAAATTTTTTTCCTCATCATTATATTGCCCCCCTGCAATAGCGTCACTTTGTCCTCTGAAGTTTTCTGATAGGACTGTAAATACGAAAGATATTTAGGTGTTATCATTTATGTGGGACACCCTGTATACGCTAATGATGCAAATGGGTTAATAGACGCGTGAAAGAACAGAGAAAAAATATCGGTCGAACACACGTGTCAACGTGAACCTATAAAATGACAATTGTCAGAAACAGTGCAGCAGGAAATGTCCGAGCAAAAGTCGCAGAACTGCCCTAACTTTCTTTCCCACCCGCATTAAAACTTCAAGACCCCAGATCGACCGTGTTCACGGTGTTATTTAACCGCGAGAAACTCGCGGATAAATATTCATTGTAAAATAATGTCACGGTGTTCCCGTTTAACAAACGCGAGCGCTGGCGCACAACGGATCGCAACGCGAAACCGTCGAATATGAAACGCACGAACAAACAGAAAAACAGGAAGCGTCGAAGCATACACTCGGCTTGTATAATTCATCCGAAGTTCCCTCAAACTTTGTCATCGCGTACGTCTGTATCGATCGTTCCCCATCATAGCCGGTATATAAATATTTCCGCACGATGAGATGCGCCTACGCTCTTGTCGTTCCGATGATCGACGAGGTGGTGGATTATGCATTCGAAACTACGAGCATTACAGTAGGACTCTCCGGGCGGGTATAGCGCTCGATGCACATCAAATAGACTATGATGTTGCAGCGTCGTGGCCAGCCGGAATTAACTCTACAAATTGTATTAGAGCGAACATGCTTGGCCATTGATCCAACCGGTAGATCCATTTTTGATTTAAACGTTCTCCCATCGATCCGTCCACAAATATTCATTCTGCAACTCGCACTTCGATGATTAATCCTTCATTAATTCATTTTCATCGCGTATATTAACTCGAGTGGAACTGCAAAGCCATTTTTAATATCGAAATTTAACGTTAAATTCAATTTATAATTTTTACGATTTTTCCCTTCCTCCCTTGTAACATCTAGCCAGGCATTTTATCAGATTTTTGAATTAGCGAAGCGTATGGAGAGATCGAAAAAATTGCATTAAAATTCGAATTGGTCGGCTGCTGCATTTCGGAACTTTTACCTCCACCATTGGTGCTGCATTATATTTTGGGAAATATTCTCCAAGGTAATTTTTATCGCTTGTAATAATAACGTGGTAAAATATAAATATAATTAAAAATTGTTACATTATTATTTGAAACAATTTTTATACCATATTGGTATGTAGGAAATTCATAAAAATTTCAGTGTTGTAGGTACGAGTGACAGACGTCATACGCGTAAAAGGAAATGGTTTTAAAACAGCTCCGAGTGCAAAGGGTTAACAGTACGAGCAGCAGAACATTAGAATGAAATGTCGCGTGAACATACCGAAGAAAATGATCGGATCGAATGTACAAATTCCGGTACAGTTGTGCCGATTTCGAGTTGATTCGGCGAGAGGTAATTGCAGAACGGCAACGGTCAATCGAAAACAAAACGCGCAGAAAACAACGCGGTGTATTGATCGATTTCGGAAATGTATTCCGGTCCGGGCCTTTGATTCCGCGGAATCTATTTATTATATTTTCGATTTGATGATCGTCCATCATCGTCGCTCGGGTCGCCATTATTCTGGCATAAAAGCCGAAGCTGGTTCGAAATTCTGATCCCCCGGTCGGCGCAATTTCCCGGTATTCATTATTCCTTTTCAAATAATCCACTTATACGTGTTCCAACGCGCGAAATCAGCTCGCTTTTCTCCCCCTCCCCCACGCGTGCGCTTCCACTCGCAACAAAAATAATGAAGCAGCCATGGGGGCAGGATTTATTATTCGAAATATCATCTTTTACTTCGTGTTTCGTATGATTTATGCCCCGACTACGGGCCGGCGCGGCGCGAGAATAAAGGGGAAAAATGGTGAGTTAGAGTCACCATCCGACGTCGGTGGGTGGTGTTCGGGGGTGGTCGAGGGCGCAGGGAAAGTTGGAGGGAGGGCTGGGAAAGCGGGGTTGAAAGAGAACGGAGTCCGAGGAAAGTCAATGGCCGGCGAGTGAGGGCGTATAAATCTGAAACTTAAATTTAGATCGCCTCTAGAGCCGTGCCTTTTTCTACAAGCGGCGCCATATCGCGAAAGAACTCGTCAACCAGTGCTGCCACCAACTCG
This sequence comes from Seladonia tumulorum, assembly GCA_913789895.3. Lineage (NCBI taxonomy): Eukaryota > Metazoa > Arthropoda > Insecta > Hymenoptera > Halictidae > Seladonia > Seladonia tumulorum. The sequence continues at coordinate 36,782,236 of OU565266.1, forward strand.
CCAATTTGCGAAATCATCGCCCGAATCATTTAAAATTAAATGAAATTACTGAATTGACTTCTCTATTTAAGCGCATATTATAATATACAAAAATGAAACGTCTTACAGAAGGGAAAAGATTGAATTTACTTAAACTGTGTATGATTTTTCTTTTCCGCTTGGTAGTTTAGTGTTAAAAAGTTATTCTCTGTTGAACAGTACCCGAATATTACCGGGAGTCAGTTGTATGTACATCCGACGATCAATATTTTATATTTTGCAAAGGAAAATTAATTTCGCGTTTTCAGTCGAAGCCCCGGTGCGCGATGCTACGTCCAGCATGTTAATCAGATTTTTTTTCCACTAAATTATTTCAATGTTTCATTAGGGAGTGTATGGTGTGTTCGTTAAAATATTGTAACCGTGGAGATCGTTAACCGAACGAATAGCGATGGCGAATATGTTGGCGAATGGTAGGCGAATGGTGAAGTCTAATTTGTGAAAAATAACGGTACAGATTGGTCCGTGTCATTACGGAACTTAATGAGTTCTGAATAAAAAGAATGCTTCTCATTAAAGTTCCTCGCTTATTTCCTTTATTGTGCTGGAATTTACAAAATATGGAATTTGAAGACTCAAAAATTTAAACTTCAAATAGTATTCTAACATTTTCGTTCCTAATATTTCCGCTTGTGATTTCCAGAAAATAATGATTAAATATACTCGATATGCAGGTAAACATTTTTGCGAGATGAAAATTATGAAATGATTTTAAAAACACAGGTCCAATAAAATCTTGTCTTCGCCGGAATATTAGTAATAATATTGAATAAATGAAAATAGTAACTCAAGAATCGAAAGATTATTACATCGTGGAAAGTAAAAAGTGTATATTTGAAAATTAAAAATTTCAAATCTGAGCACGAACAACCCCAGTTTCTCCATTTAGTAGCCAAGAAGCCGTCCAAGGGTTAGAACTTTTACAACGCAATCCCCTAGAGTATCACTTTGATCTGGCGTCGTTGATACAGTCTGGCCTCTGAAGTTTCATAATTAGAAAGTTTATCAAACCGGGAGAGAACTGCTGCGAAAAATGTGCACGTCTGGCGTCGGTGTTTCTTCATTGACAGTCTTAATAACGTTTCGACATTATTAATTCGCGGAAAGGTGTTCGCCGGGGCTTCCGAACAAAGCCAGGAGGGTCGGTATATTACAAAATGATTGATACTGAATGGCAGTTATTTTCCCGTATTATTCAGCCAGTAAACAAGTTTTATTTGATTTTCATTCTTGATCTTCCAATCTGTTCGAAATTATTCGGATTAATTAGACGGATTTATTTTCCCGAGGAATTTCAATATTTTCAAGCTCAAGTTATCCAGTGCTTTTTTAATTCCGGATGAAGTGATTTTACGGTTCATTTTATCCGCTATTTAATGCACAGTCGTTCAACGCCTGCCAGAGATTTTCTTTCTGAATAATCGTCTTCAAAAATATACAAAGCACACGTAGAATATAAAAACGTGTCTGAAACGATAGCACGAAAGCTGGAGATTTTGTTGAAATTTTTTACAAACTCGCAGTCGAAGCGTCGAAAGTGCAAATTCGTCGAAACACAAAATCCGCGAAAAATGTATAAATAAATCAATATTCTGCGTACACCGTGGGGTTTTTTTAACAACCGTACGTTTTTGAGAGTGACCTATCAGAGGCACGGGGGTAAACAATTCGAAAAGTTTCGGTTCGAGTTTTGTTGAAAATTCCAGCGGCGGGCCGCGAAGCGTATTGGTTCGGTCGGAGGTTGGCGTGTGTTCACACGGGGAAAGTTACAAACGACGGGACGACGGCAAGAAGAGATCAGAATTAGCAGAAAGACAAAGAAAAAGAAAGAGAGAGAGAGAGAGAGAGGGAGAGTGAGAGAGGAAGGGGATTCTTTCCTCCCGACGAATACCTCGGTCAACAGGTTACTAAAAGAGGGATAAAGGGCGCATCCTACAAATTTAACTCCGGGCCCGCCGCCGGCCGAACGAAACGAATACAACTCGCCGCGTGTTACTGTTATTTCTGGCGACAGTTTTTAACTAGCGCAATCTGCGAATAAAGCGCCCCTTGCCACTCGCGCCGAGCACCGGGTTCAACATCTGCGAGTCATTTTCCGTCGTTATTTCCACCAGGGCTTCGCCGAATCCACCCCTTCTTCTTATTCCGCCGCCTTCATTCAAACCGAACTGCCTGTGGACTCGATTTTCATTTGTCTATGAAAACGTGACAGTTTTTCCCGCCTGTTTCATTTCTGTCAGCTACTCGTTTCATTTTTAAGTATCCCTTTAGTACAACAATTATAGATTCTATTAATCACCAACTCACGCAATCCAATAATATCGTATGGCATTAAAGTATGAAACATGATTTTCAAGTATCCTTTTAGTACAACATAATTATAAATTCTATTAATTAACAACTCATCCCCAATAACGTAATTGTATCAAAATATGAAACATGATTCTATTTATCAACAACAGCTACTCGTTTCATTTAATAATTAAAAATTGATAACAGTATGCTGACATTCATACTACGGGTCAAAATAGACCCTTGTACTATACTATTTATTTTCCCAGGCCTAGCGAGACCCATACTAGCGACTACACAATTGGAGATAAAAAGGCAGTCCACAAGCATGTCGTGGGTCACCGCAGGCCCAGCCATCGTCATGTTAAAAAACGAATTCTATAATTTAGTCAGTTCTAATTTAACACTAAACCTACCACGGTCAAATTACCGCTTTTCTATTTCACAATTATTGAAATTATAAAAACGTACTTGTAGGAAATCGTACAAAGTTTAAATAAATTCAGTCTTCTCCCTTCTATAAGACTTTTCACTTTTATATGTGGTAATTATTTACATTAGGGGCTTCCGCACCGATTTTGATGACCTTGAAATATGTTGTCAAGGTCATCATTCTGAACAACTTTTTCCTATACATGTTACCGCCGCTCAGCTTTAGTTTCCGAGATATTCGCAAAAAAGTTTCAACATCTCAAAAAGTGATCGGAGTAGGTGTGTATAGGACTGTGTAAAATAATATTTCAAGTAGTTGACAATAATTTATATTTTTATGATAGTCGGTTTATCAACATGTTACATATTCGTAATTAAACTACAAATAATACTTTGCGAACTATTATAGCTTGTCGTGTTAAAAATTATAATTTATAATATTAACTACTTGCTCAACTTATTTTGATTGTAAGGAAATATTTGAAATACAAAATAAAAATATTTCATTTTATCTATCTGGTTATCAAAATAAAAATATTTGATTTAAAGTAGTATCTTATTTGAACCACATTTAATTATGCTATATACCAAATCATTAATGATCGTTAATATACGTTGCAAAATATAATAGAAAAATACTAATGTAAAGTGTACTTACTTCTGAATCTTTTGTACTTCCGTCGGATCCACAGCACACAATTATTGACTCACGAGAATAAACAACACACACAACACATTTTATAAAATCATGACAACGAACGAGAAGATGTCACTCCGACCACGAACAAAATAATACTGCGATTTTAACAATGATCCCCTCCACGGAGGTGGTAAGGTCAGGTTATCCTAGGCAGGTTAGACGCTGAGGGTCTGTAAACACTAGATACAAAACCAAGGTAAAAAAATTATGGCGGGGCGCCGACCCTATTTCCCGGAATTCCCTGTTTTCGTATCACACGTCCGTGGAAGGGGAACGGTTAAAATCGCAGTATTATTTTATTCGTGGTCGGAGTGACATCTTCTCGTTCGTTGTCACGATTTTATAAAATGTGTTGTGTGTGTGTTGCGTGTGTGTTTAGTGATTTTTGCTCAATTGTTGTTCCTATTGACCTATCCTCGTGAGTCAACAATTGCGTGCTATGGATCCGACGGAGGTACAGAAGATTCAGAAGTAAGTACATTACATTTAGTATTTTATAATGTAGTTTGTAGTACATTAGTATTATATTTTATTATTCGTATGTAGAATATTGGATGCAAGGTTTTCTTTCATATTTTGCAACTTCAATGTCCCTTTAACACTAGATTTACAAAGCACTAAAACTGACACCTTAACATTATTTTACAAAAATAACAAGAACGTGTCTATCCACATTTGTATCAATTTTTTAAATAATATTTACCCAAAAAAATAATTTTGTTGAATAATTCCCCATTCCCGTCATTTTGACAGGCCCCGTGAACCTTGTGTCATATTTCGTTTGTCTCGAGGCACGCACACGATTATGTTTCATCCCACACACTGTACACTTTACATTAGTATTTTGTAATGTAGATTTTTTTATGTAAATATTTACCTTCAAATCTAACCCACACCTGCTCCGATCACTTTTTGAGATGTTGAAACTTTTTTGCGAATATCTCGGAAACTAATGCATGATGACCTCGACAACATATTTCGAGGTCATCAAAATCGGTGAGGAAGCCCCTAATGTAAATAATTACCACATATAAAAGTGAAAAGTCTTATAGAAGGGAGAAGACTGAATTTATTTAAACTTTGTACGATTTCCTATAAGTACGTTTTTATAATTTCAATAATTGTGAAATAGAAAAGCGGTAATTTGACCGTGGTAGGTTTAGCGTTAAAGAACGTCTTTTCCATGTATAAGGTGACCCCGCAGTTCCAATTCCCTTTTCTCGAAATAATTGCCGACGAGGGAACATTCGATTGTCTGTTAAACAAAGGTCTCATGCTCGAGAGATGATTGCGGGACAACGGGTCCAGGGAGAGCACGAAAACTCGGAATTTCCTATCAACATTTCGCAGCTTTAAATCAGACGATATTAATTATATCACCGGCGAGCGCGCGTAACGCCGCGTTTCCGCGGGAATTATGTTTGAATTGACCGGGGCTCGGTATTAATTATAACCGTACAAAATAGTATACATATAATATCGCCGCGGTGTGGGGAGAACAGTTTGCTTTACCAACAAGGATTCCGCGCGTGTTTGAATTTATTTCGGAGTGACGTTGAAACGCGATTACTCGGGGAAGTCGGAGCGCGCAAAACTCGACCACCGCGAAACGTCAACTTTCTGTTCGTACGTCAAAGTTAAACGGGGGAGAAACCGTGATGGACAATACCGAGAGCGTTCCCGGGGTTTGCATTCCAAAAACGAAAGCCCGGTTGGTTGACGCGGTCGGTTTTCCGAGCGGCCAGCGATTTTCGATTAAACGATTGTCGATAAAACGCCGCGCCGCGCCGCCGAGCGTAGATCGAATCGCTTCGGAACGGTGTGCTTGAAAAATTTGGTATTTCGAAATTACATTAGTTTCAATTACAAAAATCATGTATCGCGACTATCGCAGCGCACACCCTCCGTGTAGTGTAAATCGACGTGTGAAACGTGCCGCAAAATTAACTTTGACCTTGAATCTGAATCAGTGAAGAAATCATCATTTTTTTAGAGAACGCTCGAGTTTTCACCCATGGTTTCCTTTGCACTTTTTATCCTTGCTAGAGGATGGAATGGATGAATAGAATGACCTCGAAAATAATTTTGCGGCTGATTTCTTGCATATCGATTTCTACAAATTTATTTGTGTACTATCACGAATAAGTTCTAATCATTGAAATCGTGAAATAAATCGTAGCGCGTCAATGTCTCGTAGCAATGATATGAGCCGTTTATTTTGAAAGTGGCCTAAGTCCATTTATACTTAAATTGAGATACTTAAGGGTTTGTGTTTCGATGCATTTAAAAATATACGTACAGGATTCTAATGAGTCATACTGCTTAAGTGTATTTATCTAAAGGAGTTAAATTTATATTTCCTATTAAAATAATGGCAATTATTAAGTGAATAATATAAGTTTTCTTACCAAGAATGGAGTTAGGGCACTTTTAAAGTTAACAACCAGATTAGTTATAAAATTTGAAGGAGCCCAAGTCCATTTCCGGTACTTTTTGATAATATCCTTCGGACGTTAGGCCACTTTCAAATTGATGGTATTAATTATTGAACTAACAGCGAAAACTTATGGGTCCAAAATTGTCGTATATACTCTGAATATACTTAACCGCAAATGTTGTTTATGACAGCTAACTTGAAGTTGTACACGTGATTACAGGCAACAAAAGATAAATGACAAATGGAGTTAGGCCACTTTCAAAATAAACGGCTCAATTATTGAACTAACTCTGAAAACTTATGTGTCCAAAATTATCGTATTTACTCGGAATGTAAGTAACTTCAAATGCTTTATTGATAGATAACTTGAAGTCGTACATGTAACCACGGGCAAACGGAAATAATTGACAAATGGACTTAGGCCACTTTCAAAATAAACCGCTCATATGTTAATTGTTGGTTGGCAGATTTTTTGGTTGAAACGCAGCAAGGTCCGTGACGAGGGGCAGGTGATCAGCGGCAAGGTATCGCTCGGTTTAATCGGTGGAACGCATTATTTGGTAGCGACGTACGCAGCCAGTGCGCACCCGTGTAGCTAATGTAGTTTCGGCTAAGTACCCGTCGGCTCTGTATCATGTTTCATAGCGAATTTACGCAGCGCGCAAATTTAATAGTAACCGTGCGTGCGCATCAATTACGATTATTCGACGCGACATTATGTAGGACTATCGATCCTCCGTGCCCCCTTCTCACGCAGTTTCCGCGGTTCCCCGGGACGATATAATAACGGGGCCGGAACACGTCGAATTGGGAGGATATTACTAACGATTTTAATTAATTCCACGATACACCACCGGCAAAGGGAGGAGGGAGAGACAGTGAGGAGGATCCATCCCCTGCGAAAACGATAGCCCTTGTCTTGCCCGGGGCCAACGGAGCCCATCTTCCAGCCGCGTTGATTGTGCCCGATGTCTGCCTTTCTCGCTTTTGTCTTCGATATCGAGCCCCACGGAACGCGAGAACGGCAGAGAATGATCGATACGGGGACACATCGTAATTACGAAAGGATGAGGATCGAGTTTCTGTTACTTACTGTCGCACACTCATCTTTACCGGTTCGGCTTCTTGTATCGCGCTCGAGATTAATTTTTTGAAATTTTTATGCCACGTTGTGGTATTGCTGGGGTAATAGAACATAATTTTTTTTTACGGAGAAGCGTACTTATTGTCGCAGCAAAAATTATATTTGCCATTAGTTAGTGCGAGATCTATTTTTTCTCTCCGAACCTTTAGATCCAATTCTTTTGGGGTTTTTTGTCATGTATTGCTGTAATATTGAAGCAATAGGAAACAATATTTTGGTAAGAAAAATATATTCGTAGCCGACTATTTTATTTTGCTAGATATCCACTGTCACGAATGATGAGACTGTGATATTATTAGTTCAGATAATACATTGTAATACGAATACACATGACATGGCAAACATTCGCATTGTAACGATAATGGGCATGTTACAAGTTTCGCAAACAGTGTCGAACATTGCACGAAGAATCGATCAAATCCAATAATTGCCTCGGTCATTGTTACCGAACGTAATCGCGTAACTATTTTATCAAATATTAACGAATTTTCCGGTAGCCGACTAATGATCATCGACATCACCGCCGCGGGAATACAACGCGTGTAACATTCCTTCAATGAAGCAACAATGATTATTTTAATACCCATTAGAACATTAATTAATTCCCGGGAACGGCTTGTTTCGAAGCTGAACGGTCGAACTTTGAAATTTTGGTAGAATGTCATTAACAGAATGTCGGTGTTATGTTTTCAAAGCGTGGATGAAACACGAACACCGATGGGAGCAGTAGTGGCGTAATTAGTGAAGTTTTTGCTTCACTTTTAATTTAATAAATCTCACAATGGATGAAACAAACTTTTCCCCGCTGGTTTCGATAGAATAATTTATACGAGTAACTGCGGCCGTGGTCCACGCACGAATTTTCCCGGGATCCGGAGTCTATTAATTAGCGAGAAAGAAAAACAAACTGTTTACCCCCCACCCACCCCCCCTTTAGTGAGTGTATCGATTAGTTTTAAGTTACAAAAAGCGCTCGCATACGAGCGGCCCCGGCCATAATGCGAACGGCGATCTCTATTCACAGGAAATGAAGCTGCATCAGAAATTACTTTGAAGCTCATCCCGTTCAATTACTTCCGAATTACTGTGTTCCATATCAAGTAATAATGCCGTTCGAAACGCGAACGTAGAAAGAAGAATAATTAGTTCTCTCTCTCTCTCTCTCTTTCTCTGTGTGTACCAACCTGGCAGAAAAATAATTAGAAAATTAGAAACTGTTCCGCGTAGAATTACTTTTTCGAACATCGTAGCCGTATATTTGCATGCGCTTGTTCGCGCCGAAACGGGCAAATGTAATTAATCATTTATTTGGATGCGCAGTTTAATTATTTCTCTAATTTTGCCAGCGCGTAATGAAGACCAGAAATTTGTTCCAGAAATTATTAATTACCACGGACACAGCCGTCGAATATTTCTGTTTGCTCTTTCCGCAGTCAAAAATTCAACTGCTCGGGGAATTGTCCGTTTCACGTTGATTTCACTGCACCCATACTTTGACCGGTTGTCCGATAATTATAATTCAACTTTTCGTTTCGAGCATGCCAATATTTCGCGTTGCCGGCCGAATTGTTTTGGCATTATTAATCTGTCAGCGGCTTTGTCGATACTTCGATGGATTTTCCAGCATCCCTGATATTAAATACATATTTCAGTTTTGCAATTTTTATTCCGGGTGATCGCGACTTTTCTCGCTGAATCGCAACGACTTTCGATCGAAAACCATTTGAAACCTGAAGAATCATCAAGTTCATTTATTTTGCAATTAAATGCTCGCTTCTTGAACTCGCTTTTTCAGTATTTAATTATTCTGCGCTATAAGTTATTTAGGCAAGAAGCACCGAGTGAATAATTGGCCTGTCAAAATTTGTTATTTTCGACATACGAAAATTGAAGAAATAAATCGAAAAGGCTCTTCGGAATATGTCCCTAGGTCTAAGCACCCTACAGAAGGTATCATAAAGTCTAAAAATACGATCTCACGAGGTCTACGATCCTCGGGGCGACACTGTCTTTATTTTCGGACATCAGCAGAGCCATAACAGGCATAATCAACTTCGCCTACGACGCAATTCTCGAGCACTCTCAATTCTCTAGAAGCCAGCGAGTAGCCGAAAATCATAATTCCGCTAGGCCTACCTGGTGACGTTTCTCGCGAGGCGCAATTTTTCCAGGATCCTCGGAGGCGCCATAAGCAATCTAGCACGCCATAGCAATCGGACAAGCATGGGGAAAAAAGGAAGCGAAAGTGTAGGAGACACAGCGCGTGTCCGTGCGGCAGCAGCTGTGCACGCCACGTTCGTGCACAACGCGGAGGACCCACTCATCTCGCAGTCGTCAGACAAGATTCGCTAATTGGGATTAATTCGCACTAATTAATTAAATCACGAAATGCTCGTCTGCCATATAGCAGACGGTGTCGAAGCACGCGCGCGAGTATGCCAGTGTGCGCTGGCCGTGTATCGTGGCGGCTCTCGTGCACACCGGTCCTCGTCGAGTGCCGGTACGTGGCCCGTACGTGGGCACGCATGCAACGAACCGAAGCACAGAAATTTGTGACATGCATCGCCGATAAAATCAGCAAGTCGCGTCGGCTAGAAACCCGCGCCAGGTGGGTTCGACACGTCTGATCGGCGCGGCGACCAAACCCGATCGCCGGATCGATCCTGCCTCTAAAAATCCAGGTTGATGGGGAGGCTCGTCGCCTCGATGACGTGGGCCCACCGGAGAGCTGAATTTACGAACTTGGGGTACCGTCAGGCGAGCTGAAACGGGAAAAGCAAGCTTGTCGAAAGTCCTCGGGTACAGAGTTTGCTCGATATATGTCGCAAACATCCAGCCGATAAAAGTCACAGCATTATCCCCAATGCTCGAACGCCATCGGTCGCCTTGTCTACGTTCGGCAGTGAACAAAGAATAGTATCTCCTAGCCGATATACACAGGGTATATACAGTGGCGTGCAAAAGTTCTCGGCCAGATAGTTTTTGCTATTTTTCTTCCAAAAAAAGAGCGTTAAGAAATTTTTATTAGAATCATAAATAAGGTCGTATTACATGAAAGAATATTACAAAAAATATCAACGCTAATTATTTTTCTTACTTGTTTATTTAAAGAATAAGTAAACTTGCGTGTTCAAAAGTTCCCGGCCAGTATGTTTAACGAAACATTATGCTTTTTTTTTTCATTGTGTAACAATTTTGCAGTACATTATTTAATATGTTATAATTAATATTTCGTAGCCATGCCTTTTGCAGCAATAACAGCAGCACAGCGACGAGGCATGGACTCAATTAACCGAGTAATGTAGTCGTGTGGTATTTTGTTCCACTCTTCTATTAAATTTTGAAAAAATTGTGTTTTATTGGAACTTCTATGATTTTTTATTCGACGTTTCATCTCTCCCCAAAGATGCTCTATTGGATTTAAGTCCGCAGATTGAGAAGGCCAGTCTAAAACTTGTACTTTATTTGTAGACAACCACCCTTTTACGATTTTCGATGCATGTTTGGGGTCGTTGTCATGTTGGAAAAACCAATTTTCTGGCATTTCTTTTTCACCATATGGTAGCATACGAGTTTCTAAAATATTTTTATACCTGACACCAGTCATGATACCCTCAATTTTTATAAGAGGACCAATCCTTGAGCGGAGAAAGCTCCCCATACCATAATGCTCCCTCCACCATGTTTAACAGTTGGTGTTTGATATCTGGGATCATTTCTTGTGCCAACTGAACGTCGTACATACTGTCTTCCATCGGTGCCGAATAGATTAAATTTAGATTCATCCGAAAAAAGAACATTTTTCCAATTTTCCACAGTCCAGTCACAATATTTTTGGGCAAACTTTAATCGGGCTACTTTATTTTTCTTACCGATTAGTGGTTTTTTAACACTAACTCTGCCAAACAGTCCTACATCATGTAATCTTCTTGTTACCGTACATCGACTAATATTAGCAACGTTTTCCTGTTGTAGTTCTGTTGCAATATTGCTAGCTGTCTTCTTTGGGTCCGCAATTGATTTACGTTTTATAATTCTATCAATTCTTTTAGTGGTCTTTCGGGGTCTTCCACTCCGCGGTCGATCTTTCACGCCATGTACTGCACGATATCTGTTAATTGTGTCTTTCACTGTACTTTTCCCGATAGACAATACTGAAGCAATTTCGCGAGATGACTTTCCCTTTAACGACAATTCCATCACAATTTTGCGTACTTCGACAGATATCTTTCGAACCATGTTTACATTTCAGCGACTGACTACCAACTACGTAATATTATTTGAATGTAAACACTTACTGACCTTTTACAGACTTAAATACAATCCCAGCTTAAACTGGCCGGGAACTTTTGAACACGCAAGTTTACTTATTCTTTAAATAAACATGTATGAAGAATCAGCAGCATTGATTTTTTCTATAGTATTTTTTCACGTAACATGCCCTTATATATGATTCTAATCAAAATTTCTTAACGCCTTTTTTTTGGAAGAAAAATAGCAAAAACCATCTGGCCGGGAACTTTTGCACGCCACTGTAAATATGAAATAAAATTTTTTCAGTTAAAGCTTAAAAAGTTAGCATTGTTCCGAAAATGTTCCGGAGAAAATGATGGATTTATAGGAATTGCTGATTTCTCTAGTCTTGCATTTCATGAAGGATGCCACGCGCGAGGGTATAGTTCAAGATTGAGCGTTGCAACGACGAGTGTAAACTAGTGTAAATTAGGGAGTGGTATATAAGAGTCCGGTATCGATTTTCGGCGTTGGATATTTTCGACGGTTTTCGAGACGGCCTGTGCGCGGAGAGAAAGAGCAGTCGCGGGAAAATTCGCCGCGCGAAATTATCGTAACTGGCCAGCAGCGGCGTCGCATCGAATGTTTCTGGCCTGTCATCGGATATTCGGGAAGCTGCGTCCTGGGTATTCCCGTTTTAATCGAGACACACCGTCGCGTCGGCTGAATTCCGTGGAGAGGCCGCGCGGAACGGTCGCGACTCGTCGAGAGCATGATTTTTCCTCGGGATTGAAGCCTCTCTTTCTCTCTCTGTGTGTGTGTGTGTCCACGAAGGGATGAAACGCGCGACGGTCGATTAAAATTGGTTGTTTTTGGGTGCGGCGCACGCCAAACGCTGGAAACGATGGCTGGCGATATTTATACGATGGCCGGGGAGAATTATTCGTGAACCGCCGTGCGCCGCAGCCCGGAGACCCCGGGATTATTACGTTCTCGGGATACGTATGAATAATATAATGCGACAGAGAATAGGTTTTATGCTTGGGCTCGGGAGACGGAGTTTGATTGAAAGGGAATTAATGCTCGAAATTGGAGGCAGAAGGCCGACGGAGGAACCCCGTCTGTGCGATAGCATGCTGCGAAAGAATTCGATCGCGGATAACTGGCAGGAATTTTACACGAGATGTCCTGTCGCCATAAATTATGACTCGATTATGCGACCGTTAACTGTAATTAATTTGTTTGGCTTGATCGAATCTTAATGGGAATTGCAGAGTTTCGGCGCGTCGAAAGCGATTTGGTAATTCACTGAGTTTATTAATTTACTGAGATTGATACTTTGGGGAAATTGTGAAAATTCTTGTCGATTTATGAAAATATCGGAATATAATCCGAAATAATCCGAATGCATTGTCGAAATTTTAAAAGTTATTTTCGTAGAACCTTGGAATTATGTTCCTTCAGAAGTACAGTGTTTACTTTATATACAGTAAGGAGCGAAACTGAACCAATAACCACAAGCTTTGTATAAATCATTATTTATTTCTAGAAATATAGAAGAATAACAAAAAATCAACATTATAATTGTTTTTGTCATAGTTAGAAGTAACTTAAGAATTTTTTTCAATAATTAATGTCTCCTCGTTTAGCAATGACGACAAAAATAGATTGATTCGACACCTAACCAACATCAATCACAGATTTGTATGATAGAATTCAAGAACAGTGGGAACAAATATCTCCGGATTATTGCAAAAAATTAGTAGCAAGTATGCCAAAGCGAATTAGTGCAGTTTTACAAGCGCAAGGGTTGTGGACGAAATATTAAAAATAAATGATAGATTAAATATTGCCAAGTATTGGACATGGTGCAAAACCGAGTCAGTCTATTTTTGTTGCCATTGCTAAACGAGGAGACATTAATTATTGAAAAAAATTCTTAAGTTACTTTTAACTATGATAAAAATAATTATAATGTTGATTTTTTGTTATTCTTCTATATTCCTAGAAATAAATAATGATTTATACAAAACTTGTGGTTATTGGTTCAGTTTCGCTCCTTACTGTATGTTCTAAATGCCTAGACGATAAAAGTATGTTCCTTTAGGAGCAATGGACCTTTTATATCTCCTATCCTATCTCCTGGGCGATATGTGTCCCTGGCTAGACCCGTCTTTGGACACACATCGAGTAAACAGTGTATTTATTCAAATGATGACTCAACCTTAGAAGATTTTCTTCTACCGCGTTCTTCTACATCTATCCTATGCCGGGGACAACGTACAATGTATATTGACTGTAGATACGATGCATGCATCCATAGGCCAAGAGTCGATTCAAACGATCCTTTCTTCTAAAGACGTAACAGATTAATTTTGTTCTACATTTATGAAATAAATTCCAACAAGTTATTCAAAGCGTTCCGGGGGAAGCAAAGGATTTCGAAACACACGCGAATGTGCCGCGACGCTTCCGGTCGGCCGGGATCGCGCGCAAAAGTCTCTATTTGCCGAAACGTCCGCAGGTCATGGTATGCCGTCGCGTCGGGTCCCGAAGAACAATTTCCGTTCGCCGGGTCGAACGTGGACGCGACAGATAAATGTCGTTCGATCGTTTCCCGTCGATTCTCATTCGCCGGATCGCGGGTTAACCTCAGCTCTCGGCTATCTCGCAGCCGGGGCCATTGTGTTGCGTGTGTGGCTGCTCGCATCCTCCGTCAACCCCCTCCAACCCCTCCTCGATCCGTTGTCTTCGTTTTTGCCGCGTTTCGTGCGCGACGCTCGGGCACCGGGACCCACCCTCTCGATGCATCTCGTTGATTAACTCGCTCGGGGTTGGCCGACGGGTTCTGTGTGTCCGCCGAAAGGAATACCTGGCAAACTGTGCGCGGACCCCTGGCCACCCTCCCTCCCTCCCCTCCACCCCGACGACTGCGTGCCTTCGCTAATATGCGAGCCGCGAATGCCGTTCCCGACGAACCTAGTCGAATTGAACGACACGTTCGCCCCGGCTCTCTCTGCAACCCCCCGCACTCTGCGAATTCTTGCCCCTCGAGGCTGTTGAAGTGTTTCCATCGTCTACTGTGCAGGGTCGTGCTCGCCTGGCCACCAGAGACACTTTGTATCATGGTCCGGGGCAACGCTACTCGCGACCGAAATGTACAATTCTTGATTAAATGCTGCTCTATGCGTCTGTGTGTGACCTCCAACGTGTTTTACAGCGTGGCGTGCCACCGGTGGTCTGTAACGCGGAATTTAGCCAAATTTTATTAGCGAATTTTAGCCACTTGTCTAGATATCATTGGATGGATTGTCGAGGGTTGTGTCGCCAGATGAGGGGAGGGAGCTTTTGGTCAACTTCAATCATAGTTTATCACAGTATAGTCGGTGTAGGGTTCTATTGGGTTCCGGCTGAGATATGTAGGATTTCTTATTAACCCTTAGCACTCGAGTGGTGACTCTGAAGCACCACTAGACAAATTGTTGTGGCATTGTTTCAAAGAAATTACAAAAAATATTACAAAATATTTGATACATTACAAAATTTATATTTAATTGATTACTAAACATTTAAATGTTATGTGTGGATATCGGATCAGTTTCGTATGAATAAAATTAAAATATTCTAAGGCGGAAGAAAAATTTAGTTTCAGAATGAAAATAGCGCCGAGTGCAAAGGGTTAACACTAGAACGACCAAGCACTAAATGCAACTGGCATACATTGTCTTATAATAACAACAAAATAAGATTTCTTTAGATTTCGTATTAGTTTTGTTTAAATATCTACTTCGATAGAGAAGTTTACTAAAAAAATTTTCTCATGGAAACATATTTATAATTTCAATATCTCTAAAAGAAAAAATTTGAAGGAAGTCATTTTGACCCATCCAGTAGTTGTAGTGTTAAATACTGGAACTGGTATGCTAGATGGAACTGCCAGGACTGCTTTGAATCAATTGATTTTATTTGTAATGTCAACTTTGGAAGAAATTCCTCTCGGTATGCAAACAGAAAGAAGTCGAATATTGTATAGTATCTAGAAAAAAATAAATGAAGTTTCACCTTGAAGGACCGTATTTTCAATAAAGTGGTATCTTAAAAGGACTCTCGGCATCCTCTTATGGCGGTCCAATGGAAATTGCGAAACACGGCCAGGTGCCTCGATCGATTTTTCGCCTAATTGGCCTTAGCAGCGAAGTAAAGCAGCGTCTTTAGGTAAATACCCTTGGTCGGGGGCAAATGTTTGGTACGATACGAAGTGTGCTTCGATTCAACCTCGTTTAATTAGCCGAACTGTTCCTGCAGGCGCAGACACCTCGGAAACTCGGAGTGGTGCTCCAGCAAGAAATATATAACTTATATGTATTGTTGTTAATATAGCGGAGACCATTTTGCATGAAAATCCTCAGCCTAGCTAAGATTTTTGTCTTTTCTCTTCCCGTGTCATTTAGGAAGTTGTTTTAATTTTGTGCGACTTTTTCGAGGATTGGCATAACACTCAACAATGCGTTAATGCATTTTTGTGCATATTTATAAATTACTGGAGTAGGAAATACATATTGTTCCTAGTTTTGGCAACAAAGTTAACACGTTCACTGCCATACTAACACAATATTTAATTCACTTAATTCGTCTTTAATTCAAAAACATTATTTGTACGCCTAATAATAAACATTGCAGGTTTATCCCTTTGCTTATTTTTTAGTTCCGTTGGATAATGTTTAAAGATTCTCAAAAACACAAAGTTTTTTTGAATTATTTGTGCGCCTAACAATAAAAATTGCAGATTTATCCCTTTGCTAATTTTTTGGGATGATTTTTAACCCTTTGGACTCCGCTGTCACCTCTCAGGGGACATTAAAGTTTATTAGCGATTACGGGGAATTAATTTATTCCAGCGCAACTTTAAATAAAATATTGATTTTTTTGCAAATATATATTCCTCGATGTCAACCAATTCATATAAGTCCAATATCATTATAATACGTTACTTGGTTCCAAAATTATACTAATTAATACGAGGATTTGTAAATTTCTGCCAGAATGGTTCGGAGTGCAAAGGGTTAATTTTTATTATTAGGCGCGCAAATAATTTTTCTCGGTGGTATTTCGCTTTCATTCATAAAGGAAGTGTAGAAGATTATGCGTTAACAATGTTCGAATCGGTTTCGCCGCGGTTTTAATGGCCACTGGGTAAATCCGCGGGATAATGTTTAAAGACTCTCAAAAACACAGTTCTTTTGAATTATTCGTGCGCCTAACAATAAAAATTGCAGATTTATCCGTTTGCTAATTTTTTGGGATGATTTTTAGTTTTTATTATTAGGCGCGCAAATAATTTTTCTCAGTGATATTTCGCTTTAATTCATAAAGGAAGTGTAGAAGATTATGGGTTAACAATGTTCGAATCGGTTTCGCCGCGGTTTTAATGGCCACTGGGTAAATCCGCGTCCCACGTCGCGCCTTCGGAGGCTCGTAGTTCGTATCCGGTGTCTCGTCGCGTTTTAATAATTGAAACCGGCCCGTGGAAATTCACTCTCGTTTCGGATTCCTGGGTGCTTTCGCGAGTTTCTGCAACAATCGCGGCGTCTGATTGCCCGTGAGGCCTGGTTAACCCGACTTCGGAGCATCCTCCTCCGTGGCAGACGGGATCGGATCGGGTGTCGCGAAAATCGCTCGAAGCTCCGGATCGACCAAGGAACTTCCCGTCCGTCTTCGAGACGCGATCGTTTGAAATTGAAATATCTTAGTTATCGGAGCTGTCTCCGGTTTCCTGTTTCCTCCAGACGACGACGACGACGACGGATGCGACGGAATCGAAGCCATTTTGTGATGCGACGAACCGTCTCCCGGCAAAATAAAACGCACGTTTAATCTCTTACCGTGTTCCGGTATGTTCTGTTCCGATCCAGTCGATGTTCAATTTATGTTCGGTTATCGGATACACGGCACACAGGTTGATGGTTTTCTTCTATAAACGTTGCGTCTTGCACAAAATAATCGATCCGATCGGTTCACCTTACTTTTAATCGCTCCGAATCCTTGCGAATGCGGAGAATTTATGCGAGACAAAAATTGTTTGCAACAAGTGGGAGCTAGGTGGAAGTTAACCCTTATGTGGGCAACCGGGTACCCGGGTACCCTTTTCTATGCTTGCACTAATAATTTGTTATGTTTTTATGAAGATATCGCAAAACCGCCCTGGATCCCCATTATTTAGAAGGTTCTCTGTCGATTTATGGTTACAGAATTAAAATTGATGCAAAACATATTAAATAATAAGGCTTCAATCTTATTTATACGGTTGTTGGGTAACCGGGTACCCGGGTACCCATACATAGGAAGTTGTAGTTGGATGCTTATGAAGGGAAGTTTTACAACACAATCATACAACACACGAATTTTTTCAATTGGTATTATTTTATTATTAGTATAGTTACTATTATTAACCAATAATAGGACAATTTTTACAAACTGTCAGAGTATTTGCGTGTTCGTCGGAAAACTGGTTTTATACAGCTTTGACAATATTTTCGTGTCTTTCTACGTTTTCTATCAGGGTCAGCTTGGTATATATAACATGAGCCTACAACTCTTTTTCGTCCAGTTTTATCTCGTTGTTGTACAGTGCCTGAAGTTGAAGGAACGTCGGTCATTGTTGGTGACTTATGCAGCATGCTTTCTATTGCTAATTTACAAGAGAAATGTCTCATCGCTTGAACATTGGTTGATCGACTTCTAATTATTGGAAGACAAAGTTCCTCTCTCACTTGGCGTAAAAATATTCGGCGATTATTGGATTTGTTAGGCAACGTATCGTTATTAGAAACATATATGATGTATGAGGCAAGAGCAGCAATGTCAATTATGTAAAAAAAAATGCTAATGGCCATCTGTTAGTACGTCTTTGTATACTGTATCGTCTCAAAATTTGATCCATCATGTCGACACCAGATTTTGTTTTCTTATAGAAGTGGACTATTTCTGGTTTCCTCTTTGGCCCAGAAAAAACGTTATCATTGTGCATTGTGGATAGTAATACAACAAACTTTTCTTTTTTTTTTTGGCACATACGAATATATTGTAACATTTTGGTTGTGACCAAATAAAGTTGAATACTGTTGTACTGTTGTGTAAGTCGAAGAGTCAAATACCGTACGTCCACATACGAATAGCATAAAAGTTTGATCTTAGCATTGAGTTATACTATTTTTTGAAGCAGTTGCTTCACTCAAACTGTTTAAAACAATACTTAGTATACCATAGACAAAAAAACTAAAAGTTATGGGAAAGCATGAAAGTAAAATTGTCACTTTATTTTTTATATATCGGCACCGAACGCTCGGGGTACCCGGGTACCCCGGTTGCCCAACAACCGTGAAAAGTTTGGTTGCCCACATAAGGGTTAAGAATTATTCTTTTCCTCTGTTATTTAAATTATTTGTACCGGGTATGGTGCTAGATGAATAAATGCAATCGGAGCACCTAAAAATCTCTAGTGTCTTCCCAAAAATTTTGAATAATAGAAACCCCCCAAAAAAGAGGGTCAAACGCGTCCACAAAATTCAAAATCCTCCGAGCGTTTCTTACGCGTCGCGGAAAAATCAGCGTTCAAACGCAGCGTGGTGCGGTGGCCACGTGCTAACAAAGTGGCGCGCAGAAAATCCGCGGCGCATCGATTCACTTAACACGAGGGGTGAAAGCTACACGAAATTCCTGGGGTAGGACGAAAAATAACACAGCGGGGTCGCGCGCGCAACAGCAAATAACGAAAATACTGCAACAGTCCGCCGCAACGCAACGGTTTCGTCTCCCGCGCGCGCAGTTTACCCGCGTATCGCGCAAACACGTCCGACGAACCGCTCGAAATTCTGCGACCCCGCAGAAAAACCAAAGGAAAAACGCCACCCGGGGGAACAGAGAAAGAGAAAACCTTGGACACGGTTTTCGTTAGGTCGGTGTCGTTTTGCTCGGCTCCGACGATCCTGCACTCCGGTGCCGTGGAAAACGAGAAAAAGGGATGAGAGGAGAGATAGAGGGAAATAGAGGGAGAAAAATTAAAACGGTCTCGCAAAGAAGCGTTTGCTCTCGCGCGTGCTCGCGCAGATCGCAGACAAAAAACGCGAAAATCCTTGTCGACTCGTGTTGCGAATCCGCGAGACCGGTCTTTGATGTCTCGGATTACGTCATTTTAACAAACGGCTTACCCTTACATCGCCACGTTTCGCCACCCCCGGTTTGCTAAACTGCTAGTTCCCAACCCCCTAGGTTGTAGGTTGGGTGGCAGAGGGTGTCGAGAACGGGGATGGAAATCGGTAGCAGCCCCGCTGGAACGCTTGTTATCTCGCTGGGTTGGGGGTGGGGAGGGGGGTGAATCAAAACGGTGCGGTTTTGCGAGCGAGAGCCCGTTCGTTTGCCTAAGAAGAAGCGCGTCGGTGCGAAAAGACGCGAGCCGATGCTCCAACGGCACTTCTCCTCTCCTCTTCTCGCTTTTAATTGCTCGAAATCCCAGCGATTTCTTTGCGACGTGTCCCCGAACTTCTCCTTTTGGCTCCGCTCGAGCGTAATCCCGCTCGCCCGCCCTGCAGCCCCTAATAAAGCCACCCCCTCGGCGCGGAATTCGCGCGTTTTATGGCTACGGGGCTCTGTGTACACGCGGATACCCTGCATACCGGGTGTGATCATAATCGTCCTGGCGGCCGACTAAATTTTCGTAGCTGTATTGTCTGGGGTAGATTTTTTCCGTGGAGGAAATCGACGTTGGATTAACCCACTTGCATCGTAAGGAAATATGAGAAGGCCTTCATCGCCAAAGTTTTTTTAATTATATTTGACTACAGAAATTACTGCAAATAAAAGAACTTCATATTTCAGAATTATAAGAAAAAATATGGTAACGATGCAAATGGGTTAATCGTGTAGCGTTCACTCAGATTAGTAAAAGTTCCTTCCTGAAATTTGATGTAAATCTCAGATACCCTGAAACAAATAGTTTAAGACTTAATAGTAATCCAAATGTTTCGAGAAAATTACTATACAGAAATTTTGTTGGGGTCATGAGAGACCTAGTGCACCAGGGTTAAATGAGCAGGGCTATCGTCGTTTCAGTAGGGGTATATAAAAGTTTTAGATTTTCCAAGATTTTAGTGTCTAAATAACCAATTTTATTATACGACTGGCGAGATATACCTTGAACAGTGTGTATAAATAAAAGAAAGTTGAAGAAAAGATTGGAACTTTTGCGTAATAATTTTGTTATGCAAATAACAATCCTAACCCCTTACGGGGCAGAATTAAATGCGGTTGATAAGAAATTTTTTTGCGAACATTAGAGCAACGTAGAGCAGGTACTATTGTGAAAGCTTTGGCGGGAAATTCGAAAGCGCGGTGGCGCGACGGATCGCGCGGCAGGAAAGAAAGCGAAAGCCGCGGAATCTGTGAAAATGATTTTCACCTGTTTCGAAACCCGTCTGCTGGGCAACGGTTACAACGCCACGATTTTCGCCGCACCCTGTATGTACAAATAAAGCCCAAAGAGAGGTACAACGTTGAGTAGTGGGGTGGCAGAGAGGATTCGAGCGCGTACGGGTGGAACGGTACGGGCTCATTTTCCAGGAGTGTCATTATGAACTAGCAGATATTAAATTTGTGCTGGTCGGCCTGGCCGTGGTTACCGTGGAGACCCCTTTGCGCCCTCTCTCCTGTACAGCTTTTCGTGGCTTTGAGATCATTATTAGTGCAGCGGCAAGTGCGTGCCCGGCTGTTTAATGAATGCCGACCGCGTCGTGGCCGCCGATTAAATTCCGACGAGTGATCGATGGGGTGGGAAAACAGTTGTTTGATAGTGTCGAGGAGGCGTCCCGGATTCCTCTTTCTTCAAGGGGGAGGGGGATGCAAGGGTGAGATGGGGACCGACCACCGACTCGAGCGGATCATTTGGATGGATGCTTTTGTATTTTTAACGTCAGGGGTGGATTGCTGTCTAGACTGTTGATGGGAATTTAATGTGGGAATTTTGAAGGTGGACAGAACCTCCTCCTTCTCGGATAGAAAAGGCACTGGGAGGGTATTCGGCATTGGAAAGGGTTTCGTTAAGCGCTCTCAGCTTTTTTTCGCCGTTTTTACAATCGTTCTCCTCTCATTTGTCTAATGTACCTTCACTATGTACCAAAAGTAATAATAGCAATTAACGATCTTAATGGGTTCGATATAATATAGAACGCTTTAAATATTTTCCAATTTTAAATGTATTCTCTGCAGGGGTGTGTATCTCATTCTTTAACCGTTTGCTCTCAGAACTATTTTAACTCGAAAACCATAGATTTCTATCTACCCAGGTAATTTTTCTCCATTTTACGCGTACAAAACTGATGCAAAAAATATTTTAATATAGCAATTTTTAGTGGCGCCTCAGAGTCGCCACTCGAGTCCTAAGGGTCAGTTTATAATGTAACAAAATCAAAAAATCTTGTTACATTATTAATTGACCCTTAGGACTCGAATGATGACTCTGTATTACTATTAAAAACTTATTGCTATTTCTTACTGTATTATTACTAAAAACTTATTCAGTAGTTCCAAGTAAGTTTTTAACAGCTTCTCAAAAAAAAAAGGGGAAATCTTGAAGACCGTGTTCTCACGATAAAAAGAGGTCATGGTACGTGCAGCACGAACCTAAAAACGAACTTTTCACACGCTCGGACGCGTCGAGCCATAAAAAGCGACATCTTTGACAGGTCCTCTTCTCTGTTTTATATTTCATAACGAATACGGTCCACGCGGAGTTGCATATCCTAGGAGTTTACACACAGTAATAACGCTGTCACGCACAGCCACACCGCTAGGGCTCGTAGGGGTGCAGTATAACACGGTTACTCGCACGAAGAATATCGCATGAAATATATTAAGGGGGCGTAAGTCGAGCGTTACGATCCGTGGAGGGTGCGCTTTAGATGTCAATTACCAACATTGAAAAAACCTCGCTCGTTTCTTAAATAAAAATTGCCCGGGTTAATCAAATTTTTACGCTCGCTGTAAATTTTTCATAGCCCCGCGTCGAAATAACGTTCCACTGGCTGTGTATACATAACATTTTACAATACTCTTCAACATTTATAGCTTCGACAGAAATTACTTCTCCTTCGCGGACTTCGATGATGGACTGCGGATTTTTATGCTAAATAAAAATTACCTTCGTCAGTTGCGAGACACTGGAATCGCGAATAGACATGTCATTCTTTTGATAATTTTAGAGAGATTTAATTTAATTTAATTTTAGAGAGATAATTTGAGATTTCATCATTTGCTCCACAAGCTCAAAATAATAGATTGAGATTACTAAATCATGTCAGCTTTTTCAATGTTTGAAATTGCACCATCGACGATCATTTGCTCCATAAATTCACTAAACCCTCAGTCTAATAATCTGCAAAATTTATTTCCGGTTCCACGTACCTATTTCTGTGACAAATGCCTAAAATCGTACCACCGTTAACTGTTGCTAAAATCGAAACTCTGAGTCAAAAAAAGATAAAAAAACTAGCGAAGAATGATGTCGAACGAAATTTTTTCTCGGCGAATGGTTTACGGCTCGCGGAAGTTTCGTCTCGCGGGAAATTTGATATCTCATCCTCGGCGGTGAGGGGTCGGCAACAAAAGTTCCCGCTAAATGAAGACATTCGAGCCCGTCCCCCCCCTGCACACACCACCGTGTTACATCCCCATGCCAGATATTCCGTGAAGCATCTGTTCGCGGCCCCTGTACTCCATGAAATATCTATCTCGACGCGCGTTGACACGGCGAATGACATTCTAATGGGGAAATCATGAGTCCGGGGGCCGGCTGATGCGCGAGTGCTCTTCCGTCCCGTGGCAGATGCGTTGCCAGCGCAACTCGTAAAAACCGACCGAGGTATATCCGGGAGAAACGGTGTACGGATGATTAAACTGCCGTTTACGTTGCTCGATGGAATCCTTGATGCCCCGAAGACCACGACGACTGCATCCTCCGATACACGCGGGCTTAAGTCGCCGATCGATATGTTTCCTCGCGAGCCGAACGCTAACGACCGGCCTCTATATCGGTTTAACAATCTTTTATACCGTCGAGCGGATCAGGGCTGCCTTACTGGGCCCCGACTCTCTCTCTCTCTCTCGATCATTCGTTTCATTCGACGCATAATCTCCGCTGATTCCTCGCCGATTCGAGATAACGAACGGGGGAAATTAGGCACCGCGAACAGACGAAGCAATTAGGGGTGAGTACCCCCAGCCCCTCCTCCTCCTCCTCCCCCCGTATCCTATCTATGCGCATCCCTTGGATCGCGTCTCGTCAATTTCGCTGTAATTAATGAATTTCGACGGCGGGCGTCTAGTCGCCGAGTTGCAAAATAAATTGGTACCTGGATACACGGGTTCCACGGGGTTTTGTGGTATATTATTTTGCTGGGAGCTCACCTAGACCTAACTTCAGGTTTCTATGAAAAGGAATGGAAAGGTATACTTTGAAATTAATAATACAAGGCATTTCAACTTAACGCTATAGTATATATTACCATTATACGTTGGTTACGTAATTTTCAGAGATATTTATAAATCGTATTCCGTAATGGAGAAATATTTTATACCCAAACGCAAAAGCCTAAATATATCTCGGAAAAAAATATCTACTATTTATCGGATTAGTCACCTGACGTTGTGACTCACGCATGACAGCGTGGGGAAGTTAGAGTGGGGACGCAAGCAGCGTCGCCGGTTGAGGGGAGGGAGCGCGAATCGAGGGGAAACTGTTACCCCCTCCCTGCCAGAGAGAGACTGAGCGCGTCACGTGACCCTGCCGCGGTGGGGGACAGTGGAAGGGGAAGGGGACGCAAGTCTTGATCCGGCGACACTGGATAAGCCTATAATTTCGCATGGAGCTTGTTGAATAAATACATAAGCGCGGGATCACATTGCGGTTAAACGGATTACGCGGTTGATCGCCGGAGTCTCTCGTTGAAAATATTCTTCGTTGCTGTGCCTCGTTACGAAACGCAGGGCTAGTTACGGGGACCCGAAGTGGGAAGGGGGGACGGAGGGGAATAATTTCGTTTACGTAATTGCAGAATATTAAACGAGTCGACGCGCGCGCGATTATTAAGCCGCGAAAAATGAGGAATTCCGTGGAGCGCCTGGTGCGTGGACCTCGCAAAAATGCAATTACCACCGGTTCTAGCCGAGAGTGGTGGGGGGTTACGGTGGTCCAGGGGAGGGGTTGGAGGGGAGAGGAAAACGAAGTCCGATACGGAACAGGGCTTGTATTCTCAAGGAAACACGATGCCGACGGTAAAATCCAGACGACTGCGATTAAATACACGAATTGCTGCGAATAATGCGATCCGACGGACAAAAGCAGCCCGACTAATTAAGCGGCCGCGTTAAAAAGTTGTAAACGTCTTCGCGAACTGTTCATTCAGATCCCGATTGAATGGACTCCTGCAGAAAATCCGAGGTTCCCATTCAGACCGTCATTTTCCGAATTCTCGTCGTACGGCGGATTTCTTTCTGGAATTAGCCGAGTCACGGTGCCGGAGCTGGGTCTCGTTTCTACTCTTAGCACTATCGACGATGGAACGATTAATAAATATTAGGGGGACCCATAAGTAATCAATAGACTGCGGATGTTTATGCAATTTTCAACTTTTGTAGGAAAATTTTCGTAAAATGGAAACAAATAAAATCTAATTTTTAGTGGTAGTAGCCTTTGTAGATCTGGAATAAGTAAAAATCGTACTAAATTCTGTGGAATTTTATATTACAACATTTCTTCCGCAGTCTGGTAATCAATCATTTTGAAATCTAAAACAAACTTGGCAGTAAATTCAAGTTTTTGACCTCCATGGTTATCGAGGACAGTTTCTCATCTTTCCTGCCAATAATTTATTGCTTATGGCTACCCCTAATAATTTCCCTGTCATAATTTTCAGGAGCTTTTCGGACGATCGCTATTTTCGCACGAAAGTACACGTCATGGGGGAAAAAATCCCTCTCGTAGCAATTTGATAAACCTATCTGACGGTATTATAATGAATCCACTCTCGGTGCGTTTCTTCCTTTGAAATTCTGTAGCATTCTGTCTTTGGCAGCCGCTGCCGGAAAGTCAGCCGGGGAAGATAAAAGGAATTCGGAACGAAGGGATTGCGGAACGCAATAACGTCGCGTTCACGTGTTCGCGGGGAACGCGGAATCACGATGCCAGGGACTTTCACGTGTCCGAATGCTATTAACAAACCACATTGTTACTGTAATTGTGCGCGTTCTATGGCCCCGTCGAAAGACAATAATGAGCACTTTAAGCTTAACTGCGGACTGATGTGGCAAATTGAATTCTCTATGGGATACATTTGATTCCGGGCCTAGGCAAAGCGGCTTGACCGACGGGGATTTATGCACAAAGGAAGTCCAGGTAATTACCTGTGCGTCGGCCGATGCCTGGAATATCAATTCGGAGGAAAATTGGATGTCAGATCCTCGTCCAATACACGCGCGCCCGCGTATGTGTGTGTGCGCGCGCGAGCTTGTGCGATCGTTTCGGCGAATTTCTTCTTTTCGTGGAGCCAGCCGGCTCGTTAGAAATCGAAACCAGCCGACACAACGTGTTGCCCTTTCGTTTCTTCCTGTTCTAGTCCTCAATTATATTTAATAACGGTTATATTGCGCCCGACCGGAAATATTCTTGGGATGTTTCCTTCTGTACTCGTTTTGCCCGCGTTCCGTCTACAGCTGCACCCATAAATGGCGCACGTTCCTCCGCTGGATTGATCTAATCAGCGAAATTCGATTCGATCCAATTCCGCCCAGGGATCTGTTTGCGTGGAACTTTTTACATTAACCTAACAATAATAGGAATTGTAGGATTTGTGTGTATCTATCGAATTCCCGTAAAATAGTAGTAGAATTCTGTTGAATCGATTTTTATTCGCACAATATCATTATCTGACGTACGAACGATTAAACACAGTATGAATAGGCAAGTATGATTTTATGGCAAAAGCAGGTCGGTGCAATTTGAAGGAGTACAAAGAATTTAATAGCATAGATGTATCTTTTTTTTGGCTTTTTGAAATTTCTGAAAAATGACTCATTCGTTAACTTGTTCTCTGCGCTACATTGCGTATGAAAACATTTTTCAAATTGTTCACAGACGTTTGAATATCGTGACCGATGGAACGTGCAGAGGCTTCCTAGCTTTAAAATGAGTGTAAATTTCTTTTCGTACGATCATTTATTACGGAATTATCGCAGTTGAAGTATAGTCGATTTTTCGAGCCCTTTAATAATCGGATTTTGCAGCCAAGAGGTAGAACTCGACAATCTACTTGGCAGTGTCCGTATATAAAAATTTGATTCTACATTTGCAGCCGATACCCTGGATCCACCCTTTCGCCGATTGTGCCATTTCGGAAACACCCTGTACATACGCGTTCCGCAGATAGCGGAGGGGGAAAAACGCGTTCCGCAGAATCTTTAACGTTTGTAACCCCCGGAAATCGAATCGATACGACACGCTGTGTCGTCGGGATTCTATGTAAGCACAGTATCAACCCCCCACCATTACAGAAGAGTGGGAGGAGGGGGGGGGGAGTGAATGTGGCTGCGAGTCATCTTAAGAAAATTACCGTTCGCGGACATTTTGCCAGAATGGAAAATCGATGTGTTACGACGACGCTCGAACCCCGCTGCAGGCTGAAAACTGGCTGGAGATGGCGGAAACGGGGGTGAAAGGGGGTGAACAGGGTTGAATGGGGGTGAAAGAGGATAAGAGAGAGAGGGAGAGAGTGAGAGAGATTCCCATTCCTGATGAAAATTTCAGTCGCACCGACATTACCGGCTCCGTTATACATTCATGCCCTTCTAATTCTCACATTATTAAAAGATTTATCGGCCACTCGGTCAGCCGTGATACCGGCTGCGAATGCCGGGCCTCCATTAAGAGATGGCGGCGAAATTGCCTCGAGACCCGGCTGTTATAGCATGATTTAAAATCCATCGAATATTATCGACACAGTTTCTTACTGTACTGCATCGGGAAGTACGCGTTTATCGCGGAGTCGGTGCGTGAGTGGCTCTACCGATGGTATAGTTCGTTTTATGCCACACACTGGACCTTCAGAAATTAGTTTAGGGGGCTTTTTCGAGAAATCAGTATCAAACGATGAAAGAAGGATTATTTATAACGTCCAGTCAGGCTCGTGACGAAGGTGTTGCAATTCTATTTTGCCAAGAAAATTTATTTTCTATTGCAGTTGATCTTGGATGACCTTGGATCACCTTGAATGACTTTGAATGATTTTCATGTTCATCTGTTTAACCCTTAGCACTCGAGTGGTGACTCTGAAGCACCACTGGAAATTATTCTGGCATTATTTCAACGAAATTACAAAAAATATTACAAAATATTTGTTCCATTACGAAATTTGTATTCAACAGATTACTAAACATTTAAATATTGTACGTGGAAATCGGATCAGTTTCGTATGAATAAAATGAAAATATTCTAAGACGGAAGAAAAATATAGTTTTAGAATGAAAATAGCGTCGAGTGCAAAGGGTTAATTCACGATAAAGTGCAACCTCGCTTATCCGAACCTTCGCTTTGGATAACGAAGCCGTTACGTAGCTGCGATATTAAATGTTTAACAAGGTGTTATTGCAACACCAAACAGGCTCCTGAAATGCTTCAGTTCTAGGTAAGAACCGGGAATATGGAATGGTATTGTATAGTAAATTCGCATTCTCTCTGCGCATTAACCCGATTTCCAGTTTCGCGGCATCGGGTTTCACGAAATCGCGTCACAGAAATCCCCTAATGTTCCCGTAGGTCTAACACGTCTGCTTTCTCGGATATGTTAACTCGGTTCGCACGGTTATCGTAGCAACGATATGAAATTTGTAAAACTTTCATTCGGGAGCAATGTTTTATGGGTAGACGTCGCGTAGCGTTAATTCGGTTCCGCCGGTTGCCGTGGCAACGTCGCCGTGGAATTTGCGCAAACTTTCGCTGATGTAATGTTGAACGGCAGACGTTTCACAATGGCGTTAATTCGGTTTCGCGGTTGTCGTGGTAACAACGTGAAATCTGCCCTGACTTCTGGCCCAGTCACCGTTGAGCAGCCCTTTCTAATAATGACTAGTTTGCGACGGTTCCGTACCAAAGCGTCATCATACATGCAAACTGTTAAGTATAAATCATTGTTTCTGCTAATGTGGAAACCCTGTTTAAGGTTACACCTTCTATATTGAGAACATACGTTAATGTGTATAATAAAACTCGTAGCATTAGTGTTACTGTACCGTTTAATAGATTCGACATAGCGTCATTCTTTTAGTTAAACAACCCCTTGTTCACATACCCCCCCCTGTTCAACCCGTTGTTCAAAGGAATTTTAAAATAAATTTAAAAATAAATGAAAAATAAAATTTTAAATAAAACTTTTATTTTTTTTTCCTAAGGTTAAGAAACTTCCTCAAATAAAAACGCAAAAATGAACTAAAAAAATGGGAAAGAAACCTTGAAAATTTTCTAGAATATCGAAAATTGATTCTGTCTTTTCTGAAGCCTACTTTCGAATTTACCGATCTCGGAGTGACACGCGTTTAAAATTATGATTTGGTTGCGTGTAGCGAGGCGTAAAGTGTTTCGCGATGTACGCCGAACAGCGTAAAAGTTACTCGATGGGATTCCCATAAATAGCGTATGGTTTTTAAGCGTCGATGTTCACGGGTGTTATTACGATCCGCTATCATCTTACGGTTTCCTCACGCTGTCAAAGCACTCCAGAGCTCCCCCGACTCTAGTCCACAGGATTAAGTGTTGACTCTGCCATCGATCTGGCTCTTTGCAAATTCAGCTTACGTTCCCGTCTCCGGTTTCGCGGAGAGAAGACTCGCCGCTCTCAATTTCAACCCATGTAAATTTGTTTCAGTCACGTCTCGGTAAAGATATCAAATTGTCGGCTCTTTTTCCTCCATTCCACGCTTATCTAATGGACGACGGAGGCCCCCCCCCTCCTCGCGATCATCTGGCTCGATATTACAGACACAAGATACCCGGCCGTTATTACGTTTCGAACTCCTAATGAATTTCCCCTTGCGCCAAGATAAAAGCTTTAAAGTGCTATTTTATTTCGCCTTCTGATAGAGCGTCAATTAGCGGACTGAAATACTAATTTACTGTAGAAGACTACGGGTCCGTTTCAACTCTCATACTTCACTAAATTTTTGACCAGTCCCCAATATTAATTTTACTTCCCTCTATAATTCTATTTTTCTTCTGTTTGTACTTACTCATTTATTTCTGTCAAAATTAATGATAGTTATCGAAAACTCTGCGACTGATTCTACATTTATTTACCAACTGATAGCACTACTTAGGGACGTTACGAGAAGAGAAACAACGACAGAAATTTTTCGGTTTTTATTATTTTCTAAATTCTAAATTTGTTTACCAACGAATGACACAATTTGGAGACGTTGTGACAAGAGAAACAATGACAGAAATTTTTTCGTTTTCCTTATTTTCCTGTGAAATGTTTATCAGTACATCCGCGACATTTCGCCGATTAAAATAAACCCAAACACGGTACAATTTCAATAATATTTGCTGCTTTAATGCACGATATGATACAACCTCGATTCAATGCGACTTTAAGCGTCGATTTAAGGAGCAAATGAGTAAAGATTGAACCTATCACTGGACAATGAAACTAGGTAAGTGTTCTGCTATTCAACAATCGAATTGTGTACAGTGAATTATTTACTGTGCTACGGAGCTGAAAAAATGCCTCGGCAAGGGAATAAGCAGGCATATATCATTCCCGGTGTATCAGTATATCGACAAGTCGACAGACAGACCGGGCGCGATTAAACATTTAAACAAATCGCGATCAATTAAAATCCTGTGTGACGAGGTGAAGGGTGGGGTGGGGGGTGGAGGGGAGGGAGACGCGTCGATGCTATCATCGGCGACAAACGACAGATTATCAGCATCGGGCGCGCACGCGAATTGACCGATGTCCTGCGTCGAGTAACACGATGTCTCGTTACCGTATTACACGTCGCAACAAGATAACCAGAAAACCGAGCCGGTCCCTGTAAATCATTGCGATCCCTCTGTCCGGGCGAAGATGGAACGCCGTGACCGCGACGTTGTAAATCGCGTCGCGTGTTCTTAGCGTTTATTCCGTCGCGTGCTTCCTCTAATTAGATTCCACGCGTCGTATTTTTATTCGCGCCGCGTACGCGTTTTGTCTCGCTCGTCCCTTTCTCCATCATCTCTCTCCCTCTGTTCTCTCTCTCTCTCTCTCTCTCTCTCTCTCACTCTGCTGGCTGGCATCCACCGGTTTGTCGAGTTCGAAAGAAACGAGTCCGGAGAAACGCTCCCTTTTCGGAATTCCTGCTGCGCCTCGCGATCATCGCTTCTCCTCCATTCTGACTCCTCCGTTCTCCTCGTCGCGGAGAAATGCGGCTCTTCATGTACGATACCCGACTCCGTGAGATCGCTGCACCTCTCGTTATAAGCGCGCCGTTATCCCCACCGCCGCTGTCTTTTGTGGGCGGGGCTTGCTGCCGCGGGAGTGGGGACGAGCCAATACGTCACAGTACCATTGCAGCGCCACCTAGCCGCGGATCGCGGGAAATTAAACGTCCCTCTCGTTGTTTCGCTTATCCCGAAAGAAGAGAGGATTTTCATCCCTTTGTCGGTGGTTTTTCGTTTTCGTTTTGGGGGGGAGGAGACACAGTGTCTCCTTCCGCAATTACAGGGAAGGTGGCCGGTGCTTAAAAGTCGATTACCTTTCGTCGGGAAAACGATTTCTGTAACCGACGCAGCTCGCAGCCGGGGAAACGTTCCGCGAGACGCGGACGACGACGAAGAGAGAGAGAGAGAGGACGAAGAGGACGAAGAGGAAGCGGGACACGAGCCGAGAGAAAGAGAGCTGCTTCGCGGAGATGGATTCTGTACTCGACGTACAAGATGTAATCTCGAAAGGGACGAGAGGAAGCGAACCAGACGAGAGAAGGGAAGAGATTATGCCCGATCCCTTCGAGCAATCTTGTTAGCGCTAACCCGACGCTCGGCCAAAGGAAAAGACAACCTCGCCGGCCCCGGGATTACAATGTTGTCCTAGCAAGCATTGTGCGAGAGACGCCGTTGCCCTTGTCTTGTAATACGGTAACGAGACGACGTGTTTACACGACTCGCGGCGCCGATCAACCCTTAATTGCGCCATTATCTCCGCCGTTCGAATATCTATGACGTTCTTTCCATTTGGTGACTAAACCGTCTCGCGTTTCGGACGAGGACCTTTCTATCCTTGCTGTCGCGATAACCCACTCGGATCATCTTCGTGACTAACTCTGAACAAATTCCGTCATCCTACTCATCCACAATCTCAAAACAAGCCAAATCACAAATATTACACCCTTAGTCGTCGATAGTATTTTACTACTTTTCTATGTGCGCCTATATTGAGAATTTAAAAAATACTTTTTATGGATCTGTGTCAGTTACACATACATATTCTGAAAATTTTATGACCTATTAACCCTTAGCACTCGAATGGTGACTGTAAGGCACCACTAAAAATTGCTGTATCATTATTCAAAACACTTTTTAGATTATCAGATTTGTTTGGATTTAATAACTTACTAAAAATTTCAGTACTGTACGAGTAAATTCCAGCATTTTCGTAGGTACAACATGAAAAAAATATATAGAATGAAAATATTTTAAGTAGAAAGAAATGTTTCGTTTTGGAGTCAAACTAGCTTCGAGTGCAAAGGGTTAAATGCTAGGTCAGACCCTATAGATGTGCCCCATTCGTGTGTTGTGAAAATTTTAATTTTTCTACATAACTCCACATGTTTTACTCGATTAGTATGTCCCAAATGCGTAGCCGATAAAAGTCCCAGAGGTGTCCTCATTGCGGCGGGGTATATCGCGTGAGGAGCCATGACCTGGTCGATATGTGTCCTTGGCTAGACCGGTGTTTTGGACATGTATCGAGTAAACACTGCACGTGCAAAATATTTGTTTACCTACCGAGTAGAAATTCAAAAGTTGATAGGGAGGACCGTTTTGGACTGTATCGTTTTTTTCGTCCCAGTCGACGAAGGGAGTTTCTCTTTCGCGAAACCACACAGAGCCCTCCGCGTTCGGATCTGATAGGGCCGAATGAATATTCACTCCCGATGCCAGGTTTCTCGTACGTGCGCTATCTGCGCGGCGTGATCGCGGCCGCGCCGCAAACAACGGTGTCAAAAGGGACCTTTGAGTCCCGCTCGGCTACAATGCGAGAAGAAATCACGAACAGATGCTCGTCACGATGTCGAAGGTGCGACTCGTAATTAACCAGAAGCCCGGCCGGATGTTGATTAAGCTGACCTCGCGAAACCCCGCGACGGAGACTCGCTTTGCTCCATCAGTCATTTTCTGCGAGCTCTGTCTTACGACCGGGCTGCCCCTTCAATCGCGAATGCTAATGGGACACGAGTAAACCTCGTCCACTAATTAAAATCAGTCACCTGAGTCGTTCGGGGGAGACTGGATTTTCTTCAGACGCCTTTTCCATCGGGGCGAAGGAACGTCGGTGGTTTTAACCCCTTCGTCTGCGGAATTATTCATCGCTGCGAATTTATGTTCTTCGCTTTAACGTCTTTTACATTTGCGGTGCAAATCCTTGCGATGGAGGCGACATTCTGGTGTAAATGTTTATACAAAATATTTTCGTATACAGAGTGCCCCAAAAATGTACATCCTTGAAAGTGGTGATTCTTCGGGTCATTTGAAGTAACTTTTTCCTTTACGAAAATGTTCTCCGCCGCTTCTCGACATCGGATTGTAAATAATGTTACACGAATGTTAAGCGGTCAATAAAAATTTGTATGCCGACGCTAAATCGTTTTGTGTGACTTTAATAGTGTCACAGAGAGTTCCCTCTGGTTGGCTGCTGGCGAAACACCCGGAACGTGTATCTATTCGGTTTGAAACTTCGGCTATAGAATTACCACGGACCGGCGAGCCCCACAGGAATAATTATCACACATTTATAAGCCGGTGGTACGGGTCGCCATTACAAACACAGGACTTCTTTCCCCTATAATTCGAACCGTTTCGGGATCTCTTCAGTGCCGCAAGCTATAAACCCCCCGTGTCTATAGCAGCTACGCCACTATAAAACCTCTATCGTTATAGAATCAGCATTGTTACAGAATCACGTCGCTATAAAATCCGAAATCCTATAGCATCGGCACCGTTCTAAATTCAGCCTCGACCGTCCCTGCCCCCGTAAAACCGCTATCGTAATCGCCGGCTGAATGTTATCGATACCCTAATCTGGCCCAAGTACAAATCAACCTCGACCATTAACAAGCTGCCTATTTGCATACAATATACAGAAGCACCAATGACGAAATAGCCGTTTTCACGACTTTTCCGAAACCTTATCCCACCCCCACCCTCTCTCTACCCCTGTCAGTATCATACCCTTCCTTGCATCTGTAAAAATTCTGTGTCCCTTGGACGTTAAACATTTTTTTACACATGTCTAGAAGTTCATAATGTTATAAAAAAAAAAATAACGTCATATTGGGGAGAGTCTACAGAATTTTTCTACGCAAGAATCATTCGTCCAGCTTTTTCGGCTGAAGCAGAAAAAATTCTGAAAGTTGACCTCACGACGTTCTCTCAAAAACTGAGACTGGTGGCGACAAATGGCTTTCGGATTCGTGTTCTGCGCACGAGATTCTGTAAGCACGTATGTATAAATGCTCCCTGTGAGAAAATTAATGTTGACCAGTGATCTTAATAAACAATCTTGCTGACATTATTAAATTCTTTTTACTGTTTTAAATTGCACCAGCTCGTTTACGTCGTAACAGCATAAAATCCGCAGTGTATCGACTACTTATTGTTGCCACAAGTACCGTCAACGGCGCATCGCATGTCCCACAAAATGGCGGTTCGCGCAGGAACCTTTCCGGCCATCTTTCTTCGTGCAAAGGTGAGATTCGGTGTACGCACTGTCGACGACACGACACGACACGTGCGACGCACGAACGCGCATTATCCGCGCGTTTAATTGCACGAAATGTCGAAACGTGTCAAGCGCCGCGCCATTTTGTCGCGCACTGTACCACAGATCCGGAGCAGCGCGTCTTCCGCCGCCGCCGGTCGCATAAACGTTGCCACTCGGCTCGTAAACCGACTGAAATTTTCTCTAACTGCCGCTCGTAAGGAAGAACAGCCCGCGGTGGAGAGGCTGCACTTCAGGATATGCAAACCGTGGAAAGAGAGGTGCTTTCGAGCTTCCCCCCCCCCCCTCCCTCATCCCTCCTCCCCTTGCGAGAGCTCGAAATCCCGGATACCAACTGACGACACATCCCTCGTGCTGTGTTCTTTCGCTCGCAGACACACTCGGATCTTGTCCCATAGAAATCCTAGCGACCGTGTTAGTTAGGGGAGCGTAAAGACTGTTCTTGTTACTGATCTTAACGCGGGCTACACCGTGTTCCGGGTAATACTCTGAGTTCCCTGCTTCAAGGACGAGAGACCGCTTGTTACACGGTTTTGATGGATGGATTCAATCTATCCGAGAGATCTAGATTTTCTAAGCGAAATTTCAGATCCCTGCAGACTCGGAGACAAGCTATACTCTCTGTGTTAAAGAGAATAGCAGGGTTAGGGTGTTCAGCACCCACGCCATTTTTAATTTTTTTTTTTTTTTTTTTTTTTTTGGTTGCCAGACAATATTCTTTGCGTAGAAAACTGTTGTGTGAAATTCCAGATCTCTACCCCTCAGTTTAAGGGCAATATATATACGAGGGTGAAAAGCTAACAATCCTTTCAGTGACCTTTAGTGACCTTGTTTTCAAGTTTCAAGATCGTCGAATTGATGGAACATTGTTAAATAATTGATCAAGGGTTTCATTATTCTGAACAACATTCGCTGATCAAACACGAGTATAATGAATCCTCTATATACTAGGTGTGCAACTAAGTTTCCGGGTTTTTTTCTGTATTATAAAAACTTAAATTTCTAAAAATTTACTTAAAATTATTTATTTGAAATATCGGCCATATCGCTGGCTACACATTTCTGCCATCTATCGGGCAACGAATAAATTCCACGACGATAAAATGACGCGTCTTTGGACCGAAACCATTCATTTAGCCAATTTTCGACTTCTTCAAAGGTTTTTAAGTGTTGCCCGGATAAACCATGTGCCATCGACCGGAATAGGTGGTAATCTGAAGGAGCCAGATCTGGAGAATAGGCCGGGTGCGGTAGCAGATCCCATTTTTGCGTTCCAATGATGTCCTTGACGATCAAAGTGCAAACTTGCACAACGCTTGCAGACTTGAGTCCTCAACTGTCTTTGGTATTCCGCAACGGTCCTTATCTTTGATGTTGAAATCGCCAGTTTTAAAGCGTTTAAACCAATCTTCACAAGTGGTTTTCGATGGTGCATGGTCTTCGTAGGCCTTTTCGAGGTTACGACGTGCTTCAGCAGCACTGCATTTTAGGTTAAAATAAAAAAGCAATACTTCCCGCAAAGGTTGCTTATTTGGCACAAAATTCGACATCTGTTTTATTAATTATTAACCTTTGTGGAGCAATATTTTTAAAAACAATGACTAAAAAATGATCACAAATGTTTATATTATACAAAAAAAACACAATTTCATGTATGCATTTCAACCACAGCTGGAGCTAGTGATAGTTTTTGTAAAACCCGGGAATTTAGTTGCACACCTAATATGTCAACAACATGGCCAGTCTCGGGTATCACCCAAGAGACATACAGTCGAGTCGGAAAGTAAGTTAACGACTGGTGTATGCAGGCAAATGAATATGACATGTCTTTAATCTTTAATAATGATAATATATGTTTTACTAACATATTTGTTTATTTCCTTACACCTCCTAAATAAAAGCAATACAATAACTTGATTTTATTCATCATATTCATTGCCTACATATCACCAAATGTTAACTTACTTTCCGACTCGACTGTAGCCGTGTTAAGTATGCCCCGCGGTAGTGGGGATAATTCCGCGACGTTTATCAACGAGGCCTAGGCGACATATACAGAGAGCTCACCGTATCTTTGTAAATTGCAACGTTCTTGCGCAGTAAGTGGGCGAACAATTTTCTTAAATAATTTATAAACTCCCCGCCGCTCTGTCTGGGTAAACCGGGGGGCTCGCAGCCCTCGAAGAGCAGCACATAACGACCGTAGAAATTTCCCGTCCATATAGTTCCGTAGGCTTTATCGCGGTATCTCTGTCCTCATTAATAACAATGGTTTCCTTAAAAAGAAGTGGCTCGCGGGAGAATTACGTCGTGTGTCTACGTCCGCAGCACAAACGCCCGTTCTGTGTACCCGCATGCGGAATAGATGTACACGGCCGCGCGTATTCACACGCGCAATTTGCAGTAACTCCGCAAAGCCGGTCGTATATATGCGAGCAAACCGCATTTACATGCGTGTAGCCGGTGTTCACGCGGCCAATTGCGCACGTGTACACTTACATAATAACCGTGTACGGGAATCTCCTTCTGCGATTATGGGGAGCGACCCTGAGTCCAGTTCCGTTCGCGACTTTTAGAGCCTTCTAGAGAAAACTCCCCCCGCCCCGCCGATTTTTTACCCTAATCGCGAATTTGCCTGCATATTTCACCAACGTGTTAGCGCGCGAGCCGGACGGTAGCTCTCCTTAAACCCTTATATGTATGCATGTACGGGTTCTTGACTTTTCCTTAGGGCAAGCATCTATACGAATGCAAACTCTTAGGCTGTGTTTCGGATGTTCTTTTTGTAATGTGCGAGCTCGGTGGTGTTGTAGATTACTATGAAAAAGGTTTCAGACGACAGTTCTAGGATCTGAAAGAGTTACAATTTCAGTTGAATAATTGTGTGAGGATCTATATTTTTGTTTAAGTGTTCTCGAAGGTGACACCAAGCCGTCTAAAAGAGAATACAGGGTGATTGGCATTGCAGTGACCTTTAAAAGCGCTGTGGAGGTTACAGTTGATTAATTGTGTGAGGATCTATATTTTTGATTATGTATTCTTGAAAGTGATGCCGAGATGTTTTCAAAACACTGATATACAGTGAATTCTCGATATATGTTAACAACACTGGTCTTGTCAGTGTCATGAATCGTAGAGGAGACATAGCTGTGTTTTGTTTACACTCCTCGGCGTCAAGGCCTCTCGAGGTTAGGGGCCCCTCATGGGGTGTACTCCGCGGGTAGTGGGGATAATTCCACGACGTTTATCATCTAGGCCTCGGCGACATACATACATAGAGAAATCTTTCTTTTTCTTTCGTTTTTCTTAATCTTATACTTTTGTTCCTGCACAAACTATTATCAAAATTTGTTCTCGTGAACAGCAATGTTTCAGAAAAATTATTTACAAGTTAACATTTGGGTATTTTTGCCGAAATTGAAATTGGAAATGTCTGTGCTTTAACATTTGCATAGAATGGAAAATCTTTGTATTATTGAAAAACCTAACGTAACTATGGCGACACGAATGTCTCCATGCAGGTACTTATTCAAACCATAAACGGCGTTAATGCTATCATAAAGCATGCCAGTACGCTTACGTACTTTGGCTATAAACGTGG
This sequence comes from Seladonia tumulorum, assembly GCA_913789895.3. Lineage (NCBI taxonomy): Eukaryota > Metazoa > Arthropoda > Insecta > Hymenoptera > Halictidae > Seladonia > Seladonia tumulorum. Next base: position 36,820,186 of record OU565266.1, read on the forward strand.
CAAATAGGGTTAGGGGTGGTGTCGATAATAGTCTCCGAAGGTTAGAACTGTGCTCTAGCCAGCAGACTGGAATGCACACTTATAGCGAGAAGTTGAACAACCAACTGGCTCTCAACACCTCTATAACTATGCTGGTTCACTTGCTGAACACTTCTTCCCCGTCCTCTAACAGAAATCATACAAAATCATCGCTTTTGTACACCTGGCAAATATTTTCAAAATTTCTTCCAGGTCGTGTAATTGCTCTCAAAGAAAATCGAAGACTTTTAAAAGTGGTCGAATATTACAATGATTCAAAATAAAAATTACAAGGCAGGCTCTCCTTGTAGTGATTAACATTAAACAGTTTAACAATAAACGTACCGAGGTATAAATGTAACAGACACATGTTGCCTTACAAAAATGACAAGATTACATTTATTTAGACTTTGCGCGATTCTTACTGCAATGCGTGCTCTACTACCCAGATAGCACTCGACGTCTTAAAGACGTCTGTTTTACGTCCATTTTTGGTCTGATCGTCTTACGTCCTGAAAAGACGTCTTTAAGACGTTTCATTTCTTGACGTTTCAGTCATTCTAAACTGCCAGAGAAAACCTTTACAAACTGTACACACGCAACACAATATAACGCAGTTTTCCATCCTTCGAATAGACGTTTATTTATTTAGGAAAGTTAAATAACTAAATTGTTAATTTAGTACTATTATAATATATTACATATATATTCGCAATAGAATTTAGCAATAAATATTGTTTAATAATAAAACTATACATTATATATCACAAATCCAAAATCCAAAATAATATATCAAAATAAATAGATAAATAAATAAGTTGAATAAATAAATAAAGCATAAAATGTTAATGTTCGCGGATATGCTGAAAAACATTCTTTTAATTTATTTTTTTTATTTATAAATAAATAAATTAATTAATTCATTAAATAAATAAATAAAGCATAAAATATTAATGTTCGCGGATATGCTGAAAAACATTCTTTTAATTTATAAATAAATAAATAAATAAATAAAGCATAAAATGTTAATGTGCACGGATATGCTGAAAAACATTTTTTTAATTTATATTTTTTTATTTATTTAATTTTTTTGTTATATCAAACATTCAATTTATATTTCTTGTACATGTATACAATATTCAAATTCAATATTTTTCTCACAAGAAAAAATGTGGCTTAAAAAATATTTTTCCAATATTTGACAAACATATCCATCTAATATTTTTGTGGTACTAGTGGTCTGTTTCGGGACGTCTTGAATACGTCTGTTTCGAGACGTCTTAAAGACGTCTTTAAGACGTACAGTTTTTTCCCAAAGACGTTCCAGAGACGTTCTAATAGACGTCTGAACGTCTTAAAGACGTCTTTAAGACGTCTCTGTGCTATCTGGGTAAAGATATTTATCGAACCATTGCTCATCTTTATAATTTCAAAAATTGTCAAAAAATCTAGAACCGGTCATTTGACCGGTGGTGGTCCGTTTAGTGTTAAGAAGCTCGTTTGAAAGTGTGTTAGACAGAGCTTCGAGGTGCAAGGTAACTAGCGAACGCGTTAACAAACGACTCGGAGAAGAATGGAGCGAAAATCACAGAGCAGCCGCAGAAATCAAAGAGGCCCACTTGACTGTGTCCAAAGACTCCGCCCATTTTTCCGGAAGCGTCCGGTAGCTGAATTTCGCGGTGATCGCTAAGTGGCTTGAACTGCTCCCCTTTGAAATAGGTAGCGTTTTCGAGCGATTGAAACGGGTCGGATGCGGTCGCAAGGCGGGAGACAGATGTTCCGCGAGCGAGGTCCTTTTTCTGGGAAATTGCCGCACCGTTCCGTGGTTACTTGTTACCGGAGAACCGGTAATTACTACTGTGGAACCGCTATCGAGCCAACTCTGTGAACCTCTTTTGGTTTACCTTTTCCTTTTGAAACCCACTCTCTCCCTTGCAGCCGCCGCCGCCTCCTCGCCGCTCCGCTCCTCTCCGCTCCTCTCCGCTTCTCTCCGCTCCGTTCCGCGCCGGGCCGAAGAACGGTTTTTACCGCTTACTGTGTTTACCGCGTACGCGCCCGCTCGCTCTAAGCGTCGGTTTAACTGCCGGGGCGAACCTTTCATCGAGATTTCCTTTGGCGGTCGTTTGAATTTTCATATGGCTTTTGATTCGCGTTCTTCGACCCCTCTACTTGCTCGTTCACCGTGCGAGAATAATTACGGGAGCCCGGGAGACCTGGCCCGATACGAGTAACTGGGTCTCCCTGTGTGTATCAAATGACTCGAGTCACTCTGCGACTCGCAGTATCGAGCGGGGGCTCTCTCTCTCTCTCTCTGCTTTAATGGAATTTCGAGGCAAGTGGTCTCTCGCAGGCATCGTTTCACTTATTATTTTCCATCGATCAACCCCCTCGCCTTTGATCTCGCAAAGCGGTTTACGCCGATTTTTGGCACCGGCGTGACCGCAGTGATGCTCCGATGCCAAATCGAGCCGCTCCGGAAAATGAAAAGTCGAGAAAATTTATGCAATACGCTTACTTTTTAACCCCTAAGTCCTCGCATTACAATTTATTTTACGGTTTTAGTTATTCTCCAGTCGTTCGTGGTACCTCCTGGAAATAGGTTCCATAAAAAAATATACAACTCTTGTAGTTTTTATTACTTTCACTTAAAAAAAAAAAATAGCTTTTGTACTTTAAATACCCATCAATATGTATAAAAAATGTTGGTCAGGATAGGTTGACAGTTCTCCTGGAAAAAATTCCTAAATATTGGTGAAGTCTCGGTCTCGAAAACTGCCTATGCCTCCCTAAAACAGGTTCTATAAAAAAATCTATAACTCCTGTAATGTTTATTATTCCTGCTTTTAAAAAATAGCTTGCACACTTAAAGTACCCAAAAATATGTATGAAAAATCTTAATGCGCGAAAAGGTTGACAGTTCTTTCAAAAAAAATTCCTAAAAAGTAGCGCACTGGCGACCTCGAAAACTCTCTATGCCTCTAAAAACAGGTCCTATAAAAAAATGTACAACTCTTGTAATTTGTATTATTCCTGCTTCAAAAAAATAGTTTACGTACTTCAAATATGCACAAGTATGTGTGCAAAATTTTAATCCGAAAAGTTCAACGGCTCTGGAGGAAAAAAATTCAGCCGCTTTGTTCGAATTTGCCGAATTGTTCGGCTCGTTCGGCATGATCGACGTTCCGTTAACCCGTTCGAGTCGAAGTCGAATAAAAGTTTTCGGAAGCCCCAGGGGGTCGAAGGCGACCGCGAACTTCGTCGCAGATACTATTAATATAATCATCTTTCGGGGGTTGCGACGCGACGCTTTCGGCGGCGTCTACGCGTTGGGATACACGGTCCCGTAAGCTTGTAAACGGATTTACGCTGATAACGCGGTCCAAGTAGATGGATAAGGCTTACCCCGGTTGGCATTCGCCGGGCGTTCTCGGATCGAAATTGGCAATAGAACGTGTCCGGAGTACGGGAACAGAATTCAGGAAAAACCGGGGGAGATCCTAGACATTAGCGGCGCCCGGGGGAGAGGCAGGAGCCGAGGATGGACGAACGAGCACGTTTCTCCTTCGTGCGAGCCGAAAAGATGCTCTATGAAATATTGTGGAAATTCTCCTTTATTCAATCCGCCTCGGATTTAATCGGGCCGGGCAGGTTAATGGCTGCCTGATTAGTCCCGGATCACGTACGAACGCCCAGCGGACGGAGACAATGGTCGGACCCGATGGATTTTTGGAACGTTACCAATTTCGATTGTTGTATTTGGTCTGTTAGGTAATTGTACGCCTCTCTGTGTGTATTCTTCGCCTATGTGGACATTATTGTTCAAATGTTTTGCGTCACGCCGCTCGCCGCTCGCCGCGCCTGTGGTCGAAATAGTTGCCTTTGTTGCTACGTGCTGCTGGGCTCATTGTGATCGTCCTGTGTGTTTAGGGTATAAAGAGTGTCCAGAGTCTATCTAGAGTCTATAAAATATAGTATCTAGGCTGTTTTGTGACTGGTGAACAGAATTAACTTCTTGTTGATTTTAATTAATTTATTATTTTTTTTTTTTTGAGTATGGCACACCATTCAAAAAATCTGAGAAAAATTGAGAATAACGCTGATGACTAGACATCGGATCTTTATGCATTTATGGCTTATGGAAATGTTAAAAAAATGCTATAATATAAAATTCGAGAGAATTTAACACGATTTTTATTTGCTTTGGATCTAAAAAGGCTGTCCCCATTAAAAATAAAATTTTATTTCATTCCACTTTCTTAAAATGTTTCTATAAAAATTGGAAATTGCATAAACATCCGATGTCTACTGATGACAGTATCTCATTGCTGGATTAATTTCGCAGGTGTCACTTTCAAGCATCTAGATATACGACACCTGCATTGAATAAAATGTTTTTAATTTTATGCGACCAGAGTTTGGAATGGAAAAATCGGAAAAAATTCTCTAATGTGTATATCGGTACAGGAAACGGGTCAGAATTTTTAATCGCGATTAAATGGGGACAATGGGGTAAAAACTGGTTTTTCGATTGTACCCTACAACTAGCCTCGCTGATGAGGTATCGGGCTGAAATTTGGCAGGAAGGTTGCCTTCTTTCTGGGTAGGGTATCGAATGACCCAGGTCAAAGACACAGTTTAGACGAGTCGGCGAGATTACGTTGAGAAGGAGGTGTTCCTGGTGGTATGGTTGGCGAGCCGAAAAAGTAGCTGGCCGATCGAGATTGATCAGAGGGAGAGAGCGTTCGTCCAGGTGAAATGCGATCGCGTAGCACGCGAAAATGGGTCTGTCGGCGCAAAGATCTGCGAGTGGAACCGGTCCGAACCGACACCACCTTCGTGCCCTTTCTCACGTGGCTTGGAAGACCTGCACACGCTTTGACCAGGACCTGTGGCTGGAATCGCCGCAAACCACACGAGCCTCTAGCTTTACGGCGGTTCTTCCACCATTCTGGCTCTCCGCAGGCCTGGATAGTTGCTCTATTTATCGCCAGCATCGTTCGTCAGCTTGATCCTTTTGTCCGTGGGAGGGAACCTACATAGACCCTGGAAACTCGAGCTGTAAGGATCGTGATAGAATTGAACCAGTTTCACCGGACTATTAGCATTCCCGCTGCGATTGGTCAGACTGGGACTACCGGGCTTTCAGCTACACGCAGACGCTCGTCCTTTGAGGATACCTACCTCCTGCATTGCAAGCTGGAAATGTTTTCAGAGCATCCGGGGTTCGGTCCGGGAATTGTGCTGGTGTTATCAATGGACTCTGCGGGTTTTATGCATTTCCGCGGAATTTAATATTACCAGCACCCTATTCAAATTAATAAAAGAACAATTCAATATCTATTGAACTCCCTTGTAATTCATGCAGACCGTTTTCATTCTGCATACAAATCCTGTATTAATGCCACTTTACTCTTATCGTCGTACATTCTGAACTACAGAAGTGGGGAGAGTCCAGGGACTTTTATTGGCTAGGCATTTGCGACTTACACTACCGGCCATAAGTGTTTACCCACCCTCAACATTGTAGTCCACGGTTCTACGGTTCAGCTTCAATAACTTTGCTATTTCTCTGTTACTTTTTCCGATGCTATGATGGGACACTATTAGAGCGCGCGTTTCAATCGATAATTCTTTTCTCCCTGACATTATTTGAAATTTTCGCAAAATTCTTTAGGCACGTGAAAATCAACTGTTTACTGTATGAAAGCTTAATGCAGTATGAAATGCAGTATGAAATTTGAGAAGACTAAGATACCTGTATTACCTGCGTTCATATTCCCTACTGACCGTTATAAAAATGTCAGAAAAATGGGTTTCTTTACCTGAACTCCAAAATTGTCGTTTTTCATAAAAAGCTGTAAACTCATTTACAGTACCTGATTGTGTATGTACAGAATATTTTGGATGTTTTTTATTAGCCTTATAATTAGAATTTAATGCTACGGACATTTTCATAACAATAAAATACCTATTATTTGAATAGTAACGAAATTTGAAGGTGGGTAAACACTTATGGCCGGTAGTGTATGTCGAGTAAACACTGTGTTCACTGTTCCTCGATGCTGATTGCAGAAATATTCGCAGTCTATTAATGAAATCCAGTTGTTGTTTCATCGAAACTGTTCCAGTTGAATAAAATAACTGTGAAGGCATCGATTAGAATTGTAAAAATCAATAATAAGAATATTAAAATATTTTCAAGTACCACTTGTCTGCACGAATCCGTAAAAGTGTATATGTATATTTATTATAATTATTATAATAGATATATTCTACAATTACGAGGTACATTACAAGGTACATTTTACCTTCGAGCGACATTTTGCAAAGACGCTATTCTCCATAACACAAGCGCAAACAGTGCGGCCGGCAATTATACCCAGATACATCCCCGAGACAGGAAATTCAGCAATTTAATTTTCCGCACGAGCGTATCCGAAGTTTAAACAAATTCTCGCCGGCAGAGGGTGAAAGTTCACTTAGCAATAAACGATCTCGACCGTGAATTGTCAAAGGTAGCAGGCAGGAGGGGGGACACGACGAGGAGAGAACCACGCTTCCGTAAATATGAATATTCGCGTGTTCCTCGTGTAAGTCGAACGGCAAATGAATCCCTCGCGACTAATTGCGAGCTCAGTCATGTGCCATTTGTTACCGTTCCCGACCCTGAAAATAATACCGGTCGTGTAACACCTGGTCGGCTGACTGAAACTTCGAAATGGCGCCTTTTCGGCCGCGCCGCGCCGCGACGACTAATTGCGAGTTCGATCGCCGAGGCTCGTTATCGCAAGCGGAAAATCATCCGCCCGTGAATTTGGTCCTGCCAGCTCGGGCTTTGCCAGACGAATTTTTAGAGATTACTTCCTAATTTTTGCCGATAATAATTACCCGCGTCTAGCGGTCATTTCAAACATTTTGTTCGGTGAAACATTATCACGGTTGTTAATCATATTTTTACGAAACAACATATGTTGTTTAGCAACATATCCGTGACAATTTTCTGACTAAAACGATACCAAACACGACACACTTCGGATCGTGATTAATTGTTTAATACACGATCAAGTAAAACCTCTATTATCCGAACCAACCTAACCACAGTGTTGGGTTCAATTTTTCCTGATTTGCACCGATCAATTTTATTATATCGATCGCTTTGGATTGAGCTGTTCAGTTGTGAAAGAATAATGAATTGTTAATTAAACCAGCAATTGTGAACCGAATTGTATCGTGTTTGGTATGAAATTGATCAGGAAAATGTCCGGAATAAGTTGGTGAAAATTTCATACAGAAAAAAGGTTTTAAATTTTTCACAAATATCCTGCACACATCTTTTGCATATATTGAGATATTATTGTAGATGCGATACAGGCTTAATAAATAGTTTTATTTACCCGGATGATGTGTTTCCATTTCTGCGACTAAAGATTTGATAAAAATGCAAATCCAGAGAGTTTTATCAGTCGGTGGAGCACCGAGCATCGGGCAAGCAGTAAAAGTTTCTCTCTCGCAAATAAATAAGAATGCTCGGACGCGCTCGCAAGATTTTATGCTTTCATCGAAAGGCGTCGCACAGTGGGATATTTGGCCAGTTTAGCGCGAAAAGTCAAAATTTTTAGTTTGTTCAAAATGACTGAAACTTTTTTCTCGTGTACCTGAATATATATGCGAGTAATATACAATAATATTTTTCTATAAATAGTACTATTTAGTAACAGATAGACACTTGAAAGTGACATATTCTCGTGACCAAGAGAAGGGTCGAAAAACATGTGTTAAAGAAATGATTCTTTTCACAAGTTTGGTGTATGGAATCGGGATAAAAACATTTCTAGGATGTAAAGGAAGGTATATAAAGTAATTTTGTAGCTTTTTGTTCTAAACGCTTCGGTGGTTTTGATAGAATAAACAATCGAAAATGGTACAATTTTTTTTCAGAAAGTTAAAATGTATTATGTAATAACTTTTTTCTCAGCAAAACACCTCCCTAATTTTTTTTGAGGTTATTCAGTAGACATTGCTTTACAGAATCCTGAAGATTTTAGGTGCAACAAAGTGCCACACATGGAGAAATTTAACTTTTTGTTAAATGGGGTTTTGTCCAAATGGGGTTTTGTAATAGCAATTTCTCTAAATCTGACAAAAAAATGTTTCAAATAAAAGTTTAACAGTATTAATAAACGTATAAATTGCAATACAAAAAACATTAAAAAAAATTTGTTTAAACGAAAAAAACAAGATCGCTTCGATTTTTTAAACATTAAACTGTATTTTTGATTTGATAATGTTGTAGCTGGTATTAAGACGAATTCAATGATATATAATATTATGACCTTCACATTACTAATAACGTCGTAATAGTTTTGGCGCGCTAAATTGGCAAAATACCCCACTGTGCGTCGCGAGCACTTACTTCCGGAAATTCTCGGTAATTCTAAGATCTCGTCCAGTTGTCATGGAATTTCTCACGTTAGAATAACGATTTCGTCGCTCTCGTCGGTTTTTAAACGCTCGGCCCCGGACTCTGGCCCGTTTTAATAAAACGTGACCCCGCCGCGGCGGCGAGGACCCTCCGACTATGTCAAATTAGCTTTTTCTGCGTTAAAAACCCGTCTCGACAAGCTGTCATACCGCGGGTCAAATATCAGCCGTCGTCGCCCCGGGTATGCCAGCATTTTTACCCCGTCGACGGCGGGGGTGGGACTGGATTAATTACACGAAACCATTTTAATACAGACCGCGAATTATTTTCGCACAGTAAATCCGCCCAGAATGTCTCGGAATGTTCGTTTCTTGATTTTAACCGGCTCGGATTCGCCTGCCAATTAAACGGTGACTTTACCCCCACCCTCAGTTGAATGCTGCAGCCCTGTAAAAGGATGTGAAATATTCATTTATTTTATTCGTAATTTATTTATCTTAAAATTATTCACTGTTCCTCGCCTTTCATATGCTTTTTTATTTTATTTCTTTTTGTGAAATTAAATGGAAAAATGTAGAATAAATGGCACTTTCTAGTTTGTTATATGTAGACTGCGAATTTTATGCATCTGTGACAGAAATGAGTAGGTGTGATTCAAAACAGTAAAAAATTTAACAATGTCGGTATACCATTCTTAACATATAAAAATGATTAATGAGCAAAATAAATTTTTACTTGGCTTCCATAGATTGCAATTGACGTACACAAATTTTATCTTGCATAAAGATTCGCAGTCTAGTTGTATGACGCGGTTATTTAGCTTCTATTTATTATTCCATTATTCTGTACTGTTAAAAAATTCTCTGGTCAAATAGGAGAACAGAAAGGGTCGTTTTTGTAGATTTGCAAAGATTAACTCTTGTTAAAGTTGATTTATATTTTCATGCTGAGAAACACTTTTTAAAATTTTGCAGTTTTCTTTGAAACTGTGCAATATTTCTTCCAAGTTTTGATATTTCAGTATTTTCATGGAATATTGTTATGTTTTCAGGTAAGCACGTGTCGGAGGCATTTTTTGGTCCAGTTTCTTCGTCGGTGGAATTTCCTTCAACATTTATGCGCTCTTCATCCGGTAATCCGTATGCTCAATAAATTGTATTATACACAACTGCGAGTAAAGAACCAGAAATCGTCATTTCGACGGGTCCGGAAAACCTAGGAAAAACATTCCAAGAAATGTTTAGATATTGAAAAAGAAATTTTTAGATATTCTAGTTTATCGATTTCTAGATTTTCGTCACCGAGAATTCTAAACCCGGAGCATCAAAATGAAAAATCCGAGTTGGTCGATGAGAAAACACTCGGTGAAATCAACTCTTCAGGATTTGTGAAACGTGTTTTGAGAATCTCCGGTTACCCTTATGCAAACGTCGTAGTTATGTTGACCGAGTGTGTCTCGTCGTCCGGGCGGACACCATGAAAACAGCATTAGAAGAGCCTAACCGGGGCTGCTCGGGTCAGAAGAATAATTGGACATTATTTTTATAGGCGACGCTAGCTCGTGATTTCGGCGTCCCGGCGATAAATATCTTTTCGCTGTTCGACACGGAATAGTCGTCTGGGGAGAGGGAAGGGTTGCGTGGGCGGATGAATTTTGGTCAGGGAGCTCGTAAGCAACCCCATGAATCGTACGTGCTCCGTCGGAGCTTGGGCTCCGTTGTCAACGTGTATCAAGCACCGTCGATGTGTGTAAATCCGTGTAAACGTCTGCGAATGTGTGTATAAATGGACGCGTGTGCGTGAACGCGTACGTTTGTGTACAGTCTGCTCCACAATGGGCGGTCGGGCTGCTTCGGGGATTTAATGATGGCCCGAGCGTGATCTCTTTGCCATTGTCATAGAACTTCGTTATAGTCCTGCGGAATTATCTAACCTGTCCAAATGATGGACCCTTTCGTTTCCTATTTCGCTCCTGTTATTAATTATGACTGGCGGATATTATGCGTCTCTGACGGAAACGGGGGCGTGTGAAATATTGTGCTCCGAAAACGAGGAAATTTACGAGCATACTCTATTATTTTTAATTTGTTAAGTCATCGGCTCTCTATATCCAGTCCCTGAAGATGGAAATTAATCAATTAATCATTTAATATGGGACGTGCTGAAATGGCTTTACTTGACGATTTTTCATTTGGGATATTTTGGGAATTGGAAGAAACAGAAAGTGAACAGAATTAAAATTTTTAACCTTTTCTTTTAATAATTTTAAGAAGTTGAGAATAATTGATATTCTCTTGAATTCTTTTTATCCTTCTACTGGTTTAAAGAGCACCAACTGAATTTACAAATTAGTAGAATATAGTCACTGAATTTGAAAAATATAATTCCCAAGTAAGCACATGCGGATAAAAATATAAAACTATAAATATCTCTAATCTAATGATAATTACAACTACATAAATTTCTTTCCAAAGTTTTGTTCACTAACATGTCATTTGACTATAGTTTGTTACAAAGCACTTCACTTGTCCCGTTTGGTAACAATTTTCTCAGGTGGAGACCCGTAAGTGAAAAACGTAACTTTTATGGGAAAATGTGAGCAGCACACGCTCGAAACGTGTTTAAGAAGTTTGAACGGCGCTTTTCACAGTTTTAATTAAGACGAATCCAGTTTGCTTGAACGTGCCAGAGTCTCTTCGACATCGTTACGTATGACTTCATCAGCTCGGGTCCGCGCTTTGCCATAAAACTACTTTAAACTTTGGATACTGCCACGGCCAAGGGCTCGCGATTGGATAGTTTACGAGGCAGTTTTCCCAGCGAATCGGATTAAGAAATTAATATCGTAAAACATGCAGCCGAGACTCCGCAGGAAATTAGATTTTGTTTATTAAAAGAATTTTCGTATTCACGGCTTCGAGAACCGGGGCTCCCTTGGAAAAAATAAAACGTAATCGATCGAGTTTCTCGTCGGTTTATTCGAAATCTATTATTTTAAAAAAGTAGAATTTTTAGGAAGTGGGGATAGTTCTGGGCTAGATATTTAGGACATATATCGAGTCAGGACTGTATATGTGTATTCTTGTAGGTTAAAGAATTTAATGTAGGTTAAAATGAAAGGAAAATTGATTTCACCGACCGAGCAAAATTTTTTATGACAAAGATAAAATAGAAATATCATTGATGCGTTAATGTTTCATCGGAGTGTTCCGTTTTATCAGAGGTATAAATAAAAATGGAGGCGTAAAGCTGTTTTTCGTTGCGTCCTGAAACAGCCTGTAGGTCGCAAGGTCAGAGGGTTTCGTCTTTTCTCTCTTTGCCGAAAATCTCTCGTCATGAAAACACTTTAGTAGTTCCCCGGAGGGTCACCAAGCTCGTCTCCACCCACCCACACACACGCATACACGCGCGCGCGCACACCCCATAGCGATCGTTTACATCGTCGGCCATTTTCACCATAAAGTGTTGCGCCACTGTAACGCGGCGTTGTTATTAACCGGGCGGCAAAGGAGCCGGGATAAATCTTGATAACGCGGCCCCGGGATCCGTCGCAATTCTTTTCGAGAATATTGTCGCTCTGATTCATGGTTGACGCGAGGTCCTACGGGCGGGGGCCAACTTCCATTTCAAAGTTCTTGCGCGACGCGCCGCAGGAACGCCGCTCTTCCGCTTCAAACTTGTCTTCTTTAGTCAACTTTCCCGGTTGCGGTGGAAGTTTGCGAGATTTCTTTGCTGCCGCGATAAATTCCGGCTACAATTTCATTTATAAGAAACCCGGCCAATTTTATAAACTCCGGCCGCGTTTACCGCGAAGGGGATGGGAATTTTACAAAATTTTTGCTGTAATACCAAAGTGTTTAACCCTTTGCACTCGAAGCTATTTCAACTCCAAAACGAAACATTTCTTCCGACCTAGAATGTTGCCCTTCTAAATATTTTTTTTTTCATGTTATACATACGGAAATGGTGTAACTTACTCGTACAGTACCTAAATGTTTAGTAATTTGTTAAATACAAATAAATTTAATAATTTAAAAAATATTTTGAATGATACAGCAATTTTTAGTGGTGCCTTACAGTCACCATTCGAGTGCTAAGGGTTAATTCCGACAGAAAACCAACGCAATTCTTCAATGTACGATACGGTGTACAACAAAACAGCGTTTCACCAAACAATTTCTTCATCTCCCCAGTGACCTTGAACATCGTCCTGTACATCCGTCGAAGCAGTTATTCCTCGACTAAAATCAATTTTCCAACGACTCCCCAAAGGTCTGTTGCCTAGTGGCCATCGAACCGACGACGCCAACGAAATGATTTCCAGCTGGAGGCTCGTTGCTCGCATCCAAAACCATTATGTCCGCGAATTAGACTTTCTGGAAGGCCGCTGTCGGAAGCAAGACAACTGTTGCTCCCGGGGTCTGACGATGTTGCCTCTCGAAAAGCGAGTGTCCAAGTAAATATCAGTCGAAGAGAAGAGGAGTCTCCTCGAGTTCTCCGACGATCTTCTTCGTCTCCCGTTTGCCTAATATCCCGGAGTATCGAACAATAACATGCCGGGATGCTCGATGGGAGCCGGCGTCTGGTTCTCCGTCGAAGGTAACCCGTCCGCGATGGTGGTGTTCAGTCGAATTTCAATTACCGCTGCCTTATTCAATCGTCGGATCTAGCGGGTCGTCCGGCTGGCTGACAGCTTGGATGCAACGCGTCGAATTATCTCGTTCCAGCACGTAGCTTGAGAGACAGAGAGACAAACAGAGACAGAGAGGGGGGGAGAGAGAGAGAGAGAGAGAGAGAGAAAGGAGAGCCCGGGTGGTGGGCGCATGTCTCGACGCGAACCAATTACGATGTATTCAACTGTGCAAGGGCTAAAATTCCGGCCGAGTGGTTCTTGAACCTCATCCGCAGATGCGGATAATCGTGTAATCCTGCGCGAACGTGCACGAGTGGCTGCCACGACCTCTCCGATCCTCGGGACCAGCCACCTAAACGTCTACGACGGATCCCGCGGACCATGGCTTGTCAAGGACACAGTTGCGTGGGAGAGGATCCACCGTGTATGACAATGCGAGCGTATGCGAGCCGAGCCGAGCCGAGCTGAGCCGAGCCGGCTAGGCTCCGAGAACACGGAGAGGCGAACAGGATCATCCTGATTCCTGCGAATACGGATCGCGAGAGTTTCATTTATTCTCCGGCAATGCTTTGTTTCGGAAGGGTTCTTTGTTTCTTGTTCTCTCCCTTCGCCCCGAGGCGAGGGAAGGATCGCTTTTGTACGAGGATTCTTAAATTGTTAAGTCTGATTAGCGGGGACCGGGAGTCCCTGGGTTTGTCGAGTTTGTTTCGGAAATGATGTTCGTGGCTTTTCGCGTTTCATGCTGGAAAGTAAACCATGATTGCGACAGGTATTACAGTGAGTAACGAAAGTATTCGAACGCCCTTTAAATCAGTATAACTTTTTTTTTAAGTGAATCAAACGACCTGACTTTTTTGAGGAGTTAGAAGAATTGGTTTTCCAAATGATGTGTTAAAAAGATTTTGAAAAAATTACAATTGGTAAGAATTACATGAGAAAATAAAAATGGCACTTTTCACAACTTTTTTATTTGAGCCTGTAATGAAAATTTAAAATATGCGTTTTGTAGATCTCTGTTAGTTATACACGTACAGAAAATTTCATCGAAATCGGCTGACGCAGATAAAAATGGCACGTATCAAAATATGTTAGAATCTGAGGATTTTAAGCAGAAACTGGCCAAAAGTCGTGAAAATCTACGCTTTTCACCACTTTTAACTAGTTGTAGCTCGTGTGTATATTAATCGATTTCAACGAAATTTTCAGTATGTATATAACTAACATATATCTACAAAACGCATATTTTAAATTTTCACTACAGGTTCAAATAAAAAAGTTGTGAAAAGTGCCATTTTTATTTTCTCATGTAATTCTTACCAATTGTAATTTTTTCAAAATCTTTTTTACACATCATTTGGAAAACCAATTCTTATAACTCCTCAAAAAAGTCAGGTCGTTTGATTCACTTTAACAAAAAAAGTTATACTGATTTAAAGGGCGTTCGAATACTTTCGTTACTCACTGTATATGCAAAGTTGAGCTCCGCTAGCTGCAACCCAGCGTACACTAATATCTGAGGCAGAGGAGGCCTTGCACGATCACGTGCCTCATTTTTGTTTTATTAATCAATAGAAATCTGTAAAAAAATCGTAGATTAAGTTGCGAACAGTCTCTTTGAAGGAGAAGATCCGATCTTCGAATCTGTAATAGATAAGCTCAGAAAAAATTTTTTTATCAATTTTATAAATTTTTAAAAATTTTCCTCCGTTTCTCGGTATCCTCGCTTTTCACTCGTTGTAGTATCCTAGGAGAAATGAACAGTACGAAGGTAGAGGCACTTCTCGTGCTTTTTTTTTTATGAGATTGTTCAAATATTGACAACTTCGCGATAATCGGAAATCCAGCGTTAAACGGTTCTTTTCCCTGCAGAGTACACCGGCAATTAACGCCAGCGAGCGTATAAAATTTCTCACCCGGCTAATTACGTATCGATCTAGCTCCCATCTGGATAATCTTTTCCCGTGTATCCCCGCGACTTCTGGCATCGCTGTCAGCCTATCTGTCAGCCGCCAGGCTCCCCGACATGCCGGAACGTATGTAAATCACGGAAATGCGCGCGGCACACGGCGCTCCCCGCGATCGAGCTCCGTGTATTACCAGCTCTTCTCTAAGTAGATTTTCGGCTGAGAGTGTCGGGCTCAGGTGCAGCTATCGATTTCCGGGAGAGAGAGAGAGCGAGAGAGAGTGTGTGTGTGTGTGTGTGAGAGAGAGAGAGAGAGAGAGAGACTCCTGACGCATCGCGACGTTGACGATCTGTAAATTTCTGTATCGCCGCCCGCCGATCGCAATTTTCCCCCGGGTTGATCAGTTTTTAACGCGCGCAATCTGCTCAAGGCGCTTTCCTCGTGATTGACGGCCGTGGAAAAACGATAGCGGAAACTCCATTCCTTCCAGGGAGCAATACGCACCGGCGCCTGCGAGAAAATTATCTTGATTTTTCCATTCCCTTCTTTTTTCCCCGAAAAACTTCTCCTTCCAAATAGAGTCGCTTGAATCGCAATACCTTCGAGAGCCTGTTCTAGTCAGGAGTTACCGGCTCCTTTTACTAGAGTGTATGGGAGAACGTTTTTTTTTTTGAAAGTATAACAGTATTTGGTAATTCTTTAGTTCCTGAATTTTGAATCTGAATACTTTGGTTTGGTTTAGTTTATTTCAAACCACAAAATTTGTGAAGATAATTGTTCACATCTCAACCTACAGTCTGTTTAAATTTTATTATAGATATTGTACAGTACAGTATAGTATAGTATAATAATTAGACAGCGGATCTTTATGCATTTATGGCTTCTGGAAATGTTCAAAAAATGCTATAATATCAAATTCGAGAGAATTTAACACGATTTTTATTTGCTTTGGATCTACAAAGGCTGTCCCCATTAAAAATAGGATTTTATTTCGTTCCACTTTCTTAAAATGTTTCTATAAAAATTGGAAATTGCATAAACATCCGATGTCTAATAATAATAGTACAGTATAGTATAGCATAATAGTACAGTACAGTATAAAAAGTGCGCCATAGAATTTTAACCCGAAATTCGAAGCAGTGGAACAATATCCGAAAGTACAATAAATATCTATTTACCAATACCGCGGCAATAAAAGTTAAATCCATCAACGGTCCCAACGATGTCCGCTCTGAAAGTCCGTTTAAGAGTTAATCGCATTTCTAATAATAATCGAAGAGTACGTCGCGGATCCTAATTACCAGTCAGACAATCGTTGACGAGGGTGGGAGTGGGGGGGGGGGGCGTAAAAAGGATGAACAAGGAGGTTTAATTCGCCGATTCTTCGGCCGAAATTTCCACCGTTAACTGGGAAGCAAAATTGCCCGAGAACAATAAATTACCGTCGGCAATAGAAAGTCGAGTGTTAATTAAACACAGTCTGGTACCTAATTTGAACCAGCAGAGCGGGGTCGTCGTCGAACGTTGAATTGTTTGAAATTTCATTCGCGGGCTGGAATTTTTGCCAATTAACCGGGGGCCAGCTCTCGCAATTAAATAGAGAATATTTTCCGAAGCTGCCATTATTATTCATTATTACGTTCGGCATCCGGCGGCGGCCAACGGAATTTCGCAAGGGGGTTGTGGAGGGAGGGGGTTGGCTCCTAACGTGGCCGCGGAGCGCGTTTCGCCGTGGAAACGCCATAAGCCAGATTTGAATGGCGACCCATCGTAAACGTTAATTTGATACTGAGCCACGGTTTAGCCCTATCAGTAGCGAACAGACGACAATAACGTTGCTTTGTAATGTTTCCCCATTGTATATCGGGACATCCCGAGAGGAAGATGCCGCGCGGCGAGAGCACGGAGACCCGAAATCCATTTCGGCCGGCAACGAGTCTCCAAAGAATCTCGTTTACGATTGTTTCGGCTTTAATCGGCCTGCTCTCTCGTTCGTCGGCTCGTCCATTAACTCTATCCGCGAACTATGAACCGCTCCCACGATTCGAATATTTTCGACCGATTCTGGTCGAAACGGAAAACCAATCGGTGACTACGGATTAATCGCGCGATCGATTTTTACTTTTTTCCTCACCAGGATTTTTATACGTTTCTACAATTTCCCGCGGCGGCGATTAAAACCCACATAATTTTTTTTTTTTTTTTTTTTATTGAAGCTCTTCAGACCCTTAAATGAGTCCATTTCGCTTTACAATGTGGTATTACAATGTTACAAGGTGTAATTATGATTTAAATAGATAGTTTACAGTCTTTGAAATACAAATGAATATAACCCACATAATTTACTTTATCTATTACATATTTTTTTTTATATATACTTCACTCCCATAATCACCGTCACAAGTTCTAATTTCTTTTGCTACAGCTTTTCTCGTTGCTGGTTTTAATTATTAGTAGTTATTGATTACCAAGGATCGTCTAACATGTAATCTATTTTTTAATGTGCAATTTTCTATTATACGAACTTTTACACAGACGTAATTACATAATCTACTAATTGAAATACAGTAAACATTTCGTTAGTAATTAACAAAGAAGTTTGCTAAACTATTGTTGATGCCTGTTGCAAACGAGTTTATTCTACAAGTTAAAAATAAAAATTTTCTACCTCGATTGCAGGAAATAAAATAATTTTGCACAATACTCGTCGCACACAACTGAGAGCTTGAACAATTAATCCCTTGCCTCGGAACACCGACTCAGACCACAGATAAAGATATCAAATTCCGCTTGAAATCGAAATGTTCGATAAACATGGTTCGCTTCCTCCGACAAAATTATTAAAAAATATAACTCTTACACTTCTGAAAAACCCGAAATTCGTTTCATCACTGCGCATCTCTCAGGCTCGGAAAAATTTGTCTTCACGCCCTCGAAGATCCAACAGCCCGGTTCCACCGCACCCCCGGATTACCGGTACCGGGCCGAAGCAATAATCCGGGGAAAGTGCCAGAAATCTCGGTCCAAACGATCGGGCCTTGGACAAGAAGCTGTGCCAGATCGAAAAATCGTCGTCAACCGGTCGCTGGTTCCCAATATCGGTCGGCCCATGATTCATCGGCGAATCGCTCGAATTCGAGCTCTCTTGGGTGTTTGTGTACACGACGGGACAGTTCGAGGAAATCGGCTTGTGTAACGCTGTCGCGAGGCGAGCAACGCGATAGCATGATCGTTCGCCGGAGTCGAGATAAATCGAGACGCTTACGAGGAAGCCCGATAAGCCCTCCTTGCGGCTCTTGATACGTGACACAGTGTAGCGCGATTGATTTCTTTTTCTTTTTTTTTTTTCTTTTCTTTGCTTGTTCGAAGGCGTGCGCGGCCCGCGTAGGTGCACGAAAATGGATTTAATATTTCCATTCGCGGCGCGGATCGATATAAATGCAAATTAGGGCTCGCGGGGAAACGCGATTCTTCGCCGAGCGAAGAAGGCGAGAGGAGGACGAGTGGCAGAGGAAGAGGGGTGATGAGGGGAGATGAGGGGAGGGGAGGACGAGAAGGATGAGGACAAGGAAGAAACGTGGTCGACGAGCCGGGCCCGATTCCCAATCGGCTATGTTACGCAGACAACGGGATTATGATCGAGAATGGATTCGTCGCGACGACTGGATTAATGGATTTCGATGGGACGTGCACGAACGGATTTGCTCTTCTTAAGCGACTCGTGTCCAGCCTCTCTTCTTCTTCACAATGAACACTCCGCGGGATGCTTTAGCTACTTCGTGTCTTTCGAGAGATCCCGGAAATTTCGATTTTTGGCTCTTTGCGCGGTAGAAATTGATTACAGTGATTTCTCTGTATATGTCGCCAAGGCTTCGACGATAAACGTCCCCTACTTAACCCCACTACCGTGCGGTATACTCCGTGAGGGGCCCTGAAGCTCGAGTAGTATTTCCTGGACGATATAAGGCGCTGGCAAGCCCCGTATTGATGACATATATTGAGAATTCACTGTACTCGCTCTCAAAGCTGTTGCAACTCTTCGGGGACCACGATGGATTGTTGATTTGCATCTGTATTATTATTACAGAAGTAATAATAATTTTTCGACGAGTTAGACTTTTTAATATTTTTCCCAACTGTCCTCAAATTTTAGAAAGCGAAGACTAATGAATGAAATGTATTTAAGGTACAATATGGCACAAAGAAATCTCAGCTGGAAAGGAACAAACCCTAGTAGCACAAAATATTGTATACACATTCATATAATATTAAAAAGAGATTCAATCTTTTTTTAATATTCAAATATACATACAATATTTATTAAGAGCGCAGCGAGTGAACGAAGTGAACGAGCGAAGCTCTTCTTTACGCTACTCTTACATTTCGTGGAGATTCTTCTCCTCCTAAACCGCTCGACCGATTTCAATGAAATTTTGCACACATATGCATGTGTCCTCCGAGAAGGTTTTAAAAAAACAAAATCGAAAATCGGACAAGTCATTATGTAAATAAAGAAGAAAAACGATAAATAGAACATAAAATGTTAATGTTCTCTCTCTCTCGAACGAGGAGTCCCTTCTCGAAAGATTTTTCTACTTTTTGCCCGTCCGTTTACCTTTACCTTTATGTTCACCTTTTTTTTTCTCTACTCGCTTTATGACTCTGTCGATCATCAGTACCAGGTAACGGATTACTAGGGTTAGGGAATTTGACCTGGGACGATTATCGTCGCGTGACGCATTTCCGTCCCGTATTTCCGTTCCATATTTCGTTACATCTTTTCTCAAATCACCCCCATCTCTAAAACACTTTCGTGTTAAAAACTCATAAGACAATTTGGAAGTTCTTTCCGATTTTTCGCCTCAACATTGACGGTGAAAGCTTGAAGTTAGTATGCGTTTACTGATTGAGTGTTAGAACACCAATCGGATTTTTCATTGCGGAAGGCATATCACGCTGCGCTCTTAAGTCTACATAACCACCCGGGCAAGTACACCTAGTTTTATATTACGTAACAAATATTTCTTTTTAAATATTCAGGAAATATCTATGTCATGTTACGAGAAAAATATTTTTTCTCGTCGGATCCACAGCACACAATTATTCACTCACGAGAATAGGTCCGAATAATTGAACAACAATCACTAAACAACACACACAACACACTTAACGAAATCGTGACAGCAGACGAGAAGATCACGAATAAAACCACGAACAAAAAAATAATACTGCGATTTTAACCGCTTCGGACCCAAGGACGTTTGAAACGAAAACAAGGAATTCCGGGAAATAGGGTCGGCGCCCCGCCAGAATTTGTTTACCTTGGTTTTGTATCTAGTGTTTATAGACCCTCAGCGTCTAACCTGCCTAGGATAACCTGACCGTACCCCCTCCATGGAAGGGATCATTGTTAAAATCGCAGTATCATTTTGTTCGTGGTCGGAGTGACATCTTCTCGTTCGTTGTCACGATTTTATAAACTGTGTTGTGCGTGTGTGTCTTGTGTGTTGTTCGTGCGTGTGTGTCGTGTGTGTCTATTCCCCTGAGTCAATAATTGTGTGCTGTGGATCCGACGGAGGAAGAAGATTCAGAAGTAAGTACACTTTACGTTAGTATTTTATAATGTAGGATTAGTATTCGTATCTGGAACATTGGATACAAGG
The DNA here is from genome assembly GCA_913789895.3 of Seladonia tumulorum. Taxonomy (NCBI): domain Eukaryota; kingdom Metazoa; phylum Arthropoda; class Insecta; order Hymenoptera; family Halictidae; genus Seladonia; species Seladonia tumulorum. The sequence continues at coordinate 36,840,826 of OU565266.1, forward strand.
TTTTCTATCATATTTTGCAACATATATTAACGATCATTAATGATTTGGTATATAGTATAATTTAATGCGGTTCAAATAAGATACTACTTTAAATCGAATATTTTTATTTTGATAACCAGATAGATAAAATGAAATATTTTTATTTTGTATTTCAAATATTTCCTTACAATGAAAATAAGTTGAGCAAGTAGTTAATATTATACCCTAGTAGCACAAAAATATTGGATCTGAATATTGTATACATGTACAAGAAATGCGCAGAAAGTAATACATATTCATAATTTCTAATTTTTGTTATATTTTCTTAAATTTGAAAATTTTATTGAATGTTTTTTAAATATTGAATTTATATTTTTCAAATATTGAATTCACATTTTTTTAATATTTACTTTATATTTTTTAAATATCTAGTTTATATCCTCTGAATATTTAGCTTATATTTTAAAAAAATTCAATTTATATTTCTTGTACATGTATACAATATTCAGATCCAATATTTTTCTCATATGAAAAAATGTGGCTTAAGAAATATTTTTCCAATATTTGAAAAAAATATCTATCTAATATTTTTGTGCTACTAGGGAAATGTGTTCTAAAAGTTCAAGCTTTCAGATGAGTTTGTTTGGTACTGCACTATTGTTTTTCAACGAAATTGTCACAGTTCAAATATGAAAATTTCTCGTGAATCGGAAATTTAATTTTCAAGTATTATCTGGATCCACCGTGCGCTCGCTGATAAAATAACGTTAAAAACTAGATTTAAACAAAATACACTCTGTGTTTCCCCGGAATCTGTCGCCGTGCACGGTCAAATCAAATCGGACGCGGCATTTCAATTTCGCTATAGTCGTCGAAAAACTCAGGAGCCGAAAAGTTAGCATCGCCGGCACGTACCTCCGCGTGCAAAAGTTATTGCGTCGCGGTAATTAAATCGCGAGGGAGAGAGAGAGAGAGAGAGAGAGGGAGAGAGAGAGAGAGAGAGGGGAGTCGGCGCGTTCGCGAAACGTCGAATTAAATTAATCATGTCGATATGCCGCGGCCTTCGTCCTTCGATAAATTCGCCGGCGCTCCGGCAATCGAATTAATCCCGTCGCGTGCAGACTTCGATGAAACGCGGGCTGGAGATTGCGCCCGACCGGGTTTTCTCTCTTTCTCTTTCCACCTTGCGCCGCGTTATTTGTTGCTATTCATTACCATGCGCCCGGTATTATTATTCGGGTATCAACATGTTCCGTGCCGTTTGAAATTCCCCTCTGCCCCGATAGCAATTTCGAAACCGATCGCGGACCTGTCTCCCGTACTCTTTGAACACGGAAACGAGCCATTCTTCTCTGTTTCTACTTCCCATTGTCTGTTGCACACGGTAGAAAATCCTATCATTTAAGCTTTTTTATTGCCACTATTTGCTGGCACTGTTTCTCTTAAAACCGATCGCGATTGTGGCGTCGAAGAGGAATACGTGCATTGTGTTTGTTTAAATCGAGGTATTGATATTTAGATGGCGTAACTATTTCTTTAAAACCAAACAACATCTTTCACAGATATTTTTTTTTAACTATATTACTGTGAGATTTTAAAGATTTATTATTTTATATTTAGTGTACAAGCTCAGATAAAATAATATTTTTATTTTTGTATTTTGCAAAGAGTTATTATGATTCAATATTGACCACAAAATTTTTAAATGCCTGTAAAAGAACTCGAATTTGTTTAATCGATCATCTAATCGCAATGTAAGTAGGTGACAATATTGTATGAATTTTTGTACGAATGTATATACTTGCGCGAGATCGTTTCATTTCCGGTATCTTGAACATGCATCCTCTTTAAATTTGCGCAAACTATACAGACATCTTCAGCACTCGTCTATAAAGATGGCGGAATGAACGCCGGTCGAAAGCTATGTTTTCACGGGCCAGCCATTAGCGAGCGCAACTATTTAGCTTCAAAAGGTATCTTACAGCTTCGCCAAGCGTCCCATTCGCTTGATCTGGCTCGCTGCCACATTTTCTTTTCCGCAAATTAAAAATTAAGACAAATGAAGGGTGCCCGTCCAACATAATTTTAGCCATTCAAACGGCATTCACCGTCCAGGCTTTCTAATATCAAAAATTCCCAAAAAGTTTCCAATTTCAAACGATGACGGGTCTGTGGAAAATAATAATCAAAGAATAAGTAAAGACGTAGCAAATTCTCTGATTTCCTATTCCACATTAAACATATTACATATGCCACGTTTTAAATATTCTACATTCCACATTTCATATACTCTACATTGCACATATTTTATATTCCACATTCCTTATACTATACATATATTCCATATTCCGCATTCCACATTCCATGGTTTTTATATACTCTAGTTTGCACATTCCATAAATCCTATACATTCCGCATTCCACATTCCATGGATTTTATATATTCTATATTCCACATTCCTTATATTTTACATAGATTCTATGTTGCATATTCCATAGATCCTATACATTCCGTATTCCACATTCCACATTCCAAGGATTTTTTATATTCTATATTCAACGCGTGTAAAAGCCGTTAATAATCGATTTCTCAGCGAGTCCATCGGCATGATAAATGCAGGAAGATCAGCAATTCGTTTACGACTTGGCTTAAAAGATTCGGAGACCGTGTCGGGGCCGTAAAGTCGTACTTTCACCGTGAATGCAACGCGAAGGAAATTCCGGGATGCGTAGGGCTTAGTTGTTACAGGCGAGCTACTCCCTTTATCCAGACAGGACACTATATCGTGTATCTTATTCCTGCTCATCCGGCGGCGCTCCCCGCGGAGTTGCATCGACGTTTCCTCGTGCCGTTTTCTTCGTTTTCGTCCTTCGTCCATCGTCCTTGCTCCTCGTCGACCGCACGCTGCTTCGTGACACCTAATTTTCGCTTGTATTCCGACGCCGTGCTACGAAAATATCTTTCTCGTGAAAGGGGTCCTAAGCGTGAGATACGGGTGCGCAGACGATATTTTATTCCCGACCCGGGCCTTGGAACTTTTTCGGATTGGCTATTTTAATCGCGATGCATCTTTGGAAATTTCATTACGGGTAGGCAAACGGGCCCATGAATATTTTGCCGGGCTGGCTGTTCGATGAGTTATCGCTTCCTTGGCGTGCAGAGGCTAGAAAATTCGAAATGCTAACGAGGGTAATTAATTCTGTGCTCTCTGTGTGTTCTAAGTATTCCGTGTATTCCGTGTTCAGGATATTCTATGTTCCCTGTATTTCAAGTATTCTACACTTTTCCATCGTATTCCTAACATTTTGTATTCTAGGTTTTATACACCTATTCTAAATTCCATACATTCTAGATTTTATATTCCATATATTCTACATTACATATTTTATACGTTATGTATATTCGAAACATTTCATCGGTTAACCAGTTGCTCAACTGCTTAAACGGCCATTTTGCTGCGCTACCTAAAGACCTTTATCGCCGCCACCCTAACTCCCTCCTCGTCCCTTGTTACTCCCCCGGCCACCCTCGGCCGGGACACCTCGATTTTTAGGGGCATCATTAGCAAACCAGCTTCGCAACACGTTCGCGCCGAATCGCGCCGGTTTTTGCGTGCGAACACGTGGGGCGCAGCGAGATGGAGAGTGAAAGGGAAAGAGAGAGAGAGAGAGATAGAGTGGGGGTGTGAGAGGGGCTTCATCGTGGAAATGAATGAGCGTATAAATCAGCGTTAACGATCGTTCAGCAAACAACTCGGGAGGCCGGCCCTGGTCCCCAAATTAAATAAGTCCACACCGATCACTATCGTCGGTTCGGGTGGCGAGCATAGGTAGTCGGAGACGAGCCCAAGCATCGATCTACGACGGAATGCATTATTCTTAGGTCCTCGCGTTCCTTGCCGGACCGACTCGTCCCGCGCTGCTTTGCATATAACAGCAATAAAGTCGAGATTTATGCATTTGATACAATAACCGGCGAGATCCCGATCGGGCCGGGCCGGGTCGGGCCGGGACAGCAACAGCTGCCTCTTTTCTCCGCGCTTCGGTTCTCTTCTTTCTGTGTGTCACGTGTGTTCCTCGGGAAACGATTTGCAAGAGCGGTTGCTATGATTAGACGACGACGACGACGATGAAGACGGCCATGTTGCCGAGGGTTCCGAGGGTTCGGGATTTATTTCGGAAGTGCAGAAGATTCCTGGAAAGCTTTTCCCCGGGAGAGGAGACTGTTTTTGGGAGCTAAGTTGCGAATTGATGGACCGTGTCGATCAGGATCTAGATCGATATGGTCCGTTTGACCCCTCGCACTACTATCTATCTTGTGATTGCAGGGATTAGAACTGCTTTGGTGTTTATAGTTTCTTGGAAGGAGGATGTGTACCCTAGTAGCACAAAAATATTAGATAGACATTTTTTTCAAATATTGGAAAAATATTTTTTAAGCCACATTTTTTCATATGAGAAAAATATTGGATCTAAATATTGTATACATGTACAAGAAATATAAATTGAATGTTTAAAAAATATAAACTAAATATTCAGAGGATATAAACTAGATATTTAAAAAATATAAAGTAAATATTTAAAAAAGATTCCATAAAATTTTCAAATTTAAGAAAATATTATAACAAAAATTAGAAACTATGAATATGTATTACTTTCTGCGCACTGTTTGTTGAGGGAATATTTTCTGTATTGCTGTATTTGGAAAAAATATTCTATTTCTAATATTAAATAAAGATTTGTTTTATAATGAGAAAAAAATATTGTTTTCATGATATTGAATAAATATTATTTGTATATTAGGAAAAAATATTCTACTTCTAATATGAAATAAAGATTCATTTAATATTTAGAAAAAAATATTTTTCTCGTAACATGAAATAGATATTTCCTGAATATTTAAAAAGAAATATTTGTAACTTAATATAAAATAAATATTCTATGTATATTTGAATATTAAAAAAGGATTGTATCTCTTTTTAATATTATATGAATGTGTATACAATATTTTGTGCTACTAGGGTATATTTATCTTTTATGGAAGAAATGTGCAGTTGTAATTTGATACCTATTAACCAGTTAATCGCGTTTGACGTGTATACACGTCGGACCAAATCTCTATTGCGGAGCGGTTAACGTTAATGAATTGTTAATTTCTTACCGAATAAAAATGTAATTCTTTCTCGTTTTGCTTTGCTTTTTTCGTAAAATTTATAACAGCGGCATTTGGCCTGCGTTCGACGTGTATATTCGTCGTTGCTTGATTTTAATTCCATGAGGAATTTTTCAAATTAAACTCCGCAGTGAACTGGTTACAAAAGAACAAAAATTCCTAAGAAGCTCCTGTTTCTTGCAACGTGTGCAATTTTTATTGTGCATAATAGTCCGAAGTCTACTCGATATTAGAAATCGCTTAATTTTTAAGGAATAATTTGTACTCGAACTTTTCTGATTAATGGATTGTTTGTATTAGCGAATGGTTTCTCGAAGAGAGCAAGAGAAGGTTCTCAGTGGGTTGAATTAGGTTATCTTTATGGGATTCAGCGAACCATTTCTCAGTCAAATAATTGAATTAAGAATCCCCGGCATCTATCATGCAAATAACCCAACCGCAGTGGCCCGCGCATTCTCTCCATTAAGATTGTCACGACTCGTTATCGGCGCCACGAGGCCAATACCGTCGGGGACGTAATAAAGCATTCCGTTTGAATTTCCTCGATCATGCAGATTTTCGAACAGTATAATAGCTTTATTGTCCGAGAAGGGATTAACTCGGCATTCATTGATTTCGTAACATTTATTTCCAATTATTCGGGTTTTAATATTTTTAATTCTCTATTACCGAGATTGTAACGATGCATCCGTGAATTGTTCAACACATTTATTTCTCAAAATAATTATATAATGAGGAACCGAATGAAATTATGCAAAAAGACTGCATATCTTCGTATAATCTTTTGTAAAGAATATTTAGCACTGCTGCTTACGACTTTTATCCACAATTTTTTTGAACAATCTTTTTCAACAGTTTTTTGGCTCGCGCTCGTACAAGAAAGGAACTGAATAAAATTATGTACAAAGATAGTATATCTTCCATGGCAATAATCTTTATAAACAATGTTCAGCACTGCTGCTTAAAACACCTACCCACAATTAAAAAAAAAAATCTTTCAGTTTTTTTGGTTCACGCTTGTACAAGAGTCTCCTGTATTTTTAAATGTTCGTCTCGAGTTCCGTTTCGATAAATTTTTTACAAACCTCCGGACCGTCCGATCGGACTATGAAAGTTTTTTTCTTTTTTCTCTTTTTTTTTTTCATTGTCCTATCTATCGATGATCGATGGATTCGTGCGGGCTCGAGCGTGGAACGAGGATCGTTGGTAAAGGATGTTTCTCCGTCGGTCCAGCACTTTTCAGAAGTGACAGGATTGACAGAACACTCGAACGGGGATCGTGCGCGGCCCGTGTCCATTAACGACGAAAGAATTCCCATTTCCGGAGTAGTTTTAAGCGGTTCGCGGCATTCTTTTAGCGGCGGCCTCCGGCGAACAAAATTAGACACGGGGAAGGAACGTCTCTGCGCTCGCGCGGCATTTACGTCTCGTCGGACACGCGTTAAGCACACACGTTTGTTAGCCCATTTGCGTTCACGCGAGTCCATTACGTTGGGGTCGACTCAATCAATGCTAATTTATTACAAATTACAATAACCCTGCATTCCAATTAACGCTAGGACCACTGAACGCTACTGATTTTACACTGATCGCTTTATATATGTCCGAAATGCTTCGCCGACAAAAGTCCCAGAACTATCCCCACTACTCTGGAGCTTCGCTGTCCTTTTCTACGTTCGGCGTAGATCAAAGAACAGCATCTCGTGGCCGATATATGTCCTTGACTGGACCCGTGTTTTGGACATATATCGACTAAAATATATATGAGCCGTTTATTTTGAAAGTGGCCTAAGTCCATTTATCTTAAAATCGAGATATTTAAGGGTTTGCGTTTCAATGAATTTAAAAATATACGTATAGGACGTTTTAATGAGTCGCACTGCTTAAGTGTATCTAAGGGTGTTAAATTTATAGTTCCTATTAAAATAGTGGCAATATATTATTAAGTGAATAATATGCGTTTTCTTATCAAGAATGGAGTTAGGCCACTTTCAAAATTAACAACCAGATTCATTGTAAAATTTGAAGGTGCCCAAGTCCATTCAACATAATTTAAGATGCTTCAAATTGAAAAAAAACAATACTGAATTTATTTTATATATCCTTAAAACACTTCAGGAACATAATTTATGCGATTCAATTAACTACATAACGTGCAAAATTACAAACATAAATTTATTACAAAACAATTTACTACTCACCTACATTTTGTGCGTGTAAAAGGGATTTGAAGTACAATATCTTTTTCCTGAATTCCGTTTAATCTTTCGCACTTTTTGGATGTGTGATTCATCAATTTTTTCTCTATTGTCATTCATATCTTCATCCTCTGAAGATGAATATTGTTCTATAATTCGGTTTCTTTTTCGATTTTTTTTTAAATCATTACTTACTATTTCTTCTTCACTATCTGAACTAAATAATAGTCTTGTTCTGTTCTTCCCCATGGGTGAAATAATTTCTAAAATTTAATATTAAATTTTAAGTTTTATATTAATTAAACGTACTGGTTATTCAACTAACGCAATTGTCCAAAAACTGAGGTTAAATTGTAAATATTAATTAATTAAAATTACCCTCATCACTACTTTCCGACATTATCAATAGTAAATATATTATCTTGATTATTTAAGTATAAATGGAGTTAGGCCACTTTCAAACTACACGGTTCGATTATTAAACTAACTCTGAAAACTTATGTGTCAAGAATTATCGTATTTGCTCGGATTACAAGCAACCTGAAATGCTTTACTGATAAATAACATAAAGTTGTACACGTAACCATGATAACCGGAAAAAACTGAAAAAACGGAGTTAGGCCACTTTCAAAATAAACGGCTCATATATTGCTTTATTACAGGAACAAGATTAAACTCATTCAAGTCTCCTAAAATTTATATTAATATAGATAATGTGCCAGTAAGTGACCAGTTGAGCTCCTGCTATGATTATTTATAATTTTTTAATTGTAATTAAATAAATAACGATTAGATTTGCTTTGCAATGTCTTTTTCTCGTGTACAGTGAGAGTGAAAAGTGAGTACACATTGAGTTTGTTAGAAATGTTAGATCAGGATCAGTTTACTAAGTAAAGAATTCTGTTCTCATTGATTTAACTCGGAATTCTGAAAATAGTACAGGTCACGGTCTTTTTTTTTCATCTGTGCCTATGCATGTAAAATATGCGTTAATCGTTTCGCACGGGTTCGAAAGCGGAATCGCTCGGCTCCGGGCAGATCGAACAGGAAACGTAACGACCGGGGCTGTCGAAACGTTCTTCGCGGGGCGAGAAAATATTATGATTGCGGCGCGGAAAGCGGATTTCCGGGTTGGAACGGTCCTCGGGAAATCGCGGAATGCTAACGACCGACCTCGCCGATTAACTTTTCGGATAACACGGCGTTCCGATCCGGAGAGCTTCGGGATTCGACGGGGAACGGTTCGGCACACTTCGGAAACTTCGGCACGAAACTTTTTATTTTCCGCGAGCCGCCGCGCCGTGCCCGCGATCCGCTTACTTTCCACTCCGGGCTTCCCCCCCTTCCCCTCCCCTCCCCTCGATCCCCTAGCCTATCGGGCGTCGCGCGATATCGCAGGAAATTTAAAACTGAGTGCCAAGAGTCCGCGATAAAAGTCGAAAGCTCGGCGAGGTGTCTCGCGATCGAATTGCAACGCGTTCCGTTTCCCTCGGCGCTTCGGGAAATTGCGTTCGCCTCGGAAGCCCTTTGGCACGTGTGTGCACCGTACGTACAGCGACAATTGATTTCTCTTAGGGTCGCGAAACGTCAGGCGAAATGAAATGCCGAATATCGAATGCCGTGGAGCTGAAATTAAGTACCGTCTGAAACGGAATTATTGCCTGTCCGCGATATCGCGCCAGCTTTGCTGCGAACTCCTCGCACCGAGAGTCGAATCTAATTAACCTGCGAATAGAAATTGCTGGGAAATTGATATCTCCTCCATACATGTCTCAAATATCTAGCCGATAAACGTCCCGAAACTATTCCCACTTCGGCAGTGTATATCCCGATGTTTACACTCCTCTTCGTCCGAGGTTACTCGATACTTGTCCCTGGGCAGACCCTTGTTTTGGACATAAATCGAGTAGACACTGTATTCACCGCACAAGTTCCTATTTTGTTTCTACAATGTATTTCTATGGAGTTCTATATTTACTATAGACTGATATCTAACATAGATTAATATAGACAATTTATATCTAGATCTTATTTTTATTTCTAATCTATAATATTTTTTATGCATTTATGAATATCAGTTGTTAATTTCCTCGTCCTTTTGGAGAACAGTTTGGCTAATTTCAGCAGATTTCGGAATATTTTATGCATAGTTCAACTGTACCCGGAACAACATTGAATCGCAAATTTCATGCATTCGCGACAAAAAAGATTGCGCTAAAAGTCAGACTGGAATTTCACACGTCAAAGGTTCAATTTTTGAATATAAAATATCAAATTATGAAGCTCGGCACGCGGGGGACAATTTTTTCTTTGACACCGGATTACCGTGACCGGTTTACCAGACAATTATTCATAAAGATTGTCGGGTTTCACAATTACACCACGTAATTGCGAGGCTGGGACATGATAAAAAAAGTCCGAAATAAAAAGTATCTGCCTCTCTCTCTGTTGTTGTTCCCGCGAGGTTTCGCTCGGGTATCGCTGATATCGCGGCAATGTAAATTCTGATTATCGGAAGTTGAACAAATTGATGAAGTGGTTTTCACGGTCCAGCGGACCGAGGAGTGCTACTCGTCTGTTCAGAGTTTTCAGGCTTGCGTCGAGGCCGCTGTATCTCGTTTCGCATCCCGAACGAAATTCGCAAATATTTGCGCGACAAAGAATATTTGCAAAAATGCTGAATTCCGGCCGAACCGGTTGCAAAAACCGTGCCGGTACTCGCCGCTCATAACAGGATATTGGACGACGTTTCATTGCAAATGAAACATTTGTACAAATCGAGTTCCCCGGTCGGAGTCAATTTAAAAAATTTCGATATTTGCCTGGCCCCGGATGGTGTCCGTTTAATAATACAGCCGACCCCCTCTGATTTACTTTTAGCGAGATCTCGGTGCAGGTCAGTTTTAATTTAAAACATATACTTGCTGAATTCGAGGGCTACGCAACTATTTGTTCACGTTCGTAAATTACAATCCGACAGCAACAAGTGCAAGATAAATCGTTTCTGTAAAAGTTTGTATTTTCAATTGAATTATATATAATTATTCCAATATCGAAGAAAAATTAAATATAATTTCAGAAAAATTTCCTCGGTTCACCAAGAAAGATTACTTCTTTCTATTAATTTATTCAGCTTCAACCTCACAGATAAATGATTTAAAACTTTTATCTCGATTTAATTTTTAATTTTGTAAACGAATAAAATTCTCACTTCGCTGAAAATCATTTCCCAACAACTAATTTAATTCGACAAACGCTTTGTGCCATTTGATTCTTGAGAACGTAACAGGATAAATTGTTTGAAGTAGTAAAACTGTTCAGACGCGGTCCAAAGCGGCGCTAACGGGAAAGAATTTTCATTTAAGGGAAACAGGGTATGACACCCCGAGGAAGCGAGTGCTAACAGTATTGTTCTCGTCGGTTCGAGTTGAACGACGTGCAAGTAAGAAGATTCTTGTTTCAACTTTTATATTAGACGGGGAAACGCGTTTCGTCAGGCGGCATACGAGTGACCATCCTGGAGATATTACGTCCGCGAGCCGGGAAATTACGCGAGAACGTAATAAAGCCTCGTCTTTCGGCTAAAATTCTCCGTCGGGGGAGGGAGGAGCACGGCGTTCGAGCGAAAGAGTAATGAAACTGCTGCAAGTGTAATATGAAATAACGAGAAAACAACGGGGGCGGCCGGATTCTTGGGAGGTTCCGCAGGCTCGAGGAACGCGCGGAGTGTTTGAAATTTGTTTAGCGAGAAACTTGCAGCCGCTTCTCCATCTGCCTTTTTTATTAGAGCCAGAAAGGCCTGGCCTCCGAGGAATATTTTATCGGGGCTGAAACTTCCAGCGAGATGTTCCGAAATTTTTCTTTTCGCTCGCTCGGCGATGATGCGCATTTTCTATTTCGCCAGTTGATCGATTTTTCCACGTTTTCTGTTCTATTCGAATTGACTGGAAAAACCACACAATTATATCCTACGTTTCTATTTTAGTCTATGGAGTACAGTGCAATTGAATTTTCAGTGAAAATCCAAATAAACTCTTGATAAGGGATGAGACACATTTTCTATTTCGGCGAGTTGATCAATCTTTCTATTATTCAGATTGATGGAAAAACCTACACATTTATATTCCCCATTTCTATTTTCGTTTATGGAGTACAGTGCAATTGAATTTTCAGTGAAAATCCAAATAAACTCTTGATAAGGGATGAGACACATTTTCTATTTTGGCGAGTTGATCAATCTTTCTATTATTCAGATTTTTTTTTTATTTAATGCAATTAGAATCTCAAAGTAGAGATTATTTTGCCATACATTATTTTTCTATACATTATACATTATTATAAACTGTACAATTTTCTCAGATATTTAACTCACAGGCATTCAGAAACGAGTAGGTTATTTTACATATTTCAACCGTAGGTCTGGATAGGAGAACATTGCAATATTATTCAGATTGATGGAAAAACTTATTCATTTATATTCCCCATTTCTATTTTCGTTTATGGAGTACAGAGCAATTGAATTTTCAGTGATAATCTAAATAAAATTCCTCTTGATAAGGGATGATATACATTTTCTATTTTCAGGACTTGATCAATTCCTCCATTATTCAAATTGATGGAAAAACCTACACATTTATAACCTACATTTCTATTTCAGTTTATAGAATACAGAGCAATAAAATTTTTAGTGAAAATCCAATTAAAATACCTCTCGATAAGGGATGATATAAATTGTAATTTCATGTTAATTTTCTCTACTATTCTAATTGAAGAAAGCACCTGATTCTATAAATTTTCATTTGTGTATCACGTTATGGAATAAAGTGAAATACAATTTCTATTAAAGGTCCAAGAGTGACATATATTCTACACTGCACATTTTGTGTCAACATTGCGGAGTGCAGTAAAATGAAATTTCTATTTCAGTTCCAAGAGAAACGTCAAGATTTTATGCTCCACGTTTTCATTTTACCATATATATTACAGAAACCACGGTAAAATAAAATTTCTATTAAATTCCAAGAGAGACACCTATATCCTTTGCTTCACACTTTTAGTTAACGTTATGGGATACAGTAAAAGGAAATGTCTATTGAAATTTCAAGAGAAACCCCTAGATTCTCTGTAGTTGAAAATTTTATTTCGGTTCATGGACCACGGTAACATAAAGTTTCTTTTGAACTTCACTGTGAAAATCCCTTTCAATAAGAGATGCTATACATTTTGACTAGAAGATTCTATACTATACTTTTACTTCCTGAACTGCAATAAAGTAAAATTTCTATTGAAATTCTTTGAAAATCCCTTTCGATGAATGATATACTTCATCAAATTTTAAATCTTTTTAAAAACTCCAAAAACCTTATCTGTGACGAATTAAAAATTCTCAATAGTTTTCACGAACAAAAAAATGTTACCAGTCTTAATACTTACAATGTAAACAATTTTAACTCATTCCCCTTTAAAGAGACAATTAAATAAATAGAAAAAGGATTTTTGTTTATTTTGGACAACTAAAAACATTTTTCTTGGATCCATTAAAAATAATCAACAGCTTTTACGTTACCAGTACGTAAGATAAACGCATAAAATAACTACATACTGGATCCTGCAGGTATGCGAGTGAAGCATAATTGTCTGCTCAACTCCATAGATAATATTTCCACCGCAAAATTATCAGCAATTTACAGTTCAAAATTAATTGAATAAAAATATGTTGAATTTGCTTATCGAGCGCGAGAATCTACCGAATGCGACGACCATCATTTTTTTGTATTCGATCCGAGTATCGACTAACGACCATATTCCAGGTAACTATAGATATCCCCGTAAAATTCAGTTCCCGTGAATCTTTGGGCCCGAGAGAGATTCACTCTTGCAGCCATCAGGTAAATGGTTTACGAGGTGCGTAATTAAACCTGATCATCTTAACGGCCGTTGCGGCAGCAGATATCGGCCCAGTCTTCGGGACTATAAATACTTACGATAGCGTTTTAATTGGAATTCATGGGGTCGAGTTGCATACTATTCCCATCCGATAATCTTCGGGGCTGTTGCGTGATATCGGGCCACTGAGCAGTTAGGCCTGTTCGCGAACGAACGATAGACGTATCGGGCAGCCTGTTGCTCAATTACTGTAAATTTCGATCCGGCTATTAATTAAAGCTGCTGGAACCCGACTCGCTTTGTTCACTTGCTTCTTCTATTCTTCATGACGAACCAGTCGGTCTATTCAGCCTAAGCCCCTTAAAATAGTCGTTTCACGAAGCATCACGAAGCCTCCACCATTTGCAATTAACTCGGCTTTTAATTCTAGCCTTGCTCGACGAACTCGATTCGTTTACACCTATCCCCGTCGAGAAACAAAATGCACCTTAACTGGAATAATTAAAAGGGAATTTGTTCTACCCACTAGAGAAGTCTTAACTTCATAGTTGGAACTACAATAAACATGTTAATCTTCTTTATTAATGTTCCCAGTTTTCTCCGCTGGAACCACTCTTTGCCATTCGTGCCCTGCATTAATGAGGGGGAAAAATTTTGAATTTCAAATTATACCTTGCCAGTCATGGATAGAATTCCCACGTTTTCTCGTCCGGCAAAAATGTAAGATGCGCAGGAATAAATTGTTCTTCCTTCGGTGTTTCTGTATTATTAGTATTAAAATTACGTATAGGATTTTACAATCGGATAGACAATCGAGATCGAAAAATAGAAATCCATGTAAAACGTTTAACATCCTTTTCACTCAACTTTTTGATCTACAGGGTGTCAAGAAATGTTTGGTCTTGGCTGCCATAGGAGTATTCTACCAACAAAAGCAAAATTGTCCTCGACTTTGAAACTTTTTTTACGGATTTTCGACGATCTAAAGATGTAGAATACACTTATATAAATATTTCTACACCTTTTCCACTTTCACATTTCGACACCCTGTGCATTTTTCGGAGGTTTCGGAAGACTGTGGACTCGTGGGAATCGGTATGGCGCACAGTGGGCAAAAACGGCCTTTTTCGATTCAAAATGAAAGAACTTTCGATAGGAATGAGGTAGAGCGATGAAATTTTTTTTAAATGAAAGCTGAAACTTTGTAGAATATGGGAAAAATAGGGAGATTACGGTACGAACGTTTTTTAACCTTGCGAAAATTCGTTAAAGTTGCACAATTTCAAGAAAATTTTGTTGTTGTGGTTAATACGCGCGGAAAATTTTTTTGTTAACATGCTATATATCGTTTCCCATAGATTTTTTCACGCTGATTTCAAATCTGTTTTCAAAATTTGTCTACGACCTCTGGTTTTTGAAAAAAATAGATTTTTGTGACACAAATTAATGAAATCTTTTCGTTAAAATGACTTGATAACACACTAGTTTGAAAGTATATCGTATTCTCATATATAAAACACAATAAAAATAATAATAATGAAGTATTTTAACGTTTTGAGTTACTTACGAAACATGAAGCATTTCGCATCTCGTCATCACTTGACGTATCGCTGTCATTACTACTGGCACTTTCTTGAAATTGTGCAACTTTAACGAATTTTCTCAAGGTTAAAAAACGTTCGTACCGTAATCTCCCTATTTTTCCCATATTCTACAAAGTTTCAGCTTTCATTTAAAAAAAATTTCATCGCTCTACCTCATTCCTATCGAAAGTTCTTTGATTTTGAATCGAAAAAGGCCGTTTTTGCCCACTGTGTGGCGCGCGGATGTCGTCCGTGAAGGGTTGCGCAATCCGTTTTTCTTGGGAGTATGGTTCGGTACAATGTCGGGGGTAGACCAGGGCCAGGGTGGCAAGTACGTAGACTCGTTTCTAATCTCGCGTGTTCGCCGGGAGCTCTTGGAGGATCGCAATTTCCCGGGATCCTTCGTCTCCGGGCCGACGCGGAAATCACGCTGCCAGCGAAGAAACTAGCCCCGACTGACATTTGCAAATGACATTAGCCCGTATTAACGTACCGGGGGTCTATCTGCGCCGAGACAAAACGTCTTCTCTGACTTGGCGGCGGCGGAGTCGTCCCCGTAAATTAGTTCCAAGTTAATCGGTGACGGCGTAGTGTAGCGCGAGCGAGCGAACGCGCGAGCGCCCAGGCTCTTCTGGAAATATGGCCGCGCGAAAAGAGATAATTTGCATTTTAATTGCGCCAGTCTGCGCCGCACCTCCCGCACCCTTCGCGCCATCCCCGCCGTCCTCATCTTTCCAGGCGTTGACACCCTTGCTGCCCTGTGCCCCGCGCCTTTTCCCGCGAGCGGACCGCGCCGCATCCGCGCCGCTGAAAAGCTTTACACCGACGACGGCCATTGTGCGACGATCCGGCCTCCTTTTTCTTTGAACTACCCTTGGCCTTACCCACCCTCCACCGAGAGAGAAGGGTGTCTGTCCCTCTTCCGTGTCTCTCTGTCCCCGGGACCCTTCCCGACCCTCCGCTTCTCTCGCGGATCACTTCTTCGCCTAACTCTCTGCTCGAAATAATTGGAAGACTATTAGCTCGTCACCCGGGGGGATTTCGCCAATTTATTTGTCGAATTGATATACCTCGCTAAAATATTCTACACGCACGCCGCGCCGGCTCTCGTAATTGGCGACGCGTCGTGATCCCAGACGCAATTTTTCCCTGGCCCCGTGAAAATTGAATTTTTCGCCGACAAAAATCCGCAGCGAAGCTCGTTGCCTCTCACGAGGTACACTTCGCCGAACTGTCCCCACCTCGGCGACTTTTATCGGCTAGGCAATTGAGACATATTAATAAAGTATGTCTAAACTCGTCCCGAGACGTCTTATATCGCATAGATCTGTATATATGTTTTTAAATGTAACATGGAAGCGTGGTCATACCAGGTCAAATATGTAGACTTAACGTATTTCGTCGCAATTTTCGTTTTAAAGGGGGTTGGGACTCTAGTCTTCAAATTTTATTCCTTTTTAACAAAAAAAAAAAGAACAGAGATCATTTTTTAAACGAGCTGCATTCGAAATACCGTAGAGCCTCGACCGGGCACTCTCTATAATTTCTCTGAAACGTTCTTTTTTTCTTCGGGGGGCGGGGGGTGGGGGGAAGGGGGTTCCTTCCACGTAGTTACTGAACTTCTTCCAGCGGAGCATAAGAAATCGGGCGCGTTTAATTATAAGTGCATTCAATTTACTCGGCCGATTCAGTTCTCCGGACTTCTTTAAATTTTCCTCTAGTTGCAACCCCTTTAAAGGAGAATGGGACGGGGGTGTAGATGGGAGGGTAACGGGAACACAGAACGCTTCAGAAGTTTACGCGGAAGATGCTCGCGAACTTTGCCTTTAGCTCTCCCTCCCCCCTCTCGCTGGAGCCATTAATAAATGGGGCTCTTAGAATAAGTTCGCCGGGAATAATCAATAATTCGATGAATTATAGAGAGGAACGAATGACTCGGCCCCCAAAATACCGACGGTCCATCGCCGGCAATATCTTACCTGGCTGGTGAAAAGCTCCCCTGGAATTGCAGAGCATTTATGGTGAATTGGTCCGGGTCTCGGGATCATTTGACGGACCTCTCTCCCCCCTAGTCGGATTATACTCGATCGCCTCGTTCAGGGTCACCACCCCCGCGCTTTCTCTCGTCCGAACCGTTTTAACGACGCCGAGTCGTTAGTTTGCATGGTAATTAACAATTATTAACCCGCCGATCGATCCTACATCCTGATATTTCGCTGACGTGATTGCGCGGATTATGCTCGGGCTATTTTGCGTTGATCGTCCTCTGTAATTAACGCGGCCTTGGATTCTTTTTATAGACGCAGTTTGACTCTAGGAACTCCATGGAATTTCTTAGAAAAATAATTATTCGATTGTATTTATTATATATTAAATTTCAATCGGGCTGCTTGATTCGATTTGTTCTTGAACTTTTGATTGGAATTTCTTACACCAATGATAATTTGTATATTTGATAATTTGAATATTTTTCTTTATTCGATTTTGAAAAGAACTCTTAAACCACCAATAATTTCAATTATATTTACTACGAATTAAATTTGAATGTTCCTGCTGGTTTCAACATAATTTTTTCTTTTTTTTTTTTTTGTGAATCCAATCGACCCAATTGTAACCGTAATCATAAAAAACCAGAAAAACTGCAAAAGTGACGACTCGTTATATTTCCTTTTGTACACAAATTAGAATGCAATCGGCGAGTTTAAGTACATAAGTAGTAGGAACAGCCAATTAATAATACACTATACCAATATACAATATCCCGTATACATGTACATACTATATACAGAACGCAACATTAACGCTAAATAAATGCATGAACGATCATCTCCGCTGCAGAGTCCTCGGAACACCGTAGCAACTAACGAGTAGCAGCTTCAACATTTATTTCGCTTAACCGATGAAAGTCGTGTGAAATTTAGGTGGCAGCGTTTCAAAGGGCTCGGCCCGACGAAGGGTCGCAAACGGCGCTCGTTAAATATTAATTCGAACATTTAATTCGATCCACGTCCACCTTAAATATCGAGGGCACCGCTGCGCTCACGTATTCCTGGCCGAAAACCACCTCGGTTGCAACCGTCACCTGGACGGCAACGGGTTTATGGTGTCCTGGTTCTGTCGGTGCTACTTTTACGACCTCTGCTATTGGCTGCAGCGGTTTCCTTATAGTTACGCTGAAGGTCGATACTGCTCCTCGCGGAGTACGTCGTCGTGGGATCAATATTTCATTGAGATGCTCCCGATCTTTCTGTCCTTTCTGAAATCTCTGTACACCCTGAAATTCTCCCACACCGGCTGGAGCCTTCGTTCACCTCATACCCTAACAGAGCTATAGTCTTCTACTGGCTTTTTCACATTGTGCCTCTAGATTGATTTCTCTGACTCTTCTTCCGCTCTGAATTCTTCCATACCTGTCAAAGTCGTCATTTGGGTCATCAGAGTCCTCATTCTTTCATATCTGTCCTGTCTGTAATCTCTGTGTGCTCCAAAACCCTCTCATAGCAGTTAGGGTCACCATTGGAAAACTAGGCTATAGCACAGACTCTATTTCATCAGCATTTTAAGCATCGTACCAAGTTCGTCGCAACAATTGTGCCTGAATTGAACCGCACAATAAGAGTTCCCACCAATGACAATTGTAATCTTTCCGTCCTTCCTGTAATCGTCATGGACTCTAAAATTGTCCCACACCTGTCAAAGTCATCACTAGTCTAGACCTCTAACAGCACTTTACGTGTCCATTCTACTACCACTTTAAACCAAGTCTATTTTACAACACTTGCCCCTACAAAATCCTCAAACCCTCCCACATCAAGCAAAGTCATCACTTGCCCGATCCCGTAACAGTGCTGCAATACAGTCATCGTTTCACCAAAATTTGAAACATCGTCGCCGTTGCAGCACAGGTCCCTAAAAGGTTCGTATTCCTGCGCACCACAATCGCACAATAAGAGTAACCATGAATTAAGAAGGTCCTCCTTACCGCGCACCTTAGTGTCCCAGGACTTATGAATTAATCAGAGCACTTTCAGCATCCGGCCAAGTTTATGACCTAGATGCACCCATTACCCCAGCAAGCACACCATGGTACGCTGCCGCTGCTGGTGCTGGCCTTCCTCGATTTGGAAGGGGTGTCCCTGCTGCTAGTCGAAGAAGTGGTCCTCTCCCTTTCCGAGTTCATCATCCCATCCTTGTCCTTCAGGATGTCCACGCTGCCGCTCCTGGTGGTCTTTACGGACGCGAGGGAGGGTCTCTTCTTAGTGTTGAAGTACAACGACACCCTCCTCGTCTGATCCTTCTTCGGTGAGTCCTGTCCAGAAGAAGATGATCTGCTTTCGTGCTTGTCTTCCTGCCCTTCGGACGTGGTGGTGGTGGTGATGCTGAGCCTCCTGGACCTCTGCCTCTTCCCAGGAGACTCTGTGGTCTCTGACGACGCCACGCTGATCTGCTTCTTCAGGTTCCTCCTCTGCGTCAGCGGAGAGAGACTACTCTTTGCTGACACTTTTTCTTTCCTGATGGTCCTCTTCCTGCGCTGACCGCTGGGCGTGCTGGGTACGCTTTCCTCGTGCGAGTATGTTTGCTCGTCTTCGTGGTGGGAATCCCCGTCGATGGACGTCTGCGTCTGAACGGGGACCTTCAGCGCTGAGTTGTCGTAGTACATCATCCCTCTTTGCGGGTACAAACCGGTCCTAGACATGAACGGCACGTTCTGGTACAGGTTCTGGCTCGACAAGTATGGAGTGGGGTTCATCCTCCGCAAATTGGATAGCTCGTACGAGGTAGACGGTCCTATTAGGGTATGCGGGCTGGGCTTCTCGAAGGAGGTCACCTGGATCTCGTGTTTGGGGGCTGGGGGCACCAGTTTTCCGTTCAGTAGCTGATTAGAGGGGATCAGAAGACGATTCTGTTCGGCTTGGACAGGTCTGTATCTGGTTTGTTGCACCTCTGCACCTCCTCGTTGTCCTCTCTGATGGAAGCCAGTCTGAGATCGGAAGAAACGAGGAATGTCATCGTTCACCTGGACCGACAGAGGCCTCGTTACATTGTTCTGGTCCCTGTAACTGGAAGTTGGGTCGAACGTTCGTAGGAAAGGGTTGTTGAACACTCGATAGTCCATGGCAGGTAGTTTGGGCACCTCTGGTGTGTTTGGGCTGATCGGTTGCTTCCTGGGTGGTCTCTTCAGGGTGACGCTTATGTGAGACCTGTACGGTTTCGAGTCCGATATATTGTCCAAGGTGTTGTCGCTCTGAGTCATGATCTGGGGTCTCGCCTCCGTGCTGATCGAAGCTGGTTGGGACTCGCTGGACAGGTCTTGGCAGGACATGGACTTTGTCAGCTGGTTCACGGGGCTTGATTTCTCGTCCGTGATCAATAAATTGTCTGTGCTGAGGAACGTCCTCTGTTCAGTTTTATGCTTAAAGCCACTGTCCTCGCAAGCAATAGCTCCATTCACGTAGACATCAGCCGATCCCTTCTGAAACATCAACTGACTCTTGGACACCACCGTAGACTCGGTCTTGGCGCTGCAAGAACTGCTCCCGGTCCCAAAATGGCTGATCGTTGGGGAGGAATCTTCCGCCGCCGTCTGCCTCTTCGTCTTCGAAGGCAGCGGAGCGAAAAAGTGTTTAGGCTTCTCCTCGCCGTCCTTCAGCTTCGAATCGCCAGGACTCTGGTCTCCTAGCGGGTTGGGTGAACCAACATCGAAGCTCCAACCGTTCTCGGTGATCACTTCAGGGTTCATCTGATCCCCAAAGGGTGTTGCTTGCTTCGTGCCGACATGCCTTCTCTGAATGGGCACAGAGAAGGTTGAAAACGTAGCGAAGCGTTGCTGGTCGCGCCCAAACGCCTCCGCCGGTGGGACACCCACATCGAATGGGGTCATCTGCTTCGGAGAAACTGTTAGGCTACTCTGCCAGCCCGCGGGCGGCGCGTGCACCATCCGGTCGTTCACTTGGTCCAAAGTGGACACCGTCATGCCAGGCAGCAACGGCTCGGTCTGCAACCGTGGGGACACCATCTCCTGCATGCCTGGGGTCATCATCAGATTCATGGTGCTCGGGAACTTGAAGGGACACTCGGCGTAGTAGCTGGGGGTACTTAGCTCCGGCGGCTCGTACGTGGCAGGATAAAACGGGATATTCTCGTGTAGATGCCTCGGCTTGAGGATCGGGAACGGGCTCTTCTCCTCTTTCGACAGCTGGCCGTCCTCCGAGGACACTTTGTCCTTCTCCTTCTTCAATTCTTCCTCCTCTTCGACCACCGACAGGTCGTCGAAGTCCACGTGAAGTCGGTGCAGGCTGCTGGTCATCTTTTCCGAGGAGATTTTCTGGTTCTCCGCGTTCTCTAGCTGTTCAGCTTTATTGAGATCCTTGCCGGGGACCTGAGTGGTTTCGTCCTCGTCGAACTCCTCGTCCTCCTCCGCCTCCTCCTCCTCTTCCTCCTCCTCGAGGGAATAGTCGGACTGCGGGCCGTCATCCTCGTCGGAACGAATCTGAAAAGGAAGACACTTCGGAATCTCGCTCTCTAATCACGGGATCGACGCCCCGTTCTACCCGACCGGGACGAGGAGTTCGATTTAGGTGAATTTCGGAGCGGGAGTTGTGGTTGCACTCTACAATGTGGGATTTAAGTACGAAAATTCATAGGCGAATTTTATAGCGTCTTATTGTGTTGGAGTTTCTCTTCATGAATCGAATAAACATCCACAAAAAGTCAAGAAACATTGATACAAAGCTCCTAGTAGGATATTGAATCTCTTTGAGCAGTACACAAACTCAGAAAGTACAAGGAGATCGATTTCTCGATAGCCCCCAGACATGAAGACCTTCTCGAGCATCAAAAGGGACCTAGCATCTGGGGCTAACTTTTTTGCTCCGAAATGCAATAACATTGAACGTCGCATATTGGACGACTAAGAGATTTAATGGGTGGGGGGGGGGGGGGGGGCAAACGAGTCTCGGCAAACAAACAGACAAAATCCCGGAAGTTCACGGAATCGAATTATTGATCACTCGTCCCTCATTACGCCCAAGTTCCCACGGACTACCTCGTATTCTTCGCTCTCGTCGCGGCTCTTCTGCCTCTTCAGGATCTCCTCGAGCTTGTCGTACTCGTCCCGAAGGCTCCATATCTCCCTACGCAGTTGCTCGTTCTCCTTGCGCAGCTTCTTGATGTCGTTCTGACCTGAAATCAATCGGACGTCTTTCACTCGAGAGCTCGCTCACCTAACTTCGCCTAACTTTCCTTCCCCGATCTTTCTCTCTTTCTCCCTCTTACTATCGAAGAATCTTTGGACGTACAGCGAATTCTCGATATATGTCAACAAAACGGGTCTTGACGGGTCGGAGAAGACATATCCAAGCCGTGTTATGTTTATACTATATCGGCGTCCGAGGTCTCTCGAGCTTAGGGTACCCTCCGGTAGTGGGGATAATTCCGCGACGTTTGTCATCCAGGCCTCGGAGACATATATAGAGAAATCACTGTAATTTCCTCCCGTGACCCTTCAGGGGCGTCTCCCTGTGCTATCACGGTGTCTACCGTAGCGGATGTTACAAATTGATTGGCTGAACTTTACAACAATCCCCCCCTCTCCCCGAGATTTTGTGACTCGTTATACATCGTTCTATTCGTTTCGAATACGAGTACGACTTTCGTTTTTGGCGGAAATTGAAGGGGAGTGGGGGCTGAGTGGATTTCAAGGACTGAGGAGGTCCTGGCGCCATTTAGGGCGTCATTTGGAGCAATATGGCGCGTCTCGATCTCTTATTCGCGCTCTTGCCGGAGCGCCGCGATATTTTTCTCCGCGGAAATCACTTAATCACGATCCCAGACCGACAACAGACGGTCTGCCCGGTGCACCTATCGAAACGATCGATCATTGGTCAGCCTCGGCAACAATCTCTGGCCTCTAACCCTTCGTCTTCCGTTCCGTCAAGGAACCGGGTGATAAATCACCCGGGCCAGACCTTCCAATTACTTAACCGGGCACAGAGATACGAATAAAGCGGCCCGGCACGCCATGCTATCCCGAGGAGCCGACGAAAGGCTGGTTTCGCGCGAAACAAATGAAAAATCGCGATCGCTACACACGTCTCGGATGGGGGCTTCCTCCCCCTGACACGGTTTTTTGATCGATCGACCTGGGACCCCGGAGATTAGGGGACCGATTAACCGGACTTCCAGTTTGCTTCCTTCGTGCTGTACCGGCTCTTTCGGGTGATTAATGCCGTGTACTTTCCGCCGCGACGGTAAAGGAAGCGCGGAGGAAACGAGGAGTTTAAAGCAAACACGCGAGTAATGGGGCCGAGGGCGTCTTTTCTGCGGCCGAGGCCCCCTTCGGACTCTGATTCTCCGGGATTGATGCCTCTCTCCCTCCCACTCTCTCCCTCCCCCCCCTCTCTCTCTCTTTCTGCCCTGATTCTTTTCAGGTCCGGTAATGTATACCTGCTTCTCTTATCTGATCATTCAGATTAATTCTACGACCGACGGTTGCGTGGCTTAATATCTGCTTTAATGCTTAGGCTGACGGAAGACGGCTTTTAAACAGCGGTAGCATGGACGATAACGTCAGATTTCATTTTTGCAACGATGTAACTAATATGAACATTATTCTCAATATTGTCCTGGTCATTTTGAAGGGCCTCGATTTTTAAAAGTTGTATAATAAAACGATCAAATGATCTCTCCTTTCGAAGAGGTTCAACAATTTTTGGGACGTCCTGTACAACTGGTGTTAATCCTAAGTTAACACATTACCGACCGGTAGCCTATTAATATAAACAATCGATAAACAATCGCGATAAACAATCTTTATCGTTATATGAACAGTGTTTTGTTATTTAGTACTGACAATGAGGTACGTTGCTCAGTTGCGTTGTAAGCTCCCACATTTTTATTTAATTTTTAATCTGCGCTTGAGCGGCCGGTCGGATGTGCGTATGCTGTTGAACCGCTAGCGGTCGGTAAAGTGTTAATATAATTTTAAGCTGGATCTCAATGACGAGTCGCAGCCATAATCTCCGAGAAGAGTGCAATACGTATATGTACGTACGCGTATCGGCGACTTGGGGGCACAGTTTAGTCCACTTTCACGGCTGCTTATCGGCGAGGCGAGCACGGTTTATAATCATCCGCGTGATAACAGGTCGGTTAAACTGTTCGGCGACCCGTGCTTGTGTAACAAGAAAAGCCATGTGGTAAATCAGGATTAAAGCGGGCCGCTCGGAAATTTAAATAATTTAAATCTTTCCGGTGGTTCATAAATTCGGATTTTCCGCATGGACACCGACGGCTATTTGGATCCTATTAAAGCTCGCTCGTTCTCGCGCCTGCCTATATCTACCGGCCCGCGTGGCCGTTTTTCCCTTTCTCGCGCGTAGTCTCTACGCCCCCGCGCGAGCGAGGAATTCGCGGAATTAGCTGATATCTCGTCCGACCCGGTGATGATATTTAAAGGCATTACGTTGGGCGACAAATTGCCTCTGGACCCACCGCGAATTCTTCGCGTCGTTGGTGTCCGTCACCCATCTACACGGTGATCCCGAATTATCCGTCCGATAACCTGCAAAGCTATCCACAAAATCTGATACCGAAAAACTCTGTCTTTTTACAATTATTTCTTTACGAGATTTTTGTCAACGTATTCTCGCACCATTTTTCCCAGTAAAATGACTCCAAACACGATACACATCGGATCATGCGTACTTGTTTAATACACGACACAGTGGAATCTCTATTATCCGAACTGATCGGTGGGACGTCTTTGGACGATGTAAAGGTTAAGCAAAAGCCTAGCAATATAATATTATATCTTTACTGATTTGTGTGACTCGTCAATCGTCTAGGTTGGGATTGAACAGTACGTTCGTTTATGTTGAACAGTTCGGATAATCGAGGTTCTACTAAATCATGAATTAAGTTGGCAAATGTGCTCTGAATACTGTCGTGTTTGGGCTCCTTTTAACCAAAAAAAAATGCCAGGAATATGTTGGCGGTAAATTCCGATACATTTAATTTTTTATAAATAATAAGGCAGTGCAGCAGTAAATGGTGAAGCTTTAACAATCAACTGTTTCAATTTAGCAATTTAATTACCTGTAATTGGGAGCAATTTTTTCAAGGAACAGAATGCTGGAGGCAGTATTTTTTCTTTCTGATGAAAGGTTCACGAAACAATTTGCAAAGCAAATAGTTAATAACCGTGGTAACGAACGCGAGGTTAGGAGAATTGTTTACGGGCAATTTATCGCGAATCGCGGGGTGGAAGGATGGGACATCGTCGATAAGATACGGCTAGTATAACAAAACAGGTTGCGAGGCAGCTCGACGCTCGGCTCGGCTCGACCCGGCCCGGCCCGGCCCGACCCGGTCCGCCTTATGTATCCTTGATATTAATTATTTCTCCGGGAAGGAAATATTTCCTGCGTGGCCGTGTGCGCCCGGAAGAGGTACATAAACAGAGACGACGTACATTAACTCGCCGAGATTGGTACGCGTTTTCTGGAAAAAGCAGAGGAAACGTCGGCTCGCTGGGCCCTCGCGACTCGCCCTTTTCTCGAGCAAGAAAGCTGATCAAAGCGGTTGGCGGCAGCGAGCCGCGCATATTTGGTTTCGTCAAGTTCTCCCATCGGTTCCTCCTGCTCGCGTGGCCCCTTTGAAAAATGGAAATTGCGCGCGCCCGGGACGCAAACGAACGAACAGGAACGAACGGGACGAACGCGCGGAGGAAACGCCTGTGGGCTGTGTTCCCTTTGAACGGGAAACAAGAAATCGCGTAAGCCAGGCTGATTGAACCCCGGGCGCAGAAGTTCGCGCCTCTGTTTGCCCGGCGAAGGTAAAAATATTTACGGGCCCGATATTAACGAGCTCGGAACGCCGGAGAGATAGAGAGAGAGAGAGAGAGAGAGAGAGAGAGCCCTTCTTTTTCCGCTGACGCCGCCCTTCTTCTCGCTGAGCTCGCCCGTCCCTTTTCGTCTCTCTTGCCTTTCTTTTTTGAGGTGGATAATTCAAGTTCTGCGGGGATGCAGCTACAACCCGTGGCAAAAAGTATTCGATCACATTTCAAACACGCATAATTTTCTTCAAATTCAACCGAACAAGCTCAGATTTTTTTAACAGGTTAGAAGAAAAATAATAGTAAATTTTAAAAAATGTTTCATTCTTTGGAACATGTTCCATAAAAAACTACAGAACTCTGGCAATCTATATTATTTTTAGTTTAAAAAAATTATGTGTGTGCTTGAGATACTCGTAAATGTGTGTGGAAAATCCGAATACACGAAGTTTATTAGTTTTTGTCAAAAAAATTCCTGAAAGACGGCGCCCAATACTAGATCGCCTCCTCAACAAATACTCTATGAAAACATATATAACTCATGCGATTTTTAACACTTTGCGGTCGGAATTAATTTTTGTTGAACGAACAGTTATACAAAAGAAAAACACAATTTATTAATTCTTTTTTAACCTTTAGATATATGTAACACAAGAATATGTTAGAATAACAAGAATATGTGAAAATTATATTTTATAGTTCTTCATCATTTAATCTTCTTTATATGGATTCTTTGTATATGTTTATGGGAGTAATGTAAGATCAGCATTATTCTTTACTGTGGTGGCTGAGAGCAGACATACGACTGGAACGGTAAATAAGTTTTGGTGGCTGAGAGTAGACATACGACCGCAAAGGGTTAATATATTTGCTTGAAAAAAATTATACATGTGCTTCAAATAGCCCTAAATATGTATGCAAAATCCCGATGCTAAAAGTTCAATAGTCCCTTCAAAAAAAAAAAAAAATTCTTGTCCACCGTAGAAAGAAGCTTCCGAGGTCGAAGCAGCGATCGAGATCTAAAATAGTAAGCAGATCGCAAGTGTCTCGATCAAAGCGGACCGCGAGCGATAAATCGATTTCCGTGTCCTTTATCGAAATTTCATCGGAGCCATCAATCTCTCGGTGGGTGGCTGGAAAATGGCGACAACTCTCGTCGCTTCCGCGAGCCGTCCGCCATCAACGGGTCTGTCGATGGTTAATTACAGGCCGGGATCGTAAACAGCAAGCTTGCCGGCTCATAATCGAACGTGACACGAGCGTGTCTGGCACCACCGGTCCGAAATTAGATCACCGGCAATATCCAGAGTATAAACGATCGCGATCCAGCCACCTTCGTGGCACAGTCGACTCTATCGTTTGCTAGCCAATGTAACTTGAGGAACCGATCGGCCATCGTATCCGCCGATCGCCTTTCGTATTTAGAACAGCCCGTTTAATCAACACGTCGCGAAGATTAACTTCGCACCGGCGAGCATCGGGAACATCGGAGAGCGTTTCGCCCGCTCGGATCGATGAATGATAAATAGCAAGGATTAAATTTAATGGCAGCGAGCCGTCTCGGCTGGGATCGCGCGAAACGCGAGACTCGCAACTCGCAACCTCGGCCCTCTCTCTCGTATATCGATTTAGCAATTTGTCTATAGGCACACGCGATATTTATGCGCACTCTCGATTTTTGTTACGGAGAGCTAGCTGCGCGAACGGTGATCGATCAACGTTATTTCCTCCGTTCTGGTTTTATCAATTTGCAAATGCTACGCGTTCGGCTGCACCATAAACACGAAACCGTACGTTTCGCTCGTTCCCCCTCTCCCACCCCCTTTCGATTCGCTCGATGTTGCCGTGGTTTTCGGACCGAATGATTGTAAACGATTGCCCGGCAGTAGATTTTCTGTGTTTAAAATCGACTGATTTGTTAAGCGCTCGGTTCCCTGGTAATTTCACCAACTGCCTAATAAGAGGGATTAATTGGTACTTCGATACATTTCCTAGGCCAGCCTGGCTTTGTGTAAACTTATTACACGTCAAAAGTCATCGTTCGAAATTTGAAATTAATAATAATAGTGATAAATCATTTTCCCCCGCGATGTCACAAATCACATTTCCGTATTGAAAATACTGCTCCTGCAAACCATATTATTAGAAATATTTTAACAAATAATTTCCCTCGAACCCTGGACTTGTTGAACGTCCTCCAGTAAATCATAAATAGTTCAAGTAGTTAAAAAAAAAAAATAAATAGTTTTAAAAATCAGAAATACTTCAAATAAAAAATATTCTATTTTGCAGAAAAATCCTGTAGTCAGAAATCATATTTTCAAGTACAGAAAAATAGTATGACGAATTATTTCCTAGTTATTTCCTGCAGTTGAAGTGTTTCCTGAATTCTTTTGGCGGGAGAAAAATGTATTCCCAATTAAGAACGGTTTCTCTCGCGGAATATTGACCAGTGAAAAAATGATTTCATAAATCATCTCTCGTTAAAAATAGACTCTTTTCAGCGGAATGACGGGGACAAGACGATCGCCTCGAGGCAGCTGTTCCATTGACAGAATAACTAATGTTCCATGTAGTCACCGGTTACTCCCATGCCGTGTAAATCATAGGGTGCTCGATGTTTCGATACCCACGGAGCCGTCCAGTTTCCTGCCTTCCGGAAGCCTTGTCTCGAACTTCGAGAGACTGAACTTTCAATTTGCGAGCCTCGGAGAACTATAAATTTCTTGACACGCCACCACGGACGGTGCTGCTTGCTCCCATTGCAATTGAAATGTCGCTCGCCTTTCGACTTAGCGAGAAAAATTCTATCAAATTGTTGGTTGCCATGGCAGTTCCATGCGCACGGTGCACTGCATATGGAAACGACTATCATAAACTATGCCGTCTACACCGTTCGAAATATGACTGCGTGTGTTCCGGAAAAATATTTTTTCAGCTTACACGATCTTTTCAGATGAATTTTATTTTTATTCAGACTCTGAACCGTACTATGCAGCCTTGCACTGAACTGCAAATATTTATGTTTTTACTATTCGGGCTTATTTATCTTCTTGTATTTATTTCGACTATTTCTACTCGTAATAACTAGACTGCAAACGGCAGAGTCCAAATAGCAATTTCTTTCTCGTTTTAATTCAACAAACTGGAAATAGCGTGTCGACTTTTTTCAATTCTCTTATACTTTCTACTGTTTTTCAAATAAATAATTAAGTAAATATGTAAAGTAAACGTTAAGTTTAGGGGAGGCAGCTTGGACAATCTTGACCTTGACAAATGTTGTCAAGGCCACCTTTCTGAGTAACCCCCAAGAGGTTTTAACCGTCGCTAGTTTCCCGTTAAAAAAGTTATTAACTAAAAAGAAAATTTTTTAATTGACACAATTAAACTAAATTATAAAAGTATGTACAAACACATTTGCTGTGATTTGTACATTCTATTTGAATTTTTTTCCCTAGTACATAGGAAACGACGCCGCATGTCAGCACTAAATTAATTTCCAGAATAAAAAATTTGTACGAACTTCTAGACCGATTATGGTTAACAGTGAACGCTATGGACGCACTCTTAACTCATTTGGGACAACATTGTGGTGTGCGTTCAGTCGTTCGTCATCGGTCTGCAGAGAAAAATATTGACAATGGCCAATTTCGGATAGCGAAGATCTACGTCTAGATCAGGTATTACGACGCGGCTACACCTGTGAGAAACGGGGCCGGCGGCGCCGTGAGACATAGGCGTAGCCGAGCGTCGTCGAAATAAGAGATCGTTGTTTATGGTTCCGAGCAGCAGACAGGCTTCGAAGTATTCCTGCTCGCGCGAGTTTTACGGCCACTAGAGCTCTGACACTAAATTATCGCCGACGCGAATGTACCGGGTGGCCTGCTAAGAAGGGCGGCCTTTCAAAGGTCTTTGTCTCGAGCCTTTATCTGTGTCGCGACGCGACGACACGGTTTTATGCCCAGTAAAAGATTCGCTTTATCGGAGGCTTCCCCGTTTATTTCTGTACCTGTAACAAGCTGACGGAAAAAAATTGACCAACCTGGCAATTTGAAAATGCAGGAATCAAAAAGGTTTCGATCATTTCTCTAAAAAATAAAATGTTTTCAATTATAATTTGACACAAGCCTGACTTGGTTTACTGTACGAGAAAGGGTTCAAAGTTTGAATTGTTTAACGAAGGAAATAAATTTGCGACGAACGAAATTCGAATAGAAAATTTTGTATTCATTTATGGAATTATTTTATTTTTATGGTGGAATTCCGAGGGTCCTCGGTTCTTCAGCAACACCGTATGCGTGAGCCACGTACCGGCAAGCCAGAGAATTCCATGGAACCCTCGATGACGTCGTCCCCGTGCATGACCGTGTCAAAATATCCAGTTGCATGCCTTTGAATAATTACCATCGCCGTTATTTTTAACCGAGAAGCTGGCGTCCCGCCGCCCAGGACACGTCGCGTTCACGGAAAACGTTTGTAAAGTGTCGGCGGCCCCGAGCTCTCATTGGATCTTGAGGCTTAGTCGAGTTGTGGAGAACCCATAAGAGAAACCAAAAAATCGCTTCTCTCTTTTCGAGCTCGGCTAGATTTCAGTTTAAATTTGGAAAACATTCCCGCCATTTTTTTCTCGGAACGTAGGCAGCGTTGCCAGACTTGTTCCCCCACTCTTCCCGGTCACGTGACTAATCCGGTACTGGTAGAGAGGGGGGAATTCCCCTGAATTCCAAGGGAATTAACTATTTTATTTTAAGTGATTTGCGTCATTTCTTTGAACGTTAAATTTTTGTTGTGGGGAGTAGATTCACAAACTTTTCAGTAGAAAATTGTTGCATTAATAGCAACGCTATTGTGGGTGTTTGTTGTTATAACGATAAGTTAGACTCGAGCACCGCAGGCACGTCCAAATATTTATCATTGGACATTCATGTACGAAAATTGAACAGCAACTCGTTCAATCCGAAAGTCAGAGATTCGCGTTAATAATAAAATAATTCCATTCACTATTAGTAAAGTTTCCGCTCCGTCGAGCTTCGCGCGCGTTTGTTCGTGCCTGCAATTCACGAACGCCTGCAATACACCCTCATGATTATTGAAGTTTCAATTAGCCCCTTGGCGAACCTATGGGTTTCGGTGTGCACCGTTTTCAAACAAATTATATTGTTATCGTTGTACGAACGAACAATTTGCCGAACGTTCCTTGAAGCTTTTAACCTGTATGGAAAATTCAATTGACGAGAAACGTGTAAAATAAAATACCAAAATGACGCACAAAGTTTTAAATACTAATAATACCCATGGCGAAACTAACGTTGTAAACAATCCGTTCACGCAGAAGGTAAGCAACATTATTGCGTGCCTGGATTCGTATAGTTCCAGTAAGCCGAATCAAAATTATGTTTGCCACAATTATGAATCGGAGCAACTTGTAATTACCTGTAATTTATGTTCGATATTATTTTGGGGAGGTGTAATTTAAAATAGTGAAAGCATTGGAAGAATTTCGAAGTACAGTGATTTCTCTATATATGTCGCCAAGGCTTGGATGATAAACGTCGCGGAATTATCCCCACTACCGCGCTGTAGGTCAAGGTCAAGGACTGTAAACATAACACGGCTCGGGTATGTCTGCTGCACGATTCACGACGCTGACAAGACCCGTATTGTTGACATGTATCGAGTAGACACTTTATTTCTATGAATAGAAAAAAAATGAATGAAATAAAAAGAGATTCGTGGCTTCTGTTCCTAGCAACCACAACGGAAAATTGCCACAATTATGAATCGGAGCAACTTGTAATTACCTGTAATTTATGTTCGATATTATTTTGGGGAGGTGTAATTTAAAATAGTGAAAGCATTGGAAGAATTTGGAAGTACAGTGATTTCTCTATATACATATGTCGCCAAGGCTTGGATGATAAACGTCGCGGAATTATCCCCACTACCGCGCTGTAGGTCAAGGTCAAGGACTGTAAACATAACACGGCTCGGGTATGTCTGCTGCACGATTCACGACGCTGACAAGACCCGTATTGTTGACATGTATCGAGTAGACACTTTATTTCTATGAATAGAAAAAAAATGAATGAAATAAAAAGAGATTCGTGGCTTCTGTTCCTAGCAACCACAACGGAAAATTGCCACAATTATGAATCGGAGCAACTTGTAATTACCTGTAATTTATGTTCGATATTATTTTGGGGAGGTGTAATTTAAAATAGTGAAAGCATTGGAAGAATTTCGAAGTACAGTGATTTCTCTATATATGTCGCCAAGGCTTGGATGATAAACGTCGCGGAATTATCCCCACTACCGCGCTGTAGGTCAAGGTCAAGGACTGTAAACATAACACGGCTCGGGTATGTCTGCTGCACGATTCACGACGCTGACAAGACCCGTATTGTTGACATGTATCGAGTAGACACTTTATTTCTATGAATAGAAAAAAAATGAATGAAATAAAAAGAGATTCGTGGCTTCTGTTCCCAGCAACCACAACGGAAAATTGCCACAACTATTCTCGCAGACTCCGCCTAATTCGAAGCAACAAACGCCCGAGCACCAATAAACTGTCCAAATTGTTTATTTTCCCGTATCGAAATCCAGCACCTGTACGCGCAGATCTACGCGACAGACAGTATCTATCCTCCGACCGGGCGTAAATCGGGGAAAACGCAAGTTTCGAAAATCGACGGTAGAATGGCAGCTGCGAAGATTCGACAAATGTTCGGCGCGAGTGGCAGACTCGGGGGCGACAATAAAATTTCAATGAAACTATTAATACTTCCGTTTGACAGACAGCAGCCGGCGGGGGGCGAAAAACGATTGCGTTATCGCGCGCAGTCACGCGAAACAGATGCTACGAATCGTTATGAATTGCAATTCGACCGGAATTCGGGGCTCTATTATCCAGCCGGGTTCGCATTAAGCCTGCGAACTTCCCGGGCGAAATTCAAATCGACCGTCTCTATTATTTTCCAGTCGCCGTCGTCGTCGTCGTCGTCGAAATTATTTCGTCGCGAAGGTTGCTTTTCCCTTCGAACTTGCAAATAAACTTTCTCTCGCCTAAATGCGCCGGAAATTCGCCGAAGGACGGGATAAAGGGCCGACCCTACGGGGTACCCAAGGGCTTTCATTCCGGCGACGACGACGACGTCTGTTTCGAATCGGCTCCGAGTGAATTATTTTGGCCGCTCGATTCGAATTTCCAATGACTTATCGGCCCCGAACCCCCGGTATACACTTCCGAACTTCGTCGATCCGGTCCGAAAGTTTCAAGTAACGGCAATCTCTCCGCCGCGCCGATTCGACGACTCGGCGAAGCTTTTTGCAAGTTTCTACGCCTTTTCGCGGGGATGTGACGACGCCCGACTGTCAATATTTGAACGTGGCGCTCCGAACGTCGCCATATTTGAATCGCTTCTGTCCCTGAAACTATTTTCTTCCTCCCGAGAGAATGTCAACCGGTCGTTTTACACATTTTACCACAGATCCGACAATTACCAAAATTGCGGGGAAATGTTCTAGGTCGGAAGAAACGTTTCGATTTGGAGTTAAAATAGCTTCGAGTGCAAAGGATTAAGAATTCTAATCTAATTCCAATCTAATGATCAAGGAAAGATAAAAATGTGCCCCTGCTCCCATTTCATGCAGTCTACTGTCACGTCCGGTGGTTCGACCGCCAATGATTAATCAATCTAATAAAGAATTATTGCAAAGTCCGATAATGTCACGAGAAAGGTAAGCTTAGAAATAGAACAATAAAATAATCAGCGTTAAATAAATTCATGTTAACAATCAAATAGGTACATATATAATTATACACACATATAATATAAATTATTCGAACTGCGCAATATAGTGACGCATCAACAGGATGCCAAATCAACAACTCAGCCTTCTGCGAAATGCACAAATAAGATCGGTTAGCATCCTTAGACTCAATAGAAGAGATATCAGATATTGCCACGAGAAAAAGCTATGATAATTCAAACTGCACAATGAAAGTTCGGTTTACATTCTGAGAATCAATAAGAATGACATCGGATGATGAAGACCCCTACTCCTGAGCCAGCATCTTCAAAGACAAAGAATTGGCTACCCTCTAAATAAAGGATTCAGCTCCTTAAGAGGCAGTTGCAATTGAAGTGTCAAACGATTTAGAATCAAGTTTATTTGAGCCATTGTGTTGGAAAATAATTGAAACTGCAAGTGAACCATTGGATTAACCAGCATACATCACGAGAAGACCAAGGTTATTCAAAGGATCCCTGAGGTACCTCGAGCGTCATTACATACCACATTATACCAAATCAAGAAGATTGTATTTCGGTAATATTATATTATATTTTCTATATTTTTATCGCGCTAAATGCACTCGCGTATATCTGCTTTATAAATAATATCTGTAAACCTTAATATCTGATTCAGCTTCCTATTTTTGAATAAATAAGTTAATTTTTATTAATAAAAGGGTACACCTTTATTTAAACGATCCTCAATTTCCCGAACCATAGCCGGTGAATGCAGGTAGGTTCGAAACTGCGTACTATCCCTTCAAAACTATAATTCAGTCCACTCAGGACGTAACACTACGCACAAAATTTGTACTTCGCATAAATATCCGTGCACTCGCAACTCCGGGTCAAAGTTGACACACATACATCTCGCACAAAGATCCACAGCAAAGAGCCAGAAACGTAAACACCGCGGCGTCTCCAATAGCTCGCTCAAGGGCGAAAAACGAATTAAAATTCACGCTCGCATAAATCGCGGCGCGGCGCGGCGCTTTGACATTTTCCGCAACCTCCGAGAGTTCGAGGGGGGTTCAAAGGCAGCATTCCGGGCCAGAACGAGCCTAACCTGGCCCCGAAAAAAAAAATCGACCAAATTCCGGCAGTTCGCGCACAGACACTCATCGACGAAAAAGAGAGAATAAAAAAAAAAAAAAATGGGAAAACAAAAAACAAAAAGAGAACGTAGAGTATCAAAGGCGGGTCGTTAAAATGCGGTTTCGAATACACGGGAAGCGTTTCGTTTGTCCATCTTCGGATCGCGCGTATGAAACGACGACCGACCGGGGGAGGGTGCAAACCCTTCCTATCAGAGGCATTCCCTCACCCCTCACCCAGAGACAACGTTTTGCACCCCTAACTTTTCCACACACCCCCTCCCCTGCCCCTGGTGAAAAACGGTTGCTTTTGGTGTTTCCGGCCGGGGAACGGCTTGTCTCGTAAAAGCTTGGTGTTTTTACGGTTGACGCGGCTACGATCCGCTCGGAATTCAAAAGACTGGCAAAAGGGTCGCGTTGCTGCACCCACACTGTCGGTGCAATTCGAGCTAGCAGGCGGCGGCAGTCGAAGCGTCATCGGTGTGTTTCGTTAGGCGAGTTAGGTTTCCTAAAGACCGACGCCGAAGAGAGCCAGGGCGCCGCGCACGGTTCTCGAGAAAAACGCGACACGTGAAAATAGAACGAGGCCTCCACTGCGCGCCGGTAATTTTTCCGTTGTATTTTCTCCTTTTGACTCCTTCTGTTTTTCTTTCTTTAGGTTTTCGCTCGCTTCACCCGTTTCCCTCGTGTGCGACCCAGCGCGACATTAACGCGGTTTCGAGGCCGCCGGATATTTTCGCCCGGTTTTGTGTTCGGGAAAGTGCGCGACCAAAGTATTCGCGATGATGACGCGCGGGTTACCTAGTTTCCAGCGGACGTAATTGTTCTAATTGGGAAAAGTCGCGGCACGAGAATTGCTTCTCCGACGAAATGCCTCCAACTGCTAGACAAATTCTGGCAGATCGGAAAACGGGTCTCGTTGCCGTGGAAAATTAATTCACAGGTAATTGAGTGATTGGAAAATTCGGTTGTGCAGGATTAGAGTATTAGAAGCAGGAAATACAGAATTAAGCTAGTAAGAGAATTACTTAGAAGACTGAACAAAAATTATTTACAGAAAATTTTGTAACTGGAACATTTTTGGAATATTGAAAGTAGAAAATATAGAATTTAGATAGTAAGAGAATTAGCTAGACTCCTTCAAAAATTAATTTACAGAAAATTGACTTGTGGAGCATGCCAGAGATTGCAGCGCTCAATGTTTAAATAATTAGGAAATTGTGTGTATGTGTACCTAGGGGGAAATTGGAAGAGGTTGATAAATTGAAATATGAATATTGAATGCAACGGGTAAGCAGAATGGAATACGCGGTTATTTATACAATTTCACGGGGTGCGTAACGCGACAATAATGCTGTCACCGTTAACGCTGACTAATCGCGTTAGGAGAAAAACCCAATCCCCATTGTCGCTAAAATTAGTCACCGGTTACAATATTATAGCGTCTCCTCGCTCTTGGCAAGATTACAATTCCGCTTCTGTTCGCAGACTACAAAGACCTTCAATTTACTAATTCAGAGTGCGCGACGTTCCTCCAGAACAATTAATGAAACCTAATCAGCTACTCTGAAACGCGTTACAGGTAGCTGCGAGACACAGAGCGCGGAATTTTTCGGTTCGATGCGAGAGGCGGGGTTCAAAATATTTGCGACGCGGATTCTTTAAAAATCGGAAAAATTATACCGTGAAAAAGAGGAATTATTGTTATTAAAAAATTATTATTTATTCGATACGGATAGTCCTTCGAACACTGAGAGAATATACAATTTTATTTGATTTAATGAGCTTCGGTTTTTTGAGAAAATTAAGCTGTCGAACAGTGCGTCTGACCATTGTTGACTTGTTCTACTTATATTGGTCACTGAGACCCCTTCCATCAATTTTGCGTTACTATCTATTATTTTTCTGGGCTTGTTGTGAAATTGTACCACCGTGAAATAGATTTACAATATAATTATCTAAATATGTTAGTTTTAATGTGATAATAAAAATTTACACACGCGTGTATTATCAGCTTACTAATATCACATGCAATCTAATTAGGAAACTTGTTGTTAACATTCTTCCAGTTTTACAAAGTAATGCTTAAGATTTAAAATATTTGCTTCGGCACTTATTTCATATGTAGATATACAATATCTGAATTTTTAATAAGAATGACAAATGTTGCTCAAGTGTATGTTTAGTGTATACTTTTCTAAATGAGTATTTGGTACGATTAAAAAAGTAGCATTCTACTCGATTCTGTTTCTAACGACCACAATAAGCATAGCAATGATTGTGAGAATTGGCACAAGTAGAAGTGGACAACAATAGTCAGACATCAAAGATAAGTCAACCTCTACTCGAACGTAAACTCGAATTAGCTTTTCTTTCAATTAAGCTACGTACCACGAAATTGACTTATTTACACATTAAATTTCACTAACTTCAAAGTGGAATAAAAATTTTAAAGTAGATATTAAATAAAACAATAAAACATGAAAAAAGAAACAATTAGGAAAATATTAATGAAGTTCCTCAATGTTCGTCCAGTTTCTTAGTTCAATCACTCGTTTTTCTCATAAATGTATAAAATCCACATTCTAATTCTCACAAACAATTTTATCTGTATCAATAATCAGAGACGAACAGCATCAACGTTACAGCAAATTGTTAATATTTCTTAGAGAAAATCGAATAAATCTTTAAAATTTTTGACACGTGTCACTTACTGTCCTGCATTCGCCAAGTTCAAACCGGAAGCTTTTCCCGCGAAAGGACGAAAGAAGCTCCTCTTCAAGGAGGAAAGAAGCTATCCTCTTCAGGAGCGGTTCATTGTCGCGATGTCAACTCCCGTTTCTGGCGGTTCGCGCCGCCGAATCGCATCCCGGCGTATGCTAATTTTGCTAGTTTAGTCACGTGCTTTCGAAATCCGACTGCATGTGCAACGGGCCGGCGGTGCATCGCTCGCGAGTCTGCTCG
This sequence comes from Seladonia tumulorum, assembly GCA_913789895.3. Classification (NCBI taxonomy): domain Eukaryota; kingdom Metazoa; phylum Arthropoda; class Insecta; order Hymenoptera; family Halictidae; genus Seladonia; species Seladonia tumulorum. The sequence continues at coordinate 36,878,332 of OU565266.1, forward strand.
CATACTGATACAGTGACTCCAGAAAGTTTCTACGTCTTCATAACGTGCGATTAACCCTAACTGCCACCGCTGTGGCCTAATTTTCTGCGTCCATCTGCTTGTGTACTCCGATACTGCATCGACACTCCTTTATTATGAACAATTAGAAGCTTGAAAATGTTAGGAAAAAATGTTTGCATGCAATGTTAGTACACAAAATGTCTTCATATAATGCTATGTTAAAGTTTATTTATTATAAACAGTTTCAATGTTTAGTGTGCTTGAATTATTGCAAGCATAATTTTATGTTAGCCATAGAATTAAGTCTTATAATAATCTGTCTACAGTCTGAATTTCCTTGCTGTTATTTAACCAGTCTTTTTCTTCAATTTAGAATTATATAAACTATTTTAAATTATCACTTTTCCGGTAACTTTAACAATTTTTGTTACATTCCAGTTTACAAATGTGTGGTGTCTTTTGCATATAACGTTGTATTCTAAAAATGTTAAGTACGCAGTTTGAAAATGCATTGATCAGAAAATTTTACTTGGTGGCCCAAGTTTGGTTTCGTAGAATGAGAAATAAATACCGAAAAATCAATTTATTTTGGCGACAAGTTTTATGCTATGATTTAATGAGTTTTATCGAGCGTAGAATATACACGGAGGAATTAGTAGGATTTATTTTTAAGTTGGTAAAGTCAACGCAATCGTCTCGGTTAATTCATTTCCGCGATCCGTCCCCGTCCGTCTCATTAAAGTCGTCATATTTTACAAGCCCTATTTGATTTCTCTATTTATATTTAGTTTAATTGACTTCGGCCGTTTTTATCCGCGCCGTCTAGCACCCGGAAGCGCCGATTCCAATTACAAGTTCCCGCTGTGTAACGCGGAAGTTGTTGTTTACGAATCGACTTTCATAATCGCCAATTACAAGTTGGCCCAGAGTCTCCGGGCGCATCCTTATCCGGCGGCGCTCGTCGCGAACTCGAATAAATTTTACTTTAATATTCTATGATTTAACGCGACGCGACGCGGCGGAAACCCACTGCGCGTCGCTGCTTTTCATTAACAATCTCGAACAAAGTTAATCGCACCGGATAATTACGTTAGCGTTCTTGATATTATTACAACGCGTCACTCGAAGAGATTTCCCGCTACCCGAGATGGTTGCGTTGCATATGAAAGACTCGCTAATTGCCGACCGGTTTAATTAAAATTTTGCTAATTAATTCGTTTTTGTCTTTCAGGTAAAGATCGATGAGAGAATCGTTCCTCGTACTCCTGGGTAATGCATTCCGTAATGGCTATACTGTTTTATATGCTGAATCAAAATTTTCTGCGTTATTTACCAAAATCAACGGGTAAGTAGAAATGGATTGTTTTAATATTAACACTAAACGTACCGAGCTATAAATGTAACGGATACATGTCGCCTTATAAAAATTACAAGATTTAATTTATTTAGACTTTGCGCGGTTCTTATTGCAATGCGTGCTCTACTAAAAATATTTATTGAATCATTGCTCATGAAAGCATCTTTATAATTTCAAAAATTGTCAAATAAAAAATCTGGAACCGGTCATTTGACCGGTGGTGGTACGTTTAGTGTTAGTCTTAATAGAAAAGTGTGTAACAATTGAGCTGCTAAATACAGTTCAAATTATATATCGTGTTCAGTTTCATTTTAATCGGAAAGATTCCACGAATAAGTTGGCGAAAGTTCCCTAAAAAAATAATGAAAAATAAAGAAGTTTGGTCATTCGATTAGCAGTGGTTCACACCGATATACCCGAGGTTCGAAGTGGAGGGGAGAGGTGAACTAACTAAGACTGTGTAGCTCGGTGCGGCTTGGATCGAGACTTTACCCGTACTTAGACGTTCGCGTAAAAACTGATCGTCCCAACGGAAACTCGTCGATCTATGCAAGTAGCTTTGAAAATCCGATGACCCACAGTGAGGTGACGTCATAAAGACCTCGCATAGCAATCGATTTCTGAAATCACGATGCTCAATCCCCGTCTATTCGCGAGCGCGATTGCCTCGCGCCGATAGTTTCGATATCCGGCGCTTTGTTAGTAGCCCATCACGGCAACATTCGCGTCAGGATTTTAATATCGCGCGGCAAACGATAATCCCGCCGTGAATCCTTATCCAGACACGTTTTTTATTCGCCTCTCGGAAAATTCCGTTCCCCCTTGCGATCAAATGATATCTCCTTCGTCGCGGAAACGGCGAGGAAAGCGCGCGCGGATTCTATCAGCGAAAATCGTATCCACCTGTGCCCCGTGGTCATTATCGCGTCGTCTTTCTCCTCTCTCTCTCTCTCTCTCTCTCTCTCTCTCTCTCTCTCTCGCTCGCTTTCGAGCCGTGGGTCAGAGGAGAACGACGAAGAGAATATTAAAAACTTTTTCCATAAAGCGTCTTCGCGGACCGAGCACTGTTAGGCCGAGCATGAAAGCCGGTTTTCTTGCAGTTCCAACCGTATCCAGCAGTTTTCCCGTATTAGTTCAGACGTTTCCCCGGTTCCGCGCCGCGTTCTTTCATCTTTCTATTTTTTCTTTCGCTTATTCTCCTTTTCCTTTTGCGCTCTCTGTACATTTTTCAACGTTCCCGGAGAACGACGGGGCTAACGCGCCGCCCGGAAATAGAGGGATCAAAGCGCCGCGAGATTTAATTGTAGTCTTCCGAACCGAGCCGGATGACGCCGTGATTAGCTCTCGCAACTTTGCTGAACGATGCTCCGGACGCATAGGCAACTATGCGAGGAAATACTATAATATTGACGGAAACGCGAGCCGGCTTCTATTTTTTTTTTTTTTTTTTTTTTTAAGACAGCCTTCTGTACAGGGTGAACCACTAGAAAGCGATCAGCTTAAATTACTCTGTTAATAAATTATGTAAATTCAAAGGCTGCGATCAAATGTCTCGGAAAATTGTTCAATTACACGTGTGAGAAACCAGATTTCTATAATTGGATCTGTAATTGGATTTTATTTTGAAAGTGGTGCAAGTCCATTAAAAAAAAAAAAAAATGAGACATAGTCTGCATATTTGTATTTTTATTTTATCGATAAATAATGGATTTGCACCGCTTTCAAAATAATCGTTTCAATTGTTATTCTGCAGCCACCACCAAAAATAAAAATTACCCAGCACTATGTTGCTTGTTCGCTTGATTGCTAATCAAAGACACTAGTACCCACATAACCAGATTAACTAAAAATAAAATAAGGTACTGAAGTGGCACGTACACTACCGGTCATAAGTGTTTACCCACCTTCAAATTTCGTTACTATTCAAATAATAGGTATTTTATTGTTATGAAAATGTCCGTAGCATTAAATCCTAATTATAAGGCTAATAAAAAACATCCAAAATATTCTGTACATACACAATCAGGTACTGTAAATGAGTTTACAGCTTTTTATGAAAAACGACAATTTTGGAGTTCAGTTAAAGTACTAACTAAAAATGTTCGAATGCTATTCCCAACATTTATTTAAATTTAAAAAGGAACCTAACATAAGCTCGATATTTGTATAAATATTGTTATTCGAGGTAAAAAAGAATATCCCATCTGGTTAAAATTTGCATTCAGTTCTTATTCCAATAAATATACGAATTGAAAAAAGCAGTAGTGTAAATATAAACGTACAGATACTGTATTGTAAAGATACAGATAAACTTAAAATTTTTAGTCTGCACGATTTTACAAGATATTCTTTACTACAAATAAATAAAAATCTCAAATCTACTAGTAAATAATTCCAAGAATGGAAAAGAGAGTAGAGTAAGGTGGATAATACTGTTTTAGTTCAGCTCATGACCATTTTAAATATACACTACCGGCCATAAGTGTTTACCCACCTTCAAATTTCATTACTATTCAAATAATAGGTATTCTATTGTTATGAAAATGTCCGTAGCATTAAATCCTAATTATAAGGCTAATAAAAAACATCCAAAATATTCTGTACATACACAATGAGGTACTGTAAATGAGTTTACAGCTTTTTATGAAAAACGACAATTTTGGAGTTCAGTTAAAGAAACCCATTTTTCTGTAATTTTTATAACGGTCAGTAGGGAATATGAACCCAGGTAATACAGGTATCTTAGTCTTCTCAAATTTCATACTGCATTTCATACTGCATTAAGCTTTCATACGGTAAACAGTTGATTTTCACGTGCCTAAAGAATTTTGCGAAAATTTCAAATAATGTCAGGGAGAAAAGAATTATCTGATAATAGTGTCCCATCATAGCATCGGAAAAAGTAACAGAGAAATGGCAAAGTTATTGAAGCTGAACCGTAGAACCGTGGACTACAATGTTAAAAAATATGTGGGTGGGTAAACACTTATGGCCGGTAATGTATTGCTCCATAAAATGATCAAAAATGGTCAAGAATGTTATTCCGATTTAAGGGATGAACAATGACTGTACGAGGCAAGTGAAGCATATCGAACAATGATCTCGAACGTACTCCCTTTGCCGTCCTTCCTGCTTCGTCCCCTTTCTCTTCTCTGCATGATGATGGCCGCCGTTTGTCCATCTCTCCGTTCGAAAATGGCCCCCCCGGTTTCCCGAAACACACTCGACTCGGCCAGTGAATTATAATTCTGGCCCGGGGCGAGCTCGCGACTCCTGATTTACCGCGGGGAGTTGCATCGCACGGCCGGGAGTCATTCCCGCGTAGAGTCATTAAATAATCCGGCGAGCGGTTCGTCAACAAATAAGGCCCGGCCGCCGTCGGCGCACCTAGACGTCATCGTGCCGCCTAACTCCGAGAACGTAACGCGTCGCCTAATGGACCGCTGATCCCGGCCAACGTGCAACCCATTCATTCTCACCCGACGCCGAAACAGAGTTACTTTGTGGCCGCGTCCTTGCTCCACATCCCTCAATCTTCCTCCTAAACTATGCTACCATAAGTCCTGCTACGATGATTTCGAGCACAATGTCGACAGGGTTCACAGAGATTAGCTTTTCCTTAATTTTTGGGGGTAGCGTTCCTCAAGGGTTCACTTCTCTAGGATTTTCGTGGAAATCATCCAGATGATCCTTTTCAGGATCAAGAGCTTCTGCAGCAATCAGATCATCATCAGCTATCCTGTTCTTCGAGCACTTGAGTTGACACTTGATATTTATTTTATCTTCTTTTGCAACCACCCGGTGTGGAATTTGTGTGTTTACCTAGTTCAATCTTTTGGAAGGATCACGTTGATGACTGTAGCACTTCTATAGCAACCAGATCATAATTAACTCCTGTGGCTCAAGCACAATTGACACTCGACACTTGTTTTATTTACTTTTTTTTGTTGCAACCACCTGGTGCAGAATTTGTGTTTACGCAGCTGAACCTTGTCGGAGGATTACGTTGAACACCGAGTTGCAATGCTTCATTTTTCGAGATAAAGCTGCTCAACCTGTTTCCCGCCCGGAGATTATGCACGCTTACTTTTTTGAAGTTGCAAGAAGCAATCCTCTTAGGAGGATTTCTCGACTCCGGTTGGACTCTCAGAGTGAGAAGATATTTTTACAACACGAGTTTCATCCTCGGAGAATCCGTGATCGATACTCGGGGCACCTATACGAGCTCGCATCGCCGTCGGGGGATCGATATATCATCCTCGATCGCGCGCATTACAATCAAGAGTGTTTGAACTCGAGTCGATCAGTCTCAAGTGAGTAATCAGCTACCGAACATATTCTAAACGGCGATGGCTTGTTTTAGCAGATCCGCTTCTCGCCGGTATAATAACCGCGTCGTCATAATATTGTGCTGGATCGTTTTAATCTTTCGAAAGTGTGCTATCAACACTGGATTCCGCGTAGCCGAGGTAACCTAATTCGGCGGGTATCCAGCACTCAATCCGTTACTGTCTTCCAAACATTGTTGAAGCGAGTTCGAAGCCAATAATTGCTTTTACACACTTTCAGAGTGATCAAGATGATTCCGAGGTAGCTAATCATCACTGTCCCGATGTCCTTGTGAAAATTCAGTCGTTGGAAAACTTGAAGAGAATGCTGTTGTCTCTGGGACACGTTTCAGAGAGTAGCATCGAGCCAGGGTCTACAAATTTCTATTTTTAATGACAGTGTGAAAGATTTTTGTTAAACTAATCAATTCAAAGGCAAATTACGAACTTGAAATGAACTCAGTTTCCATCGTTTGTGGTTCGTTGTCCTTGCCGAAATTAAATGTCAAGTCTTCGGAGTATTCAAGGAAAATGTTATAATGTGGTCAGTTCTTAGACACGTTTTAAACAGCAATATTTGTCAAGAGATTTGTTTACTTTATCTTTTGGACCGGGAGGTCCTCTGTGCTGACGCCAATAAGTACAGGACGAAGAGTGACTCTTTCACTGGCAGTCGTTTCATCCCCTCAGGTAAACACTGCCACCTTTAGGACGCGTTTCAAACACTAGAACCAATCCAGAGATCAGCTTCTATTTTAAATCACAGTGAATCTTGAACCAATCAGCTCACAGAAAAGAGTGACTCCTTAAGCTGACCACTCATGACAAACTGCTCCGATCCTGCACACGGGCCACCTTCAGGACAAGCTTGGAACTGACTTTTCACCAGAACCAATCCAGAGATTCGCCCACAAATTTCTATTTTGAATCACAAGTCAACCAATAGCAAAGTATGAGTCTAGCTTCTATCGTCACTTTTTCAACTCCAAAGACACCACTATAACTGGGACAAGTAGAAAAAATACTAGGACTAGCCCAACAGCTCCGAAGACTTCTAATCACTCTTCATTAACTCTCTCAACATTCTCATCAAAGTCTAATGTCAGGGGTCACTACCATCACTGGACCAAGATAAAAAACACTGGGACCACCCTAACGGCTCGGAGATGACGTCTAAGGAGTATCAATTGTCTCTCTCAGCATCCTCCTCAATCTCCGATTCACTGGACCAAGTTAACCCTTTGCACTCCGAACCATTCTGGCAGAAATTTACAAATCCTCGTATTATTTAGTATAATTTTGGAACCAAGTAACGTATTATAATGATATTGGACTTATATGAATTGGTTGACATCGAGGAATATATATATTTGCAAAAAAATCAATATTTTATGTAAAGTTGCGCTGGAATAAATTAATTCCCCGTGACCGCTAATAAACTTTAATGTCCCCTGAGAGGGGACAGCTGAGTGCAAAGGGTTAAAAATACTGGACCCACTCTAACAGCACTGAAGATGATGTCTAAGGAGTCTCAATTGTCTCTCTCAACATCATCTTCAAAATCCAAATTACTGGAGCAAGCTAAAAACACTGGAACCACGCTAACAGCACTGAAGATGACGTCTAAGGAGTATCAATTGTCTCTCTCAACATCCTCCTCAATCTCCGAATCACTGGACCAAGTTAACCCTTTGCACTCCGAACCATTTTGGCAGAAATTTACAAATCCTCGTATTATTTAGTATAATTTTGGAACCAAGTAACGTATTATAATGATATTGGACTTATATGAATTGGTTGACATCGAGGAATATATATATTTGCAAAAAAATCAATATTTTATTCAAAGTTGCGCTGGAATAAATTAATTCCCCGTGATCGCTAATAAACTTTAATGTCCCCTGAGAGGGGACAGCGGAGTGCAAAGGGTTAAAAATACTGGACCCACTCTAACAGCACTGAAGATGATGTCTAAGGACTCTCTCAACATCATCTTCAAAATCCAAATCACTGGAGCAAGCTAAAAACACTGGAACCACCCTAACAGCACTGAAGATGACGTCTGAGAGGTCTCAATCGTCTCTCTCAGTATCCTCCTCAAAATCCAAATCACTGGACCAAGTTCAAAACACTGGAACCACCCTAACAACACCGAAGACGACGCCTATTGAGTTTCAATCGTTTCTCTCTTTCTCTCTCTCTCGACACTAGAGGACACTAGGACCAGTCGAACAGGAGCTGTCTTCCATCCACTTTCCACCACAACTCTCTGAAAACGCTGTTCAAAATCCGACGTCAGAAGCCGCCATCGGTCCACCAACTTGAAGACACAAGAACCAAGTCCACTGCACGTTCACCAATCAATTTGCAAAAAAAGCAGATCGCAAGAACAGATTCCGCTTCGCACCGACCAGCCTGTTCGATCATCGGACGAAATGTCCTCTTCGGGTGTCCTCTTCGGGTTTGCACCCGTGGTTCCCGGGGCACGCGGAAGTCCCGTTTCCGGTGAAAGACTGCGTGGCGCAGGCCGGTCGTTTAGAGTCCCCGAAGAAAACTAGTTGCGCTCCAACGTCGAAGCCTGGCAGCCCTCTCCATCCGAGCCGGCGGCGGCTGTTCTTCTTTCTCGCTCGCGCGCGCGACTATTTAAATCTTTTGTAGTGGCTGGCGCGGCGTGGCGTGGCGTGGCGTGGCGTGGCGCAGCCAGCTTCGAGGAAGATTCTTTCGTCACGTGTGGACGGAAATGTTGCGCCTGGGATTCCTGGTGCGGCCCGCCACGGGAGTCTTCGAGGCTAGGGGATGGTTCCTCCGGCTCCTCCGAGCTAATCGAGGACCCACCGTCCCTGTTCCGTCTCAACGCCGACGGATATTGGGTCATCGCGTTGCTCAATGCGGATTCTCTAACATGTTCACCGGCATTCCGGAAAATCTATGTACACGCGTCGACAAGTTTGTAGCAACGCGTTGCTCCCTTCCATGATTGAAGTTTGTTGACGTTACGGCAGGTATTAATACATCGCGCGCATCTGATCCGAGTATTGAGAGTGCTAATGAGTAAATCAATATTGTTTGTTTGATGGGCCGGGCCATTGGCGGATTTACGATCCTGCTGTCTGTTTTTGTTGAAATGCCTCGCGAGCTCTAATGTCCCTGAGACATTCGTCAAGTTCGAAATCTTTAGGAAAATTCTCGTTTAGAGTGATGCACCCAATTGCTGTGAGGGTACCAATTACTGTGTCTATATTCAACATTGAAAATCAAATATTAACCCTTTGACCTGGAATATTTCCCCTCTATACATTCTTTTTTCGTGTTATACACACGAAAACGGTGCAATTTATTCGTACAATACTGAAATGCTTTGTAATCTATTAAATACAAACAAATTTAATAATGTAAAAAATATTTTGAATAAAGATACAGCTATTTTTAGTGGTGCCTTACAGGGATCATTCGAGTGCCAAGGGTTAATACATACAGTGACACCCACTAGTGCTACTTGAATTTTATTGAGAAGTTAAAACAACTGGTTCACTGCGTAACACGTTCAAAGAAGGACCTCCAAATTAGTTGGGAGAATTCGGAAAAGTTTTTTGTCGCGCGTGTCGGTGGAGGAGCACGCGCGCGTGCCGTTCCCGTGCTATTTATCAGTTGGTTGTCAAGCATTTTAAAAACGACTGAAAATAATCCGTGACGCACGGGGCGTCTGGTTTTCGCGGTACGCTGAGAAAACAGACCCCCCTCGAAATTGCTCGCAGCTCGATACAGGTGTAGATACGATCGGTTTCGAGTTGTCCGAAAAAAGCTGACGCCCGCTGCACTCGTACACTTTAAATAGACCCTGGATCCCAGCTTAATGGATTTATAAATTGGATGGACGAGAGCCTGGTTTTTCTTCTCTCCCTTTTTTATTTTTTTTATTTTTTATTTTGGCACGAGTGCTCCGCGCCGAATGCAACCGAATGTTTGCTATTGTTCACTTCGAACTGTAACTCTCGGTGCTCCTTTTCAAACAACGTTTTTTTTTTCTTTTTTCGAACGACCGTTCTAAAATTACCGGAAGATACCCAGCCGGAGGAGAGCATTCGAATGTTATCGTTGAAATCGCAGCGATGGAGTCCCACGCGGTAGATCGAGCATAAACATAATGAGAGTTATCGAATACACGTACAGTCGAGTCGGAAAGTAAGTTAACGACTGGTGTATGCAGGCAAATGAATATGACATGTCTTTAATCTTTAATAATGATAATATATGTTTTACTAACATATTTGTTTATTTCCTTACACCTCCTAAATAAAAACAATACAATAACTTGATTTTATTCATCATATTCATTGCCTACATATCACCAAATGTTAACTTACTTTCCGACTCGACTGTATCTTCCGCAGCTAATTGCGTGAAATTCATTGCATCACGCCAGGTTTTTCGGATTTTGTTTTATTATTCCAATATTCCCGCGATTTATGGCAGTACCGTGACGCAGTTACGGCTGACTTATGTCGGTTTGTGTTCACTAGGCTGCGCGTGAAATTCGATTCATTAAGTTATGGCTGCTCCGATATCGTTTCTGACCGTAAGTCAAATTTCCAGGAATGTTAACGGCGAGGGCAATAATAAATATTTCCAGCGGAAAATCATCGGATTCTTCCGCGAAATTAGCTGAACGTCAAACTGTACGAGCGAAACCGGAAACTCGCATTTTACCGGCACGCTCGCGCACTTTTTCCTTTCGGATGGTCATTTAATATGTCAGTGCGCCCTCGCCACGTCTGTCAAAAGCACGGCGAAAAAGCTCCAGCCCGTGGCTAAAGAAACATTGTTGTTTTTGTTGCTTTCCCTCCCAGACTGATTTAATTACCCGGCTATCTGTGCGTTTAGCGGGCCGGGGAATCCATTCTCCGAGAAAATTGCGACTCGTTCTGACAGATAGCCGACGCTCGAATTTTCGTCGGTTGGGTAGAAAGTGTTAAACAATTTCTGAAATTTATTTTACCCCGACGTATTAACTGTTTTCTGCCCAGCATCGTTTTGCTTGCATAAAGCGGAGGTATAAATTCTTGTAAAAGAAAGTAGGACAAAATCGGTGCATAGAAAATGTTCCTGTCTAACAATAGTCTCCAGATCTACCAAAATGTTTATAAATTTTTCTTACAAATTTTCCATGAAAGCAACATTTAATCTTTTCTGGGAGCAACAGTGCCATTTTATCGAATCTAATGAAAATAGTTTACGTTCCCAACTTGGTTGCTAGAAATTAGAATTTAGATAGAAATAGTTGACGCTTCAAACTGTTCTCTAAAAATTGTAATTTAGATGGAAATAATTAACGCTTTGAACTGGTTTTTAAAAATTGTAATTTAGATTGAAATAGTTGACGCTTTAAACTGGTCTCTAAAAATTGTAATTTTGATGAAAATAGTTAACGCATTCTGCCGATCTCTAAAAATTGTAATTTAGATGGAAATAATTAACGCTTTGAACTGGTTTTTAAAAATTGTAATTTAGATTGAAATAGTTGACGCTTTAAACTGATCTCTAAAAATTGTAATTTTGATGAAAATAGTTAACGCATTCTGCCGATCTCTAAAAATTGTAATTTAAATAGAAATGGTAAATTTTTCGAGCTGGCTGTTAATCGGAACGTGGATGAAACGTTCGGGTCCATTTTGACCCGAGCCCCGCCGCGCCTAAAAATCAAAGGAGCTTAATTTTTCCACACACACGATGAAAGGGGTTTACCGGCACGAAAACTTGGAATTTCTTCCGGTGTTTGTTGCCGCTCGAGTGCTCGAATTTCTGTGATCACTGAACGAAAGGGAATTACGGCCGAAAATGATCCCGGGGCTTTCGCTTTGAACTCGATCCTCCATCGAGATACATCTGTGCCGCGGCGCGGCGCCGCTTTAATAAATCTTGCGCAACGTCAACATTTCGCCGGAACGTCGAAACTGTTTTGACTTTCGAAACGCACATTTCCGCGTGGTCAGAGGGGGACGTCATCCCGGAGGAATCCGCGTATCGGGACGACATCTGGGATCTCAGAGGACCAGAGCAGATCTGGCGAGGACCTGCCGCAAGAATGGCCGCCAGAACGAAGCTTTTCTTGGCTCGGTAGGCAAACAAATTTCGAGAAAATCCCGTGTTTCCCCGCCTCTAGAATAATATTCTACGCGCGCGGTTTAAACGCCTCCATTATTGTTCCCACCCCCCTCCCTCTTTGTCGCCATTTTATCCTTTTTTCTACACCCTCCTTCTCCCACGTTCTTGGTCTGTTTGTTTCCTTTTCGCCGCCTCCTCACAATTACCGGAAACTAATCGCCTCGTCTTGCTATGCAGATGCGTTAGCAACGGTCAGAACAAAATTGAAAAATTTTATTCATTAAGAAACGCGTTTGGAGATTTTTCTGTTGAATTACTGCTTTGGATGTTTTTCTGTGTTTGCACTATTTATTTTTTTTTTTTCTGTTGTTAGCTTAGTAACTGTATTGTTCCTTTTCAAGACATTTACAATTTCTTTTCGTATCTTTTATAACGTATTTGATTTTATTTTAAACGAACTTTTTGTATTTCCTCAGTCACCATTTTGTACGTGTTTCTTTATTTATCTTTTATGATATACTAGTTTTCCAAGATATGATTGAGAACCATTTATAGACTTACAAAACTGAAAAAATTGTATATAAAGACTTGATAAAATAATATATTTGTAAAATCACCCCAGTAAATATTCCCACAATAATTCTACAAAGTATATTTCTAGAACATTGTATTACATCCGTAAGACAATGAACCTCACGAACACAGTCGAACGAGGATCAGAGTCCCAGTTTCCATAAACGGAGCCAGGAAAGTTCGCATAATCGGTCGCAGCGACTTACCATCCCAAGAATCGTCTAGTCACTTGTTCAGCAGAATTATCAGTTCGATCAGGATATTACTGACTCCGCTGTCATGGTTGCCGTTCATTTCCGGGTTAGGTTGCTTCGATGGGAACGGTCTTCACTGCGAAAACGTGATGGTTCGTCGAACGCGCGTTTGCCGAACGACAAGAAACAATAGAACGTTTATTTTCCCCGTGTCCGAGCACGGTTCGCCGAATTTCGGTACGCGGCGTGACACGGTTCTGCTTTTCGGGCCGGTGTCTTCGTAGACCGGCGGATCGATCGCGAATTATCCAGAGGAGCTGTCACAAAATTCGCATAAGCACCTCGGGCCGGCTGGAACTGCCGGCGCGGCGGCCGGGCAAACTCGCCGCGTTTGGCCAAGTTTCGAAAATAGTTCGCTGCGAACTCAACGCACGGATCTAATGTTCGGCCCGCGTCTATTTGTAGCGGGAAGTACCGGCGAGTCAGGCTTGCCAACACCGTGACACAAATGTTCCTAGATGATGAACGTCATCCATCATTTTTGCCCTCGATCGACTGTCGATTTTCATCCTTAAGTTTCACCCTCGAAGTTACGTGACTTCGAACGAGTTGAAAAATAAAGAAGAATTTAAAGAATTTTTTCTGTATGAAAAACTGTGTCCTTTGAAAAATTCTATATGTACATTTCATTGTATGATGTTCAAACAGCATTTGCTAAAAAATTGAGCTGTCTCCAAGTAGAACCACAGCCATTTTCCCAAAGTCATTTCTGCAATACACTGAGGTACCAGATGTAAATGTGATTCTATAGTTTCGCGTTAAACTAGATTTAAAAATTATTTATTTACTCCACCTTTTAATTATCGTATCATAGGTAAACTAATTCGCAGCTATGTGGTGTTATGTTAAACCATGCCTTCTCTTGGAGACATCATTGAAAATTAAACTTTTGGTCAATTGTCATACGTACATTATTCATATTGTAACATTTAGTAATGAATTTTTCCATCTTTTTAAAATTGCAGTTGTCAACACGTAGTCTCTTGTTATACATAATTCGTCCTCAATATTTATGCAATACAACGAGATGCTATATTTATAGTGTCGACACTACTAGCCTACTTACAAGTCATACTTATTGAATGCACCAGTAAATAATAGAAATAATAGAAGGAAGAAAAATATGGGACAACACAGATGAATATTATTAACATACTGGGGACGTTTATACGAAATAAAAATTTTCTGCAGAGAAACAGAAACTGAATAAATAATGGTATCTTTAATCGTTTAAAAAAAATTGTAAACTGATATTCTTAAATTCTCGTAATCTTTCCAATTTTATCGTCTCAGTTTCACCATAAGTGCACAAAATTCAGTCACTTATGGCATTCCAGAAAGAATATTATGTTTAAAAAAAACGACACATTGAACTGCTTTGTCACAAGCGATATTAGTACGAAAAAAGTTGGCCTAAAATCCGCATCCTACCTTGCTCCACTTCAGCGTTTATGTTAATGGTCCTCAGCCTGAGCTCCTCGTTCTCATAGATCATTCCTCTGGAGGACTTCCGGTCTAACTTCCTGTTAGGTTTCACGCTAACGTCCCGGCGCCTGGCCCTCAGCATCCCGGCGCCTCCGACGCTCACTCCCGTGCCGGTCATCATGGTTCCTTATTGCTATATCAACGAACACAATTACAAAAATCCACTTCGTCTGCCAATTAAACGTACAGAGCACACTAATCGATGAGCACGAGTCTGCGACATTGTTCCGGCAATTCACTCGCGATTTGTTTGTTGCGATAACTGGAGAACGGGATTAGTATAGCGGAGGAAATGGACGGCTCCGATTTTTATAGCTCTCGGCTTCTGCGAGTTTTACGATTGGCCGTAAGATGTTCAATGGGGCTCCTATCGTCATTTAATGGCCGCAAATGAGTTAAGTTGTATGGCGCCATCCGAGACCGACACTAACGCGCCGAACGAGTGGTATAACGCGGTTGATGAGCACTTAATCCCAGGTAAACTGTCGATGGGAACCCATAGCGTCCATCTTGGCTTGTTTCGTCTCGGCTTACCGCTTGTCCTAATTATCCTTTCGCGTGGAGTATTTCAAATCTCTGATTACATTTCGGTGTGATTTAAAACTTCCGATTCTCGGAATGCGTTTTCGCAAGTCTCCTTAATTATTTTTCAATTTATTCCGCTGTTATGGTTCTTTCGAAATGGATCTCGCTGAGGGCGTTCAATGGGAGTCTTTCTTCGCGAGCAACGCCTGCTTTATACTTCTTACCAAGTTTCCTTTGAACTCGGGAATATGTTTAACCGTTCCTACAATTTACCTTAAGACATTCTACTTCTCCCGGAGAGTCTCCGCATCTCCTGTATCTCTTTTGCGAGACTCCGCGGACCAATTTCTTTCTCCTCGGTTCCTCGGTGTTTTCCTTACCTCTGCCGGGGCTCCCAATCTCCCTTGCGTCTAGATCTTCCCCCTTCTTCAATCCGATTCTACTTATTTTCACATTGAATTTTCCTTTATCATATTTCGGAAATTTCTTTATGATACTCCTAAAAATTCCTCGTGTTGCTCAGAATTTTAAATCGCAATTCTCTGCTCCTCTTGCCCGTAAATTTTGCACGCTTCTTCTCTTGCTCCTTTCTAGATTTCTTCCTCCTAGAAAATCTTGCGCAAGACTTCCTCTTCTCAGCTTCGGAAAGATTTTTCCCTTTGATTTAAAAATATTTTTTCCACCTCGCAAATTCAGTGGCTCTCCTTTTGATCTACGCTTTTTGATATACTTCAGACTCCGCACCCTTTCTCACACTATATTCCGCAAGTTTCCCTCTTTCCCAGGCAAATATCCTCTTCTAAATCTTCCTACCAAACTCACTCATAGAAAACTTTTCCTCCCCTCTCCTCCCTACCCCCTCCCCGTCGCCCTCTAATCTGTCTTCTGCTCCGAGTCCCTCCTCTCCTTACACCTCCCTAAAGTCCTTCCGCACTTCTCTGAAAATCTTGTTGCAACTTCTTACAATTCTTTTAAATCATTCCGTTTGCCACGCTCCTCTGAAATCCTTCTTCCTCAAACTTTTCCCCCTTCTTTCTGAAAGCCTTTTATTATACCTCCGCTAAACCCTTCTGCTCTCCTCTGAAATCCTTCGATCGACGTTTCTTTTCATATCTTTCTATAAATTGTTCTTGTACTTCTATCGTTTCCTTTCTTTACCCCCTCTTCTAAAACCCTTATTACTGTTTCTCTTGATAGATTCCTCTCAAAGCTTTCTTGTTATTTTTTTAAACCTTTGTCATTGTTCTTCTTGGTGTATTATTTTAAACATATTTTCTTGCTCTTCTTTTAAAGCCTCATTTTATATTTTCTTTATCAATTCTTTCTAATCGTTTCGTTTGTACTATCTCTCTCGACATTTTTGGTATCGTTTCTCTGGTTATATACGTTTTGAAATTCGAAGTTGTAATTTTGTTAAATCCTTTTCCTTACGTTTTTCTAAAATTTTGCAATGTTCCTATATCTGTCTTGAAATTTTCTTTTGGTATTTCGTTTTAATACTTTTTCATACGCTTTAAATTATTTTCTATTGTTTTCCTTCTTGGAACCGTGGATAAATGTTGTAATCTTTCTCTTAAATGCCTCCCTTACCCTTCTATAACATTTCTTTTTATTCCTCCTTTTCTTTATACCTATTTTAACATAGTCTACTTGTCTTCTTTCTAACTCCTTTTTCCTCACTTCAGTACAATTGTGTTTATTTTTATATTTGTATCTGGCAGCATTATTAAAAAATTCTTTTCTCGGAATTTTCTACTGCCCCACGCGTTTCCACAATCCTTTCCGTATCTCGTCGCAGAAAATCTTCTCACAGTCTCAAGGTTTCCTCCATTTTTCCAGGATCTTCTGTCCAGGGTTCTCTCGCAGTATTCTCCTCAGCATTTCTCGCCTCAGGCAGGCCTGTAAAAAAAATCAGACGATCAGACACATCGAAGCAAACTTGGAAATTCGACGTTCGCGTAACCACCCTCGGCGCCCTTGAGGAATTTGCATGGGGGTAGGTTCGTTCGTGTGACGCGGTGCTGGGCGCAATTCGCGTCCCCATTACTCACCGTTTATCAACGCTCCTTTTGTTCCTCTGTATTTCTTTCAATTTATTCGCGCGTCCACGCCCGACCGATCTTCTGTCCGAACCGGAAACACTCTTCCGGCCTCCGCAGCGCCGCTTCGACGCGTCCGAGGATTTATTTCGCGCCGCTGATCCGAATTTATCGCGGCCCCGAATTTCTCTGGCTCCTTGTCCGGCGAAACAATTCCGTCACGCGCCTTCGGCACGGAATTTGAATTTCTCTTTTTCCGCGAGCGTCCCGACGCGTCCAGACCTTTATCTCCTATTCCCGGTGAGAAATTCCTTTCACGATGTTGACGGAGAGGACCTCACGGAACCGTGAACTAGATGCCTGCGAGACGCATAGGTTCCTGCGACCGTCGGTCTCGTCGGTGGAATTTCATTTTATGTATCGGCGAACGGCCGCGTGGTCGGTCCTCGGCGTTGAAATCTCTGGAAATAATCGAGATATTGGTTTATGGTTGTTTTATGATGCCTCAGTGTTGGGTTGGTTCGAGATTTTTTTTTTTTTTTCTTTGTTTAAGGAACTATGGAGACTGACATCTTTAATTTTACTGACAAGGGAACATATTCAGATGCGAATTTCCGATTTTGATGAAACTTATGTGACATATACAGTAAGGAGCGAAACTGAACCAATAACCACAAGTTTTGTATAAATCATTATTTATTTCTAGGAATATAGAAGAATAACAAAAAATCAACATTATAATTGTCTTTGTCATAGTTAGAAGTAACTTAAGAATTTTTTTCAATAATTAAAGTCTCCTCGTTTAGCAATGACGACAAAAATAGATTGACTCGGTTTTGCACCGGTCCCTACAAGAAATGTTTACGTGACATGTTCTAGTAGTATGTTTACATCTAGCACTTTGGTATGTTTACAAACTATTAGTCTACGTCTTAACACTCGGTTCTTCGCAATCTGTCGACCGGAAAAGCACACAAGTGAAGTAAGAATAAATATGAGGTCAATTGCTCCAAATTGTGTAAAAAATGTCATTTCTCTTTTGAATGACGGCTTGTCAACGCGTAACACGGCGAAAACCTGCAGTGTTAGTCAATCGACAGTGCAGAGAATAAGAAAAAAATACTGTAAAAGTATATTATTAAATGTTGGAGGAAGACCAAAAATATTATCACCGCAGTATGAACGAAGGATTATACGGTTTGTCACATCTGGTGAAGCTTCAAGTTCCATTATGGCTGAAAAATTATTAAAAGAAGATACGAATATACAAATAAGTCAGTGAACAAGCACGAAGAACCCTCAAAGGAGCTGAGTTTAGAAGCATTAAGAAAAGACAGAAGCCAATGTTATCGAAAGAAACTATTAAACGTCGTTTGGAATTTGCTGGAAAATATCAAAACTGGACAACTACTGACTGGGAACGGGTTATTTGGTCAGACGAGACCAAAATTAACAGAATTTGTTCAGATGGCATGTCTTGGTGCTGGATTCGTAAAAATGAAAAGCTTAAACCACGACATGTGAAACAAACGTTGAAGCATGGAGGCGGATCCCTAATGTTCTGGGGGTGCCTAACAGCATTTGGTGTTGGATCACTGCACCGAGTTAATGGCATCATGAATCAGTACATGTACAAGGATATTTTACAAGATCTTCTGATAGATGCTGTTGAAAATATGCGCTTTGAAGAAAAGAATGTAATTTTCATGCATGACCGAGACTCTAAGCACACTGCTAAAAGTGTAAAAAATTGACTCTGTATTAAAAAATTTTCTGTTCTGGATTGGTCTGCACAGAGCCCCCACCTCAACCCCATAGAAAATCTATGGGGTTTACTAAAAAGATGACTTCGGGATTCGTATGACTCCCAACCAACATCAATCACAGATTTGTATGATAGAATTCAAGAACAGTGGGAACAAATATCTCCGGATTATTGCAAAAAATTAGTAGAAAGTATACCAAAGCGAATTAGTGCAGTTTTACAAGCGCAAGGGTTGTGGACGAAATATTAAAAATAAATGATATATTAAATATTGCCAAGTATTGGACATGGTGCAAAACCGAGTCAGTCTATTTTTGTTGCCATTGCTAAACGAGAAGACATTAATTATTGAAAAAAATTCTTAGGTTACTTTTAACTATGATAAAAATAATTATAATGTTGATTTTTTGTTATTCTTCTATATTCCTAATAATAAATAATGATTTATACAAAACTTGTGGTTATTGGTTCAGTTTCGCTCTTTACTGTAGTTCTTTGAAAAATATTTGACACGTATTTTTTTTTATCGGCAACCATCCACTTTGAAGGGGTGAAAACAGCCCTCAAAGTTGAGGGTCAAAACCATATTTTTTGAGATATCTCGGAAACCAGAGGTCACGCTCTACTACCTGCGCCACCTTCTTTAGCTACTAATAAAACAATAAACGAGACACATAACCCAGTGGTATTGTTTAAAATACTATACACGTTTATACTAAATGCTTATATTTCGATAAAACAAGCCGCAATTCCTTCCTACGCACGGCAGATGCAAGACTATCTTCCATTATGCATAATTATTGTTAAATGGCAAAAAAAAAAGAAAATCCTGAAACATGTATCCCCTATTTTTGATCAAAGATCGCACACCCAAGTTTACATTAAAATGAACTAACAATAAATAAAAGAAACTGCAAAAAAGAAACAAATTTTTAATTTATTGTTTAAACAAAAAACGTTTCTTAAAATTTTCTTGCGCGACTACATTTCTCATTGAAAAACACACAATTAAAAAAAAAATTCAAATTTTTTCAACCTCTGGTTTCCGAGATATCTCAAAAAATATGGTTTTGACCCCCAACTTTGAGGGCTGTTTTCACCCCTTCAAAGTGGATGGTTGCCGATAAAAAAAAATACGTGTCAAATATTTTTCAAAGAACTATATGTCACATAAGTTTCATCAAAATCGGAAATTCGCATCTGAATATGTTCCCTTGTGAGTGCTTGAATTAGGGGGATCTTTAATTTTATTATGTGGTTCAAGTAGGAAAATTGGGATCTCTAATTTGATTAACTGTTTGAAATATGAAGACTGTGACATCTTTAATTTTATTAAGTGTTTAAAATATGTGAATTGAGATATTTAAATTTGTTAACTGTTTGGACTATGGAAATTGAAATCTTTAATTTTATTATGCGTTTGAATTAGGAAAATTGGGATCTTTAATTTTATTAACTGTTTGAAATATGAGAATTGAGATCTTTAATTTTATCAAGTGTTTGAAACACGAAAATTGAGATATTTAAATTTATTAAACGTTTGAACTATGAAGATTGAGATCTTTAATTTTATGAAGTGTAATTGACAGTGAATTAATTTTATAACTGAAGCTGGAGAAAGCCTTATTTATATCTGTCGATGATTTAAGGGCTGATCGACGCAATTATAGTTAGCAATCCAAGCTTTTTCGAGCTTTGTCTTTTCCAACGTACGTAAAATAGTATCCACAGGTTAAAAGAATTGTTTAATGATAAATGTTTGAGAATATTGTTACTTTCTGTGCTCCAGAAGAAAATTCCAAGTCGATCGTCTTGTTTCCCGTGGCTGAAGAATCTTCTTCAATTTAGCAACGCGGATTCAGATTTCTCCTAACTTGTCAGATGGTTATTGGAATTCTTCTCATTGGTCCATAGAGGACGTCTAACCTGAAAAAAATAAAAAAAGAGTCAATAATATCCTCAATCTTGAAATACTCCGAGAAACTGAATTTCTATCATTTTTAAACAAATACATTTTATTTTATCCAACCCTGCTACGTTGTTCGGATCTCCTTCGACCCACATTTTCATTTCGATAATATTATTAATTTTACTCTGCATTCGTTACTATAGCTACACGTGAAAATGTTGTGAAACTTTGTTAACCTTTGCAGAGTAGGAAGCAGTAATATCAACCCCGAGGTAACCAAAAGCCAAAATGTTTATTTGCTTCCGGTAATTTGTGTGAAACTCACGTACAAGCTTTGCCTAAATCCATTACACAAACCTTGTACCACGAGCTTATATTTCACCACTACTCGTCTCATCAGGCACGTGCTACATTATTATCAAACTGTGAATCTTCTAAAAATTGTATTCATTTTTTTTCAATTCAGAGAAGCATCATAAATTGCCACGTGTCATAAATGCATATACACTACCGGCCATAAGTGTTTACCCACCCACATATTTTTTAACATTGTAGTCCACGGTTCTACGGTTCAGCTTCAATAACTTTGCTATTTCTCTGTTACTTTTTCCGATGCTATGATGGGACACTATTAGAGCGCGCGTTTCAATCGATAATTCTTTTCTCCCTGACATTATTTGAAATTTTCGCAAAATTCTTTAGGCACGTGAAAATCAACTGTTTACTGTATGAAAGCTTAATGCAGTATGAAATTTGAGAAGACTAAGATACCTGTATTCCCTGCGTTCATATTCCCTACTGACTAAGGTATAGTCAAATTATAAAGTTATAAAAATCAGAAAATTTCAGAAAATAAAAATTTCAGAAAAATGGGTTTCTTTACCTGAACTCCAAAATTGTCGTTTTTCATAAAAAGCTGTAAAATCATTTACAGTACCTGATTGTGTATGTACAGAATATTTTGGATGTTTTTTATTAGCCTTATAATTAGGATTTAATGCTACGGACATTTTCATAACAATAAAATACCTATTATTTGAATAGTAACGAAATTTGAAGGTGGGTAAACACTTATGGCCGGTAGTGTAGATCTGTAGTCCAATTATCCAGGGTGCGTTTAAGAAATTATTTCCAATCTCCCTCGGATCTCCTTCCTTTCAAATTTTCTTTCTTGTTACCGTAGCATTAAATCGTACGGACACCGCTATTTTATTACAGGGTTGTAAAACAAAAATTGTATTTTTTTAAATATTTCGAACACAGGCTGCTTCACCGAAAACTGTAAAAGCGTTTCTTCTTCAACGATCGGTGCAGAACTGAGGACAAAACAAATTCTTTGCAAATAATTGATTACTTGTGGGTACCCCCAATATTTTGCATGAAGAAAATGTCAAGCATTCCACGTAGGTGAAGGGGTGGGGGGCGTTTAAGGAAATTCGCTCTTTCTTTCTTGTTACCGTAGCATTAAATCGTACGGACACCGCTATTTTATTACAGGGTTGTAAAACAAAAATTATACTTTTTAGAATATTTTGAACACGGGCTGCTTCACCGAAAACTGTAAAAGCGTTTCTTCTTCAACGATCGGTGCAGAACTGAAGACAAAACAAATTCTTTGCAAATAATTGATTACTTGTGGCTACCCCCAATATTTTGCATGAAGAAAATGTCAAGCATTCCACGTAGGTGAAGGGGTGGGGGGCGTTTAAGGAAATTCGCTCGCGGATGGACAGTTCGCTGGAGATTCGGGGGTATCGCAGGGTGAAAAATCCAGGTCGACCGCAGGTTCATCGCCGTTTGAAGCGTGTTTCCCTCTACCCCAAAGGATGGGCGATTAAAGCGTTCGCCAGCGGGCCGATTTACCCTTGGAAAAGCCGTCCTCTCCTCTCTCTCTCTCTCTCTCTCTCTCTCTCTCCCGCGGGACCGGCTCGCGTCTGCACGCGTCGCCGCCGGATACATGGAATAGGAAAACATTCTCGCCGGTGGAAAGCGCCGCTGGAACGTAAATCTATGCTTTGAAGAGCGTTTTTGGTCGTCTCTCTGACTCTCGCATCACCGAAAGTGAGAGAGAGAGAGAGAGAGAAAGTGAGAGAAAATCGCTCTTTCTCCATCGGTTCCCTTGGTCCACGGTACACACGGAGTCTGGGAAGTGACATCAAAGAGGAACGGTGGCCTCCGAAAGAGAACCGAAGAGAAAGAGAGTAAGAGGATCAGAGAGAGAAAGAGAGGTGAGGAGAGAAAGCTGTGATAGTGGGAGAGCATGAAAGCACAGGTGCGTATCGTCGTCGTTCGTTTGCGGGGTGTGTTACTTTTCGGGATCGGGGTGGTTGCGAAACAGGAGGCAGGATGAAAGAGAAAAGATGGAGGACCACCGGCAAGGAACTCGAAAGCGCGAAAGTAGATACGGGGAACGAGAATAATGGCCACACTGGATTCTGTTAAATTAATTTTTCCGGGGACCCTGTTTCGGGTTCTCCCGTGCCTGCGGAATATCCCGCAGAGGCAATGCGCGCTCCACTTGAATTTAAAATACTAAACTCGCTTGAATTTAAATGTTTCGACGGTTGCCGGGCTCCGTGGCTATTTGCTTTGAGGTTATGGTCGTGAAATGGAGAGTGCTGGGTGGCAACCGGGTGAATTAAGTGGGAATATGGAGAATTATGGACATGGATTTTGGGAAATGAAGTTTTAGGGATTTAAATTAGGCATTTCTTGAAGAATTTAAATAGCGAGTTGCCTTGTATCCGATTCTTCAATTGCTTTTCAAATTAAAGCTAAACTTTGTTTCAGGAAACCAGAAATTTATAACTGTTTTCTACGTAATCCTGTAGATTTTGGCGAGAAAATTCCAAAAATACAAGTTTCAATCCTAGGAGATCAATAATTCAAGAGTTATGCGTGTGTAAAGATGCCATATTGATATGTACTCAGGGTACGTATTAGGGTTGTGAAGTACAAATAGGGTGAGAGGGCAGGAAGCGAATTAAAAATGAAATGGATTTTCTCGAACGAGTTTTTATGAAGATTAAATCTCGTATTTCAATTTTACAAAAATTCAACGCTTTTCTAATGCTGAAAGAATGAATTAAATATTAAAAGGTTTTCGCATCGAAGGTTATGGAACAAGTCCTTTTGTTCGAAGCCGGAGGTAGTAAAAAGCAGATGCAAGCTGCGCAAAAATGCGGAGAAAAATCGCAGAAAGGGAGGATTCTGGAAAGAAAGTGGATTAACTGAAAATACGAGAAACGAGAACAATGCCCGGCACGCACTTTATCGAATGAATTTTTCTGAAGATTGCATTTCGGTTGATAATTCTTGAATTTAGTTCCGCAGTTCTGCAGTTTGTTAATGAACGGAGGACGAGTTGAATTTTAGAAGTTATTCGGTTGTGAAATGAGTTTTATTGTTTGGAGCTTAGAGTTGTGAAACAGGAGATGAATGTAGAGAGTGAAAAGGGAGACGGCGGAATATGGAGAATCGAGAGAAAGCGAGGAGACTGGAGCAAGTGGAACGAAAGAAGATAAAATAGCGGAGAATAATTGCCGTCGACTTTGTTGAACGAATTCTCGCGAATGCTCCATTTTGTACTCTCAATTTTGTGCAATGCTCGAGACCGAAAATACATTTTCTATCAATATAATACCTAGAGTTTATTAATGATAATATTTCTTTCTAGATTCTATATTATACATATTCTTTAGAAATGTATTTTTAGAAAGATTCCTGACAAATAATTTTTAGAAATATTTTTCACAAGTGTATTTTTTACCAATTAAAAGTGTACTTAGAAAGCTATAGAAAATTCTATTTCCACTTATGAATGTATTCGAAGAGAATATTTTTGAGGCATATTTTTGTGGAATATTCTTAGTATATTCTGATAATTTATTTGAATAGTAGAGTCTTTAGAAAATTAACCCCGTTTCTTAGCCTAATTTCTTATTGTCCTGAACATTAAAAAATTCCGAGCAAAATCCTTTCCTCTTAAAGGTCCTAGCAATAAAAATAGAAATTTAATAGAAAGCTATGAAGAGAAATAGGAATTTTCCAGGAATCATGCGAGTAAAGGGGGAGGTATATTTTCACCAAATTGAAGTGTAGGTTTCTATGAATGTTCACGCCATTGTTGAAAATTAAGATTTAAAGGTCCGAGTGTGGGTTCGGTGAAAGTCTGAATGCACAAGCGGAGAAGAAAGATGGACAAATAGGCCGGGCGGCTGCTTCAATATTTAAATCAAAGCGCATTTAGAGGAAAAGACTTTGAGTCCTATAGAAACGGGGCTTGAAGAGGAGAGAGGTCCTAGAGAAAGGAGAACGGGAGAGAGAGCCAGGAGATTACGGACGAGAATCCTAGAAAAGGGGAGTCCGAAAGAGACACGTGGAATACTGGAGAATGGGATGAAATGAAGTGGGATTAAGAATCAAGGACCTTAAAACGGGATGCATCGGGGAGGAAGGGATGAAAACAGAGGGACGGTTGAACAAGCAGAAGGGCGGCTCAAAATGCCAGATAACAAAGGTGGAGATCAGGAGGAGATTAAGGGGATCAAATCAGGAAAGTGGGAGACCCGCGTAGAAAGACACTGTTACGGGGATTACTGGCACAAAGAACCAAGAAATAAAAATATTCAATAGAAACGAGCGAAATTAGATCTGGAATTAGGCCAGGGAAACGAATGAATGGCTAAATAATTGTTTCGTTGCCTTATAAATCTGAACGCTTTTCATATAAAAAAAAACAGAATCATTTATATATGCTAACTAAAAATGTTCGAATGCTATTCCCAACATTTATTTAAATTTAAAAAGGAACCTAACATAAGCTCGATATTTGTATAAATATTGTTATTCGAGGTAAAAAAGAATATCCCATCTGGTTAAAATTTGCATTCAGTTCTTATTCCAATAAATATACGAATTGAAAAAAGCAGTGGTGTAAATATAAACGTACAGATACTGTATTGTAAAGATACAGATAAACTTAAAATTTTTAGTCTGCACGATTTTACAAGATATTCTTTACTACAAATAAATAAAAATCTCAAATCTACTAGTAAATAATTCCAAGAATGGAAAAGAGAGTAGAGTAAGGTGGATAATACTGTTTTAGTTCAGCTTATGACCATTTTAAATATATTTGTTTGTAGAAACAATTCGTGTAACTGTTTCGCAGGTAAGCGTGACACGATTTTGCCCATCAGGTTATTTCCTATTTCAAGAAATCACCGCGTGGAAATTTAAATTTAAATTCGGGAGAGAAAGAAAGGAGGCACGATGTCAAAGGAGGACAAAGCTTTGTGCGGCCGCGAAAAATATTAAAAATATTATAAAAGGAGCAGAACAAAAGGAGAAGAAAGGCGCAAACGGTGCTGCGCAGGTTCATCAGACTAGAAACCGCTTTGACAATGCGCTCATAATTGATTTACAAACGGTGCGTTACCGTCAGCGTTTTCGGGAGTTCGCGATTGTTTCGGATTTCTCTGGGATTAAGCAATTAAGGGAAGGGAAGGAACACGCGGCGTTCGCGAAAGAAGAAAAAGAAAAACGGTTAGCCGCCCCGCACAAAGAATATCTTACACAGGCTCGCGACGGTGTGGAAACTTTTGCGGGCCGCGTGTCTGCCCAGGCACGGTATTATTCTACTGTGCTCTCGCATATTTTAAAATTCAACCCCTCGAGCTCCTCTGTTTGCTCGTTGCGCAATGTGCTGCGTTTACGGGGAGAGCGACACGCGAAACGCTTCTTTCTTCTCGCGAGAGTTTCTCTATCTTCGGGAACTTTCGTCGGACCATAGGGGTCGTTGACTTGATTAAAAATTTCGGGTTCCGATGCGGGCCAATATTGATCTCGGATCTGGAATTAAAATTCTGCACAATGTGCAATATCGTTCTTTGATGAAGAATTTAAATGAAGAAATATAGAGCACTAAGTGCGACCGATATACAGGGTGTCTCAGTCGAATCTATCCATCTATCTCCTACACTTTTTTTAACCCTCTATGGGCCGAATTTTGTTCTGTTGGTACGTATCCGCAAACAATCGATACTGTTACCGATGATCTCAGAGACATTATCCTAGATCGTCCCACAAGTTTGTACCGTTTACTCTTGCACAATTTAAATTCTAAAAATAAAATATTTAATCACCAAACTGCGGATCTTTATGCAAAGTTGTTTGCCTCATTTACAAGTAACAGGGGCCAAATAAAAATTCCTTTCTTCTGTTAAGAATGTTGGCAAGCTGACACCAACGTATTAATATTCTTAAATAGTATTTTAATCTCTTCATTGCTTCAAATTGCAACTATTCATTCTGGTCACAAATGCATACAATCCGCAGTCTGTTAGTCACCCTTTCATTCCACAACCACTTCTGACCTTTTTGGCAAAGACATCACTATAAAATTTCTGCGGTTTTTCATTAAAATACTTTTCAATGGTGAATAATATAAACGTATCCACGGCACGAACTCATGGGAGGACCTAATATCTTCCTCGGTAACTTTTTCCTGTTTGTCCCGAAAAAATTGTCCACGGCGAACAACGCTTGGTGAAAAAGCGCGCGAACCAATCAGCGTAAACAAACTCCACTATAACAAGGAAATTCGCGAGCGGTCCTTTCGATTGAATATGATCGGTAGAAAGTCTCGGAGTGATTCCGGTGGCTCGTTTTCGGGCGAAGGACTCGTCGAGGACGATGGTCCTCGTTAATCCTTCCTCCGCGGGGTTGTCCGACCCTTCTCAAGGTTGTGTACCGCGAAGAGTGCCCCCTCCCGCCGTAGTTTCTGATAAGTGTCATGCAAATGCACGGGCGTCCTTAACGAGTCCTAAGTTTTTGCCCGGCAGCCGCAACCGCAGCGAAACTTTCGAATCGAGTTGCTTCGCGGTGCCCCCCTCCCCGCGGCATTAAAATGCATCCAGGCTCAAATGAACGTGATTACAGTCGCGGGCATTTCGGCCGGCAAACGACGGAACTTCTCGCGAAACTTCCTGGAAAATTGAAAAAAGAAAAACGAAGGACCTCCTACTTGCATACTCGATAAAATTCTGGAAGCAGGCAAAAACACTATAACCCCATCGTTCTCAAAAGTCTATACACTGAATTATCTAATGAATACCCACACCACACGAAAATTTTCACTGATGCCTCAAAATCAGGACAGGGGACCGGATGTGCGGTATGCACTCCCGAACATGAGCTCCTATTCAGGCTCCCGGAATCACTCACAGTATTCACCAGTGAAGCATTAGCTGTTCTTCAAGCCATGAAGTACATAGAAGAAACAACACACAACAAATGAATCATTTTAACTGATTCCAAAAGCACCCTACTCGCTACACAAAATTTGGAAACAAATAACAGAATAATCCAAAATATTATCGAATTGAATGAAACCCTTAAACGAGACAAAAGAGAAGTTTTATACTCCTGGATCCCCTCTCATATTGGTATTGAAGGCAATGAAAAAGCCGACACAGCAGCAAAGTTGGCTAGCTCTAGCTCTAGTACAAATATAATGGAATATGAGCTGACAACTCATCAAGACTTCCAAAAGTACTGCACAAAGGCGCTAACGGAAATGTGGAACGAAGAATGGAGAAATAGCAGACCAACTAAGCTACACAAAGTCCGAAACAACATAAATGACTTCAACCCAGCGCTACTACTAAATAGAAAAGACCAAGTGAAAATAACCCGATTAAGAATAGGACACTCAAACTGGACACACTCATATCTCATCACAAAAACCGAACCAAATTTCTGCGACACCTGTAGCGTACAAAATACCATTGAACACATCTTGACAAGTTGCCCTAAATACAATACGAAGAGGACTCAACATAAGCTACAAAACCCACAAACGATCTTACAAGGAACAGAATCCTGTAATAATGTCCTAAACTTTTTAAAAGACATTAAAGTATGTCAATTGCTCTAAATATGATAGGCCCCACTAGGCAACCCAAATGTGGTCACTAATAACCTACAAGGTGCATGTGACCTAAAATGCCCAAAAAAAAAAAAAAAACAAAACGAAGGACCAACTTCTGGGGGAGGGAAACACTCGGACCGTGATTGCCGGACGAAAACCGTTTGTTGCTCGATATCGGCCCGGCCGCTCGCGCTCGCCCCCGGCCATCGTTGTTTGTTTTAACAATAATGCAACTTCGGTGCGCCGCCGGGAAAAGAAACACACGGAAGCGGAGGCGAACAAGCAAACGGATTTCGCGCGCCCGGGAATATCGGGATTTCGCGCGCTTAATCCCGGATGACATAGTGTACGTCGCGCCTCGCATAATAATACCGTGACGCGTGCCAGATTAATTTCAATTCACGTTTTCGTTTTTCTTCGCGTTTCTTCTTCGAAATACGACGACGCCGTATCTCTTTCGTGCTGCGACCGAGCGGAGCTGAGACGCAGGATTTTGTAAATTCATTTCGAGTCCAAAGACAAATTTTTTAGCTTCGATGGAACTTGCAAGCTTTACAAATTTATTACAGGGAAACCAGGTGATGTACAACAACAAAAAATTTTGTACGATGTATCCGAACGTAATTCACTATTCTTTCCTTACATTTCCATTAGTAATCCACTATTCTTACATTTTGTAATCACTAGACATCGGATCTTTATGCATTTATGGCTTATGGAAATGTTAAAAAAATGCTATAATATAAAATTCGAGAGAATTTAACACGATTTTTATTTGCTTTGGATCTACAAAGGCTGTCCCCATTAAAAATAAAATTTTATTTCATTCCACTTTCTTAAAATGTTTCTATAAAAATTGGAAATTGCATACACATCCGACGTCTAGTAATTACATTGGAACTGATTGATTTGTTGACATGAAGACTTTCCTCGACAGCGAAATGCATAAACTCTACAAAATTAGTAAAATTAATTCTCAAGACTAAAGAATGTAAATTTAAGTAGTCATTTATTCCGATGATTTGTAACTGTACTATCAACCAGAAATTGCTGATGTCAAAGACATTAACATTACCTTTGAAGTACAAATTAATATTGAGTTTAATTACATGTATAATTTATTGTTTCGCATATCCGCGTAAAAATTTATCAAAATCCGTAATTCCATAATTGAACAGCGAGTTCCGCGTATAATTAAATCTCCTTGGTACAATTTACAAAGCCAGCAGTTTAAAATCAATTTACTGAGAATTATTTTAATATTTCAGCCACTGCAATAAAATTAATACTCGATCCAATTATTTTCAACTTATTTTTGATATTTGTGCTGAATGTTTTACGAAACGAAACAGTTTTCAAAAAATAAGGACAAGTATTTTAAGCTCGGTCTTGTTTTGAGGACTTCCGAGCGTTATGGTTGTTTTCTGACTTAAAATACGAAAAAGCGTGAGCTAGTATTCGACTAGTATTCCCCGAAAAATGTAACGTATCTTTTTTATTTACTTACTTTCGCGTTACAACCGACGCGGCTCGTTTACGTTGGGCGATCTGCGAATTTTCTCCTGTCATTTCTTATTTACAAATCGATCGCGTCTTTTATTAGGGCCGTCGGTCTAACTAATTTTCTAAATTTAAACCGCGTTGGAGTTGCTGGATCCGTGTGTGAGCGTTACAAAACGTTTCTAGAAACCAACAATAAACAATGGTGGGACTGGTACCGGCAGAAAATGCGGAAAAATGATATTCACCGAGAAAGAAATATCACACTTTTCCGCGTTTTATCAAAACATTTATCCATCGTAATTTACAGAAATTTATAAATTTCCCCCTGAAATGAAAAAAAAAATTAAATTATTACAAATAAAGTAATCGTATGTATAAAGCCTGTTCGCTTTAAAATTGTATGGTTTCTGCATCAGTTTGTTGGAGATCGCCAACAAAATTGCAAATTGCGAAGTGAATGTATTCCAGAAATCAATTCTGCGGAAAGATATGATCAAAAAGTAGATTTAACGGTATATCATCGGAGCAGTATAAAGCACATAAACGAGTAAGCATCTCCGGATCACATAATTGTTTAGAACAGTTTACCGAGCGTGTAACAGGCGATTGGTCTGGAGACTTTAACGATTTCCGGTTGCAATGTGCGTACCGATGGCCGTGTGTTAGGTTCGATCGGCTCGATGACGTAAAGCAGCCGACTCGTTACGACGGAATTACCCCGGCCTGCCTTTGCGAAGTGAAATCGTTGCCTTCTCTTCCCGTTCCTTTGAAGTTTCAACAATTCTGTGCAGCGCTGCAGCAATCGAAAATGCCTCCTCAATAAATTCAATCTCATCATTAAACATACCATCAATATTCTTCGAAAGTCGTTCGAAATAAATCAATTCAAATATTGTCCGAGAAAATACACAATTTAGAACGCGACCTCAATCGTATTTCAAAATCCACAAAAATGTTCCTCGTGAAAAATTTATCTAAATTCGAGCTAGTACGACGTCGAAATTCGTTCAAATAAATCCGTAAAAATATACAGTGAGTAACGAAAGTATTCGAACGCCCTTTAAATCAGTATAACTTTTTCTTTTTAAGTGAATCAAACGACCTGACTTTTTTGAGGAGTTAGAAGAATTGGTTTTCCAAATGATGTGTAAAAAAGATTTTGAAAAAATTGCAATTGCTATTCACAACTTTTTTATTTGAACCTGTAGTGAAAATTTAAAATATGCGTTTTGTAGATATATGTAAGTTATATACATGCTGCAAATTTCATTGAAATCGATTAATATACACACGAGCTACAACTAGTTAAAAGTGGTGAAAAGCGTAGATTTTTACGACTTTTGGCCAGTTTCTGCTTAAAATCCTCAGATTCTAACATATTTTGATACGTGCCATTTTTATCTGCGTCAGCCGATTTCGATGAAATTTTCAGTACGTGTATAACTAACGGAGATCTACAAAACGCATATTTTAAGTTTTCATTACAGGCTCAAATAAAAAAGTTGTGAAAAGTGCCATTTTTATTTTCTCATGTAATTCTTACCAATTGCAATTTTTTCAAAATCTTTTTTACACATCATTTGTAAAACAAATTCTTCTAACTCCTAAGAAAAAGTCAGGTCGTTTGATTCACTTAAAAAAAAAGTTATACTGATTTAAAGGGCGTTCGAATACTTTCGTTACTCACTGTAGTTCAATTAAAAAAAGGCTTCTATACATTTTTCACTAGAGTACTGTTCCGGAGTGGTAAAAAATGTTCCTCGGAAACTAGGCTCGTGAAAAATTCAAGCGAAAATAATTAGAAAATTCGTTGAAAAATGATTAAAATCAGCTGAAAGTGTGAGTTCGGCTTCAGTTGAAAATATAATTTTTAATGCAACCTGTGTTGGGTTTAAAAATCTTGAAAATATTCGACGGGGGTGATTTTTGGGGGAGAGAAAGCCATGTGCCGGACCTCGGTTCCGGCAGCAGCAGGCGTATCGGTTCGAAAAATTGACTCCTCCTGGCGAGGCGAGCGCGGCGAGATTGTCGCAGATGCGAGCCAGTGAATCGGCTGCATCGACTGCATACAGAGCGTGCCGATGACGGTGCATTTGTGATACGGTCGAGGTAACGACAACCCATGGATTACTCGCGCGACACGTGTTGCCGACGTTTACCCCGCGTCACGTTAACATGTGCATCGGCGTCGTTCCGCGTAAGTGCACGCAGAAGTGCACGTACACGTGGTTTCGGCCGGTCGATCCTGTTGCGGATGATTTACATGCGGTCGCATAACGCCGGCTGGGGGGTCGCGCGAATTCCACGAGACACTTATCCTCTTCCCGTTCTGCGAATCTCCGCCAATTCCGCGAGCCGCCTTCCACTATTCGCGACACGCCGCACAGTGGGCAAAAACGGCCTTTTTCGATTCAAAATCAAAGAACTTTCGATAGGAATGAGAGAGAGCGATGAAATTTTTTTTAAATGAAAGCTGAAACTTTGTAGAATATGGGAAAAATAGGGATATTACGGTACGAACGTTTTTTAACCTTGAGAAAATTCGTTAAAGTTGCACAATTTCAAGAAAATTTTGTTGTTGTGGTTAATACGCGCGGAAAATTTTTTTTAACATGCTATATATCGTTCCCCATAGATTTTTTCACGCTGATTCCAAATCTGTTTTCAAAATTTGTCTACGACCTCTGGTTTTTGAAAAAAATAGATTTTTGTGACACAAATTAATGAAATTTTTTCGTTAAAATGACTTGATAACACGCTAGTTTGAAAGTATATCGTATTCTTATATATAAAACACAATAAAAATAATAATAATGAAGTATTTTAACGTTTTGAGTTACTTACGAAACATGAAGCACTTCGCATCTCGTCATCGCTTGACGTATCGCTGTCATTACTTCTGGCACTTTCTTGAAATTGTGCAACTTTAACGAATTTTCTCAAGGTTAAAAAACGTTCGTACCGTAATCTCCCTATTTTTCCCATATTCTACAAAGTTTCAGCTTTCATTTTAAAAAAATTTCATCGCTCTGTCTCATTCCTATCGAAAGTTCTTTGATTTTGAATCGAAAAAGGCCGTTTTTGCCCACTGTGCGCCGCGCCGGTTTGCACAAGTGTCGCTTTTGGAAACGAAGCCTCAACAGATTTTTATGCAAAATTAAAATTGTTCGCATCGATCGTAGAAAACACAAATTGAAGAATATATTCCTTTTATCAACGATTTTAGTGAATTAAGGATTTAGTCTTTTTTAAACGTATAAATTCCATACCGATAACTAAAAAAACCTAGAAAATATTATTATTAATTAAATTTCGGACCTCGCTGTCAACCGGCAGTAATTTTATTTTAGATCCAAATCTTTCATCCCCCAAATGGAAAATTCCAAAATAGATTATAATTTGGTGTAAATGCAAAGAAACTGACGGAGCTTATTTCTGACTTGTGTCCCGTCGTTGTAATCCATTCTTCGTGATAATAGAATTGTTGAAAATTCGAAGAAATCGAGGAAATCGATGCTGGATTCGTGAAACACGTTCGAGATCGGTTGCGCGCAACTTTGTGGAATTGTAAGTGCAACTTTCCTTCTGCCGCGATTGCAGATGAAAAGTTTACGACGTGGTTCTACATAGAAACATGTGATTGTAGATCAAAAGTTTACGAGGTGGCTGTAGATCAAAAGTTTATGATGCGGTTGTAGATCAAAAGTTCGTGACGCGGTTGTAAATCAAAATTCGCTGTGATGCGACTGTGGATCAAAGGTTTATGATGTGGTTGCGTGTCGTGATTCTATAATGTGATTACACCTATGCAGATCAGAAGGTTGGGATTGTTGATCGAAGTTGAGCGATATGTGCTTGTAGATCAAAATTTTACGGTGTGATTGCAGCTCTGGATTATGATATTTGGCGGTGGATTGTTTGAACAGCTTTGTGGAGCACGGTACAATTCTGATAAGTATGGTATTGTTAGGGTACAAACTTTCAAAATTAAAAATTAAATGCTAGTGCAAAATGTAGATAATTCAGTGCTTTTTGATTTATTTTCATTGGCACATTGTTCACATAATTCTGTTGAGGCTTCAGCTCACATAAATATTGTCCATTTTTTTTATACAAATGGAATTGCAATTTAATGCCAGGCCAAAATTGAAGTGATTCAGAGCTTTTCGATTTATTTTTTATTAACGTAGAGGACACTATGCTCACGGTAAATACGTTATTGGTAAGGTTTACCGTATATTTCATAAACGTCCATTTCCTCATTTTTAAATACAAATGGAATTGCATTTATAAAATGAACGAACTGCTATATAACAGGTGATTCGATGCTCTCTGATTTATCCTGGATTAGTGCTATATGAATTATTCGAATAATACTTCAGCCACGTTTGCTGGGCGACTGGTTATTTTATAATTATCCGATGAAAATCAATCGACGCGAAAACCGAACGAACGAACAGCCGAAATAATGTATACCCGGGGAATTTATAATTTTCGTTTATATAGATTAATGAAGGACGTAAATAATCGAAACGAATACACCAATGATGAAGCGTAATTAGCTCATCAGTCATTAATCATTGTATAATACTTTTGATTGGACAATAATGAGACGTCAATAATGCTGCCGGATATTGTTCCCAGTCCGCGTGCTCGTAGGGGCTAAAATAATTCTTAACGGAATGATCATTAATCCGGCCCCGTAATTATTATTATGCAGCTCTTATTACTTGGCAATAACGAACAGAAAGTAATGAATTACTGTTGATATTTCAGATTAACGTGATAATGAATATCTGCCAAGATATTGGTGATGTGAATATTTTAATTTTTTCTTTTGCGAATAACAAGCTACAAATAAATTCAATGTTGCTTCATTTTTCTATGAATTACCAGCAGCAGTCTGAATATTCATATATAACTTTGCAAACAAATTTTTTTAAATCAGACTTTTGCACGTTATTCCCTATAGGGCGCTAAAATTTTTCCCTCCCTCAACGTCACCGTAACTAACAAAGTGGCGACGATCACGGTCACCCCCTACCCCCGTCCCCGCGAAACGGAAAATGGCGAAAAAGAGTGTGGCCGCAATCGTTTCGCGGGTCGGAAAAAACACACTCCGATCCAATTTATCCCGCGACAGTTTTCTGTTGGGTTCTGTGAAGGGGTGTGGGGGTTGATTCACGGGCTCGTGTGATTTAGAAAGGTCTGGTTTGCGGGGGTTGGAGGCCCGAGAGCGGTAACCCGCTTTCGAGGACAGAACGGTAACCGAAGTTTAAATTGGAGGGGTCGGCCACTTAAGATTCAGTTCCATAAACTGGAAAGTTCAGCCCCACTTTCCGCAGCGCGCCGCTGGCGAACTTCCGGTAGAGAGGGGGATGGGGGGGGGAGAGAAGAGTCGCGCTTGACGCTGCAATTAGGCGAGTATTTTCGATCGAATTCAATTAGCCCCGCGCGCGCTCTGGACCGCTCGCGATACACCGCCGGAGACAAAGTTCGCGAAACAGCGTCTGCTCGTTTTGCGAACATTGTGCGTATCCCACGCGACACTCGAACGCAGAAATCCACGGCTCCTGGTTATTCGCCGACGCGACGCGTCGCGACGCCCAGCTTTCGCCCGCAGACAGCCGCGATTTATTTTATCGAAGGATGCGTCGGATATGACGAACCCCGTCTCCCGTTTCCGACGCGATACATACAGGAGAAAAGAAGGCTGGTACAGCGAGTTCTCTATGTATATATGGCGCCAAGGCCTCGATGATAAACGTCGCGGAATTATCCCCACTACAGTGGAGTACCGCGTGACGTCGAACACCGTAAACACAACACTGCTCGGGTACGTCTCCTGGACATACATCGACAATTCACTGTATTAGCCACCCTATACTAGGGTACTTGTCCCAATTGTGCCACGCAATTAACTTGTTAATTAATGAATTAATCAATGTACTTCATTTGAAGCCTGTTCAGAATTTTTATCGTTTCTCCAACTCTTTCTTTTCTTTTGGAATTTTTTATCATGATAGCATCTTTGTAACTGTAATTCTAAAATAAAAACTCTGCTCTATAAACCTTGTACTTGTTCCAATTGTGCCACGCAATTAAATTGTTAATTTATGACTTAATCAATGTACTTCATTTGAAGCCTGTTCAGAATTTTTATCGTTTCTCAAACTCTTTCTTCTTTTCTTTTGGAATTTTTTATCATGATAGCATCTTTGTAACTGTAATTCTAAAATAAAAACTCTGCTCTATAAACCTTGTACTTGTTCCAATTGTGCCACGCAATTAACTTGTTAATTTATGAATTAATCAATGTACTTCATTTGAACCCTGTTCAGAATTTTTATCGTTTCTCAAGTACTTTCTCTCTTTTTTTGGAATTTGTTTTCTAGCTAAAAATGTAATGTAATCATAATACATTGAGTAAATGCTTCAATAAACATATATATCGAACTAGTTCTCAAGACAGTATCTTTATAACTGTAATTCTAAAATAAAAACTCTGCTCTATAAACCTCGTACTTGTTCCAATTGTGCCACGCAATTAACTTGTTAATTTATGAATTAATCAATGTACTTCATTTGAATCCTGTTCAGAATTTTTATCGTTTCTCAAACTTTTTCTTCTTTTCTTTTGGAATTTTTTATCATGATAGCATCTTTGTAACTGTAATTCTAAAATAAAAACTCTGCTCTATAAACCTCGTACTTGTTCCAATTGTGCCACTCGGGTAACTTGTTAATTCATGAATTAATTAATATTCTCGGTTTCAATCCCGTTGAGAATTTATATCGTTTCTCAAATACTTTCTCTCTTTTTTTGGAATTTGTTTTCTAGCTAAAAATGTAATGTAATCATAATACATTGAGTAAATGCTTCAATAAACATATATATCGAACTAGTTCTCAAGACAGTATCTTTATAACTGTAATTCTAAAATAAAAAACCTGCTATATAAACCTTGTACGGTGTAAAGCAGTAAATAAATGTTAATAATTATAAAAAATCCGAAACCGGTCATTTGACCGATAGGTTTAGCCCTAAGGAAGTGAAGTATTCTCGGTATTTGAAATAGCAGATTATTTCCGTTTTCCCAAGGGAAACGCGCCCGTTTCCAGAAAAAAAGCTTCAAAGCCCGCGCCGACAGAGAGAAGGCGGCGATAAAGTTCTCATCGATGAGAAACGATTAACGGTTCTTTCCGAGGCGAAGGCTGTCGCGTTGAAAACTTGATCGATCCTCGAGGAACGGGCCTTCTTCTTTTCTCGACGTGTCGGCGATCGGAACCGAAATAGCGTCGCGGCGCCGTTTGCAGCGGCTGGTGATCGAACGCCGACCACCCGGTCGGCTTTTCACCAAAGTATATTTGATCTTTCGTTGTGCGAACCTCCCGAAATCGTTACGTTTCGAAGATAAATAATTCCGAGATCGGTGCTCGCCGATCTTAAAAAGTTTCGCTGGAAAACAAACCACTTCGGAATGTTTTTCACGGGGACTTCTTTGTTCGTAAAAGCTGACGCACACCTCGCGGTATCAATAGTGCTACCATTTTTCAAAGAAACTCAACACTTTTATTTCGATGTATTATTATTTAATTTTTCATTATCAATTTTTCTCTCGTACAGTAAAATTTAGAAAATAGTTTTAAAAATTGCTCGAGCTTCGTTGAAAAGTGATAGTCATTTATTTAAATATTTCCGTTTAAAATTGCAAGGTTAAAATTTTTTTCGTACAGCACAATATAATTGTTAGCAACTTCACGTTGAATATAATCGTTTTGTTGTCCTTTAATTTCGCCTACAATTTTTTGTTACACAATTTTCTAGTTGTAATTGCAGTTTTAAGGTTATGTGCAGATATTGCACGGCTATAGTAATTCGCGATACAACCGAAAAGGGTTTTATCGCACAGGATGGAGCACTTGAGGTTATCACCTTGATCCACTTAGTTTGCTGCAGTATTGATGCGAGTCGCATGGTTTCAGTCATAAATGTCAGACACCGAATAAGTCGTATAATTTTCTCGAAACCACTTAGGTATCTCCGAGGGAAAAAAATATATACTACATATCTTTCGTTACATGTCGATTTATCGAACGTCTTCATCATGTAAAAATAACGTAAATCGAGGTGATGACACCATGTGGTAATTTTAAGATGATAAATTCATGTTCCTGCCTTTGTAAATGTAACTTGCGAATGTTATTTAGTAGAAGAATGTCTCGTGTGGGAATAAACCTTTCTGGAGCCATTAAATCGTTAGAATTTTTATTCATTTAATACGCGAGAAGCGGGCAGGAAAATTTGTCGAAACTAAACTCTGTAGCGAGGAGGTTGTTGAAAGAAACACGAACTGTCTGATCAATTTAGGACGCGACTACTTTCGTATGAAAGGAACGTCAGCAGTTGACTGTGTGGATCTCGATGCATTTATAGCTTGTAAAAGATTTCGAAAGGTACGAAAAGCTCGAAAGAATTTAAGGCGGTTTAAAACAATATAAATATTTCGAACAGTACACGAAGTTTAAAAGAATTCGGTTTGTTTTATCTGTTCTTTTTAACTTCACTTTCTGAATATTTACTCAAAAACACAGACATCTGCACTCTGGTCATGTTTACAGAATAATTTTTCGTTTAATTATTCTTCACCGAAAATAAAATAGACATTTTATTCTGATCATTGAGAATTCTAATTAAAACATCTGCAGCGAACAGCGTGAAATTATATTTAAATCCTTGTACACTGTTCGGGGCAACTTCACTCGGAAACGGAACTACCGACAAACTTTTAATTATATTTTCTCTCCCAGAAATTAAGAAACACAGCTTGCAAAATATCTACAATTCTACAATAAATTGTATAATAAAGAAATCTAATGATGAAGAACCACTCGTTTCCAAAAGGTACGGAAGATTCCACTAAACGTAGTTGCTAATAATTAAACAGTTGATTTTTATTGCAATGCATTTCTGACTCATCGTTTCATGCATTTATTACACGTTAACATTGTATTTTTATTTCCTAGTGGACATGTTAGTGTAGGCGTCGACTATTGTTTGACAAATTTTTTCTTGTTGTAGACCGTATGAAATAATTGATGAAAACGGATATTCGCATAAAAGTTCCACAGTTTGATAAAGTAACGTAGAGTAGGTGTGCCGGTGAGACAATATTAATGGATTAATGTACCAAAAAAGTGCTATCATAACTTGCAGGTTTATAACAAATCATTTTAAAGTACGGATTATGGAGAAGCTACGGTCAGCATAAATTTTCAGACACAGGAGTTACGTATACATTCGTTTCATCCCTTAATAATTTTCATGGATTTGAAAATGGTAGACTTTTACACACGATCTGCATCTGATCTGCACAATTTTTGGGCTAAACTTCTACACGGGGGACCAACTATTTTCAAATTTTCCGAATGCGATGTTACACGGTTCGACGAGAAAATGATAAAAATAAAAATTCTAGCTTCCGAATTTCGGTACGCAGAGTTCACTTGGTTCAAAAGTTGTGTGCGTTTAAAGTCTGTCTAATGAAATTTTTTGGATCCTATTTTGGAAACGCGCGAGGGCAAATACTCCGAATAGACGGTACAGCGGCATGAACGTCTAACAGCGGTTCCTGATGAGCAATCTGGCCAATTAATCTGCTCGAAGCTCGCCGGGACAGGTTCGCGGCCTCGGGAAATAAAATTTCCCGGAGGCGGCCAGGCGAACGGAAAAATCGAGGGAAATTGCGCGCCGGAGAAATGAGGCCCGCGGTAAACGGGCAACTCCCGCGTTTCCATATTTCAAGGGTGCGTCCGTGTTTCGACGAGCAGAACCGTGCAAAGTCATTCCGAGGCGGTTGCAGCGCAATAAAAGGGGGCCAGCAATAAAGGCCAGTGACGCGGCTAACTGAAAAAAAAAAAAAAAGAAAGAAAGAACGAATTCTATTTTTCTGCTCCGGGGCAGTTATCGTCCATCCCCCTCCCACACCCTTGCAGACAACCCCTGCGACCAGGATGTCTCGATGGTTGTGCACCTTCCTGTGGGACAGTTGACGGACGCGCGGGCAATTTGATTTTCTCTGCTTTCTTCCTCCTGCGATCGCTTTCTCCGTGCGGAGAAATAGAGTTTTTCGATGGGAAATTCATTCCTATATTCGGACCACGGTATTGGGTTTTCGAGTCTTCTCAGAGCAAATCTTATTTTTGGGTTTAAAACTGCTGTTTCGTGTCCTTTCTGCAAGCT
Organism: Seladonia tumulorum; assembly: GCA_913789895.3. NCBI lineage: Eukaryota > Metazoa > Arthropoda > Insecta > Hymenoptera > Halictidae > Seladonia > Seladonia tumulorum. The sequence continues at coordinate 36,918,348 of OU565266.1, forward strand.
CGATAACCTCCAACTCGGATTTAATAGGAAATTTTTAATATAATTATTGATACAGCCCCTGATAGGAGAAATAAAGGTTTATTTGTAATTTTCATTCATTCACTTTCATTTTTTAATGTTTTATGAATCAGGTTATTCCACAAATAGATTTTTGAAATTTTTGGGAAGTAAAATACTATATATAACATAATCGCTAGATCGCGGATCTTTGTATATTGCTGTTTGACTAAAAAGGTAAATTCCATACTGGCACGGCCAAAGCTGTGTAAAACACTGTAAAAATTTTAATATTATTTTCGCCAGCATTGTGTGTCTCCGTTCGAAATAACGTTGTAAGAGTCCACAGTTAAAACTCGGTGAAAGAGAGCGTTGACGCTCATTAACGGGAAAGAGAGGCGACAGTCTATCCACGTTTCTCGCATTCTGCGTGTAACAGACGGGCACGAGGTAACCCGAAACGCGGCGGAAAAGAAAAAGAGAGGAAAAGACGAAGCGCCGAGAGACAGGTCGAACCCCTCCCGGCGAGAAAATAAATTTCCAAACGAAGTCTGCATTCTTCCTGAATGAAACGAAAGGGAAGACGTATGTGCATTCCTAAAGCCACCATTCGTAATCCAAACAGCCGGGTATTAATAGGCGGGAAAGAAAACAGTGAAAACTTTCAGGGATCGGAGTCTGACAATGGTCGAACAGCTGACAGTCCAGCCAGAAATATAGTTTTTCTCTCTACTACATTGCTACAACTTAATCATCGCCATCAGCCCCAGGAATTTCGCCACGAAATCTGCACGAGAGAAATTCAACAAACCCAGAACAATATGGGAAGCTAGTTGAAAATTTTTAGTTCGTTCTGTGCAATGTTTCAAACGTGATCAAATTTTCTCGACAGTGCTTCCAAATTGACCAAGGTAGTTTTGGACACAGTGTAGATCGAGAACAATAGCGTCAAGCACCACGTGTGCACGGTGGATGACAAAACTCCACGCTTCTGTATCCAGCAAAAACGGATAGTCTATTGGAAATTTTGGAATTCAGCACAAAACAAAGAAAATCTAGCACAACGTCTGCACGATGGACAATGTGACAAAACTCCACACATTTCTAATTCCAGCACAAATTTATGATACTCGATTCTAAATTTTGGAATTCATCACAAAACAAGGATACACCTAGCACAACGTGCGCATGATGGATACTGTGACAAAACTCGACATTTCTAATTCCAGCACAAACTCATGATACTCGATTCTAAATTTTGGAATTCGGCACAAAACAAGGATACACCTAGCACAACGTGCGCACGATGGATACTGTGACAAAACTCGACATTTCTAATTCCAGCACAAACTTATGATACCCAATTCAAAATTTTGAAATTCAGCACAAAACAGGGCACACCTAGCACAATGTATGCACGGTGGACACTGTGACAAAGCTCCACACATTTCTAAATCCAGCAGAAACTGATGATACCCAATTCCAAATTTTGGAATTCAGCACAAAACAAAGAAAACCTAGCACAACGTCTGCACGATGGACACTGTGACAAAACTCCACACATTTCTAATTCCAGCACAAATTTATGATACTCGATTCTAAATTTTGGAATTCATCACAAAACAAGGATACACCTAGCACAACGTGCGCATGATGGATACTGTGACAAAACTCGACATTTCTAATTCCAGCACAAACTCATGATACTCGATTCTAAATTTTGGAATTCGGCACAAAACAAGGATACACCTAGCACAACGTGCGCACGATGGATACTGTGACAAAACTCGACATTTCTAATTCCAGCACAAACTTATGATACCCAATTCAAAATTTTGAAATTCAGCACAAAACAGGGCACACCTAGCACAATGTATGCACGGTGGACACTGTGACAAAGCTCCACACATTTCTAAATCCAGCAGAAACTGATGATACCCAATTCCAAATTTTGGAATTCAGCACAAAACAAAGAAAACCTAGCACAACGTCTGCACGATGGACACTGTGACAAAACTCCACACATTTCTAATTCCAGCACAAATTTATGATACTCGATTCTAAATTTTGGAATTCGGCACAAAACAAGGATACACCTAGCACAACGTGCGCACGATGGATACTGTGACAAAACTCGACATTTCTAATTCCAGCACAAACTTATGATACCCAATTCAAAATTTTGAAATTCAGCACAAAACAGGGCACACCTAGCACAATGTATGCACGGTGGACACTGTGACAAAGCTCCACACATTTCTAAATCCAGCAGAAACTGATGATACCCAATTCCAAATTTTGGAATTCAGCACAAAACAAAGAAAACCTAGCACAACGTCTGCACGATGGACACTGTGACAAAACTCCACACATTTCTAATTCCAGCACAAATTTATGATACTCGATTCTAAATTTTGGAATTCGGCACAAAACAAGGATACACCTAGCACAACGTGCGCATGATGGATACTGTGACAAAACTCGACATTTCTAATTCCAGCACAAACTCATGATACCCAATTCAAAATTTTGGAATTCAGCACAAAACAGGGCAAACCTAGCACAATGTATGCACGGTGGACACTGTGACAAAGCTCCACACATTTCTAAATCCAGCAGAAACTGATGATACCCAATTCCAAATTTTGGAATTCAGCACAAAACAGGGCGCACCAACGGGTGCACAAACTAGTCCCCAGTTTTCCAATTTCCCAGATCACTTGTACCATTTCAAATAATTCTCGCGCGCACCATTAAAATTTCCCACGTTCCCGAGTACTGTTTAAAGAACTGGAGGACTTGACGGTTTCCCCACGCGTAACACCGTTCAACCTCGAAGACCCACTAGCCCGATTATTTCCGTCGGACTAAAAAAGCGATTCTTCCATCTCCCATCGCTGTCAATCGCGTCGAATCGAACCTGGTCGATTCCGCGTCATAAATACAGGCCATATGATTGCCGTACGTCTCTGAATCATCGCCGCAGAAAATATCCTCGACCCCGAAGGAACCGTACCGCGCTAAAGATCCCTCCTCCCCGCCTCCTAGAACCCAGGTACCAAAGACCTAATCCGTTCCGAGCCCGGTTCTGATTTTCACACATGAACTTCGACACGGTCTTCTTCATCTTTCACGAGCCGGTGACAGTGTAGCACGTGAACGACACGGTGCTACAAAAAACGTGGTCCCTTAACGTCGCAAGAGAGAGAGAGAGAGAGAGAGAGAGAGAGAGAGAGAGAGGCGTACACACAAGGAAGAGGAGAGACACACGCGACACACATTCCACTCGAAAGGGCGGAAGAGAGACGGGGGAGAAAAAAGCGAGAGAGGGACCATCCCGGAGAGCAACACAATGCCTTTTTCATCCTCCTTTTACTGGCACCTCACTAACGACCGGGAGCACGCTGTCCAACCTTCTTGCTCACTTTTTTTCCCTCGGTTTTTGTCTCCCGACCCGTTGGTCCCTCGTCGAACCCGCCCCCGCACTCTCTTTCTCTATCCCCCCACCAACCCCCCCGGCTCTTCAGCAACCTTTTTTTTTTTTGCTACACAGCGCGGTTCAGAAAGGCAGGAAGCCGTTTCCTTCTCTCGACGTACCTTCTCCGTTCTTTTTTTTTTTTCGCTCTCTTGCCTCCTCTCCCTTTTGCGACCAACGGTGTTGTTCTTTCTCACCGGCACGAGACCTCTTCTTTTTTTCCCGACTCGGCCTAGTCTCCTCTTCTTCTTCTTCTTCTTCCTCTCCTTCTTCTTCTTCGTCTCCTTTTCTTTCTTGTTGGGGTCCTCGCGTCCTCCGATGATCCCTCTTCCTCTTCCTCTCGCGTTCCCTTCTTGATGCGGCCACGGCCGTGCGGAATTCGAACCGGGGTTCGATTTGGCGGCACCCGGTTTGAGCTGGTCGGCATAACTGCGTCCGAGTAGACCAGACCACTCGCTCCCCGACGCGTTTTCTTTCTCCGTCTTTCTCTCTTTCTCTCTCCGTTTATCTCTGGGTGCTCTGCTCTCTTTCTTGCCAGGTCGTTCCGGAGCCTTCTCTCTCTCACTCTCCCTCTCTGTCTCGCTCATTCTTGATTCGGTTCCCTCTCGCGGCTCGGTAGGCCACCAGCTCTCTCTCTCTCTCTCTCTCTCTCTCTCTCTCTTTCTCTGTCTTCCTCGCGCCTCCCACCTCTTCAAGCTCCCGGTCTTCCGTCTTTCGCCTCCCCACGAGATGTGTTTATCACCGTCTTCGCTCGCTAGCGATGGCTTCGAGATGATTTCCCGGATGCTGAAGAGCCCCGAAGAGGAGACGCGGATTTTTCTCGGCATCTCTCGGCGATGCTGCCGAGAGTCCGTACGATTTCTAGAGGTAAAGGCTTTCGGGCGGTTTTCGAGACTGTGCGTGGTTTCAGAAAGATAGTTACGCTGTGAATCCTGAATTTTTTATTAAGGAAAGAAATTGTAATGTATACGCCAAGTGTCGAATATCAATGCTTAAAACTCTCATAACATCAAATTATTTTCATTCTTAAACTCTGAAGAGGTGGTACTATTATTTACTGATAACTGTTTAAGGGTAAAAACGTTTACAGTCCAGGGGTAAATTGATGTAGCCGAGAATGTAAGAATTTCTTGGTGCATCTAATATTTATGTGTCAAGGTAACAGAAATAAACACTGATAAAGTGTATAAAATAAAAGTCACCGATATCCGGCGGTCCAGCAGAGGGATGATTCCACAGGGAAGAGAAATCGAAAATCTATTTAGTACAGTGTGTATTGTTTTCGAGAAAATCAGGCTTGAGTGTGGGCCAAACGCGCGCGCAGTAGTATAAGGAAAAAGTAGAAACGGTGAGTCATGATCAGACACGTGAGCCTATGCCTGGTTAACAGCGAGCGTGTCTTACGTATTTTCGAACTAATAGCTTTTCTAAACAGAATTAACACTAGAAAGACGGGAGCTTAGTATATACCTATATTGCCTGAAAGCAGTCAAAATGACTGCATTGTGAAAAAATAACTAATGCGCAAATTAATATATTTTATATCACTTACAGTCATATAACAAGTTATTAATAAGTATTAGCAATAAAAAAAATGAAATTCAAAAGCAGTCAAAATGACTTGCTTAGGCAATCTAGTGTTAAATATGAAAAATATTTTTCTCCACATTTCTAACTTTTTCTTTGTATAGTATGTTACAATTATATTTTTATGCAAAATAAAAGTTGTTTGCATTAATTGCAAGATAACAGGAGCCACGAATTTCTTGAGTTAATAACTTTCATCCGTTGAAAATGATGTGCATTTTTAAGTTCTTGAAATGTCTTTACAGTTTTGCAGTTGATCTACTCATTTTTTGTGACAAATGCAATAAATCCACACTCTAATTATAGTATAAATACACTATTCTATATGAATGTACATTATCACTTATGATTGCAATTTTTAAATCCATGACTCGCTTTTTATGTAATCTACAATAACAGAGTGTTTACGAGGCGAGTAACATCGCGCTACCTTGAACGTTTATCGCAAGTAGAAGCAGTAAGTAATGCACAGACACGTAGTCTGTGGTCTGTTCAATAGCAGATGTGTCAGACGTGGGATCGAATACGATCTTCTAGAAACTGGAATCGCATTACGTTTTTTGGTTAATTGTTTGTTCATTCACTGAGCGACTTTTACAAAATCATAAATTACAACGGAGAGACCAAAAAAATTAAAAATCTAAATAGTTTACAGAAAAATACAATTTTGGTTTCTTAACACAAAACGTACCAAGCTATGAAAGTAACAGGTACACGTGGCCTTCTAAACATGACAAGATTTAAATTTATTTAGACTTGGCGCGGTTCTTACTGTAATGAGTGCTCTATTAAAAACATTTATAGAATTATTGCTTACGGAAGCATCCTTATAATTTCAATAATTGTGAAATCAAACATCTAGTGTTAAAAACATACATTATCAAGTCATGAAAATAATAAAAATTTCGAGAAATCCTACAAATCGGACAGGATCGGTTCTTCAAGGCTATTATTGTCAAGTTAAAATCCTTTTAAGACAAGAATACAAGTATTTCCACAATTCTTGTAGCTTGAAGAGATTAGAAATGGTTTTACCATTTGATCAGAAGAAGGAGTCATCGCGTTTGTTCTAGAAAAATTTCAAAAAATTCCCGACAATGTGCCTCGTTCATCGACCCAGATTCCGGCAGCCGTGAAGGCCGTTTCGAACACAACGACCCCGAAACCGATCCGCGTATCCACTGTCTGATCCAGCGATTTTTCACCTGTTAGGGCTGAGAGAGCTCGGTCGGCGCGAAGCCGAGCGAGAGATGGCTCGTCTGCGAGCGAGAAAGCGTCGGCTGTTCGTCGTTTCTCGGGTAATTTTAGATCGTCGAGATAGCGTGTTGCCGCGTCGGGAACGCAGGGGGGTGCACGGGGTGCAGGGGCCGCAGAAATGGATGCAGGGGGGTGAGGCGAGAGGGCAGGGTGCCGGAAAGAGAAAGAGCAAACCGCGAGAGGCTGCGCGTGGGGAGGAATAACAGCAGTGAAAAAAAAAACGATGCCGGGGAGAATTGGTATCTGCGGGCGACCGAGGGAGAGAGAGAGAGAGAGAGAGAGAGAGAGAGAGAGAGAATGAACGTGTTCGGAACTGTTTACGAAAAGGGAGAACGAAACGGGACAAGACGGAGGGAAAGCGTCGCCGCTAGACGAACAAGGCCAGAAGCGATGGAGAGGATCAGGGCGAAGATAGCGATGGGACTAATTCGATTGTCGCCAACCCGGGAGAAGAAACCCAACGACGGGACCTAGATTCCGCGGACTTGACTCTGTCAGACCGGGAACTTGACGCTTCGGGGTGACGTCGTGTCAGGCTGATGCGCTCCGGGGATTAGGCTTGCTAGAAACTGCTGGCTTTAGGCTTGCTCGGCCTTTTTCATCGGCTTTTCCTTCTTGTTTTACTGCGGTCAGGTTTTATCCATGGTTAGAATTGTTGGAGTAACTATTTAAGACCAATACTCAACCCACGCAACCCACCCAACAATCACTAATAAGCACGTTTATTATTTACTTATTTAGTTTATTATTAGATTGCTTAGTATCAACTCATTTGGTACTCGTTTGGGACAAAAGGTGGAAATTAGTCTATAAGCCCAGCCCACCTGTGTCGTAGACCAATCATACAGGTCCCAAAAATATACCTCCTTGAAAGGAAAGATTCCTCGGGAAATTTGAAGTAACTTTTTCCTTTACAAAAATTTTCTCCGCAGCTTCGTTAAGGAGTTATTAACGAAAAACGCGGACCAATCATAGCGCGGCAACTGGGGACGGACCCCGCCTCAGCCAATGCCAACGCCACGCTCAGCGGGGCCCGCCAACGAGCCCGACCCTTTCCACCGTGTCCGCGCTCTGATTGGTCCGTGTTCTTCCTTGATATCTCCGTAACAAAGCCGCGAAGAAAATTTTCGCAAAGGAAAAAGTTATTTAAAATTATCTCTGGAATCAGGATTCAAGGACGTACAACAATTTTGGGTCACCCTGAATATCAGATCCTATGCACTGATAAATTATATTAGGTTACATTGTCCATGTTCGTTCCATTGCAAGTATAAATGTAGCCTAATCGTAGTAATGTGAGTCACTGCGAGGTCAATGGATTCATTGGACTCAATATACCTCCTTCAAGGAAGTACATTTTTGGGACACCCTGTACACTGTGTTCGGAGTGCACATCACAAAAGACTGGTTATTATACGGGTTTAAACTTTATAAATATCATTTCAGAATTGATATACTCACTTCTGTCGTGAACGTAAAAAATGCACGGTCTGCTGATCATTATAGCGAGACCGGAAAGATTTCACACGTGTGCGGGCTCTCGGCAAAATATTCGATACTAATGATTAAGCCGGCAGCAAAGAAAAGTCATGATTCACGGGCGGTACGGCCACAGGCGATGGTCGAACGCCGTTTTTTAACGGCATCACGGTTTTCCATCCGTGGGTGTCGTAAACGTCCCGTCTAAGTTACGATTATAAGGCAGATACGCGGAACGACGTGTGTTCGGGTCTCGCGCGCGCGCGCGCGCCGACGGTATGTAAATTCCTGCAGCACATTTCACGCGCCATAAACTTATGAATGAGCCACGCGCGGACAGTTGTCCGATCTGTATGTACGACGGCGCGCGTCCGTCGTCGGACACCGACGAAATTGGTTCATGATCATTGTGACAAGCCAGTTCCGACTGATTATAATTTCACTGCACGCGGATCGATCGTAATCGTGAATGACGATGCACCAGATTGCGGCCGGTGCCGCTCGCAATTATACAAAACACGTGTGCCGTCTCTGATGGGCCGTTTACGTTTCGTTCAATCGAATAATTTACCGTTTAATTGACGGCACACAAAATGAATGCACAACATGCGCCGTCATCTCTGATGCTACTTTCAGATCTTGTTAAAATCGGCAAATTAGAAGCAATATTTAAATTAGAGAAACAAGTGAAACCCACTATGCAAAATATTAGGCAAAATATAAATTTTTTGTATCGGTTACAGGACATACCACATAAAATTTTTTTAGGTTAAGTGTCAGAAATAATTAAATGTACAGTGTTTCGATACTTGTTCAAAACACGGGTCTAGCATCGGACATATATCGGCCAGGAGATCCTAGCTACTGACAAATATCGGCCAGGAGATATTAGCTACTGAAATATATCGGCCAGGAGATACTAGTCACGGACATATTACGAATATTAGATACTAGCCATTGACATATATCGTCTAGGAGATATTATTTTTTGATCCACGCGTCCCGAAAAATTTGTCGCCCGATTACAGAAATTCCCGGAAGTCCAGTTCTCGTACCATCTAGTGCAAAGGGTCGAGGAAAGAAAGAATTACTTTCGAGCGTCTCATTAGGAAGAAACGGATCTGCTCGGTCTCCCGTTTCCTAAAGCTTGGTCCCAATGTCGTCGACGGTCGTGCGACTGTATGGATCGACTTGAATGAGCTAAGAGAGCCACAACCGGGCCAAAATCCGTGGCATAACGCCGTCCAATTTTAGTGTAGAACAACCGGCTGTGTACATGTACAAGTTTCAAGAATAAATCTGCCGAATCCGACCGCACCTGTTTCACCGCGATTTGCACCCCGCACCACCCCTCGCGACGATTACACCACGAGACATGCTTAGAATTCCTATTTCACGTACACCGATCGGATGCACGTGTGTGTAAGGTGACCCATTAATACCGACTCATTTTCACGCGTGGCGTTTTTAGAAACGTTCGTGTCAATTTCTGCATCCGGACGGTGCTTTCAAGAATTTCGAGGCTGTCGGTACAAATTTCGATAAACAATTTGAAGCATCGTTTTTAGCGACAACGAGTTCTATGAATTATCTGGTTCTTTTTGTTCAATTACTAATATCATTTCATCCTCTTTACTTCATCGTCACGAATTTATTTTCATAATTATTGTTTCATAAGGCACTATTTGATGCGAATAATTTTTGAAACTGTTGGCAACATATAGGTGACAATTTTCTCGTTAAAACGAGCCCAAACACGACACAGTTCGGACCATATTTACTCGCGTAATTCACGACTTAGTAAGACCTCGATTATCCGAACCGATCCAAATTCGTGTTTCACATGCAAACAGTTCAGTGGAAATATTATGTTCATTCGTATACAACACGATCTTTTGAAAAAATCAATAGCGATTTAATCTAGCATATATGACAGCCATGTTACGCTGACCAGTTCGGATAGCAGAGATTCTACTGTATCGTGTATTACGCAAGTAAATGTGAACCGAACTGCGTCGTGTTTGGGCTCGTTTTAATCAGCAGAATGTCAGGAATGTGTTGGTAAAAGTTTCACAAAAAAAAAACATTAAAAATAAAAAAGTTCTAGAAGAGTTTTGCAGTCAGGCAATTTATAGATATCGGACTTCTCAGTTTTGATGGAATAAATTGTTCGTACTTAATGAAATTTTCGTGGCGATCGAGCGGACAGTTAATACACGAATGCAACTTACTTTTCGATTCTCGCCGGCGTGCACACGTGCATGATCTCCGTCCGGGACAAACGGTTTCGTGGCGGCTCAGTCACGATTCGGACGCGCGTTCGCTTGACACTGGGTGGCCTACATTCGAAGTTAAATCCACACCGTGTTCCAGTCTATTATAAATTGGACTCCCGGCGCATAACACCGGGATCGTGGAACTGAGAACTGCTTTATTATGCCGCGCCGCCACACACCGGCGAGATCGTTCGGCCGATTCCTCGAACGACGATTCCTCTGTTAACAGCCTCTGCCCAACCCCGAGAAGTTTTTCGCACGGGACGATGACGCGGAAGAACGATCAACCGACGGGCAAAGTGTACACTTCGGGTCTATTCCGATTGTTAGTTTACCGTTTCCGACGGAGCCGTTGGTATTTTATCGACGCCCGAGCCCGAGCCCGAGTCCGAGCCCGTCCCGCGTGTTCTCCGGCTAGCGTGTTAATGGTCAAACGCTTTTTTTAGGAGCACAGTGAATCGCCGGATTGTGAGTCGATCGAGACGATCCCCCGCGACTCTTTCTGCTGCTATTGGCAAATTTCGATCGAGTGGGGAAATTTGTTTTTTTTTTTGACATTTTTATGGCGAGTTGTGATTTCATTCGCTTCTGTGATCTCCCGCGTGGGTATTATTAGACTGCGGACTCGTATGCGAGATAAAAATTATCTAATTCCAAGGTACGAGAGTAAACATACATTTCTTTTTTGAAGAATTTCAGCGAACCTACAAAATTAAAATTGAATCTACGGAACGCATTTTTGAACACAACTTCTGATGCTAATTAGAAGCAACATTTAAATTGAAGAAACAAATGAGACCCATTGTGGAAATTATTGTGGAAAATACAAATTTTCTGTATCGGTTACAAGGCGTTCCAAATGAACATTTTCTAGGTTAAATATCAGAAATAATTAAACGTACAGTGTTTACTCGACATATGTCCAAAACACGGGTCTAGCCACTGACATACAGCGTGTGCCACGAGTTCTGTCCACTTGAATATCTTGGTTGTTTCAAACCATACGAGAAAATGTTACTTGCAGAAATTATTGTAGGGTCTAGGAAACTACATGATATGCGCCTAGGCGTTTGGAACATACAGGGTGTCCCAGTTTTTTCCGGCCAAACTTTGCCAGCGTGTTCTATGTGTTCTACGTGTTATGTTTACTTGCTGAAGTAGTTGATATCGACATATTTTATTAACGTTTTATTAACGAGTTAACATTTCAAAATGACGTCCGTTATTACGAATACAGGATTGGCATCCAACAAAAATTGACTCTATCGTATTACTAGTGCTCGGGCACGTCCATTACAAAAACCATAAATAAAATGCATATCAGCGTATTCACGATTGGAAAATTCTCGTGGCATCTCGATATGAAGTCGTACAGCGTACTAAACATTATTAGCTCAGTAGAAATCAATGTCGATATCAACTGCTTCAGCAAGTAAACACAAGACTTTATGTAAACACAAACAGAGATATTCATAATACGTTCGTACGCTGTGTCGACGAAATGCCAGTTCATTATCATTTTGTATTATTAGTTATAACTCCTTAATAAATCATTTAAGAGCATATGTTCATATAACTTTTTTTCTTACTTTTGCGTGTAGAACACACTGGCAAAGTTTGGCCGGAAAAAACTGGGACACCCTGTATATAGAGTAAAGACTGTACATCGTTCAATAAAAATGTTGATCAAGATCGAAAAACTTGAAGTTGTTTCTCAAAGGGAAATCTGTAGAAATGGTAAATGCGAAAATCCAAACAGCAGTCGACGGCACGGATAAAACTGATTCGCGAATCCGTCTTTCGTCGGGACCGATTAACAAAGCTCTTACCGCGTCGCGGAATTTCCCATCGCCGCGAATTTGCGACGCGGCCGAAGAAAAATGCAATTTCGCGGGGCCGCGCGCCGATTCCGGGCATTCCAGGACGCGGGACAAACAAACGAGTTAATTAAAAGCCTGTGCGTGGTCCGAGAGGAGAGTGGACGAAAGCCTGGACACAATGCGGCCCGGTGTCCCGACCCCTCTGTTCTGGCCCGCGTGCCACATTCGGAACGCTGATGGCCCGTCGATATATGCATATGCATCTCTGCTCTATCCCCCTCCCACCCTCTCCCCTCCTGCCCCTCTACAGCCCTGCCGGAAGATGCAATTTTTTGTCCCCCGGCGGGAATGCATATTCGTCGATCACAAGCGAAGCAATTCCGGACAAGCGGGTGCCGATGACCGGTTCCTGGGGAATTTCTGCGGGCCGGACCTAACCCATGGGGCTCGTTCCCGATTCGCGACAGATCACCGCCGAATTCAGGACGCGTTTCTCCTGATGGACCCCGGACTGTTCTCCCGTTTGGTCTTCGAGGCAGCTCCTCTGTTGACCGGGCAGTCGTCCAATTTCCTTTGTCACATCCTTTAAAATACAGCAACTCTTTCAACACTTTGCAATTCACGAGATTTTCGCAATTTTCTCTGCGTTATATTATTTGCAAATAACAGAGACCATTAAAATGTACTTTGCTATACAACTTTCCACCATAATGATATACGAGGAGAGAAAATTTAACGCCGAATCCAGCAGTAAATTCTATAAAATTTTGCTCTTCCTTGGAGGGGGTCGTTCCTCGCGTTATTGCAAGCAACTTTTTCCTTTGTGAAAATGTTTTACGTCGCTTCGTTAAGGAGTTATTAGCGAAAAACACGGACCAATCACAGCACGGCTACACCTAGCGGACCCCGGCTCAGCCAATGCCAACGCCACGATCAGCGGGGCCTGTCCCCTCCACCGTATCCGCGTTTCTCGCAAAGGAAAAAATTACTTAAAACTATATCAAAAATCACTCCTTTCGAGGACGCACAACAATTTTGGGTCACCCTGTATATGAGATTCTGTACCCCGATAAATTATATTAGGTTGGAATATTGTCTATGCTCGTTTCATTGCAAGTATAAATGTGGTCTAATTGTAGTAATGCGAGGACTGCAAGGACAATGGATTCATTGGAGAACTGTCACGAACAATAATGAACATTATATAATGTGTCGGTGTCTGTTAATAAATGCTCCTGCAAACAGAATGTCGATGTAATCATGTAGTGGGGAAATAGTGTCGAACATTTATAAAACTCTTATGCTCGAACTGTTTAAGATTGAATTTAGAACGTCAGGGAAAAAGGTAAATGCGAATTTTCAATGTTTGAGGGTTAAGAGAAATTTCGTGTTGCAGCTTGTGTACGACACTAAATATTGATTAAATAATATAGGGAATGTACTGTGAGTATTTATGTAAAATTTCATTTTTGCGTAGTGATGTATCGAAATATTTTTGTTGAACACATAAATCTCTTCCTTGCATTATTACTTTGAATAAATTGAGAGTGAAGGAAGAGAGAGATGTTTCATGAAAGCCCGCGTTGTTTGTGTTCTGATCACTCGAGAAAGTGGGGTACGCTTGTCAGTGTCAGACTGTCAGTCTGTCAACTCTCGCGCAACCGGTAATGGATCGCTTGCAGCCCATCGTAAACAATGACAGACTTGGGATTGTGAAATCATTAGCAGACATTCTTTAGTATTCCAGCCAAATACGATATCCTGTGTGTTGGGATACATAACACTAATTAGCGTTAATTAATTACCAATTATACCCGCGTCAATATTCATTTAATACCGATTCGAGCGACTAAACTTGGATAATACACTGTTATTAATATCGAGGGTTTTTATAATTATGAAATTCTATCGGATAGTGAATAAAGCTGTGTCCACATTCATTTAACATCATTTGGGAAGACTAATAGCACGGTGTTATCAATGTTAAGGATTTTTATATTTATAAAATATCATAGCATAGGGGCGTATAATTAACAAAGCTCGAGTTAATAATTAAATTACATTGAAATGTGTGCTCTAATGCTCGTTCTGAAATGTTGACACAAGTGACCATTATGTTATAATATTCTACATTATAATTAACTGCGCGAACGTGAAAAGGTTTATACTCGAGGTAAATAAAGCACATGACAATGTTTTGAAAATATAATCTGCGCGTAATATAGTTTGACTTGTGACTCATTTCTGCTCTGTTTATGTTTCAGGTTTGTTCTTCTACAGTGCTATTGACAGGACATAGGTTGCGGAAAGAGTAAGTCGAGTTTGTTGTTACCCCGGACGTAGTTTAAATTATTGTTATTAAAACGAGTCCAAATATATTACGAAATTATTTATTATTTTTAACGAGGTAGCTGAGACTTGAAACGAATGAAATTCGCATGACAGTGAACGTGTTAAATAGCGTGCCTTGCCGGACATTTAATAACCTAAAAGCCCGAGGACTGGGCGATAAAAAATGTTGAAATTGTTTTATTTCCCGCGGTCAGACGGCCGTTTTAAAATAGCGTGCGGGCGTGACACGTGGTCCAGAATTTTTTCCCGGGAAATAGTGCGTTCCCACCGTGCGTCACGGTTGTCGCAAGGATTTCACGGTTGTTCGGCGGCGCGGACAGGTTGTTATAATCGTAAACAAAATTAAATTGCGACGCGCATTCGGTCGCGATTTACGTCGCGAGCGAGAAACTCGTTAAGGACCCATGAAAATTGTATGGAAAATAAATTGCGTGGTCCCGCGACGCGGAATTGCCCGGCGCACGCAGTCCCGGATTCATGGGGGTTAATGAAACTTTCAGCTAATGCACACAACGAACAATAAATTTACCGGAGCGGAAGGCAAACGGGAACCGTGACGCGCGAGCCAACGGTATAACGCGAAAAATTGTTACGGCTTTCTAATCTCGACCACCGAAAAAAATGCGTTTCGTCACGCGATCCTAGCCTACTCAACTTATGGCTTCACGCTCGGATTAAGCCGTTTTTAATACACGTAACAAAAGGCGCTAACAAATTTACGTTTTATATTCTGCATTTTTATGAAATTATCCAACTACAACCTATACAGTATATTATACAGGATGCGGCACAAATTAGTCCCCACGATTTTTCTGCCCCTTCGGATGGTCGGACAAAAAAATGTTTCTTACCAAAGTTAATGAGTATTTAACCGACAAGAAATTGCAATGTTTTAAATTTAAAAAAAAATCGATTTTCAACAAAAAATCAAGGTTGCTGTCATATCTTTTAATGGAACTGGGTATTTTTGACTTCATAATATTGTAGTCGACGTCGAAACGAATTCAACGACCTGCTATACAATGACCTTGAAAGATAATATCGCCATGAATCAATTGTCAGAATATTTGAAATATTTCGACGGTACGTAGTAGCAACGCCTCGCAAATAAAAGTAAACAAATGAACGTAAACATTGCTTCAGAACTTAACTCACAAAAAACCAAATTTATACGGAGCCACATTGAAAACACAAATGTTAAACGTGTAAATTAATTAATAATTAAATTAAATTTTCGAACTGCATCACATCTTGTGCAACGCAAAGTTCTGTTCTTTGTAACAAAGTCTTATGTGTAGCTTCCATTAGAGAACTTCTTTTTACATTTCTGCACGCTTTGTCATTTGTTCATTTGTTTGTACCGTCGAAATATTTCAAATATTCTGGCAATTGATTCATGGCGATATTATCTTTCAAGGTCATCTGAAAGTCATTGTATAGCAGGTCGTTGAATTCGTTTCGACGTCACCTATAATATTATGAAGTTAAAAATACCCAGTTCCATTAAAAGATATGACAGCGACCTTGATTTTTTGTTGGAAGTCGATTTTTTTTAAATTTTAGATATTGCAATTTCTTGTTGGTTAAATACTGATTAACTTTGGTAAGAAACATTTTTCTGTCCAACCATCCGAAGGGGCAAAAAAATCGTGGGGACTAATTTGCGCCGCACCCTGTATATATATTATTATAGATTGTTTTATAAAAAAGATGAGACTCAACAAAATTACAATCCACTGTTTTTAGGAAGAAAATATGCGGTTTAAAAATTCTGTCGAGGTTTTCATCGCTGCCAAAATTACAGTCGCTCAGCTGGTAAAGGTATCTCAGTAAAAAATCATTAAGGGAGAATAAAAGAGTTAGAGACGCGCCCAGAGGGGGTGCCAAAGACAAAGAATAAAATTTCTGGAATATTCCAGGGGAAGGTAGGAAAATTGACGACACAAGCAAATGATTCGCCGTGGAGGTAACAAAGTTCCCGATAAAATCCAGCAACAGCGCTTCGGGAGGAAGCTAACGAGTTCGTCTCCGCCTTTCCTTAACTTTCCCGAGCGAAACGTGTTGCAGGTGTTGATATCGTGAACCCGATCCAAAGGGAGCCTTAAAAGGGGGCGGGTGCTCGGGTTTTTACGTTCAGCCGGTCGTCGGGCGTAAAAAGTTGTGTTTCGTGACCCGTCACATTGCAGAGCCTGATAGTAAGAGTTACGCAGTGACGTGGATTGTGAAAGGAGAGAGAAAGAGAGGGGGTGGGTTACGTTCTCCAGGGTTGAAACTTCTTTGATCTCGATCTAGCCGGTGAACGGTGCTAGCAAACTTCGGGAGGATCGAGGAGATTGCGGCGTTCCGGAAAGGGTCGATCGATCTTCGAGTGACTGTTAATCCTTTGGGCTGGAATGACGGCTCTTGATTAGCGTGCTACGAGCACCATTCAACCCCCCACCTACACCTCCGGAGATTCTCTTTCCGATGAAAATTGTGTTTGGCAACTCTTGAGGGTTGAAATTGGACAGCTCACAGCTGGAGCCGTTTTACTTCCGTCTACGATCGGGAACCGCTGATTGCTATTGAATTTCGCTTGATTACCAGCCTCCAGAAGTTATCGTCTTGCTGGGAACAAACGTCTCGAGCCTGCTCGAAAGTCCGTCACAGACGACGTGGTCTATATTTGCAACCGGCGATGATTTTCCCTTTCTTTTTTTTTTTTCTCCCACGTTCTCGCGGAACTGGCACGCACAACTGACTCCGGATGAAGTTAGGAGTTGCGTGGCGCAACTGGGCCAGAACGACCGCCATTTTACTTGAATATTACCGCGGCTGTCGTGATATAAACCGCGCGGTCGAATTTAGTCTTCGGGTACCTGAAAATTCGATGCTGACAACGGTAGAATCAGCGAACGGTCAACTAACCCCTTGCACTACTATTTACTTTGTGATTATAACGATTAGAAATTCTTCGTCGTTCAGAATCTTATAGAAAGAAAAGGATAATTTATATTTATGCCTACGTTTTCTCCAAAGGATATCAACTGCAACAAAAATAGAATTTTATTTTGGTTTAAAGGAAATTAATAAGTATCATATTTATTAATAGACAGCGGGTCTTTATGCATTTATGGCTTATGGAAATGTTCAAAAAATGCTACAATATAAAATTTGAAAGAATTTAATACGATTTTTATTTGCTTTGGATCTAGAAAGGCTGTTCCCATTAAAAATAGGATTTTATTTCATTCCACTTTCTTAAAATTTTTCTATAAAAATTGGAAATTGCATAAACATCCGCTGTATATTTATTAGACTCTGTTCAGAATCTTCTGTCTGTCTCGTTAGACGATCAACGATAGTATCTAGCCTCCCGCAAAAATTTCTGTACAATATTGAATAATTTCCAAATATGCTGCAAAAAGTTTCGTAAACCTACACCCGTTGGTTCTTTACTAATAAATTCCTAAAGATCTCGTCTAAAAAATCGGAGATTCGCTTGAAACCGTGTTCGTCAAGTATTGAAAAATCTGGAAAAAGGTATTCGGAAGGAGCGTCGCGATTTTATTGGCAACCGTTGTACATTAGAACTCGGTGGCGAGGCCTTAATCCGTTGAAAGCGTTTCCTGGTCTCGATCGGTTCAAAGTAAAAATGGCGGGACGGGAAGGAAGAAAGAAAAACAATGAAGGAAATGGTAAATGTTACCGCGCGACACAAACGATAAATCACCGGCGTGATATCCAGTCGCGCCGGGCCGGGCCGGGCCGGGCCGAGCCGGGTCCCAGGCTGGCCCGAGCAGACGCGGACGAAGTCTTATTCAATTCGCGTGCACCTTGGACGCCGCGATTACATCGCGTGACTCGGTGCACCGGCTCGGATTACACGTGCCCGGGGATCCTTGGGATCCTTGGGATCCTCTGCTGATCCTAAATCCTGTCCGCCCCTGTCACCCGGCTCCGGGAACTCCGAAAACGTCGTGGGCGGCCGGATCCGCCATTTCTCGGCCAGACGAACACCTACGGTCTGTTTTCTAATGGTACATCCTGCACTATCTATTGTGCGATCTCTAACTGGTCGCTGGGATTTGTTTCTTCCTTTTTGGGAATCATTTGTTTTGGGAGACCATCTTTGTCTCTCCGAACACGTTTATATTTTTATCGTTTCGAACATGTTCTGCAGTACAATTAATCTTTGACATGTTTGCTAGCATTGCCACAATTTTTGTCTAATAATGTCCACATTATTTTCTACGTATTCAGTGGTATGCTAGTTTTTTTTTTTTTGAACACGTTTAGTAAGTTTTGCATGTTTTCACAACTCGTTTCGAACATGTTCTGCAGTACAATTCATCTTTGACATGTTTGCTAGTATTGCCACAATTTTTGTCTAATAATGTCCACATTATTTTCTACGTATTCAGTGGTATGCTAGTTTTTTTTTTTTTTTTAACACGTTTAGTAAGTTTTACATGTTTTCACAACTCGTTTCGAACATGTTCTGCAGTACAATTCATCTTTGACATGCTTGCTAGCATTGCCACAATTTTTGTATAATAATGTCCACATTATTTTCTACGTATTCAGTGGTATGCTAGTTTTTTTTTTTTTTTGAACACGTTTAGTAAGTTTTACATGTTTTCACAACTCGTTTCGAACATGTTCTGCAGTACAATTCATCTTTGACATGTTTGCTAGCATTGCCACAATTTTTGTCTAATAATGTCCACATTATTTTCTACGTATTCAGTGGTATGCTAGTTTTTTTTTTTTTTGAACACGTTTAGTAAGTTTTACATGTTTTCACAACTCGTTTCGAACATGTTCTGCAGTACAATTCATCTTTGACATGTTTGCTAGCATTGCCACAATTTTTGTCTAATAATGTCCACATTATTTTCTACGTATTCAGTGGTATGCTAGTTTTTTTTTTTTTTGGACACGTTTAGTAAGTTTTACATGTTTTCACAACTCGTTTCGTATTAGTTCTATTTTCTTGAACATCTTTAGTGGCATGGTAGTATTTTCATCTTCTGTTAATCATGTGTACGTTCGTCTTGCTGAACGTGATTATTGCCACTTTCATTTTTTGAATATTTTAAAAATGATTGTAGTCAATTTTAACATATCTGTATCGTTCGATTAGAATTTTCCTTTCTTATATAACACAAAAAAGTTTTTGTTCTCGCAGAAGTGTTAAAAAAATTCCCTAAACATCCTAATACATGTACATCCTCCGTTCAATCGAGAATTATGGATCGCTCGCAATTTATTCTGGCCGAGTAATTTTTCATCTTATTGTTCTCCCTTTGAGTGTGCCGAATTACACAGGGGAGGTAATCTTCTCCGCCGACCCATTTCTCAGACAATTTTCCATCCCCCGTCCACGATTTTCCAAGCGTACCCTCATTGTTTTTGTCGTCGACGGTACCAAGAGAGAGTGAGAGAGAGAGAGAGAGAGAACATTTTGCTTCGTCGCCTTTCATAAACGACCCTTTTATTCGAGCGCGGGGGATCGTTTGTACTACAAATTGGTCTAAGAAGATTTCGTCGAGCCGCGCCCTTGATAGCTCGCCTAGATCCTGATTTATGCTTCTCGATCTACGCGTCAGCAACCGTGGCTTGTTCGCGTTACTCTTCGCGAAAAATCCTCCCAGACGTGCCCCACCTCTTGCAAAGTGGATCTTCTGATATCAAAGAGATTCAAGCCGCCCGGTAACTTTACGATAACGTAGTACACGTTGTCTTCTTGTCTACTTGGTTAAATTGTTTTTTCACATATTATAATTGGATTATTCTTCTTCTCGTGTGCTTCGTAATATACCAAAACGTAATGCAGAAATTCCTTTGAAGTTTATAACACGCCGAAAACATAATATTGTAGATCAGTTCTTGTGCGGTTCGTGATTAAATTTTTATATACAATAACTGGATAAATTTACTTCTCATACTGTTCATTTTATTCCCATTTTTATAATAAGTGTAGTAATTAAAAAAAAAAAGGTATTTTCAATGGATTTATTGGTCCACAGTAGGAAAAGTTTTCTCTTCTAATGTCATTAATAATAATAGCGTTCTGTGATCATTCTCGAATGAAATTTTTATCGAAGAGTCGAACAAAATTTTTGTTATTATTTAGAGTGTGATTTGAAATCTTTGACGTCATTTCTCTACTTCATAAAATATCAAGTTGTAGTAAAAATTCTCTCGAATTACACTCTGGGTATACAAATGTCTAAAAACGTGTAAAGTGGTTCTAGCCCATCGCAATGCACCTTACACCGTAGCTAACTCGTAAACTAATCGACGCTATCAAAGGAACAACGGCTGCCGTGCTCGGCGCACTATCTCACCCCATCGTGCTCGCTCGAAAACATTAAATTCCGTCAGAAGTAGTAGATTGCTCGGCGCTCTTAATAACTCAAACAACAACGAACCCCGAAATAAAGCTAAGGGCCATTAAACTCTGGTCCAATCTACTCCCGTAGACCCTCCTCACTCCGGAAACGAAACACCTCGGGCCCGAACAAAACCGAGCGATCCGGGGGCTTCTATCCAATTTTATGCCTGGTGTCTTTGAATGGAACAGAAGACGAGGGTTAGGTTCGTGTTAGGCGGAACCTCGCGTTAACAACATTCTTCCGACCCATCCCCGGCACCACCATACCCGCCATAGCCGCCATAGCCACCATAGCCACCATAGGCCCTCCGCCCCCCGGCCAGTTACCATTTTCCACAAAAGGGACACACTCGATCTTACCCCTCGTTGCATTCGTACAGTAATTGTTCCAGAAATACGAAGGCGCAAGTGGTCGCGGAAATTAACTCACCCTCTACTTCCAACCCCCTTCGTCCCCCCGGTCGGATTGACCCCATGGTGGCAGATGGCCCGGAAAATCTAGGATTACGAAACTGGCGAAAATATCGAGTTACCCCGCGTCGAGTTACGATTGAAGAAACGAACCGGCTGCAGCCGATCGAATGGGCGCGACAGGTTCCCACCCCCGAAAGGGGGTGGTTTGTGTCGATGCGTCAGTGCCTGCTCGATGCATAGCGTCGCTCCAACTGGGGTTGCGAACTAGATGACGACGAGTACACTGTGGACATTTTTTAAAATCTTCTTAACCCCAGTTCACTGAAGTCACCAATGACGAGAGAAACGTTTGAGTCATTCAATTTTATTAAAAGAGATCTTACTCTTAACTATGTATTAAGATAGAGAGATTTCTTGAGTCACTTTATTTTTATTTTATTTTATATAATGCTATTGAAAGTTTCCAACATGTAAATACAGGGTGTCCCACATAAATGATAACACCTAAATATCTTTCGTATTTACAGTCGTATCAGAAAACTACACAGGACAAAGTGACACTATTGCAGGAGGCCATTTTAGTGGTGAAGAAAAACATTTTTTATGTCGTGTTTTTTAATGAAATTTCAAGGTCGCCGATGTTTTTTTAAATGGAATAGTATATTTTTTTTACGATAGCATGATAGACAATAAAAAACTGAATTTAGTGGATACCACCTTTTTGACCTTGAAATGACCTTGAGCAAGACTAATCATGTTGAAGCGGATGAAATGTGGAAGTCGTTTTATAGTAAATTGAATTTTTATGTTTATGAGGATGGATTTAAATAGAATTTTTATAGTAAATTGAATTTTAAAATTTATTAAAATGAGTTGAAATAGAATTTTTATAGTAAATTGAATTTTTAAATTTATTGAAATGAATTTAAATAGAAATTTTTATAATAAATTTAATTTTAAAATTTATTAAAATGAGTTTAAATAGAATTTTTATAGTAAATTGAATTTTTAAGTTTATGAGCATATGTAAAGGTCAACCCGACGTAAACAACGCGCAATCTTTGCTGAAACACGTAAGTTTTAAACTTCCACATTTCATCCGCTTCAACATGATTATTCGTGCTCAAGGTCATTTCAAGGTCAAAAAGTTGGTATCCACTAAATTCAGTTTTTTATTGTCTATCATGCTATCGCAAAAAAAATATACTATTCCATTTAAAAAAACATCGGTGACCTTGAAATTTCATTAAAAAACACGACATAAAAAATTTTTTTCTTCATCATTATATTGCCCCCCTGCAATAGCGTCACTTTGTCCTGTGAAGTTTTCTGATAGGACTGTAAATACGAAAGATATTTAGGTGTCAATCATTTATGTGGGACACCCTGTATATCAGATTTAATTTTTAATTTTGTACAAGGAGAGGGGGGACGCGTCAAACTGGCAACGTCGCTATTTCTTTATTTAATTTTTCCGTTTTTTTAGGTAGCTAGAAATTCGAAAAATTCGCGATAACAGTGAAGGATCAGCGGGCGAGGTATAAATCGCTCAGGTGCTCGATAGGAGGACCGATATGGGGTGACAAGGAAGGGTTGGTTTCGGGGGGTGGCTGGGAGAGACACGCATGGTGCTTCATTAACCGCGTCGGGCCTTATGGCGTGTCGGACGTCGAGCGGTGCCTGTGAAATCCCGCGGGTACCACGAATCGTCGATCAAGCGACAAATTAACTCGAAATCCCGTCGTAGATCGCCGCAGGTGGACGCGTTAAACGTTCGCGGAACGCGACGACGACGCGTTATCGGACTACGCTCGTAAACCGAACCGCTCCCGGCTACGTGTTTCCATCTGAAAATTCCCTGTCGTTTGCATCCCCCGAATAATTTCATTGTTTACCACCTACGACCGACCACTGTCAATTCCAACAATTTATTCGCTGATTGAATACGGAGCGGAGGCCGCGTGTGTTTTTATTCCGAAATTTAACGGAACTGTTCGTAGTCGAAACGGTCACAGGAATATTCGGACACTTGTAAAAGAACCATAACCGTTTTAATACTAGGTTTACAGGATAAAAAATGGCGAACAACTTGGATAGACACATTCTTCTTGTTTTTATAAAGTCATGTAAAATTAAGCGCTTTTTGTGGTTCGTAAATCCAGTGTTAAAATTGGACCTTGAATTTTTTTCAGAAAAATTAGTTTACTACATGTGGTGGAAAAATTTTTAAATTGAAAATGAAATGCACTTTCTATGTTTTGAAACTGATGCGGACAATTTTCATTGCGCAGTAAAATCCGCAGTAATAGTTTTCAATTTTATACATCGTTGTGATGGAACAAGAAATTTATAAATAATTCGATTCTGAATTTTTCACACTGTAAGACAGCTTTAGTAAAAATTCGTAATTACAATGGAAGAAGTCTAGATAAAAAGCAACAATCATTATCAACCTTTCCCACAGACTCAATAGACTTGCTATGATTCACCTATTTCATTAAAATTGAAATAATTCTTAATTAAAACCTCCTACATCGCTCTCGCTGTAAAACAGCTTTAATTTCAAACGAAGTCTAAATAAAAAGCAGCAATACTTCAATCAACCCATTTCATAGTCCCCATCGGTACTTTCGCAGCAACGCACAGTGGGCAAAAACGGCCTTTTTCGATTCAAAATCAAAGAACTTTCGATAGGAATGAGATAGAGCGATGAAATTTTTTTTTTAATGAAAGCTGAAACTTTGTAGAATATGGGAAAAATAGAGAGATTACGGTACGAACGTTTTTTAACCTTGAGAAAATTCGTTAAATTTGCACAATTTCAAGAAAATTTTGTTGTTGTGGTTAATACGCGCGGAAAATTTTTTTTCAACATGCTATATATCGTTTCCCATAGATTTTTTCACGCTGATTTCAAATCTGTTTTCAAAATTTGTCTGCGACCTCTGATTTTTGAAAAAAATAGATTTTTGTGACACAAATTAATGAAATTTTTTCGTTAAAATGACTTGATAACACACTAGTTTGAAAGTATATCGTATTCTCATATATAAAACACAATAAAAATAATAATAATGAAGTATTTTAACATTTTGAGTTACTTACGAAACATGAAGCACTTCGCATCTCGTCATCGCTTGACGTATCGTTGTCATTACTACTGGCACTTTCTTGAAATTGTGCAACTTTAACGAATTTTCTCAAGGTTAAAAAACGTTCGTACCGTAATCCCCCTATTTTTCCCATATTCTACAAAGTTTCAGCTTTCATTTAAAGAAAAATTCATCGCTCTACCTCATTCCTATCGAAAGTTCTTTGATTTTGAATCGAAAAAGGCCGTTTTCGCCCACTGTGCAACGCCGAGCAGGCGATGTATCAGATAGCATCGGACAAAGAAGTGAAACGATCGCAATAAGAACGATCGCCTGAGTCGGTACCGATTTCAGAATGAACTCGGGAACGAGTTCGATGTCTCGAACTCCGCGCGAATGATCGTCGAATGCGCTGATGGTCGTCAGTTTTCTCCGGTTTCCGGTTCCCTCGGGAGCACGTGGTGCCGCGCCGGGGATCAACGGGGATCGCAAATCGGGCCGAAGTAGCTCGAATCCGATCAAGAACAATAACAGACGCACACCGGCGATGATGCTCTATCCGGTATTCTTTGTGACGTCTTCCCGGCTCGCGAACTTCGTTTTCCCCTTTATCGCATTGTCTTTATCTTCCGGGAACAGGAATCCGGGAGAACCCGAACCCCGGAGAGAGATTTACGATGATCCACCGTTTCCTTTGCTACTTTCCTCTTCTGCGTTCCTTTTTTTTCCCCTTTCTTCTAGCTTATTTTTCTTCTTTTTCTTGTTCCTTTCGAGCCTGGAATCGCGCTCGTTTCTCCTCGAGGGGAATGCATTTTCCAGTTGGAGGAGAACTTCCGCACGGGGACAACCGGATATCTTTGTTGACGTTCTTCGCAGGGTGTTTGCTGGAAAAATGTCCGCCAGGTTTCGGGATTGATTTTCGAACCGGGTCGATCTCTCTGGTCGAGCTCCGCCGGGGACAATCAGGTTTACGAGCGGAGACATAGCGTGCTTCGTAAATAGTATCGCGATGCTTCGTGTTTGTGCTTCGGGTCTAAGATCGATGGCTGGACTTGCATGGTTACCATTTCTTTCAATTTCTGCCAACCATTTTTATTTTGCATATAAATTAAATCGATTTTGCGAAATCTTTAGCTATTTTAATGATCACTGAATTGAACGGAGATTAATTTCCCCGCGAAGAAAAATTGATCTACTATTTCAAAAAATTGTTTTCGCTATCTCTAGAATCTTGAAACAATGTTTTCAAATAGTAAATCAATTTTTCTTCGCGGGGAAATTAATCTCCGTTCAATTCAGTGATCACTAAATTCGTCAAAGATTTCGCAGAATCGATTTAATTTATTTAATCGCAAGAACACATTTCTAACTATCTCTAGAATAATCTTAGAAGTGTATTAATATTTTACAAAAAATATAGAAATGCCATAGGGCAAAGGAACCAATTATTGTGGGGGTACCAATTGGTTTATGAATAATTGTAATATTCATTATGCTTTGAAAATAAGTAGAATTAGTATAGCCACGGTGATTGGGTCCCTATAATTAACACTAGATTGCCTAAGCAAGTCATTTTGACTGCTTTAAATTATTTTTTTTCGAACTGAAATACATTTTTTGTATTGCTAATACTTATTAATAACTTGTTATATGACTGTAAGTGATATAAAATATATTAAAAATTACTGTTAAACAAATTTCTTTGCGCATTAGTTAGTTTTTCACAATGCAGTCATTTTGACTGCTTTCAGGCAATATAGGTATATACTAAGCTCCCATCTTTCTAGTGTTAAATAAGAGAACGTAGAAATCCTGTCGATGGGATTGAAAACAACATCGGCATCGAGAAAGATAATTACAAAAGCAAGAAACAAAATTCGCTGTTTACCTCCGATCGCAATTTCCCACGAGTTCCCGACCACCGATTGGTTGTTTCGGTTTCCGCGAACCTGAATCGTTATTCCGACCCTAACGGACGTGGATTCGAGCTTAATTATTTATCGTCGCGTTGGTAGAAAGAGAGTAAGTGTGATAGGTCAGTGTGTAGAAACGTTCTACGTTTAACCTGTTGCTTCGAGGACGGATTTATCGGCCGATGTCGATGAATATTTCACGGGAATCGTCACGTCGTCGTGCCGGCTGCGTGATAATAATAAATGGTGATTTTCGTTCCGGGAAGGGGGGGGGAACGACAGTTTGCCACCCCGTGAAATCCACTTCCGCGGAAAACTACCGACACATTTTGAATTATTTCCGGGTTTACACCTGATCAATAACTCGGAACCAGACAAACTGCAAAATTTAATAAAGCCCAAACTCCACTGAGATCAAATTGGCTTTTATTTTTAACACGTTAACTGCCGTGGGGGTCACCGGTGACCGGCACTCGACTTTGCTACAGCGCCGTGGGGGCCACCGGTGACCGGCGGGGCGTGGTCAATACTAAAAGTACATAATTATAGTAAATATGGATACTGATCAATTTTTCAATAATACCATTGTTACTATAATGGTTTGAAGAAATTAATGCAATATAGAACATACAAAATAATTTTTTTTTTTTTTTTTTTTTCGAAACACTGAGAGTAATCACTTAGCAACCGAAGCACGATTGTTTAAAAAGTAATACTTGCCTACAGCGCCGTGGGGGGCACCGGTGACCCCCACCAAAAAAAATGCTTCAAACATGATTTTATAACTCATATTATTTGCTGGGAACTATATTTCATCATAATATGCATCGCATAATGAAAAGTTCATGTTGGCGCCTGGGACAAATCATGGAAAATCCGTCCGGCAGTCAACGTGTTAAACAATTTTATTTCTGGTTGCGTCCACTATTATTAGGCGACCAATTTTACATTTCAAGTTGGTACAGTGGCACCAAAATTCTATTAGTTCGTATCGGTTATGAAGAGGTGTAAAGAGTTTAGTCTCGCAAAGCAAGTCTTGCGCCGATGCCTGCGGGCACAGCTGAAGGCAACGTGACGTCAGAGGGAAAATATTGTCATAGGCTGAACCATCGAAAGGGATTGGTTCAGATACTTCTGGTGATTAAATGCTTCGAAACTAACTAAGCCTGATACTCTTCAATCTTCAGAAAGAAAACACTCAATACCACCGTATAAATTACCTCTCATTTAGACCCAATAAAAGTACAATACATGGTCATTAAAGTTAGACACGAGAAGCTAAAATGTTAGATGCAGGAAAAATAGTTTGACACAGACCTAGCCACCAAGAAGACCCGTGCTTTGGGATATAACCTCTCGCCACCTAATCGTCTAAATTTCAATTGTGAACCAACAAGTCCCCATTAACACCACTCGATACTTTCGTTTGGAATTTTAACAGAAGATTTCTTCCGGTAGGTGAAGAGTTGAGAGCATTAAATACACGGTCATTAAAGTTAGACACGAGAAGCTAAAATGTTAGATGCAGGAAAAATAGTTTGACACAGACCTAGCCACCAAGAAGACCCGTGCTTTGGGATATAACCTCTCGCCACCTAATCGTCTAAATTTCAATTGTGAACCAACAAGTCCCCATTAACACCACTCGATACTTTCGTTTGGAATTTTAACAGAAGATTTCTTCCGGTAGGTGAAGAGTTGAGAGCATTAAATTGCTGGTCGCATTAATTAAATAACTTCGTCGTGGTGAGAATTCGGGGGTTGACGTCCGGCATGTGACGTGTCGGTAAATCTAAGATTCGGACAGAGTTGGGCGTTATTCGAATGAAATTTCATTCGAATAACCAGCGAATAAAAATTGCGAATAAATTTTTATTCGCTGGGTTATTCGAATAAATTTTTATTCGAATGAATTTTTATTCAAATAAATTTTTATTCGAATAACCCAGCGAATAAAAATTTATTCGGAAAAGCCCAGCGAATAAAAATTTATTCGGAAAAGCCAAGCGAATAAAAATTTATTCGGAAAAGCCCAGCGAATAAAAATTTATTCGAATAGCCCAGCGAATAATGGTGTCGAATGACATCGCGTCATCGACATCGCACGCGGCACGCACGCCACGCACCAGCGACGTGTATGTGTATGAATAAATGTGTGAGTGCAGCTAGAGAGTGAAGCGAAGAATCGTGGCAACAAATGTGTGTGTAAAGATAACGAAGGTCCCAGTCCCGAACCTAGGATCGGTCACTGTTAGTTATCTATTGTATATGTCATCAATCGTCAACCGAGATCTCGTCTCGAAAAGCCTCGAATCTCGAGCCTCGGCCCTCGGCCTCGAGTCACTCGAGTGTTGGCGTCGGGTGTCGGTTCCTACCCGTAACCATAAAGGCTGCGCTTATTCGCAGCATTTATTCTCGTCATTTAGAATAACGAATAACGAATGAAAGTCCCGGGATTTATTCGAGAATAACGAATAACGATTTATTCGTTATTCGCAAGCTACGAATAATTCTCGGCGAATGATATCCTTATTCGTTATTCTCGAATAAATCCAGGGGCTTTATTCGTTATTCCTTATTCGTTATTCGAAATAAAATTTGCCCAACTCTGGATTCGGAGAAAGGAGAATCCCGAGCGAACTCCCGGCAGCCCCTTGACAATCGTCCAAGTCTCTAAGCAACCGTGGCATCCGACGAGCGTCTAAATCGTCCCGAGTCGAAAGTAACCACCCCCGCCCCCATCCATATTCACTCAGAACCGGGGCGGAAACGTTCTGCGTTCCACGAAACGCGGGCCGCAATAACGATAAAACTGTCCGAGCCATTCCGTGGTTGCAAATTCTGACCGTATCGGGGTCGTCGTCTGCTTTCGTTGGGGGGTGGGGTGGGGGGTGGTAGTTTCCCAGGGAAACAGTCTCGGATAACAATTCCGGTGTACGTCGATGTTTACCGGGCCGAGTTTGCCGCAAGGACAATCACCCGCGCGGTTCTCGCGTACGGATGCAACTGGAAAGAGGCGACGGATGCGAGAGAGACGGATGCAAGGAGGAGTTAAGACGCATCAATCCTCGCGGAACGGGCGGACAGGGATCCTAGGATCCGTGCTCGAGCAGCTCGAGCCAGGATTACGCTGTCCTGGCCCGGAACGGCGATTGTTTAACTTTAATAAAGCCGTATGCCGTTCTTCAGCTTCTCCCGCGGGAATCTTGTCCCAATAGTGGACGCGGATCCTCTTCGGCCGGTGCTCGTGACTTATCGATCGGATTTCCACACCTTCCTTTGCTCCTCGAAGAGTATTCTTGGCCACAGATTTTAGAGGAATTGATACGTTCGTGAATTTTGTCTTCGGTATCCTAGAGGCTCTAATATTGGGTCATTGCCGAAAGTCTTGATACCATTTTTCGATTTATCTCTGATTTCCTCTTCGTTATCTAAAATCTTGCCATCGGTCGACCAAGTAGATCCCGACATTTTCCATGACTCTTTGCCAACACTGTGGTAGCAGTCGTACGACTTCCTTTATAAATTTTATGCGTTTATGACCGAAAGAAGTAACTCAAGTACAAACCAGTAATTAGCTACCTAACTGCACATTGATTTTTATTAACTTAAACCTTGCTTCGTTCTTCGAGTCTTTCTAAACTGACTTGTACTTTCATATCTTTAACGTTATTGTGCAATCATTTTTGAACTAATCAAGACAGCTTCTGGAATGTAATTTCAGGTTTACAAAAATTATAAAAGAATTGTGCTTATTCCTCTTTTTGCAACATTTATGTATAGTCCAAGCGAGAGGTATAGTAGGGTCGAGCCGATGTATAGCATTTTTAGACCCAGATCGCATAAAGGGGAGATTTTCTTCATGGAGGGGAGCCGTCATTACAGACGATCCATATCTGCTCAACTAAAGAGCGAACGGGCATAAACTTTGGGTAATCTGCCTCTTCAGACTGCTCTATACTCGAAACTTTGCCGTGCTTCATCATCGAGCGAGAGCGTTTCCTATGCAAATCCTTGGAAACGTTATAAACCTAGGCTCGATTATCTTGTAGTGTTCCAATAATTGCGCGGGCGGGTTTCTTTGAACCTGCCGTCCTAAACGTTGTAATATCAAACTCGATATCACTCGATTTTAATAAAGCCCTTTTGAAACCCTCGTCAGCCATCCTCTCGTTAGATTTAATAACACTAAATGGTAATTGATCATCGAGTGTCCCACTGCGATTATCATTTGGTTTCATCCGAGACGCCATCGCCATTGAATTAAATGTTGTACAACCAAACTTGACTGAAAGAACATAACGTAACCTAGGTGCTACATGAAGTACAGTAACGTAACCTAAGCTACACTGCGGTGCATAACTATAGCACCGCCTAAATTTTTACCTGTTTCATAATTAAGATTGAAAGTGTGAAAAAATTAATTGTAAAAATTGAAAGGGTATGAAAAATAATAAACTTTAAATTAATTTTTATTTAAATTCCCCTCTTGTACAAAATGACACAATCAAAAGTATGAATTTTCACTGTTGCGTAACTATAGCACCACATCAATAAAACCAATCATAAACATTTTAATAACTTGTAGGACCACCCTTTTTTGTAATTAGCTCAAACACTCTATCTGGTACGCTATCAATAAGTTTCTGAAAAATATCTCTGCTGATTTTGTTACTTGTTTCGATTATGGCATTTTTTAATTCTGAAACGTTTTCGTATTGCCGATTTTCTGCGTAAACGTTCCTAACAATTATGCCCCAAATATTTTCCATAGGATTTTGGTCGGGCGAACATGCTGGCCATTTAATAATGTTAATATCGTTTGCTTCAAACCATGCCATTACTTTTCGACTTGTGTGTATAGCCGCGTTATCTTGTTGAAATGACCAATTTAGAGTACTATTTTCTTGAAGAAAGGGTATCAAATTATTTTCTAATATACTAATGTACTCGTCACTGTTCATTTTTGTTCGATGGGAAAGCTAATTGTAATATGCCATCTCTGTAAAAAGCCTCCCATACCATAAGACTTCCTCCACCGAAATTTCTTTTCGTGAAATAACGTGGTTCCTTGCGGAGATCTCGCCAGTATGAATTGTATCCATCAGGTCCATCAAGGTTGAATTTCTTTTCGTCCGAAAAGATAGTCTAATTGTCAATAAAAGAAATTACAGTAAGCTGGGTTTAGAAGATTTTAATACCTGAAATTAACTTACGTTATGCCAGTTCCGATGCATGTTTGATCGAGCGTACTGAAGTCTTGCAATCTTATGACGCGGTAGAAGTTTGGGTGCAGACTTTAATTTTTGTCTCACGATGTTACGATTTCCTTGTAAAACTCGATGTACAGTCCACCGTGAAACATCAAGATTAAGTTCTTTTGTAATTTGATTACAACTTTTTAATGTATTGCTGGCCGTTTTCACAATTATTCGTTCCGTACGTGGACTCAATTTCTTCTTTGGTCCACCCGTTTTATTCTTTCCATAGTTATCTTGGTCACGTAAAAAGTTTATAACAACTTTATGTGACCTTCCCAGCCTACGAGCAATTTCGCGAATGCTAAAATCCATTTCTTTCATGGCTAAAATTTTATCCCTCTCTTCTTCCGTTAAATATTTACCACGCGGCATTTCCAAGATACAAATCTTTATATTTACTGTGGCAAATTCTTAATTTCAATTTTTATTTTCCTGAATATTTCGTTATGTAGGTTAAACGATGCGTAACGAAACTAAAGACAGTGAAATTAGTAAATAACAACGCCGATGCTATAGTTACGCAACAGTTGAAAATCACATTTTCGATTATATCGTTTTGTAGAAGAGGGCAATTTAAATGTGATTTCGTCTACAGTTCATTTTTTTCATACTTTCTCAATTTCTACAATTAATTTTTTTGTAATTTTAACCTAAAGTCTGAAAAAACTAAAAATTTAGGTGGTGCTATAGTTATGCACCGCAGTGTAGCTACTAAATGGACTTTTTACGTCATAATCCCAGCAAAACCCAAGCTAATTATACGGTGCCCTTAAAGGAAATGTTTCAAGATGAACGTAGTCACCAACTCAAACAAGTAAAATGTTGGAAAATCAAACTTGGCTATAGTTTGACCCGGAAAACTATCTCCAAAGCCTAGCCCCTATTGATCTTAGGCCCTCAAAGTGAAAAGCTGATGCCCACATTTTAAGTTAATAAGGACCAAATAGTTCAGGTCGGACACCTAGACCCTATCATTCTTAGACCCTTGAAGCGAAAAGCTGACAGAAAAATTACAAATGAAGAAGAATTGTAGATCACAATGGTAGCAGAAGAGCCCTCTGGGCTGGCAACGGGTGAATGCCAGTGGCGAAAGGTATCCGTTCAAGGATTCCAGCCGATGGAACGTGACGAGGTAACGCCAGGGAGCTAAAACAGCCTTAGATGGCTCTATTTTATTCATTCGAAAGACTTCCGTGGAACGAAAAGAACCTTCCTGTCGAGGCAGCTGTCCGCCTAGTTACCCCGGCGTTCCTCTTCCTCTTTTTGTCCCGGGACCCTCTTCTTCCTCTCCGTTTCCTGCCGGACCTCTCGATCGTTATCCAAACGATCTCCTCGTGCGCTCGACTGGCGACTCACGGCGAGATAACGCACTGCCAGGATCGCTCGTCCTTAGGACGTACCTCCCAACGATCCCCGTCTGGATCCTGTGCTCCTCTTATCCGAGGATCCCTTTCTTCCTGACCCGGCAGCAAATTAACTCTTTCCATTGTTATGTTATTAGGTGGACCCCCCTTCCCTCTGATAAGACAGTCCGTAGGGTCCGCCGAGAGAGACCCCCTTTTCGATTTTCAATATTGCGAGCAGTTTAACGAACCCGTTCGAAACGCCCCCGTTACGGCTCTTATCAACCTCCTTATCGCCTTCGTGGGTGATAAACATTTTCTGTTTGGTCTGTCCACTTGATGTATCGGCTTGCTCGTGGCGGTCAACGTCCTGCTGATTTTTTCAGGCGAGGTGATCAAGGTGTGCATCAATTTTTTGATAAATTAGACATGGTCCTGTGAACAAAGGGAAACTCGATTAAAATTATACCGAAATTCCCTAATGAAGTTTCACCGTGCAAAAATTAATTTTTTCGCGGAAACACAGCCAAATGCACGAAACCTGCGTCAATTTGACCAGAATAAAAATTGAACGTGGTCCCAATAAGAAGGGGAAACGCAATTAAAATTATGCCGAAATTCCCTGACGAAGTTTCACCGTGCAAAAATTAATTTCTCGCGAAAGCACGAAACCTCAAATTGATCAAAACAGGACGCGGTCCCAATAAAAAGGGGAAACTCAATTAGAATTACGCCAAAGTTCCCTGATGAAATTGCGCCGTGGAAAAATGAATTTGTTCGCGAAAACATTGGATGTTTAGTATAGCGGCGCGCTGTTTCTGTCATGTTGTTCCGGGGAAGGGGGTGGGGGGAGACCGGCAGAAAAACAGAGGCGGGAAAACGTTCACGTCAGGTGCAAAAGGCCGAGAGACAGAATCAATTTGCGGACGCATCGTTTCGCGTAATTAGCGGACGATAACCGGCGTGCAACGGGGCCATTTATCAGCGCGGCGATAACAGACAACGCAACGGAACGCCGCGCCTCGGTACACGACAAACACCGACAAGAAACGCGGCCATTTTCCTCTGGTCGTTTTCGCGGATGGAAAGAAGTGACGCCTTAATTGTTCCGGCGAGAGAAAACGCGCGGGGCGGAGGCACCGAGAGTGCTCGTCCACTCGCAATTAAAGATCGCTAATGAGACGTATGCAAATACCGGGTGTGCTCGTTAAAACTTCTCCTCTCTCTGTCTGTCCTTTTCCGTTGACGAGGGTGGTGGTGGTGGTGGTGGTGGTGGTGGTGGTTCCCCTCAATCGAAGTCTACGACCGGGAACGGAATGTTTTTTTCTCGCCAGGAACAAGTTTCACACGGAATTCGATGACGCTTCCAACGGACAACTCTCTCTTTCAAACTTCCTTCGTCCGTAGTTCTTAAATGCCGGACCGATGCCGGTGTTTATTATGTCGTACTGTCTGCCCTGTTCTTCACTCTCTTTGTACGGTTTTTGCTCCTCCTTTTGCGGAGAACAATTGCTGAATTTTTAGCTCGCTGCTGCTGAGAACCATTAATAGAACACTGGGAGGTGGGTTCACACATTTGGAAAAGCTGTTGGTAGTTTAATAGGACAGTGCTGAAGTTTCTTTTACTGCAGAAAAATTTTTAATTATTGTTTATTCGCTTCGTTCTTTCCTTAATCGATAGCTTGTCCAATGAAAATATTTTGTGCTAATTTACAACCCCATATGTCCACAGGGGAGGTAGCAATAGGTTGATGAGGAAAATCAGGTTTTTTCGTAATTTCTATCATCTTCTTCAGTTGAAAATTCTGAAAAAATTTATAGACGTGCATCCGAATAGCTAACATATACATGATTTCTTTTAGAATTTTCAATTGAAGAGTGTGGGAGAAATTAC
The DNA here is from genome assembly GCA_913789895.3 of Seladonia tumulorum. Classification (NCBI taxonomy): domain Eukaryota; kingdom Metazoa; phylum Arthropoda; class Insecta; order Hymenoptera; family Halictidae; genus Seladonia; species Seladonia tumulorum. Next base: position 36,952,887 of record OU565266.1, read on the forward strand.
GGAAAAACATGATTTTCCCCATTGCTATCCTCCATGGCTACATACAGGGTTAACAATTGGAAGAAAGTATTTTCTTTGGATTATCTATCGAATGGCCTATTGCAAATTCAATTTGGTTTGGGGGCACTTTTGACCTCTTTAAAAAAAGTTAGTAAAACAATTAATTGCTTTCAACGCGAGATCTAAATGACTGGTGCTATCATTTTTAATTTACGAATATTGAGATTGTAAAGATGCATCGACGAGAAAAATGGCTAAAAATTTGGATTTTGGATTTTTAAGCTGATATTTTAGTAAAGTTATAAACAGTGGCATATTGAGTGCTTCGTGAACGTATTAAAATCCAACGTTATTCATTAAATTGGAACGATCTCGTCTCGGTCAGCATACCTCTGTAATTCTTGCAATTAGGAGAGATTCCGTTCGAGTATTTTCTCGAATAACACGAGATTTTCTGCGGAATTTCCGCGGCGGAAAGAAAACGCGATCGAGGAACGTGCCGCACAGACAAGAAACAGAGGGCTCGGACGTGGGCGGATCGAAAATGAAGTCGAACCCATCGAAATGTAAATTCGCGACGCGTTGCGGGGCCATTACTTAAGGAACCTACGGCCAGGAATTCCGTTTCGAGAGGAACGGACGAGGAAGAAATTAGATAGTCCCCGAAGAATCCCATTACAGAAAGCGTTCGCCGCGAAATAACATTCCCACGCGGCCCCGCGAAATGCAGAACGTGTCCCGGGCCGCGTTCGATCGCTTTCGATTTCGGACGGCGATGCTCGCAACCATCGTCGAATACGATTTCCTCGTTTCCTCCGGGAACAGTGTCCTCTCGATCTTCCGGAAAATTCCCTTGCATTGCGAACTTCCGAAATTGCACGCCCTACGGCCCTTGCGGCCCTCGGATCTGCGCTTGATATCCTCAAAAACATCAAAAATCGGTAAAATTGTCACATTAATCTCTATTGCAAAGATACGCTCGAATCGAATAAAAATTTTCAAACAATAATCTTGAATTTTCTTTGCCTGAACGCTTAAACAAGTTATAGTTACAGTGTCCTCGAAAATAGGTCTCTAGAATAGAATTAAATTCTACAATAAGGAAAAAATTAAATGAATAAACTGCTCAGGCCAAAATTAAATGAGTAGAATTTTAAGCGAGTAAAATGCCTAAAGAGATCATTTTGTTACAGTGCCCTCGAAAATTGAGAATAGAATTAAACGAATAAAATACAACAGAATTAATCGATGGGTTTCTAGGATAGAATTAAATTCTACAATAAGGAAAAAATTAAATGAATAAACTGCTCAGGCCAAAATTAAATGAGTAGCATTTTAAGCGAGTAAAATGCCTAAAGAGATCGTATAGTTACAGTGTCCTCGAAAATTGAGAATAGAATTAAACGAATAAAATACAACAGAATTAATCGATGGGTTTCTAGGATAGAATTAAATTCTACAAATAGGAAAAAATTAAATGAATAAACTGCTCAGGCCAAAATTAAATGAGTAGCATTTTAAGCGAGTAAAATGCCTAAAGAGATCGTATAGTTACAGTGCTCTCGAAAATTGAGAATAGAATTAAACGAATAAAATACAACAGAATTAAACGAATAAAATACAACAGAATTAATCGATGGGTTTCTAGGATAGAATTAAATTCTACAAATAGGAAAAAATTAAATGAATGAACTGCTCAGGCCAAAATTAAATGAGTAGCATTTTGAGCGAGTAAAATGCCTAAAGAGATCGTATAGTTACAGTGCCCTCGAAAATTGAGAATAGAATTAAACGAATAAAATACAACAGAATTAATCGATGGGTTTCTAGGATAGAATTAAATTCTACAAATAGGAAAAAATTAAATGAATGAACTGCTCAGGCCAAAATTAAATGAGTAGCATTTTAAGCAAGTAGAATGCCTAAAGAGATCATGCAAAGTATCACAGGAATCTTGCGTGAGTGGGAGCTGCGAGGCAGAAAGAGGGTTCGGTTTCATGCGGTTCCCCTCTTAATTACCCTCGCTTAATTATTTTCCCGAGCATCTGGTGGTCTATATTTTCGGGGTCGCAAATATCATAGCTAGAACATGTAAAGGATCCAGCATAATTAGACATCCGTGGCCAGGGGAACACGATATCCCGTTCGTCCGCGTTGTAACCAGAGATTCTGCGTTGCGAGCTTTTAACCTTAAGCCACTATCTCTCGCCCGACTGTCCAGTAAATTCGACCAGTTTAATTTCCGCACCGAAGCAACATTATGCCCTTTGTTCCGTGCTGCGTGCAAAGAGCCCCGGGATCTTCTTCCTACGCCCTCGCCATCGACGAGTTACGAGCACCCGGCCAACTAAACATCCGAGAAAAATTGCCGGCGGGCCTGGTCTCGCGGGTGTTCAGGGAAAACGGGCGAGCATGATGTAGGCCGGTCAGCCAATAATGTTTTCAAAAAAATCGTACGCGTTCCGTGCGCATGACTCATCAACGCCCGGACAGTATTTTTCCACAATTCCAGCCGAATATTCAAGATTATTCTGTAAATCCTAACGCGTGCGCTGCTGAGCCGCCACTGTGCACTAAAAAATGTATAATACCGTGGAGCTTGGCATAATGCGATCCAAAAATTATATCCATCTCCGGACACCTGACATTATTCCGATTAAAATAACTCCAAACACGATACAGTTCGGATTACGCATACTCGTATAAATCGCGATTCAGTAAAACCTCGATTATCCGAACTGAAGAAGCGTTTAGACAATAGAGCGATTTGTACGGGCAAATATGCATCGAATTGTGTCACGTTTGGGCTCATTTTAACCAGAAAAGCGTCGCAAATATGTCGGTAAAAGTTTTATGAAGAAATTTTGTCACTGGATCAGAGGTACAGTCTGCCGCAAAAATTCGAAAGCTCGGTACCTTGGAGCGCGTTGCTTCGTGAAATTGTTATTTTATTTTGATCTCAACGGAAAAAAAAGGTTTTCCTGGGTCGTGTGCCAACTGAAAACATTTAATTTCAGCGAGAATGGCAATTCGAACTCGGCGCTCGTCGATCATCCGGAATCGATTTCGTCTCTTCTTCGCTCGCAATGTTTACAGCCAGCCTATTAAATTGCGCTCAGTGTATGTGTATGTGTGTGGAGAGCGGACGCCTACGTGTCCCGGTGTCGGTTCAAAAATCGCGTTCCCGCCTCCGTGGGGACCCCTGATGGGTCACCATGCGATGATTCACTCGATCGCGTCCGGAAAACGAGCGGATTCGGAATGTCCTGCGTGTCCGACGACGATAATGATAAGCGTCGACGACGCGCCGACCTCGTAACGATGATAAAAGAACGTTGTTTTGCTAGACTCGGTTCGGTCACGTGGGTACCCTCGCAGATCTGATTAAACGACACCCAACGGGAACGACGTTTCGCAATTATTTATTCGCGGCTTCCGACGTCGTTAAATCACTCAGAAACGCTACTATTCGAGCGCTACAATTTTGACTCGTTTATAGCACGCAGAAGTTATTGAACATATATTTATTTATAATTAGACTGCGGATCTGATGCGAATAGATGATGGAAATGAGTGTGTAAAATTTAAAATCTTGGAGAAATTAAAGAAATTTGAGAATATCGTGTAATTTAGTAAAATTAAAAAGAAACTAACAGTGCAATCTAATAGGACACTTTTACAAAATGGCACTCTCTTTTGAGTAGATAAATAAAATATTGTATAATTAAAGCCCAACAGATTTCGCCACAGTGTGAATTAAATGAATTATCCAAATAAATGGTGACAAATGGCGAAAAATCGACAATTTGAGACAAGTAGCAAATAAATCCGAACAAATACAGTCTCCATCATAAATAAATTGTACTCTAAGATTCTTATAGAGGAAATCAGGAAAGTTCAAAGATCAGCGAATTTGCATTTACATGAGCGCCCAACAGATTTCCCCACAGTGTGAAGTAAATGAATTATCCAAATAAATGGTGACAAATGGCGAAAAATCGACAATTTGAGACAAGTAGCAAATAAATCCGAACAAATACAGTCTCCATCATAAATAAATTGTACTCTAAGATTCTTATAGAGGAAATCAGGAAAGTTCAAAGATCAGCGAATTTGCATTTACATGAGCGTGTTCGTTGTATTTCCGCCAAACTTCGTCGATTACGGTCTCGCTCCGCGGCGAGTGGTTCGCAAAAATTCGCATAAACATCCGCAGTCGATTTAGGACTCGCTCCAACAGCGTTCTCTCTCTCTCTCTCTCTGTGTCTCTTTCTCTCTCGGAAAATATCGTCCAAGCAGCATGTCCTCCATTACATCGGTTGCCAAGCCATTACTTTCGGCGGTATTCGCGTCACAAATTACAAGACGGATCGCAAACCGAATTCCTTATCGAGGGTCCGGCATCGGCGATCGAAAAATTGCTCCGAAACGGTACAAACGACTCCCGATGACTCACTATAATCTCGGACACGATAGAACAATCCCGGTTTCTGCCTCGCAGAAAGGGAGCACGGTTTTTCTTCGCGGGGCCGATAAGAAAATTCGTTTTTCACATCGGCGACCCGCGCCAATGAGACGGCCTGCGAAAGTCGAACGGGGTTAGGCGAAAGGACAATAGACGGTTCGACTGGGCAGGGGGTGGAGGGGGGGGGTGGGGTGGGGCGGTGGTGGCTGTCGGAGGGATTCAGGTTCGATTCGATATTCTATCGAGATAGCCGGCATTTTTCAGCACGCCGATGGCCAGCAACATTTTTCGAGGCAACGGCTTGCTCGACCCGCGATCCTGGACGTGTGTATGGGGGTGTGTGTGTGTGGGGGGGGGGGGGGGATGACGCGAGAGAGCCGAGGATTCGTGCGCAGAGTGTCTGATATTAGAAACCGTGCTGCTGGATAAATGGAGGCCCAGACGTCCTTTGGATTCCTTCGTTTCGGATCTCCGACCGGAAAAGATATTGCCCGCAGCACCATCGGACCTGGGACCCCATGCACTGACCGCTAAGAATTCTTATTAACGGTATTAATTGTTGATCTTGAGGAATTTGAGGGTGGCAGGACGCTTTATTAATATGTTGCGCATTCTTCTTCCGCGTAAGAGGTTCCTCCTTTAATGGGAACAAAACGTTAAAAAAATAGGCCGCAGGAAGTTGACCTTGACCCTTTTCTCAAGCTCAAACATTTTCTTTTATTGCATCCTGCAGTACGAAGAACAAAAGTCTCGAAGGAACTGTAGGTCTCGAGTCAAACGTTCTCTCAAAAAATAATATTAAAGTTGGCAAACCATTTTATTCCATACGTCTACAGGGTGTCCCAATTATACAAAGATTCAAGGGGATAAGGTCAATTTTGCGGTCTATTCTTTTTAACAGATCTCTGTTACCGTGAATGACCGAAATTGGAGAATGTCGACTTTCACCGGTGAATGTCAACAGATACCAAATAAGTCGGTGAAAGATCGAATATTTTATTACATTATTGTTATATATTCGGACCCTGTCCGGTGTATGTCGACAATCACAGATATGCTCTGGTGGAGGTTCAAAACAGAAGATTCAAAAAACAAGCGACTGGCTCTCTCCCGCCAAATCCTTTGTTCTGCTCGGAGTCAATCAGCTTTGTCAGTCTTATGCAAGCTTTGATAACGCGAGCAACGTTTTCTTAATTTTACCCCCAAGTGATTCCCTAACCCTAACCCTAAACCTTTTTTATGAGGAAATGTAACGTAACGCACATAACCCGAAATTAATCACGACTTGGCGTGACGTTTTATAGCGACTGAATTACGGAGAAGAAAATATAAATCTCCAACATGTTCAACATTCACCATTAGTGCATGGTGAATGTCAACATTTACCGGTGTAAGTCAGAAATAGGGGTATTTAGCAAATATTTCGGACATACACCAAGCGACTATGTGAATGTTGACATTCACCGGTGAAAGTCGACATTCTCCAGATTTCGGTGTTTCACTGTAACATCTCCACCTATCCGGACGTCGCGACATATAATTTTGAAACGCCCTGTACACGGACCAGAATTATTGTTGAAGCTGAGGGCTGATTTGAATTTTTGCGCGATAATCCACGGTATCGGGAGTGCCGAAAGTTCGGTAATAAGCAATCAAGACAATTTCTGGATCATTGAGCCGATTGAGGAGGAACGAATAGCAATCGAGAAAGCTAATGGTCGCCGGAGCGCGACGGTAAACACTATCGTGCCCGGGCGGCCGTTCGATCCCCGAAAACGCGTAAACTTTCTGTCGTTGTTCGCGCGCCGTTGCGTATCATGCCTCCTTCCTAATAGCTACAACGCTCCCATAATTAATTTCAACCCTTCCGGGAATCCATTACCACCTGCATTTGGTCCCACAGATATCATCTGCGATGTAGCGAAACCGCGGCCGCCCATCGAGAGAGCCGTTCGCGCTGTTAGGCCACGCGAACTGTTTCATTTGGTGCCGATACTAGCATACCGTCTGTACGCCGCCGATCGATTGGCCAATATCGATGATCATTTTAATTAGCAATCGGAGGCCCCGACCGTTCCGAACTGTTTGCACAGAATTTCGACCGAAACCGAATCCCGCATAATCAATTTTTGTAGCTGGAAATGCTACGGGCTATTCGATCGCTTAGGTGCGTTTTTCATGTCGGTAATTAACATAATCGCACCTGCGGTAGGTGGCAATCGACTGTCGATTGGAGAGCTTAGCGGATGAACAAGTAAGAATTTAGTGAATCAGAGAAAATCAATGTCCCATTTTTGGGACACTGAACAAAACTTTTTTTTAGTCAATTCTGCCAGTGTCCCAAAAATGGGACAATTTTTATATTTCAATAGAAACAATAACAATTACGGCAAAAATAGTTCCAGTATTGGGTTAAATCACTGTGGATGTTCCCCTCGTAGTGAATTTTGTTTTCCTTTTGTTAAACAACCAACGCCGACATTGATGTTCTAAGCGAACAATAAACGGCGAATCAAGCCAGCATTTAAAAGTTCGATGCTTAAACAATTATCGATTCGGCGCTGATACGGGCATATCGCTCGCAGCGGTCAATTTACCAATATCGACGATTCCCTTAATTAGCAATCGGAAGTGCCGAGTTCGCAGCCATTTGCGGGGAATTTGAACAGTATTAAATCGGACATTGTAAATTTTTGAGGTCTGTAATGCCGCCGAAATGAAATTACTCGATAGACTTCGATATAAAGTCGCTTTTACTTCTACCTTTTCCATTCATTAACCATCGGACGACGGGATATCAGATACTCAATTAAAAGAAAAACTTGGGTAATATCCTATCCAAGATTAACTCCACCGTTCCATCAAAAAATAATTTTTTTCTATCATGTCCCGTTTCGCTGGGGCCAAAATTTAATTAAAAAAACCATACCGTCGATCACTTTCACGATGTCCAATCAAAAACAATATCGTGTACTCCGGTAGAACCAATAAATTAAAATTTAATTCAATGAACCGTCGATCACTTTTACGGTATCCAATTAAAAGCATTTTCACTCTGCATTTTAATCAACTCAAGTAAAAATGTGTCGACCTAAATTTGGAATTCAATATCGCGAGTAAATGATTTACAGTAAAAAAATTTTACAGCAAAATTTTTTATTCTACATTCATACGGGTCGTTGGATTCGTCTTGACCTCGGCTACCGTATAGCAATAATAAAAATGTATTATCTATTACTATCATAATATTTGCCTCTCTGGACCAACTTATGTTTTCCTCTGAAATTTTTTTCTATCATTGAAAACAAGCGAGATATTTGGATGCTCCAGTTGAGTGAAACTCCCTGTATATTTTGAAGAGTAGAGAATTAGTACAATAGAAAATGTTTCTATATTGTGAATAAGAAGGAGCAGTCAAATTTTCATTTGACGTCAAAACATTTGCCAACCACCGAATTTCACCGACAAAGACCGACCGAGCGATGAACTAATTCCATGCAGTACGAGGACAGGCGAGTGCACCGGTGCACGCGTAATCACGACAGAGACGGGTTTGAATTTTCCAGGAGCGTCGACACGCGACAGAGAATCGCCTAACAAATTTGAATGCGGCAAAGGGGGTGCAGGGCGCAGGGCACGCAGGGCACACAGGGCTCGCGCGCGAATAGGCTCGGTGTTGTTGGATAGAAGGGATAATCTTTCCTGCTGGCGCACCATTATCCCGGCTAAATTGGTATCCATTGTTTGTTGATGGGCCTGCTAATTACCTGGTGCCGCGCACTGACGTCCTAAAGGGTTCGGGGATTAAGTAGATCGGTAGGTATTAGTCTGCGGTTCCCGGTAAACGCGCACTGTCTGGTACAGGCCGCTCCTTGCAATAAGTTTCCTTAATGCTCCCGTCATGGCTGTATCGAAATGCCCGGACTAATGAGTCCCTTTCTAAGGAGCCACCGGTACCTGGCGACCCTATGCCTCAGACGATTTTGATGCCTAATGCCTGTGAAATCTGATTGAACGCGTCAGACTGCTAAGACACCGGCGAGACACCGAGCGCGACAGAGAGACCTACAATATTAAACGCTCAGGATTATTCCGCCATTGTGGACACTCCTGTTCTTGATTCAAATCGATCCGCCCCTGCAATCACGGAGAATATGCTGGCCCGCGAACTCGGTGAAATTTGCTCCGATTGTATTTTATTCGAATTTTCTAATTAGCAGTATTACAGGCAGCTCTTCGACTTAAAAAAGCATTTCCTGCCTCGAATTCTGCGAAAATTGCACTGATTTTATTTTATCAGAACTTTCTGTCTAGTTGTATTGCAATTGTACAGGCAGCTCTTCGAATTAAAAAAATTTCCTGTGGCTACGCTCTTCTGCGTCACCACGTATCAACACGGCGGCGCAAAAATCATACCCGACTTCGTCCGATTCTTCCCGGAGATCATGTTTGAACAAGTGGTTTCTAGAGTCAAAGTCCAGCAAAACGCAGTATTTGTTGACTATGTATGCATTTCTTAATTCTGCTATTATCGATCAGTATGAGTTCTCAGTTTTCCGTATCCGTGTGCAGCGAATAGTTTTTGAAACTGTTGGAATTGTGGATTTTCATTGCATGCATATGAACGAATAAAGATTATAAATTATAAAAGGAGGGTATTTATTCCATATTTCTATGACTTGTTACAAGTTTTACATACAATTGTAGTGTTCTTTGTAGAATACTTAACAACAAAGATAACGAAATAATATAAATAAGAAAGTCAACGAAACAATATCCAGGGTGGGACACTACAAACAGGTCACCTGAATAACTCGCTTACTTTTGAAGATAGAAGAAAATTCTTCAGACCAAACTTAATTGATATCATTTCTGAAGTTTTTCAGTTGCTAAGTAGAGATTTTATTTTACTTTTCTTTTATATGTTCCTATTTGCGCTTTTGTTTTGTATTTTTTATTTGTTTATAAAATTAAACAAATCACACCTACAGAACATTAAACAGAATTAAAAAATCAAACAAAAACTAAATTCTATTCATTCTTCAGTACATATTTAAGTAACCATTAAATGTTTTATGTGAAAATAAAAAATCTAAGATTATTGTTCTATGAATGCGCTGTAGCTTCTTTCGCATCATTCCTATCACCTAACGGACTTCACCATTCGATTCAGCACGAAAAAATACATAGGGTATGACCCACATTTAAATTTTTATTAAGGAATAACTGGATGAAAAAGCCATGTCGAGGGAATCGCCTGTTTCGTCCCACTGTGCGGCGAGACACCGAGCGCGACAGAGAGACCTACAATATTAAACGCTCAGGATTATTCCGCCATTGTGGACACTCCTGTTCTTGATTCAAATCGATCCGCCCCTGCAATCACGGAGAATATGCTGGCCCGCGAACTCGGTGAAATTTGCTCCGATTGTATTTTATTCGAATTTTCTAATTAGCAGTATTACAGGCAGCTCTTCGACTTAAAAAAGCATTTCCTGCCTCGAATTCTGCGAAAATTGCACTGATTTTATTTTATCAGAACTTTCTGTCTAGTTGTATTGCAATTGTACAGGCACAGCTCTTCGAATTTAAAAAATTTCCTGTGGCTACGCTCTTCTGCGTCAGCACGTATCAACACGGCGCACAGTGTACCGAACCATGGACAAAAATCGAAAAAGTCACTGCTTCATATCGATTTAAAACTATGTCCATACTATGTCAAAATGTCCAAATAAATCATTTTTTGGAAAAAAAAATTCAAAAAGTTTAGTAGGAAATTAGTTACAAGCGAATTTGTAAGCGAATTTTACGAAGATTGAGTAGTACCTCAGTTCATAGCGTAACTTGTTCACGTTATATTATGATCCAAAGACGATTATAAGAAATAATCTTTTCAGAAAATTACGGCTAAGGGTTGGCTAATTGTAGTTTATCGTCAAAAATTGTGTAATACATATATGCAATATAATAATTAACCTGAAATGAAACCATTCAGTTTCATTGGTTCCCCTAATCTTTGGAAGAGGATAAAAAAAAAGTTCCGCAAGGTTCCGCTGAGATTTTGATTGCGTCGTATTGGTAAGATAGTATACTTTGAATTGTATAAGTTTTAGCTGCAACTACCTGCAAATCTCAGAGTTATTTAACAAAATATGTAGCAAGAACCGGTTAGCAAGCGAGTACGTGGGTATCCACTGGTAATGAATTAGCACAACTCTTATTTGTGTCGAGGAGACGAATGTTATAATAGTTTAAAACAAAGTTTCAGTTTCGGAAGAACTGAACTAAGAATTCATCTACTGAAAACCAGCAATAAAAACAAATTTTGTTTATAAATATCGTTTTTCAATGTTTAAATAAATAACTATATGTATAATAATATCATATTGAGATTGCTTTCAATATAAATAAAAAAGCCCACTTTGTTTCATATCTCTATCATAAACAGAACAAAAGTTATTGAATTTTGTCCAAAAAACAGGCATTTCGGTACACTGTGCGGCGGCGCCCTTACCAAAAACGCTTAAAATCGTGTAACTTTAGACGCGCGTAACTTTTGCCCCAGTGAATTCCTAACAGTGATCCTTGAATTTTCTGCATCTTCTTGGCAAAATCTACAGGATTGCATTTAAAAAAGGTTAAAAATCTCCGGTTTCCTGAGCTAAAGTTTGACCAATTTATTCTACTACAATTTTCTGGTTAGTGGTATCACAGTTGTAACCCTCGTGTAACGCAGTCTGGACATAATGGTCTCAAAGTTTTAACAGTTTTGTCCTTTTCAATCAATAAAATATGACCAATTAGTTTGAAAAACCAGAGTTGAAGAATTCGGTGTCCAATAAAAGTTACACGAGCAGAATTTATAGTTAAGCATTGAAGTTCAGAGGGGCGATGGTGCGCATCATTACCGGCAATAAAACGAGTGGCAATTGATCGAAGCAACCGACTTAAAAGCGCAAATTACGCGTCCATGACCATAGTCGGTACGGTGAATTCAGCGGAGCTAATACTGGGGATGAAAAGATCGTTACACGCCGTTTCTCTTAACCTCGGTGGATCCAATAGCGAATTAATTTTCACGGCTCTCGATGTACAGCATCGTTCAGGCTGCCAACGGTCTGCATCCTCTTTACAGGCAATACGCTTGTTGTCAAAGTACCTCTTTCACCCCTTTCACGTCAGAAGTATCCACTACGGTCTAATCAACATGATCTCGACATCAAAAATCCGCTCGAATTGGTACCCGCTCAAAGACCAGCGTCGATGCGATCGGTACTCCCACGGTAATATTAATAATCACTCGGAAATATTCATAATCCACGAATGATATCGGGACTTGGACGGGCCGTGACGTCACTTTGGTGAACCTGGATTTTGACATTGACGTGAAATCAATGGCGACACTACCAGAAACTCCGTCGATGGTCATCAAAAAGCTGTTAAAAGTTAAAATAGCTCAACTTTAAACACGCGTAACTTTGTATTGTATATTCTATAACATTGTATAGAAAAAATTAAAAAAATTTCTGGGTTTCGAAGCTGAAGTTTAGGCCAATATTCTCAGAATAATTATAAATGAATGTCTCTACAATATTGTGAATTGCTGAATGGTCTATGTTTATTTCCAACAAAGAGGATTTGAAGAAATTAATTACCGGACTGATTATACAGTAAATTGAAGGACCAAGTAGTGGATTACCGAATGTCGTACCAATTGTAGAAGTATTTGTTATAACTTAGTCTTTTAATGCCATAAAGACCCAGGGAAGAAGTCAGATAATAACGTTTGGTGTCCCAACAAAGGGATTTGGGGAAAACTAATTACCCGACTGATTATACTGTAAATTCACCGGGTGGATTACAGAACGGTGCAGTTACTAAATAAGCGGACAAAGAAACAGGAGGCGGCGGCGGCGCGTTATTCAACGAAAGAAGGAGGGCCATTAAATCGTCCAGCGTCTTATGGCTAAAGGAGCAGAGAGTCGCCCGGAAGATCGAGACGCCATCAATTGGTTCCGGAAGCTCCATTACAGTTTGTTTCAATTGCCGGGAGAAGACGATTAATACCGCTGGGCCGAAGTCAAGGGGATTACCAGTATAATTAAACGCACTTGCTCGGGAACAAAATGGCGTGATTTAGGGGATTTTTAAGACCCCCGACATTCGTGCCGGTGGGTATTACAACGGGGGAAATTATTTGACGGAATTTTCATAATTTTCACGAGGAACCACTTCCGGCTCCTCCTACGCTCCAGCGCCGAGAGGGAAAATGGCACCGTCAGGGCTGGTTCTCATGCTTGATAGTCCCAGGTAAAAAATATCTCCTTCTACACTACCGGCCATAAGTGTTTACCCACCCACATATTTTTTAACATTGTAGTCCACGGTTCTACGGTTCAACTTCAATAACTTTGCCATTTCTCTATTACTTTTTCCGATGCTATGATGGGACACTATTAGAGCGCGCGTTTCAATCGATAATTCTTTTCTCCCTGACATTATTTGAAATTTTCGCAAAATTCTTTAGGCACGTGAAAATCAACTGTTTACTGTATGAAAGCTTAATGCAGTATGAAATTTGAGAAGACTAAGATACCTGTATTACCTGCGTTCATATTCCCTACTGACCGTTATAAAAATTTCAGAAAAATGGGTTTCTTTACCTGAACTCCAAAATTGTCGTTTTTCATAAAAAGCTGTAAACTCATTTACAGTACCTGATTGTGTATGTACAGAATATTTTGGATGTTTTTTATTAGCCTTATAATTAGGATCTAATGCTACGGACATTTTCATAACAATAAAATACCTATTATTTGAATAGTAACGAAATTTGAAGGTGGGTAAACACTTATGGCCGGTAGTGTATATCTAATAACAAGAAAATACGAAGAAACGCGGAAAACTACTCCTGGAAAATTAAAATCGTACAATCGAAGCAACTATACAATTTTTTTTGTGAACAATCAATGCTGATTTGGACTCTTCTATCAAGTGAGTTTTTAATTCACCTTTCGTAACTCATTTCGTACTTTACAGTTCTACTTTTTACGGCATAGAAAAATTCAAATGTTATCAGTAGACTGCGGATCTTTATGCAAAATAAAAATTGTCTGTATCGATTTCAAGAAACAGAATCAAAGTAGAATGTTATTTCTTCACTTGCTAGTTTTAATAGATGAGAAATGGTATATTGATATTTGAAATTGTCTAAATTTTCCTACAATTTCAAATTTGATCTACTCAATTTTGTTATAAATGCCTGAAGATCCGCAGTCTAGTTACCAGCTTGGAAAAATTTCCGAATCGTAAGGAAACGAAAACTTTTTTCACGAGTCCATTAATGGAAATAAAATAAAAATACGTTACTAGCAAGCTCAAAGCAGAGTGTCAGAAGCATCGAAAGAAGACGCTTAGCGCCGAAAAATCGACGCATTCCGAGCCACGATGCACGATTGAGAACCGCTGCGCTCCATTTGTTGCTAATTGCCCTAGGAAATCACGTGCTCCGTGAAAACAAAGAAGGTCCATCCATAAAACAGATGCCTGTCCATTCCGCGAAAATCATAATCGAACGCACAGTGGTCGAAAACGGTCCTATTTTTACTATTTTAACGGCATCTAAATTTTATTAATGTTTTCACTTTCAAGGTTGACAAGGATATTTAGAACGCGATACGCATTCAACACAAGTCGACATGAGACAATGTCGCGAAAATTTCGCGTTTTAGACCACTGTGCGGCGCAGCGATCGCATCGGCTGCAGTCCGCGGCGAGGGTTCGAGCGTTCGCGCGCGAGTACACACGGGGAAGAAAGCGTCCGCGGGGTCCGGGCACCCCGGGCAGGGGGAGGGGGATGATTTCTGCGTTTCCATATTAAATTTCATTTGGGTATCCAGTTTCGCGTGCGGATGACATTCTTTGTCTTCTCGGCCCTGGCGGAATATTGCATTCTTCCGGAAAAGCTTTGCTTCCTTTCCGGAACGGGGCGGCCTCTCATCCGGTGAAATGAAATTCCACGTCCAATTTGCCATCGAGCGTGCGCGCTCTCTCTCTCTCTCTCTCTTTCCCGCGTGCGGGGGCGGCTATGGGGGTGGCCCCGATAGAATAAAAAATAAAAGAACGGTCCAGAGAATCGTCTTCTCTCCTCGCCTCGCCCATTCCCGGCCAGCAATCGTGAAATTCGATATGTAGAGTCGCGCCGGTAAAATCGGCAAACCGGCCGCCTAAACCCCCATGAGCTCGCTGGACGACCACCGTGCAGGCCTATGGGAACAATGGCCGACGACCTCCGCTCGACAACCGGATCTGTTTCGCTGGTTTCTATCGCGATCGGACTCCGCCGGAGGCTGTTAAGGGAGTACGAAAAATCGGAGGAAGGTATCGAAAAATCGACCGATTTCACGAATTTTTTTCCGAGTAACGACTGGGTGAAAAAATTCCATCTTTTTGGGACACAACTATACAACGTTCAACTTTGTTCTCTAATTTTTTGAAGTGGAAATATTGCTAAATAGCAGAGTTATTGCTATGCAACCGCGTGCGTTAGAACATCCGCTAAAATGAAACGTTCTCTTTGATTTATAAATAATAATGTATTGCTCATAATTCAACGTAGGATTCGACTAGACTTTGCAAACCTTGACCGAACGTAATTCGTGTAATCTTAACAGCGGCTGACTGCACTGCTGCTGAAGATTGCACTATTAAGATTGCAACTATACAACTTTCAACTTTGTTCTCTAATTTTTTGAAGTGGAAATATTGCTAAATAGCAGAGTTATTGCTATGCAACCGCGTGCGTTAGAACATCCGCTAAAATGAAACATTCTCTTTGATTTATAAATAATAATGTATTGCTCATAATTCAACGTAGGATTCGACTAGACTTTGCAAACCTTGACCGAACGTAATTCGTGTAATCTTAACAGCGGCTGACTGCACTGCTGCTGAAGATTGCACCCCCTTTATGCACCCTGCATCATGCATTCTGCACCGGCCCACGCAATCGGTATTAACCCCTTGCGCCGGGGGTTGATTCAACAACGAACCTTGCTGCTGGGTATTTGGTTTCCATTTTGTTTTGTTTTGTTCCCTCTGCGATACCTGGATTTCCTTTTTCGCGACGCGATGAATGCTGCCTCCATGATTGGCCACTGCTTTTGGGGATTTGACGATTATGCGTGTCAATATAAATGTTTCGATCTCCCCGTACGCATACAGACAGGTGACCACGACTTTCCATTAATAACAAAAATTCAGGTATACTTTGCCGAATCCAAAATTCAATTTAAAAAATTTCCTTCAATTTTTATTATTCATTACTAGACATCGGATGTTTATGCAATTTCCAATTTTTATAGAAACATTTTAAGAAAGTGGAATGAAATAAAATCCTATTTTTAATGGGGACAGCCTTTGTAGATCCAAAGCAAATAAAAATCGTGTTAAATTCTCTCGAATTTTATATTATAGCATTTTTTGAACATTTCCAGAAGCCATAAATGCATAAAGATCCGCTGTCTATTCATTACTTAAAAGAAAGATCCGAATCGTTTACATCGACTCAAAGAATCAGAGAATTTCCAGAATATTAGTAAAGATACTAATAGAGATATTAAGATATTAATAGTATCGAATAAAATTTGCAAAATAGTGGAATGGAAATTCTAGGAAAATCTGGAATAACGTTCCCATAACGTTTACCTAATTCCAAGGTCGCACAGTATCAAAACCCATCGAGTTTTACGACCCGTGGAACATCTGCCACCGAGCAAGGCCAAGAATTCTTCCGCGTCGCTCAAGATGCAAACTCGTTCGATTCTAATCAGAATCGGTGGCATAACTTCCCGTCGAATCTGATCTCGACCACCCCTCTCCCCTCTCCCGGCCCCTTCCCCAACGGTTCCGAGTTAATCCGCATACGTTTACGAAACATAAAGGGAGAATAATAAAAATTCGAGAACGCACGAGCGCGCAAATGGCCTCGGTCAATTTCTCTGGGGAAGGTTCGAACGTTGCGAAAGGAGAAAATCCTGACACTTGCATTATTTTCCTGCAGCCGCGGGTAGTAAGCTTGCCGATGCGACTTCGGGGAAGCCAGAAACTCCGTCGTGAAGAGGGAGGAGAGGTAGGGAAAAGGGGGGTCGTAAGAGCAAATGGTAAGAATCAGCTTGAGGTGACTGGAATATCGTAGGACAGTTTTCCGATACTGTGCATTCCCTCGGCTGGCTACTATTCCTACGCACGTACGCGCTTACGCAACCTCGCAGACGACAATTTTAATATTTATACACTCTGTAAACGGAAGCAATTTTTCAGTGGTTCCCTTATTCATTGCTGGCCTATCGATTTCACGCGTTTGCGACCAAAATAAATACTCGTATGTCGCTCAAAACACATCAATGTGTGTGACGAACCTCTACGTGAGGTCGCTAATGACTAGACCGAGAATCTTCATGCAAAATAAAAATTTACTACCTGAATTGCAACAAACTCGAGTGAAGTAGAAATTTATTTTCTCTCTTAATATGTTTTAGAGGTTGAAATTAATGTAATAGCATTTTAAAATGTTTTTACTGTCTTAAAATACGCCTACCCATTTTTGTCATAAATATATAAAATCCGCAGTCTACTAATAACCCGTACAAGTGGTTGGTGGGGCCATGAATAATTAATTTAAAAAATAAGTACACAATATACAAAGCAGAAAAACGTTTAAAAAATTTAGAAAAATTGTTGAGGTATTTCCAATCCTTTAAAATTACTAAAAAGAGGACTACATGTCTTATTTAAGATAAACAGAATTTTTAAAAACGCTTGGAACATCGTATTATGGACAAAGTGTATATATATTACAGAAAGGAAGATTTTATTAAATGTTTCGACAGATAAGGCGTCACGTGGTCCGTTTATAAATTTTAATTAGGTGATTTTTTCACCATTCTCAAGGCAGAACTAATTCTTAAAAATAGTCGAAACGTCTTATCACGATCAAAAGTGTACAACACATTCTCCATGAAAGATTTTATGCAACACATTCCAAGCTAGTGCGATTTGTCTCTGAATCTTAATAATTTTAACTTTCTTAAAACAGATGGAATATTTAAAAACAGTTGCAATCAAGAATGCACATTTTCCAGAAGATTGTGCTGAAATGCTCGAGTGAACGTGGAGTTTCTTGTTTATTAATCTTAATCAGTTGTTTCGTTTATTGTTGGTTGGCAAGTGTACACCGGTTTATGAATGCGCGGAATTGGCAGGTCTATTTATCTGGCATCCGGAGCGCAGAAACTGGCGTAATTATAAACACACGAAGCACGAGTCGTGCGCTTAAATGTCAGCGCACGAATGCAAGCGGGTTGCATGTGCAACCCGTTCGATCGGGGTCACACGACGCGTCTTTCCTTATTGTTCGCGGAGTCATTGTTCCACGTTCTGGACAGCTATTACGCGTATCCTTCCGTCGATTGTGGGGACGTGGGATGCGTGCTAACGTGTCGTCCCTGCCACGTGCGCCGACTGTCAAATTTTTCTTAGCCTACGACGTTTCGACTCGTCTGCGAGACTCTTCCTCTCGATATCGACTTTTCACCGTGAAATATTTCAGCGAACACACTACTCTTTATTATCGTTGCTCGTTCGTATTTCATTATTATTTTCATCGTCCATAATGATCGCAAATCACAATAAAACTCACTTTTAATATTCACTTTTCGATGTTAAATATTTTAGCCAATACACAGTTTTCTACTCTCAATATTACGACCTTCTATAAATTACACAACTTCACATTGAGCTTAAACATTATCAAACAATTAAACGAGATTACCCAAGCTTATAGTAAACATATTACACTAAAATTTAGGACTTTTGTAATTCTTTGGAGCTGAGTGCAAGATGGAAAACAGTATTTATAACGTGTATAGTTAATTTATAAAATTCTTTTTGCAAGTCTGAAAAGCTCAAGTACAGCACTTGATAAATTAGCGTGTTAATTTAGGCTGCATTAAAAATGCTGCTCAAGTTGTATTTATAAAAGATGGCCATTTCAAAATGGGAATTAAGATTAAATTTAAAAAATTCTGTCGCGAACTGTCTCTCCAGTGCAACCAAAATTTCGGAAAATCGCTCGTGGTCGTTGGCCAGCAAATTGTGACGTAACAGCAACCCCACAGCATGAGTCGGCGGTGTAGGACAGTGGCGATGGTGGATGGTTTCCGAAAATGAAATTCCGCGGAGAGGTAAATTCCATTCACTTACGTGTATGCACAGAGAAAATCGAGTAGAAAGCCCGACCCGCGCCCGGCCCGCTTGCGTTTACGTATGCATTACTACCCCCGGTGAATTTGCGAGGGGAATAAACTGCGTGCAGCCCTTAAGAGCGGCATCAATTAACGGCTGGTCTTAAGGATTTCTCAGCAGATGTTCCGGCATTTAGTCCCGAGGCAACGTCGACCAAATTCCGAGCAAATGAGTCGCCTGTGGCTTAGGTCAGGGATTTCCTCGCGAGTTATTCGGTGTAGCCGAGCCCGGCGACGCTTATTCGCGAATTAGTCGCGAATTTTCCGAGGAGATATGCTCATTGAACATTGTCGGACATTTTTAATGCGTCCCCGAGCCGGGCAAATTGCTCAACAAAGCAACCGAAATTCTATTTAGGTACATTAACCCTCAAAGGCCGGCACGTGAGTGAAATTTCACCTTGCGGTAATTTTCAGTTGATATTAATGGAACTCGCGATCACTGACGAATATTAATTTTTGGGATTTGTTTGGAATAATTACCAAATTAATTAGAAAATTAATTTTTGTATAGCTCCATACAATTTAATAATTTTTTCTCCCATTATATCAGTTTTATACTGCTTAGCACTTTGACTGTCAAACTGGGAACCCCAAAAATTCCATAAATTCTATAAATGTATGATATTGAGTAGTTCTCCAATTTTCTTGCATTTTATAGATTCTAATCTTTGGTACGATTAATACAGGGTGTTTGGTAACTGGTGGTACAAGCGAAAAGGGGGTGATTCTACATGAAAGAATAAGTCGAAAATATAGAATAAAATTTTTTCAACAAATTATTCAACTAAATTATTTTTTTGGGTATATATTATTTAAATAATTGATACAAATGTGGATAGACACGTTCTTGTTATTTTTGTAAAATAATGTTAAGTAGTCGGTTTTAGTGCTTTGTAAATCTAGTGTTAAAGGGACATTGAAGTTGCAAAATATGAAAGAAAACCTTGCATCCAATATTCTACATACAAATAATAATCCTACATTACAAAATACTAATGTAAAGTGTACAGTGTGTGAGATTGAACATAACGTGTGCGTGCCTCGAGACAAACGAAATTTGACACTAGGTTCACGGGGCCTGTCAAAATGACGGGATCTAATATTTATAATTTACAATTATTGACTTTGTGAAGACGTATCCATGGGGACTTATTCAACAAAATTATTTTTTTGGGTATATATTATTTAAAAAATTGATACAAATGTGGATAGACACGTTCTTGTTATTTTTGTAAAATAATGTTAAGTAGTCAGTTTTAGTGCTTCGTAAATATAGTGTTAAAGGGACGTTGAAGTTGCAAAATATGAAAGAAAACCTTGCATCCAATATTCTACATACGAATAATAAAATATAATACTAATGTACTACACACTACATTATAAAATACTAATGTAAAGTGTACTTACTTCTGAATCTTCTGTACCTCCGTCGGATCCACAGCACACAATTATTCACTCACGGGAATAGGTCCGAATAATTGCACAACACATTCACTATAATCTACACAACACATTTTATAAAATCGCGAAAACGAACGAGAAGATGTTACTCCGACCACGAATAAAATAATACTGCGATTTTAACAATGATCCCTTCCACGGAGGTGGTACGGTCAGGTTACCCTAGACAGGTTAGACGCTGAGGGTCTGTAAACACTAGATACAAAACCAACAAAAAAAAATTATGGCGGGGCGCCGACCCTATTTCCCGGAATTCCCTGTTTTCGTATCGCACGTCCGTGGGAGGGGGACGGTTAAAATCGCAGTATTATTTTATTCGTGGTCGGAGTAACATCTTCTCGTTCGTTTTCGCGATTTTATAAAATGTGTTGTGTAAAGTATAGTGAATGTGTTGTGCAATTATTCGGACCTATTCCCATGAGTGAATAATTGTGTGCTGTGGATTCGACGGAGGTACAGAAGATTCAGAAGTAAGTACACTTTACATTAGTATTTTATAATGTAGGATGAGTATTCGTATGTGGAACATTGGATACAAGGTTTTCTATTATATTTTGCAACATATATTAACGATCATTAATGATTTGGTATATAGTATAATTTCATGTGGTTCAAATAAGATACTACTTTAAATCAAATATTCTTATTTTGATAAACAGGTAGATAAAATGAAATATTTTCATTTTGTATTTCAAATATTTCCTTAAAATGAAAATAAGTTGAGCAAGTAGTTAATATTATAAATTATAATTTTTAACATGAGAAGCTATAATAGTTAGCAAAGTATTATTTGTAGTTTAATTACGAATATGTAACATGTTGATAAACCGACTACAATATCGTAATAACATTAGAGGCAACAAAATATAATAGAAATATAAATTATTGTCAACTACTTGAAATATTATTTTACACATTCCTACACACACCTACTCCGATCAATTTTTTGAGATGTTGAAATTTTTTTGCGAATATCTCGGAAACTAAAGCTGAGCGGCGCACAGTGGGCAAAAACGGCCTTTTTCAATTCAAAATCAAAGAACTTTCGATAGGAATGAGATAGAGCGATGAAATTTTTTTTAAATGAAAGCTGAAACTTTGTAGAATATGGGAAAAATAGGGAGATTACGATACGAACGTTTTTTAACCTTGAGAAAATTCGTTAAAGTTGCACAATTTCAAGAAAGTGCCAGTAGTAATGACAGTGATACGTCAAGCGATGACGAGATGCGAAGTGCTTCATGTTTCGTAAGTAACTCAAAACGTTAAAATACTTCATTATTATTATTTTTATTGTGTTTTATATATGAGAATACGATATACTTTCAAACTAGTGTGTTATCAAGTCATTTTAACGAAAAAATTTCATTAATTTGTGTCACAAAAATCTATTTTTTCCAAAAACCAGAGGTCGTAGACAAATTTTGAAAACAGATTTGAAATTAGCGTGAAAAAATCTATGGGAAACGATATATAGCATGTTAAAAAAATATTTTCCGCGCGTATTAGCCACAAAAACAAAATTTTCTTGAAATTGTGCAACTTTAACGAATTTTCTCGAGGTTAAAAAACGTTCGTACCGTAATCTCCCTATTTTTCCCATATTCTACAAAGTTTCAGCTTTCATTTAAAAAAAATTTCATCGCTCTACCTCATTCCTATCGAAAGTTCTTTGATTTTGAATCGAAAAAGGCCGTTTTTGCCCACTGTGCGGCGGTAACATGTATAGGAAAAAGTTGTTCATAATGATGACCTCGACAACATATTTCAAGGTCATCAAAATCGGTGAGGTAGCCCCTAATGTAAATAATTACCGTTATTTTTAGCCCGCAACTTTTCTTTCCACAATTTCGCGCAATCGTGAGAAGTAATAATTGTGTATAAACTATTCCCGTACTTGGCCATTCACCGATGAATTATTTACGTTCAATTGGAGAACACTTTCCAACAGCTGCAATTCATTTATAACGCGATCTTTCACGGCGAGTCGCGGCAGGGAAGGGGGTGGGAGGGCGGGGGGATGAAAGAATTTCTTCGCGAAGGGATAACAATTTATCATCCGATGGCAGAGAGCTCTGTACTCTCTCTCCTGACGAAAGAACGTCGCTGCTTCTGCGAAAAGGCAGTGAGAAATGGGGGTGACCCGTGGAGAGGGTGAGATACTTGACGGCAGATCGAGAGGGCCACTTTTTCTGCCCTGCTGCGAGGTATATACTCGCGTATCCTGTTGAATCCTGGAAAGGAATCCAACGAAATCAACGAGACCTCTCCTCGTGCTCGCAGTTATGAAATAAAGAAGACACGGTCGCGCAAGGGCGTTTCCATTTTTAACAGCACCACTGGAAAGCGAGATGACTCCGCGCAAGAAAATATCCTGAGAAATTCACAGTCGAATTTTATCTTCTCGAGCTTCGTCATTTGATACCGTGGATCTTTATACGAGATAAAAATTGTTTTACTACAACGAACAGTTGTAATTTCTGCTGCCTTCTTTATTGAGATTGCTCGTAATTTTCAATACAATAAATGCTTGGACAAAGAAATGTATTCCACTATTTTTTGAATTTTCATAATTTCAATAATTATTAAATATAAAACCGGTCATTTTGACCGTGGTAGGTTTACTGTTAATTTCCTTTAACTTCTTTTTCCTTTAATAATTCTCATAACCTGTGACGCAGCTCTCAAATTCTTTTAATCTATTACAGTTACACTGCAAATTTTCTATCACAACGTTCAGGTACGAAAAATGCAAGCAGATCCACGAGCTACTGTCCGTCCGATTTGTTTGCACGCGAAAATTCGAAGCGACGGTTTGCAAACAATATTCAACGCGGGCATGAAAATCCGAAAACAGAATCGGGTTCGCGGGTTCGACGTTCGTGGGGCTTCCAGTTTTCCAAAGACACGTTAAGAGCCTTTTAATGCCACCCGACCCGACCCGACCCGGCCCGGCCCGGCCCGTTGGCATCGCGTTAACGCCGGCAACACCCCGGCGTAATAACATAATGGCGTGTTACGGGTATTACGCAGATTACGCAGCTTCCGTTCAGTCACGCATGACGAATCCCAATTGGGGTGGCCGAAGGGGGTGGAGAAGAGAGAGGTAGAGGGAGAAAACCACCCCCGGTTGCCGAGTGTTCACGGTGTTTATGCGGCCCGGAGGCTGAGAGCGCAGGGACTACCTATTAACAGATTAATGATTTCATAAAGGCCGGGGCCGGCTAATAAACGGTATTAAAACAGAGAACTAGGATACGTTTCGCGGGCCGATGAAGGGTAGTTCTACGGTGGGGCTCGTTAAATATTCGATGAGGATTCCCGCGGCCCGAGTCGACCCGCGTGTACACGTGCACACCCACGACCAAGTCTCGTTTGATTCCTACGGCTGCTTTTATTGTCCGGGGCTTACGCGTTGGGGCTGACGGCGACTCGGGTACAGGTTTTATTGGCTCGGACCCGGGGACAGAACGTGGATTTTGTAACAATAACGTTCCCCGAGAAATAGTACTTTTTTTCAAAGGGGTGGCTGATAATGCGAACGCTTTATCAGGATTAAATTGCTTCCTTTGAAAAATTCATGTCGAAAAGAATAAAAATCTACAGTGCATGAGGATACAGATTTTATTCCACCGAAGCGGGCTGAATTTTGTCAGAGCAACAGAGTTGAAAAATTTTTTACATTTTTTTGAATTGATGAGGTTGGGGTCAAATTGCTCCGAAAAATTCAGGTTGAAGAGGAAATGAGTAAGAGTAACAATGTTAAGTGATTGTCACATGAATCGAGTATCTTTATACATTAACAGAGCACAAAAATATTAGAAGAGTTGTGAACAGACTGCGGATCTTTATGCAAAATAGAAATTGTTTGCATTAAATGCAAGACGTAAGGACCGAGGAGATTTCTCTCTTGAGTGGTTTTATTAAATAGTAAGAAATGTATTGATATTGTTAAATGCTTTTAATCTTTCCAATGTTTGAAATTAGGCTCACCCATTTTTGCCATAAATGCATAAAATCCGTAGTCTAGTTATGGAATACAAAATTAAATCAGATTTAATGCTGCTTCATTTTATATTGTTCATTTACTGCCTTCATTCGTGAAGAGGACAACATTTATTGTAATTACTGGCTCCCATCAGTTTCATAAAATGCCACAATCTGCTGACAATACACTGAATTTGTTTATTTCATTTTCTTTTCATTTCACAAAATTTTATCGAGGGAAGCGGAACAAACCTTGATGTACAATAAACGTAAAAATAACCAAAGGAAGCAATTGCAGGTTAACGATTTATTGAAAATTTTGTTGCTCTGGTTTTATCAATTTTTACAACAAAGTGACTATTAAATTGCATCCACGCTACGGTACTATATAAAACGAGCAACGCACGTGAGGAGCGTCCGAAGAAGACTTTGAAAAACGAGAAACAGTGCTAGGATTTGAATACGAGCACGTAACACGATAACCATACTCGCGTTACTTTATTTCCAATTGTACGGATCCGATCACATTTCCTCTCCCGCGGTCAAGAAGGGAACAATAAAAATGGCACACGTCGCGCATAAAGGCATGGTAAAAACGGTCGGACGTCCGCCGGCAATATTTTCATCGGAGCCCAGGTGACTCTTCCCGTGTCCCGATAAGGTGCCGTCTCTCTTCTCCGAACCAGTTCCAGCGGACAATACCATGTTCGATTCGGTCCGAACTCGCTGGAAAATAATACCGTTAATCAGAATGTAATTCCACGCGATCGGCCGCCGGTGATGCAATTCCGTTCGATGATAATGCGGATCGGAAGATTTCGTGGGCGGCACCGGCCTCTCGCAATGAAACCTAATATCGAGAGAGAGAGAGAGAGGGAGAGGGAGAGACCGAGAGAGAGAGAGAGAGAGAGAGAGAATCGGCATCGGCCGCTAATACTCTGGAAAGTTTATTAGCCCTCGCCCCCTCCTTTGTGCTCCCTGCGCTTTAATCTCCGTCTGTCGCGGCCCGGGGATCAATTTCTCATGAATAGCACGAGGGACGTACACCGGAACGATTTTCGAAA
The DNA here is from genome assembly GCA_913789895.3 of Seladonia tumulorum. Classification (NCBI taxonomy): domain Eukaryota; kingdom Metazoa; phylum Arthropoda; class Insecta; order Hymenoptera; family Halictidae; genus Seladonia; species Seladonia tumulorum. The sequence goes on from OU565266.1 coordinate 36,978,170, forward strand.
TAAATATGGTCGGACCTCTGCCGCATCAACTTGGAAATCTGACGTAAAAGCTTTCCGTTACACCCTCCGCAACAGGACGTAATAAACTTCGACTTCAAAACTGCAGCAATGCCTCGTATTTGTGATCAAAGATGAGCACGATACTTGTTCCTTCCTTCAAACTCTTATTCTTATTTGGAGATTCAAACATTTGACGCCTGTATATTAAATTAGACACTTCGGCAAGTGTCCCGGAATTTTTTCAAATTTTTTTACTGCCTGCAATAACAAACATTTAGACCCAAAAGCCAACCGAGTAAATAACCATACTGCCGGCGGAGGGTTAAACATTTCTTTGTAAAACATTGACCGACAGATTTGTGACATTTTTCCGATCGAAACGACCCCAAACATGGCACAATTAGGAGCATAACTGCCCGCATGATTCGCGGTTTTGTGAAACCTCGATTATCCGAATCGAAGGCGAATTCTCAGTTATTCATTGTACAAATCAGTGTGTCTTTAATCCGCTTCTGTAACCAGGTGACACTTATCCCAGAACTCGCGTGCCACTCAGTTCGGATAATCGAGCTTTCACTGAACTGTGAATTGTGGAGGTAATTATGCCCCGAATTGTGCCTTGTTTGGGGTCGTTTCAATCAGAAAATCATCGCGCACAAGTTGAAGCTAGTAAAAGAGTCGAAGAAAAATCAGTGTAAAAATTAAAATTTTCATACACTACTTCGACTTCATGGAATCTCCGAGTTCGCCACTTAAAGCGTGAACTCTTTGTTCGAATATCGTGGATGGTTGTGGAAAACAGTACAGTTTTAAATAACGTGTTACTATGTCGGAAAACTTTACTTAAGTGAGAGCCCCCTCGTAGAGAGCTATATAAAATATATATATATATATATATATATATATATATATATATATAGTGGCGCCTGCGCTCGTCCTGCTGCACATCTTAAGAGTATAATATTTACTATATTACAACACTCTTAGAAGTCACTATCAAAACCGACGAGTTTCCCCGAAGAAGGTCTAATAACGTCGCTTCGGGGTCAGCGATTCAGAAGTTCGCGATGCTGGATTCTTGAAGACCTTGAAATCTCCTCTCGGAACCGTTAAAATCTTCCCTTCGATTTACCGCCTAAATTCCCCTGGCCCCGGCCGTGGATCGTTCCTCGGATGCTGCGGCTCTTGTTCCAGCTTTCCTCGCCTTCAGTCTGCTCCTCCATCCATCACGGATGCTACCTTCGCCTGTATCCCTTCGCCTGGTCCCTTCCGCCCACGCGCCCTTTCCCTCGATCCGCGTGCAACGGCGAACGGGTAGACAGTGTGGCTGGTAACCACGTAGAGACGAGACTCTCTCTCTCTCTCTCTCTCTCTCTCTCTTCGCTAATGTAATGTGATCACGTAGAGCTCTAGCAGGACCGTCTTCGAAAGCTCGCCGCCGCCGTTACAAAGGAGGGGGATTTCAATATCTTTGCGTCCCTGTGCCCAATATTCCGCGGAACTCGTGCATGCAGACCGGCAAGGCGGGCGAGAACAGGGAGACACGGTTGATTGAGGACGCAACGTGAAAAACGTGAGGGTTCACCGTGCCCGGATGCTGCCGCAACCATACTGTGTTTAATTCCTCGATCCCGCCGGATAGAACCGATCCACCATCATGAATATTTCAACCAGGGCCCCCTATTTCACGCGCATGCAAATACACCTGTAAGAAACGAACCCCCCGGAGCCGTGGAGCTAACCTGATCCGAAATACGGCGCAACTCCGTCCGCAGTGTTCGTCTTATAACGGAAAAAAGCTGAATTCGTGCGTTTACATCGCACGCATATTTTTTAATCTTCCTCTTTCCAACGAGCCGAGAAAAATATTCTCGGACGAAAAATTGAGACACGTTGAAACCATTTTTCGCCGATTTTTGTCGGTAACTCAATGCAATTTTTATTTCGTTCAATACTTTACTGTGGTTTTATGAAATTTTTGGGGCCGCCAAGTTGACATTGAATTTTTAGTCTGTGGAAGGACATTTGGAGGTTAAAAAATTCTAAGTGGGAGGAATCTCGTTGGCTTACGAATAAAATTGATTCCTCGAGTATTTTTACGCTTTTGGATTGTCAGAGGAAAAATCGATTAAGTACTCGAAATCAGTAAATCCATTTCTTTGTTTTTAGGAAATTCCCAACTTTCTACAATTAGAAATTTTGTGTTTCCCATAAAGTTGCAACCTCGTGTCGCGGTGTCCGGTGACCTCGAGGTGCGCGCGACCGTCGAAAAATTGTTGGTCGAATCGGAGCTCGATTTTCGGCTAATTTAATTTCCACCTGCGGACGACCGCATTACGGTTGGCGGAATTGTGCAACCCGGCGCTTCAATACATTCGATACAGTACGTAGTACGGTTATATACGGCAATTTACCAAGATGGAACGCGCAAATTCGCCATGAATTCGCGCGGGTATTCCGGCACCATCAACAGAAGCCCGGCTGTATTCCGCGGGAATTTGAGCTACGTGAATGTAATTTGATTCATAAGTTGCGCTCGCAATGAAGTACCCTCACGAACTCCGGGGGCTGCCGGTGCCATATTTACGTTTCCTTCAACCCCCTCCATCCCCCTCCTCTCGCCATGGTTCCCGTTTCCTTGTCCCGCGCCCCCGTTCATCCATCCCCATCCCTGGTTTTAAACGAATTTCTCAGGACGACGTTACGGGCGTCGCTCAGGACCTTATGCCGTACACGTCCCATAAACGGGAACTTGACTGGAGAACTCCGGTCCTCCTCATCTTCCGGCAGGGTTAGAAACGCGGGCGCAGACTACATCGACGAAGAAGGGACAATTTCTCGGCGAATTCCACCTGCCCGGCCCTCGCCTAACCATCTCTATTCCTTTTTATCACTTTCCTGGCCTTTCGTTAGCCTCCTACTACTCTCATGTCAACCCCTCGCCTCGTGATACCGAGTTGGACTCTTAACGAACAGTTCCGGCAAAGTCGAATAACTGGGGGAGATAATATACTTTTCCGGGGAAAGTTAGTACGTTTCCATTTCTACAATTTTTGTAGTAATCAATTACGTAAAAAACATATTGTAAGCATAACTTTGGGCAAGTTGATGTATTTTTTAATTCTATTTTCTTGTATTCTTATTACCTGTAGGAAGGCATTAATCCTTGTAAATTGAGAATGTATGTTTAGCAATGCTATAGGCAGCATTACCCGCGTCACATATTCTTCGTACAGGTGGCTCTAAATAATTTATTTATCGACCGTATATTGTCCTCAACTTTTGAAACTAGATTTGATACAGCTTTTTGTTTATACAGGGTGGTCCACCTAAGTAAGGCCACCTAAATATCTCCTCTAATTGTGGGAGTACAAAAAATATTTTGTATGCTATTTGAATGGCTTGAAAAAACCATTCTATTGCAAAAAATGTTTTTTTTTCTAGAATCATTTTTTTTGGAGTTTACAATGTTATCGATGTTTTTTTGTGTATAATTGTATAATTATTTTTATTGCATCGTGTAGCTGATGTTAAAATACGTTCAGTTGTGTACATTACATGACCTTGAAATGACCTTTGAGTTTAGAAAAATTGTCTATCGAGACAATTAATCCCACAACATTTGAAAGGGCCAGAGAGTCTCTTATTCTAAGTTTCAACAAATGTATCGATGTGGAGGGGCACCATTTTGAGCATCTAAGGTGGAGTGGGGTAAGTGCATAAACGGGGTAAGTGCATAAACGGACTCTTATTAATATAATATGAGCGAAATTGCAATACCTAATATGCAGTAATTTACGCTAAGTTAATTTTTATATTGATCTTATTCCAAAGACAATGATTATTTCTTATTTGGTCTTCTTTACTCCAAAACGAAACAACATATTTTGAATGCGATAAAAAGCATACAGTAGCATACAATATAAGGCATTAAATAGATTTTAACTGTCGATTGTGCACTTGCCCCATTTTCGGGGAAAGTGCACAGTTGTTGAAATTTTTTACAATTTACTTAAAAAATTTAAATATACAAGTGGAATTCGTTGATATCAATAAATGTTAAATTATTATAAAACAAATTCAAGATATTGGGTTTGAAAGTCAAACTTACTAAAAACTGGGTTACACTTACCTCACTCCACCTTATTACAATGACAGTTTGAAAAATAGGTTCGTGAAACGTATTACAAATTTCATAATGGGGTTTCGTAATAGTGAACATGTTTATTTACTCTTACGGATTCCCGAACGACGTCTTCGTCTCTGAAGTCTCGATAGACAAAAATTTTTCGTTTCCATTTAATTTTTGAACTCAAAGGTCATTTCAAGGTCATATAATGTACATAACTGAACGTATTTTAACATCAGCTACGCGATGCAATAAAAATAATTATACAATTATACACAAAAAACATCGATAACATTGTAAACTCCAAAAAAAATTATTCTAGAAAAAAAAACATTTTTTGCAATAGAATGGTTTTTTCAAGCCATTCAAATAGCATACAAAATATTTTTTGTACCCCTACAATTAGAGAAGATATTTAGGTGGCCTTACTTAGGTGGACCACCCTGTATATTTATGTGATTGCAATATAGGTGCACCCCGTCTGTGACATTAAAAATGGCGCGATATTGACTCAAAATCAAAGTATGTGTAATTATTGCGAGATTTTTGAGGACCGTGCGAGGGTTAATTGCCAGCAGTCGCAGCAGTTCTTCGATGGAATTGGTTTTATAATATTTCGCGCTTTGATCTGACCGCAGAATTTGTTTGCGTCTCTGCGTCGACTGATCGGTTGATGAAACCTTCAATCCCCATTTTCCATTAATTTGTATCCCCGGCCGGCTCGAAGGGCGCATTACACGTGAGCGGTGACGCGACCGCATTAGTGCCGGCGCTTCCCCTCCCCTCCCCTCCCCTCCCCTCCCCTCCCACCACCTAACGAACTTCCCGGCTGATATTTCGCGTAATTCCGGCGTTTAACCGGTCCCGGGTGTAATACTTAATTCGCGGCGTGCATTAAAGTTACTGCTGAATGGGCAAACGACGGGGTTAAAAACCAGGGAGGCCCCTGGCTCGCTTTAAACGACGCCCGGTGACGCCCGCCGCCCTTTGCCGCCTGTCCGCTACCTCGACGAACATTTATTTCACTTAAGGGCCGCACTTGCACGTGAAAGGTGGCACCCTTCGCCCTCGAGACGCAATTATTTCTAATTATTTCTGCATCTTGGCCCGAAACACGGCAACGGACCCGCCGCGCCGCGCCGAGGGGAGAACTCGACGACTGTCGTGCGCGCACGACCTTAGATGAAACGGTCATCTCGGTGCCTGCCTTATGAAGAGCCGAGTTTGAGGGGTCGTTGCCTTAGTAGTACTCTCCTAGGCACTGTATAATCCTGAATAACGGATTCGGGAACTTACACGGTACTCCTGACAACTCCCTCTCTCCCTCTCTTTGTCAATGGCCACTGGTTTCATTGTCAACCATTTACCGCGCCGGATGTGCACGTTTGATCGCTCGCGGCTCCCGGAAGTTCTCGGTGGGCGATCACATTGTTAGAGCTACGTTGGGAACCTCGTTCCTTGACCGTGTGCCGAATTACCTGCTACCGGTGCTGAATGTCTATTTAGAAGCATTAACAGCCAAGACTTCGTAGATTCGCGATAAGGTAGAGTGACCGCGTTACCGACGAAAATAGGCGAAAAATGGTTTTACGTGCCTCAACTTTTCGTCCTTGTATGAGAATATTTTTCGCTGGGAAAGGACTCATTCGAAAGAGAAGGTCAGGTGACTGTCCCGGGCCCTTAAAAGAATAATCAAAATTTAATGTTTCCACCACCTATCTAGGTGAGAATTATTGACTGGAGTTAGGCTAGATATTTTTATTCAGGCCACCAATATAGGCAGCAAATTTTATCTATCAGTTTCCAAGGAATAGAACTATAAAAGGGAGTCCTTTAATTCTGCAACGACCAGATTGATGGTAGAGGGTATCGACACTTTTTCTCGCCGTTCTCAAACAGTAACTGCGAAGAAAGTTGGTGCACAACAATAGTTCATGAAGAGAGAACCGTCCCGCTCGATGGACCCCAGACGTTACTGCTATAAATGGTTCCTCGTGATCTCTTCATCTTAAAAGGAAGAAACGAAGTACCGATAAGAAGGCAATCAACCAGAGCCTTCAGTATAGCCATCACGCTTTATCAGTTAAGCATCCCCTATTACAGTTCCCTTGAACGTATAATAAAACAGGACGATCAACGTAACTCCGTTACAACCTCTTCATCAAAGAATCCAACTGATGGTCACTGAAATCAGTACATAAACTCGTCATGTGTGTCTGACAGAAACGGGGTGGAGAATTGGTGCGACCATTTAGGACCTTGTTTTTGAAAATAAGTGTGCCACTGCTGTCTATACTGAACCTAAAACTCTAATAAAAGAATTAATAATAGTACACGCGAGAATAGAGTGCAGCCTGTTGCTACTAAGTGTCCTAATGCCTATAAAAATGGATAACGACAACCTCTTCATCAAAGAATCTGAAACCTGAAACTCTAATTTTTTATCTCTAATAAAAGTATCAATAATAATACACTACTAAGTGTCCCAGTTCTAATGCCTACAAAAATGAGTACATGACGACAAAAATGGGTACGTCAAATCCAAAACATTGAAAACATTCCATAGATTTAGAAATATAGTTGTATTCTACTGAACCTATTTTGTGAACCTTGAATTTTATTTAAACTCTCCGTCGCAAGCTTGGCTCGATGTAAAAAGGGTTAGCAGAGACAGTATAAACAAACCCGAAGAGAATGTGTATCCTAGCTGAACATAGTAACCGAAACTTTATCAACTCTATCTAGAATCCTACACGGGCCGCAATCCAGCGAAGACAGAGCGAGCACGCCATCATCAACGCGAGACCCATGAATTTCAAAATTCCGCGTCCCCCATCATTATTTGCCAGCCCCGAAGGGTCTAAAGCCGGAGGAGGGGCGGCCTCGCTGTTTTTCATCCTAATTCCCGGCCGGGCTGGCCGCGCAGACGTCTTTCAGCTCGACGACAGAGCAAACAATTGGCTACACGCGACGAGTCCGACCGAGGAGGACGCGACACCCCCGCCCTGTTCTTCTTCGTGTCCCGAAAACAAACGTCCGCGAGTGCGAGTCAAATACAAATTCCGTGGTAACCGTGGCGCGTACGTGTCCACGGGGACGACACCGTGAATTCCAAAGCCGAGGGCGACCAAGGCGCGGAGATAGAGACGGAAAGAGAGTGGGAGAGAGAGAGAGAGAGAGAGCCAGGGACTCGGTTAGAGGATACTCGTAGTTAGCTTCTAATGAGCGAACCAATCCCTTTACGTGACGAGCATCCTGAAGCGCGGCAGAGTGCTCCGAGGGCCGGTTTTCGGGCAAAGAGTCACGGACGAGATGACGCGACACGAAGCGAGCCGGGCCTAGTCGGGCCTAGTCGGGCCTAGGGCTGTTACTTTTCCGAAGCTTCGAAGGATTCGAAGGAACGAAGGGACCTTCGAAGGTGATGAAAATCGAAGGTTCAAAGGTACGAAGGATCGAAGCTTCGCACCTTGGAACCTTCGCACCTTCGACACTTCGAAACTTCGAACCTTCGATTCGGTTCCAGTTAACGGATAAAAGGAATATATTTTCATAATTTGTTTCTATATTCACCACCTAAACTATTTCAATAATTTATTGTTAACGTAATATATTTATAACTTGAATTATCCTTTCGATAGCACATCGTGAAAGTAATTGTTTAAATAAATAAATTTTCATAATTTGTTTCTATATTTATTATTTGAATTATTTCAATAATTTATTGTTAAAATAATATATTTATTATTTGAATTATCATTTCGATAGTTCACTGATCAAATAATTGTTTAAATAAATAAATTTTTACAATTTGTTTCTATATTCATTATTTGAATTATTTCAATATTTCATTGTTAAAATAATTATTTAAAGAATGTACAAGTATTTACATAATGAATATAGAAACACATTTCTATAGATTATAAATTTTTATACTCTCTATAGAAATGTGTTCCTATATTAATTATGTAAATACGTGTACATTGTCTAAACAGTTATTTGAACAATAAATTATTGAAATAATTCAAATAATGAATATAGAAACGTATTGTGAAAATTTATTTATTTAATAAATTATTTTAACAATAAATAATTGAAATAACAATTCAAATAATGAATATAGAAACAAATTATAAACTTTATTTATTTAAACAGTTATTTTGACAATGTGTTATCGAAAGGATAATTCAAATTATAAATATATTATCTTAACAATAAATTATTGAAATAATTCAGATGGTGAATATAGAAACATATTATGAAAATTTATTCCTTTTATCCGTTAACTGGAAACGAATCGAAGGTTCGAACCTTCGATCCTTCGATTTTCATCACCTTCGAATTTTCTGCAATCGAAAATTCGCGAGAATTTGAAAAAAAACGCAAAATGTGCGTGATTTTCTACGGCTTGTTATAGTTAAATCCGCACTTGATAATGTTCTTAAGTGGACTGTATATACTTTAACCGGAGGATAGAGGTGAATGGTTGGTCGTGATTGAATATTGTTCTTTAGATATAACAAAATAATATATATTCTATTTTTTGAGGTTACAAATACGTTGCAACGAATTGTTCGGCGGATCGGCGCGCGCGTGTATATCGAATATTTGAATCTGGTTTCGTGACTTGTTAGTGACTCCGATAGTGACTCTATTTCTCAAGATATGATGGTACTGCTACTAGTGATCGCAATGATGATTCTCGCTGTTTCGTCTTACTATTTATGTCTTACGCTGAGGCGTTTACAAATTGTATCGGTACGTTTGGTTGGTTACAAGACGAAGGGCGGAGTTAGTCAAGTCTTTGACGAGAGCACGTGGAGTGCAACAGGGTTGTAAAGAAAAATGGGAAAATCCCGAATTTTTGTAACGGTCTGGTTGTAAAATTTAGGTCTGCTGCGTGGTCATAAGGTTCCTCGGGCCCTATTCTATTGAATTTAATTTCGCTACGCGACAGTCGGGCCTAGTCGGGCCTAGTCGGGCCTAGTCGGGCCTAGTCGGGCCTAGTCGGGCCTAGTCGGGTCAGGCGCTGCAATTGCGCGCACTTTGTTTTCAAACAGAATTTGGGCTCCCTCTCCCCTGTTTCCCTTCCTCCTCAACCCTGTTTTCCCTTCCTCTCCCCTAATAAAGGTCCCCACTCTCGTTTTTGCTCGGCCTGTTTGCCCAAGTCAACTGCGCTCTTTTATTTCCTCTTCCGCGGCGGCGACACGCTCGTTCGGCCGGCGTGTCGCGCTATTGATCCGATATAACCGCCGCGACCCGGTGCACGCGACACAGGGACCCATGCTGCACGCGATGCATTTGTTAGACACCGCGTTATAGGGGACAGGACTTGGTTAGCGAGCGAAGGAAACGAACAAATTGGAGGACGCCGTGCCCGGACGAGAAATTCCGACGACGACGACGACGACGACGACGGGGTCCCTTGCACCGTCGCTTTGGAGAACAGGTGCTACAGGATGATGGAAAGGGGTTACTTCGTTTACTTCGTTTTACTTGGTTTTACTTCGTTCCGGGCAGGTGATGCATGTCTGAGATCTTCTTCTGGAGACTAGTCGGACGGTTCACGCTTTCAACGTGACTGGACGTGTCGACGTACCATTAATTAACATTCGTGGACTGCGGAGCCAAAGCTGGGTAAAATGGTACGGTCAAACCTGTTTTTGTGCGGTCCTTTACTATGCGATTTTTTGTTTTTGTAAGATTTGTTTTGTGCGATTTTTTTTTATGCCGCATGTGAATGCCGACGGTGTTGGCATTGTAACACCCTTGAAATGTTCTCGTCGCAAGAAGACGCGTGTTATGGACTACGAGCAGTATTGAGTTATGTGCATTTTGAAAATTTCTTCATGTTTAAAATGAGAAATTACATTTTTTTTCTCAATGTTTCAATGAAAACAGGTTTGACTGTATTCTAAACGGTAGATAGTAAACAAGCCTATTTATTTTGAAGTATGCGGACAACTTTGAGAATATTATTGTGTGTTTCAGATTGTTAAAATGGAATTATTTTATTTTGCGATACAGATTTTTGAAATAGAAATATTTGATTCATCTCCGAGCAATCAGAACCGAGTACGCGAAAATCCTCGCTCGATCCCCGATAGCAATCTCTCATCCGAGGTTTCTCGAAATCCCGGGAATTCCGGGCGAAAAGAAAAGAAAAAAAAACAAGCAGGAAAGAAGACTGGCGATAAAGAAAAGCGCCCTCCGCCATAATTAGAGTCTGGTCCCTTAACCGTCAAACTCGAGGGATCGAAGGGATTAAAAGGTGAAACAAAACGCCGATGAAACGTGCCCCCTCACCCCCTCCGCCCGGGATGGCGCGTTATCTCAGTCATCGATCGATCCAGGAATCCCCTAACGCCACGGATCACCGGATACGCGAGTAGAATCCGCGCTGGAATGCTGATAAAGCCGGCAAATAAATTCGCGAGGGAGAAGAACCGGTGCCAGCGATGTAGGGGAGGGGAGAGGAAGAACGAGGGGAGGTGAGTGGAGTGGAGGGGAGTGAACGATAAAGGATGGCGAGCCGCGAGAAATCAAGAGTCTCGGTGGCTTCGGGTCGCACGAGGTTACGAGGCTTTTGAACGACTGCTTCACCCCGTTTTCCCAGGACACTATCAGCAGTTTCGTGGCGAGTACATCATCCCCCTTCTAAGCCGAGCCTCCCGCGGGAGTCTTATCCCCCGACTTGGCTTTATAAAGGGACGATCCACCGGCACCGGGAGGAGTGGTACACGTCCCGGCAGTCCTTGCGACCCATATCCCGTCGAGTCCCGCGTCCCGATAAGAATCATCGGACTACCCAGAGCTCACTCACCCTGTACATCGACACCGCGGGATCAATCCGACGTAGCTGCTCGTAAATTCTCGGCAATTTGCCCGCGGACCATGGCCGTCGGTTCTTCTTCGTGGGAACGCACGGTTAATAAGGGGTGGCGGCGACTACCCCATTGTCGCTCGAGGGTCATTCAATAAGTAAAGAGACAAATTCTATAATTTTAAAACTATTCAATGAATGTGTACAATCTTTTCAGGGGTGTTAGTTGGCAACCTTGGGATATGCTCTAATCAGCTGTTTCATCATTTTATGTCAACATAACCTCAAAATTTTCAATTCACCATGGCAAGTCCACTAGAAGATTGCACCTTAGAAGAGCAGCGCTCAGTTATTAGATTTTTAGTCGCAGAAGGTGTAAAACCAAGTGAAATTTTTTCTAGAATGTTAATACAGTACGGTAAAAGTTGTATGAACCGTGCGACTGTACCCAGATAGCACTGGACGGCTTAAAGACGTCTGTTTTACGTCCATTTTTGGTCTGAACGTCTTACGTCCTGAAAAGACGTCTTTAAGACGTCTTAAAGACGTCTCGTAAAAGACGTCGTTTTTACGTCTCATTTCAGACGTCTTTAAGACGTCTTTTACGAGTCGTCTTTAAGACGTTTCATATCTTGACGTTTCAGTCATTCTAAACTGCTAGAGAAAAGCTTTACAAACTGTACACACGCAACACAATATAACGCAGTTTTCCATCCTTCGAATAGACGTTTATTTATTTAGGAAAGTTAAATAACTAAATTGTTAATTTAGTACTATTATAATATATTACATATATATTCGCAATAGAATTTAGCAATAAATATTGTTTAATAATAAAACTATACATTATATATCACAAATCCAAAATCCAAAATAATATATCAAAATAAATAGATAAATAAATAAATAAGTTAAATAAATAAATAAAGCATAAAATGTTAATGTTCGCGGATATGCTGAAAAACATTCTTTTCATTTATTTTTTTTATTTATAAATAAATAAATAAATTAATTAATTAAATAAATAAATAAATAAAGCATAAAATTTTAATGTTCGCGGATATGCTGAAAAACATTCTTTTAATTTTTTTTTTTTTTATTTATAAATAAATAAATTAAATAAATAAATAAAGCATAAAATATTAATGTTCGCGGATATGCTGAAAAACATTCTTTTAATTTATTTTTTTTATTTATTTAATTTTTTTGTTATATCAAACATTCAATTTATATTTCTTGTACATGTATACAATATTCAAATTCAATATTTTTCTCACAAGAAAAAATGTGGCTTAAAAAATATTTTTCCAATATTTGACAAACATATCTATCTAATATTTTTGTGCTACTAGGGGTCTGTTTCGGGACGTCTTGAATACGTCTGTTCGAGACGTCTTAATGACGTCTAACGGACGTCTTAAAGACGTCTTTAAGACGTACAGTTTTTTCACAAAGACGTTCCAGAGACGTTCAGAAGCCGTACGGAAGCCGTTCGTAGGACATTCAGACGTCTAATAGACGTCTTTAAGACGTCTCTGTGCTATCTGGGTATTAACATTCTAGAAAAAATTTCACTTGGTTTTACACCTTCTGCGACTAAAAATCTAATGACTGAGCGCTGCTCTTCTAAGGTGCAATCTTCTAGTGGACTTGCCATGGTGAATTGAAAATTTTGAGGTTATGTTGACATAAAATGATGAAACAGCTGATCAGAGCATATCCCAAGGTTGCCAACTAACACCCCTGAAAAGATTGTACACATTCATTGAATAGTTTTAAAATTATAGAATTTGTCTCTTTACTTATTGAATGACCCTCGTATGTTTTCGAATGTTTCCACTGTTTGCAGGCGGGCTGGTGTCCCGTGTCTTCCGGGAACAATGCTCCTTGATCATCTTGAATGCGATCTAAATTGTGCTTTGTTTCGAGGGTTGTACGTATGTTTTGCTGGAGGGGTGAAGTTCCGTGAAAAATGGGCTTAATATGCCGAGCTTTTGGTTCCGGGTGTGAATGCCCTCGTGAATTATCGCGAGTACAGTAATTCTATCTGGATCTGGTGCTATCTGGGATCTAGTGCTTATGGCACTACTTCGAAACGTGATGTTGGTTTTAGGAAGCAGGTATACTCGTGAATAAAATGCAAGTACTTTATTGCCGGATTCGAACTGAGAGTGAATCGTTAAAAAAAAAACAAACGCGTCACGCCGAGATGCTTCTGTTCAAAAACGCCTAGGACATCTCTATAGGTATCTGACGCAGAAACAAATGAACGACGTGCCCGTCACGTCGGCTAACATTCATTATTGATTTTTGTATACATATATATATCTATATATCTATACTTGAGTTTTTGGGTCCTGTAAGTGAAGGATTGGAGGGTGTTAAATAGTACTCGGTAGTAATATGGAAATTTAATATGCTAAGCTGTGGTGTAGGAGTCTGAGGACCCAAAGCTCTGGACCACCAATGCTTGAGGACCCTAAGCGCTGGCCCACCAGTGCCTGAGGACTCTAAGCGCCCACAACTGGTAGTAGCTAGGTTACAAGGATCCTACCAGAGCGACCTAACCGCCGCAAGTGACATCTTCTCGTGAACGAACAATACTTTCGGCCACCACGCTGACAGTGCAGGCGACGATTTCCGCCCGCGAAACAAAGGTCCGGTAATATTTGTGAGGGTAACGACGCAATTCGGGAAGACACTATCACTCGTTTCTCGGTTCTTAGTCCCCCCATTGTCGTTCCTCCTTGGCCCGTGGGGTGTTCCGATCGGGATGGAATTTACGATCGCGACGTGCAGGCACCGTGTCGATGATGGCCCTCAGGAGGAACACCGGCCAATACCGGCGGGACTAATATTCGACAGCGGCGGTAGGTGAAATTTAATCATCGGCCGGAATGCTGCAGGCGGATTTGAATCTAGCTACAGCGGTAGATTGGCCGGAACGGATGCGTCGCCCCGGTGTTCCCCGGTTTATTGCCTGGCCCGTTAATTTGCCAGCGTTGCGCGTCAGCTCCTATCCAATTGTAATCGTGCCGGTGCCGTGTACGCCATTGTTGATATAACTTTCCTCTATTTTCCCGACTTGTCGCTGCATCTACTAGCTACCGTTTGATTTCTGTTTCAATTTCGGGCGTCGCCGCGTGCCGCCGCCGCACAGTGGGGTATTTGGCCAGTTTAGCGCGCCAAAAGTCAAAATTTTTAGTTTGTTCAAAATGACTGAAACTTCTTTCTCGTGTACCTGAATATATATGCGAGTAATATACAATAATATTTTTCTATAAATAGTACTATTTAGTAACATATAGACACTTGAAAGTGACATATTCTCGTGACCAAGAGAAGGGTCGAAAAACATGCGTTAAAGAAATGATTCTTTTCACAAGTTTGGTGTATGGAATCGGAATAAAAACATTTCTAGGATGTAAAGGAAGGTATATAAAGTAATTTTATAGCTTTTTGTTCTAAACGCTTCGGTGGTTTTGATAGAATAAACAATCGAAAATGGTACAATTTTTTTTTCAGAAAGTTAAAATGTATTATGTAATAACTTTTTTTCTCAGCGAAACACCTCTCTAATTTTTTTTTGAGGTTATTCAGTAGACATTGCTTTACAGAATCCTGAAGAGTTTAGGTGCAACAAAGTGCCACACATGGAGAAATTTAACTTTTTGTTAAATGGGGTTTTGTAATAGCAATTTCTCTAAATCTGACAAAAAAATGTTTCAAATAAAAGTTTAACAGTATTAATAAACGTATAAATTGCAATACAAAAAACATTTAAAAAAATTTGTTTAAAAGAAAAAAACAAGATCGCTTCGATTTTTTAAACATTAAACTGTATTTTTGATTTGATAATGTTGTAGCTGGTAATAAGACGAATTCAACGATATATAATATTATGACCTTCACATTACTAATAACGTCGTAATAGTTTTGGCGCGCTAAACTGGCAAAATACCCCACTGTGCGCCGTTTGCTCTGCTAGATTTTTTCAACGGTCACTCGATTTCCGCGGTTTCGGTTTTACACGACGATTATCACGTTCGTGCCGCGCGTGTCGTTGATGCGATTGTTTGCACGGATTTAGAAATTAATTTCCCCCGATGCCACGCGAAACATCGATCTCCCACTCGGAACGTTCTACGGCGAGATTGAAGCGGAGGTGAAGGATTCATTGCTGCCATAGATTGTCACTTTTTCAAAGTTGAATGGGCTAATACCGAGCCCGGAAATTGGATTCGATTTGATCGAACGCGGGACACAAATTTTGCCTCGTGCGTTCGTTCCGTGCTTTTTTGGGATTAATATTTCGGGGACCCATGAGTAATCAATTATTTTGAAATGTGAAACAAACTTTGTAGTAAATTCAGGTTCTCATTTCTTAATTTATTATACAATCTGCATCATTGTCAAGGACAGTTTGCCATATTTTGTCTGCGCTGATTGCAAGACAACAGAATTACATAGACATTTATTTTTCTAATGATTTTTGCTTCCTCAAATGTTTTTACAATTTTACATTTCTAGTTATTTCCGTCATAAATGCATATAGTCTGGTGATCGCCATTATTAACCAGTAAACTGTGGAGCTAAATTACAGAAATCCCCCACGGCGCGGAATTAAAATCATGCAATGCGGAATATACACTAAAAAAAAAAAATAAAAAAAGGTTCAAAGGGGGGGGGCTGTGCAAGGGTTCAAAAATTACATTTTTATTCGATAAGAAATTAACAATTCATTAACGTTAACGGCACCGCAATAGAGTTTTGGATTGACGTGTGTACACGTCAAACACGCTTAACTGGTTAAAATGTCTGGTCTCCCGGACTTCGCTCGGAAATATTATATTTTTCCGGACTGTTGGATATAATGCAGTTAATCACGATTATTCCAGGCTAAATAACAGAACATCGAAAATCTTACCCGAAAAATTTTACTAAACCATAACCAACATTAAGAATATCAAGAAAATATGGGACACATTGTATGTCAGCCTTTGAATACATAAAAATATTTCACTGAATACTGTCTTCTCGAAGGGCCATTGTCCCCGCCAAAAAATCTATCAGCCCCAAGGAAAATTAGCTCGGAACGTGGAAGCAGCGGAAAATGGATGGGCAAAGCGTGCGGCCATTTTCGAGCAGCTAATAAAATCGAATGCTTATTCCGAATCCGTGGTGTACGTTATTTAGAAGCGTTCATGCACACGGCACCGCACCTGATCCCGTTCGAGTGTCATCGAAGTTCGTGGCATGCGCGGGACATAATTTCGGAAACGAATCGCCCTTGCACGAAGGGAACATCTTAGGGCGTGTACAAACGAGCGCGGAGGAACTTTATTGCGAGCGTACGTGGCCTGCCATAATTTCTGCGATTCATATAAGGCCGGGGTACGTCACGGGCCCGCCCCCCCCCCCCCGTCGCGACACGGTGCACGAGATGTTTCAACGTTTTGCCCCATAAAGGGAATCCGCCCTTCGAATATATGCAGCCGTGGCTCTGTCTCTCGTTCGCACTCCGACCTCGTGCCGACTCTCTATTTTCTTCAATTTCTTCCCCGTTTTTCCTCCAATTGAGATTTCTCTGGACTTCATTTCTGCTTCTATTTCTGCCCTTGCTGCTGCTACTGCCGCCGGCCTCGGTCTCCGAGGAGTTTACTTCTCTTTGTGCTCTTGCTCATTTGATTCCTGCATCCGGCTTCATCCGCCCTCTTTTTGCGGCCCCGGCGACGTCTACTGTTTGTCTTCCGTCCGTGTTCCAGCTTTTACCGGGCACTTCGCCACTTTTGTTTAGGAGATGTTGACACAAAGTCTTTCCTTTTGTCTTCCGGGACGTGTTTGCTTGTAAGCTGCGCGATATTGCTGCTAATGGGAATCGTTTAATGCCACTGCGGAATCAACCGAAGAACGTTCCCCACCCGGGCAATGTTTATAGCTTATGCGGGTGTATTGGATTAGCAAAAAACGTTCTACGACAAGTTTACAGAGGACAATCTTACCTTCACTGAACAATTAACCCTTATGTGGGCAACCGGGTACCCGGGTACCCCTTTCTATGTTCTATACTCATTTTTTGTTACTCGTTTCTATACTCATCTTGTCAAAGAGTATTGTGAAGAACAATTTGTTGGTCTGATGTTCGGAGGTTTTTTACCGAATTATGTGACGAGAAAATGTTGCGAGTCTTTTTTTTTCTGCGAAATGAAAATTTTATACACAGTGACGAGCAAAAGTGTGAACAAGCTTCGCTAGTTTTACAGAAAACGAGATAATAGAATATATTTTTCAATCGAATGATAAAGATTTGGCACTGATGATTACAAGGTGAATGGGCCATACAAAACACAGCAGTTTATTTTCGTTAATATTAACACCTTGCCCTACAATAACGAGCCAGACTCGTGATGAAGACTGAATAGAGTCTAATAAATGTGAACGTTATTAATTTCCTTTAAACCGAATTAAAATTCGCACTAAAACATAGGCAAACAATAAATATAAACTACCTTTTTTCTATGAAATTCTGAACGATGAAGAATTTCCAATCATTATAATCACATAATAAATGGTAGTGCAAGGGGTTAAGAATATACAAATTTTTACAGTTTTGCACTTTAGCTTTAAATTAATATTTTCTCTGCTTTCTTTTACTGTTTTGTACTGCTTCTAGCCCGCGTGGCATACCATCTATTAACCCTTATGTGGGCAACCGGGTACCCGGGTACCCCTTTCTATGTTTGCTCTAATAATTTGTTATGTTTTTATGAAGATATCGTAAAACCGCCCTGGATCCCCATTATTTAGAAGGTTCTCTGTCGATTTATGGTTACAGAATTAAAATTGATGCAAAACATATTAAATAATAAGGCTTCAATCTTATTTATACGGTTGTTGGGTAACCGGGTACCCGGGTACCCATACATAGGAAGTTGTAGTTGGATGCTTATGAAGGGAAGTTTTACAACACAATCATACAACACACAAATTTTTTCAATTGGTATTATTTTATTATTAGTATAGTTACTATTATTAACCAATAATAGGACAATTTTTACAAACTGTCAGAGTATTTGCGTGTTCGTCGGAAAACTGGTTTTATACAGTTTTGACAATATTTTCGTGTCTTTCTACGTTTTCTATCAGGGTCAGCTTGGTATATATAACATGAGCCTACAACTCTTTTTCGTCCAGTTTTATCTCGTTGTTGTACAGTGCCTGAAGTTGAAGGAACGTCGGTCATTGTTGGTGACTTATGCAGCATGCTTTCTATTGCTAATTTACAAGAGAACTGTCTCATCTCTTGAACATTGGTTGATCGACTTCTAATTATTGGAAGACAAAAGTTCCTCTCTCACTTGGCGTAAAAATATTCGGCGATTATTGGATTTGTTAGGCAACATATCGTTATTAGAAATATATATGATGTATGAGGCAAGAGCAGCAATGCCAATTATGTAAAAAAAAATGCTAATGGCCATCTGTTAGTACGTCTTTGTATACTGTATCGTCTCAAAATTTGATCCATCATGTCGACACCAGATTTTGTTTTCTTATAGAAGTGGACTATTTCTGGTTTCCTCTTTGGCCCAGAAACAACATTATCATTGTGCATTGTGGATCGTAATACAACAAACTTTTCTTTTTTTTTTGGCACATACGAATATATTGTAACATTTTGGTTGTGACCAAATAAAGTTGAATACTGTTGTACTGTTGTGTAAGTCGAAGAGTTAAATACCGTACGTCCACATACGAATAGCATAAAAGTTTGATCTTAGCATTGAGTTATACTATTTTTTGAAGCAGTTGCTTCACTCAAACTGTTTAAAACAATACTTAGTATACCATAGACAAAAAAACAAAAAGTTATGGGAAAGCATGAAAGTAAAATTGTCACTTTATTTTTTATATATCGGCACCGAACGCTCGGGGTACCCGGGTACCCCGGTTGCCCACATAAGGGTTAAACGATTGTCCTAAAGAATAAGACCTTTTCTTGCTAATCCAATACACCTGCATAACTAGACTGCGGATCTTTGTACACGTTTATGGATCATGGAAATTTTCAGAAAATGCTATAATATAAAATTCGAGAGAATTCAGTACGATTTTTATTTGTTTTGAATCTACAAAGGCGGCTGTTCCCATCAAAAGTAGGATTTCATTTCATTCTACTTTCCTAAAATTTGTCTATAAAAATTGGAAATTGCATAAACATCCGCAGTCTCTATGCATAACCTATACACATTTCCCATTTTGTCTATTCTTATTGCAAACTATTTTCCCGAGTCACTCGAGATTGACAAATATAGAAAATTGGAAATCAAGTTGGAGAAAAATTCAATTAAAAATGACTCGATTAGGACATAGACATATCTCTACAACATAATTCTTGTTAAGTGTCTTCGTGCCTATGAACGGCAACCCATGTCAATGGAGATGATGTAAGTGATCACCGCAATTTCCGGGCATTCTTCGAAAATTGAATTCTGAGTCGGCGGAGGCGAAAACAAATTCGGAATTTTCTGCCTTTCATATCCGAAATTGGAAATTCCTCTCGTCTTTTCAGCGGACCGACACGGTCCGCGTTCCGCAAAAATGTCTGCGTGACGCGACGTAATAAAAGACCGGTCACTCCACTTCTAATATCGCATATGAATACCTGGGAAGACAGATCGAGCATCCTGCTCTCCGAGAGGCCGACGTATGTATTCATAGCCGACCAGATGAAACCGTTAAATGCCATCTCTTGTTATTTGTTCGCGTCGATTAGCTGAATCGATAACGACCGGCAAGCGTGTTCTCGGTTGTCAACGCGTCACGATATTTCAATATCGTCATAGTTTTCTTCCGCCTCGCCGCGAGGAGAAAACACGGATCGCTTCCACGGTGTCGTTTTGTGCGACAAGCGGTTCAATTAAACTCTCTCTACCGCGCGAGAAATGATTCTTGGCACACGCGAGCTGACGCACGCGGAATATTAATTTTACCGGAATGGTTCGTTGATTGACTCGCCTCCGCGATTTTATGTGTCGAGGAAATTCAGCGAAAGTAATTAATGGCACTCTCTGTTTTACATTTCCGCACGGTTTTCTCATGATTAATAATACGAGAGAAGACAAAATTCACTAGACCACGGTTTCACACGAAACTGGAGCTAATTGAAAATTTCGGCTATACTTTGCCTCAGGAAACCAGATATTTTTAACTTTTTTATATGCAATCCTATAGATTTTCACGAGAAAATTCTGAAAATTCGAGTTTTAACTTCTACCGATTTTGGTAAGTTTTCCTAATCATTTTTTGTCATAAATGCGTAAAATCCGCAGTATATTGCTCACAGTGGTGCTCACCTTGATCGATAAGTTTTATTTAGAAAAAGCTATATACTTTCAGCACACCATATCTGCTGCAAACGAAACTCCTCTTTTCTTAACTCGTATAAAACAATTCATAAAAATGATAACTTGGCAAAACTCCCACCAATTTCCAAGAAGGTAAATCATTTCTCTCCCGCTGGAGTTATCGTGGCCGGATATTTGTAAATCGATGAACCACAGTTGAAATCAGCCATCAGAATTACGCGGAGAAGGCGGAACGAGAAGAACCGCGGAAAGTTGACAGCAAGTGGAGGCCCGCGATATTTATCATTCCGTTTTATCAGTCCGTTCCGCGAGCGCAGTAATCCGTGGCGCTACTGTCCGGTAATTAAGCCGATATCCGAAGAGAGTTCGTTAATACCTATTGCAGTATCTTGTTACGGAACAATCGGGATTGATGATTCGAAAATGTCTACGGCGGACGGGGTGGATCGGAATGAATGACGCCGGTGTGCGCGGCTTTCGGGGCCCGAAATACGCGAGGAATATCGTGATTTGCGAACACATGTGTTCCAAACACGAGCGTGCGGCTCGGGACACACCGGTTAATCGAATCACTATGACAAAACGATTAATCTCATTTAGCCACGTCGGGCTGGCCGAGGACGTCGCCCAACTGAAAATTCGCGAAACTTTGCCGCACCGATTGCAACCGTGCTTTTTCGAGCCTCGAAACAGGCAAATCGATCCGCCTAACGACACCCATACTGTTTGCGAAACGTTTGCACCGCGCATTCAATGATTAGGTCACGTTTGCTGTGGAAAGGCTGGCTTTTTTAACTTACCGGAAATTTTGCTGCGTGGTATTTTCAAAATCAAAGACAAAGTGAAAACATTTCCACAATTGTAGGATCAAGGGAGATAATATGAAAATGACGATACATTTTATAAACAACGATTACATAAAATAACAAACCAATTGGAACACACCGAATTAAACTGAACAATATTAAATCTTATTCGCCTATCGTCTAATCGCTTGAATCGTCTATATTTCGCCGACCGCGGTTACTTTTATAATTAATACAGTTGCAAACGTCTTTCGCCGAGATCGCGTTTCAAAATCCGCCGCCTTGAATGTCGCGCTGTTTTCTCGTTCGCTTGTTAAAACGATTTATTGTTTTTGAGCATCGGACTCACACAATCTTTTTTGGAATTTCTATGGAAAGTTCCGTTGGGGTCGGTAAAATAGATTTCAGCAAAAATATTTAAAAATTCGGGGTTCCGATTGATCCTCGATGATCAGGAAATATAAATAGAGCTTACATTAGAGAAATGGAAAAATGTAGTTATATAGAAAAAGAAAAAAAATAGATATATCTAGGATTTTAGGACTAGAGGATTTTATTAGAATTTCATTACTGTTTCGCTCATTATTTTCAACGTTAACGCAATTATTTCTTGCGTGAAATAAACTAGTGTAACCGATCAACTAAATTCCCGCAAAAATACGGTAAATTCGAGGTTCCTCTGAAGTTCGATTGACCCCGAAGGGGGGGGGGGTGGGAGGGAAGGCGGCTGCTGTTCCGCTAAAGATTCAATTCCGGTCTGTTCTTTCCGCGCCGGGGATTAAGGATCCCGTGTACATGTATCCTGGCTGGATTGAATCCTTAAGCACCCTTTCGTCCACGCCTCTTTCGCCAATCAATCAGTCGGCGCCTGGAATCGGAAACACGTGTCTATTCGACACACGTACTGGGAAGAAGCCAGGGTTCGGGGGCGGCGCGGCGGGCGCGTCCACACCAGTGAAAGGAGATAAATTGTTGGACAGATGGAGAAATAGTGGCGGATAGACACGAGGATTGTTCGAGGAACAAAGACAAAGATCTGGCTAAAAAGTACCGATCGGTAAAAAGTCGGTAGACATTTCTCCGGGACGGCTGCTGATCGAAACTTCCCGACGTCTTACAAATGCTTGCTGGAATTGGCTGGTCTCGACAAAAAAAAAAATGGTGCTTGAATCCTGAATAGCAATTTCATACAAGAAAATTTAAACTAAAATGTCACTTAATAGTCTTATACTGGAAAAATGGTGAAAGTAAATTCAAGTCACGAGAAAATAGTAGACCTATACGATCTATGTCACAGGACTTTACTGTAATGTCTAACTTCAATCGTTTTTGGTTGTAGGCAACATTGTTTCTAGACAATAATTTACTAAAGAATTGACACATATGTGAATATAATTAACAGGTACAAAAATCGTGTTCGTGTACGCAGAAGCCAATTGCACTTAGCACGTTCGTGAATGCGAGTGATACAGCATGAATTAAAAATTCTTACTGTCCGCGGACGTGTTAAGTGTCAGCCGAAGCCAAACAATTCTAGTCGAGCATTGGGCGTCCCTTATCCGGGAATCCATCATCCGATTTCACGCGTCATAGAGTTTTGAATTGGCGCAGCAATTTCCCTGGGCGTGGGTCGATTTGAAAAGTCACGTTTTAAGAGGCAAGCCAAGGTAATGGGAAGCCCTAAAAATGTCCGTCGGTGTGCGGCCGATTTTCTCCAGAGGAATTCCCCGAGCCAAGAAACGAACAGACAAGTAAAAATTTACAACGTCGCGTGGACGTGATCGAGTCACCTACAGAATCGAGTCACGCGTCGAACGATCCACGAAGCGGAAACGAAAAAGAAACGACGATTGTCTTCTTGTAATGCTCGGGACGGATAAACTAAGGGCGTGGTGCCCTTCGATGGGATTAGCTTTCGCGAAAAAAAAGGAATTTCAGCGGACTTGCAATATTTTTGTTCTTCGACAATCATGTAGGTTCACAAATTCAAAAGATTAAACAATTCGTAGTTCATTCGGATTTTTATGCAAAATGAAAATAATGAAATAATTGCAAGACAACGGAATTACATAGACATTTATTTTTCTATTGATTTTTGCTTGCTTAAATATTTTTGCAATTTTACGTTTCCAGTTATTTCCGTCATAAATGCATAAACTCTAATCTGCAATTGCAAGACAAAAGAATTACATAGACATTTGTTTTTCTAATAATTTTTGCTTCCTTAAAGACTTTCACAGTTTTGCATTTCTAGTTATTTTCGTCATAAATGCATAAACTGTAATCTGCAATTGCAAGACGAATGAATTACATAGACATTTGTTTTTTCTAATAATTTTTGCTTCCTTAAAGACTTTCACGGTTTTGCATTTCTAGTTATTTTCGTCATAAATGCATAAACTCTAATCTGCAATTGCAAGACGAAAGAATTACATAGACATTTGTTTTTCTAATCATTTTTGCTTCCTTAAAGACTTTCACAGTTTTGCATTTCTAGTTATTTTCGTCATAAATGCATGAACTCTAATCTGCAATTGCAAGACGAAAGAATTACATAGACATTTGTTTTTTTAATAATTTTTGCTTCCTTAAAGACTTTCACAGTTTTGCATTTCTAGTTATTTTCGTCATAAATGCATAAACTCTAATCTGCAATTGCAAGACGAAATAATTACATAGACATTTGTTTTTCTAATAATTTTTGCTTCCTTAAAGACTGTCACAGTTTTGCATTTCTAGTTATTTTCGTCATAAACGCATGAACTCTAATCTGCAATTGCAAGACGAAAGAATTACATAGACATTTGTTTTTTTAATCATTTTTGCTTCCTTAAAGATTTTCACAGTTTTGCATTTCTAGTTATTTTCGTCATAAATGCATAAACTCTAATCTGCAATTGCAAGACGAAAGAATTACATAGACATTTGTTTTTCTAATAATTTTTGCTTCCTTAAAGACTTTCACAGTTTTGCATTTCTAGTTATTTTCGTCATAAATAGTATGGTGATCGCCATTATTAAAATGTCTGGTTTCCCGGACTTCGCTCGGAATATTTTGCTGTGAATCTGTGTTTTTTGAAACGAAACGCAGATTCCTCGCGCGTAAACAATTAGGCGGCACCGAACGAGGCCCTCTTCTTCTTGTGCGACGATTTTTTTACCGTGAAAGAACAATCGAGTCACGTGTCGGAGGATCGGAAGCGGAAAGGAAGAGGAGGGAGGACGATTGCCTTCTCGAGAAGCTCGAACGAGCGGCCGGGACAAGGGGTTGCTTTTCAAAAGGACGTTTGTACGTGACGCCGGCCGAACGATTCGCAATATTCCCTCTCTCTGCGTTTCGTCCTTCGATCGCTATCACCCCTTGCATCTGCCTTATTTATTCCCACTCCCAACCACCCACTCACCCCCACCCCCAACCCCATCCCGCTACGTCCTCCCGGCTCTAATTAACTACCCCTTTTTACGCATCTCACGGACGACCTGTTCCTTCGGCACGTTTTCCTTTATACGGCCCGACTATTCGCTGAAATTTTCGCGACTCCCGCCGAGAGCGGCGTTCATTTTACGCGAGAAAGGTGAACCGATAAGAATCGGAGCTGAAATCCCAGCAGGTGAAACGCTGGAACGTGTAAATCACTATGAAAGCTTCGATTTGCAAGATTTCCGCACGGAAGTCTACGGAACTTGAGAAAATTGGATGGTGGGTTCCTTGTACGTAGATTTTATTTAAATAAATGACGCATTCGAGACGTTACTACCTGCATTCTCAAGTGGCATTACAATTTTAAATTAAACTAAATCAAACATGCAAACGGATTTGGGTGGAATACTTGCAGAACAGGAAAGAATGATCCAAAAGATTACAGTCGAACCTCGAATAACTTAAAAAAAAACTGTTTAAAATATAAAGTAAATGAATATAGAATTGCTATCAGAAGTCGTAAACAGAAAATAGATATAGTTTTTTATCACCTTATACAGATGTCTACTTTAATTTATGATTCGAACAAATATAACAAATTGCGGCTGGCTGAATTGTTCCTCCGTAGATACATTAACATGGACGAATTTAAACATATTGGAGCCGAATAAACTTAATCAGACGTCCATCCTAATCAACCGAACGTCAACGACGAATCGAATTTGAACAGTTGCTAATCAAAAAGCTGAATTGCCCAACCGTTTACTTTAACAGATTTTAATTGCCACCGCTCGAAGCAGTTTCCTCCCGGAGGAACAAATCAAGGAGTAATAAATAATAGCTGGGGGAACGAAGAAAATTGCCATTGATGAATTATCGAATAAATCACTGTCACGCGAGCAGCCTCCTGGAAGTAGCAAAAGCAAATTGCATACCATTTGCCGGTTAAAGGCGAGCGTTTTTGCGCATAATTTTTCGCCGTTGAAAGCATCGGTCGGCCCCCCGATGGAAAAACGTAACGAGACCCCTCGGTCTCTGCAATCTGTGCACACAGTCAAAACAAGTAAAACGGAAAAGCTTGTCGATCAGATACGATATAAGCCGGTCGACCTGTTATTACGGAAAACAAAAATTCCCATCGGGTAGGACGGGACCGTAATTTTTAGGCTCTCGAGAACTGTAATTTATATCTCGGGAATCGTAGCTCCGATCGCCTCGCGGGTCTCCGCAATTTATATTACGATCCCAGTAAATAATAATCGGTGTCCCTACGTAGTCGAAATCGGGCCGCGTTAATCGGTCTGACGCTTGACGCTTCGTTCAACAGAGGCGACGGTTTCTTCGGTGACCGCGCATTATCCGACAATTTATTGCTACTCGTATTCACGATGCAAATTGATAATTGACTATGAAAATCGCGGACAAAACTGATCAAATTGTCGCAGGACTCCATGGGCGATTGCGAGAAGACAAATCTGGTCGGATAAAAAAAAAAGCATTTGTATCATAAGGAAATATGAAAGTCCTTTTTAATATGTTCACTGTTTTAAATTGTGCTTACCATTTTTCGTCATAAATGCATGAAATCCACGGTGTAGCGATAAAAGAGGTGTATTTCATTTGTTACCGAACTTCAAACAAGCAATTTCGAATTGCCGATAATAATTTGATCGTGAGCAATTGCGTCTAGATTACGGAAAGCCGTGGTTGGTTTCGGCGGGAGATTCGAACGAGATTGGTGTCAACAAAGAGCATCGCTGAAGACAAATCTGGTCGGATAAAAGCATTTGTATCATACTTATCTTTCATAAGGAAATATGAAAGTCCTTTTCAATATGTTCACTGTTTTAAATTGTGCTTATCATTTTTCGTCATAAATGCATGAAATCCACGGTGTAGCGATAAAAGAGGTGTATTTCATTTGTTACCGAACTTCAAACAAGCAATTTCGAATTGCCGATAATAATTTGATCGTGAGCAATTGCGTCGAGATTACGGAAAGCCGTGGTTGGTTTCGGCGGGAGATTCGAACGAGATTGGTGTCAACAAAGAGCATCGCTGAAGACAAATCTGGTCGGATAAAAGCATTTGTATCATACTTATCTTTCATAAGGAAATATGAAAGTCCTTTTCAATATGTTCACTGTTTTAAATTGTGCTTACCATTTTTCGTCATAAATGCATGAAATCCACGGTCTAGCGATAAAAGAGGTGTATTTCATTTGTTACCGAACTTCAAACAAGCAGTTTCGAATTGCCGATAATAATTTGATCGTGAGCAATTGCGTCGAGATTACGGAAAGCCGTGGTTGGTTTCGGCGGGAGATTCGAACGAGATTGGTGTCAACAAAGAGCATCGCTGGCTCGCCGGTTAGGGTACGAAGTGTCTCTTAATCAATTTCCAGGTGGTTTGGTGGCATGCGATGAACCCAGATCGCGTCTTTTCTTCGCCGGGCGATCAATTACCGGGTGGGACGAGCACCTTTTGCGATGGGGGAAGTGGCTCGTTATCACGGTCATTACGGCCGGCGTGATTACCTGACATTACATCGTTCGACGCAGATCGATTCCGCTCGGCGGGCGTGGCGCGCGGGACGATCGAGATTTACCCGGGCCCGGGATCGAGGGATCCTCCGAGCGAGCTCGATGAAATTACACCGAGTCAGGTGTTCCTCGTGAAGGTGAGCTGATCTTCCCCGCGCCGTCGCCGCGTTTCTTGCCATGAACTTCCACTCCTCGAACCGATCGGTTTCTTCTCTCTTCAATCGGGAATCGCCTGTGATTGCGGACACATCCTCTGGGATCACGATCGAATCTTTTTGCCAAGCTAACGGGCCACCGACGCTCCATTTCCTCCGTCTTATGGGGAGCCCTGGTAATGTTGCCTTTTTCCACGGCGAAAGTTGAACCAATACGCCGCGCCGGGGACCAATATGTCGACCGGCCAACGACGAAATCATTTTTCGAACGGGAACAGATGCAGATAGGATTGCTGCGGGTATATTGGCAATTTTGAAATTTTTAATTCGAACCAACCTTAGGTTTATTAACCTCTCGTACTGTAACATGGAACGACAAATTCAAAAGAAGAACAGGGGACAGCGATTTTCTTATTAAAAACCAAATCCAGAATCCACTATCTGGAATTAAATAAGGCAAGGGGTTAGGTAATAATAAGTACAGTGATTTCTCTGTATATGTCGCCAAGGCCTGGATGATAAACGTCGCGGAATTATTCCCACCACTTAACCATTATTTAAGAAATTCAGGAAAATATTTTCCACCACAGATCAAATAAAATCTCTACAGTCTAGTCATTCATAATGTGTCCAGCCATTTCTCTATATGTACAGTGAGTAACGAAAGTATTCGAACGCCCTTTAAATCAGTATATAAAAAAGATTTTGAAAAAATTGCAATTGGTAAGAATTACATGAGAAAATAAAAATGGCGCTTTTCACAACTATTTTATTTGAACCTGTAGTGAAAATTTAAAATATGCGTTTTGTAGATCTCTGTTAGTTATACACGTACTGAAAATTTCATCGAAATCAGCTGACGCAGATGAATTAAATTTTCATTAGAGGCTCAAATAAAAAAGTTATGAAAAGTGCCATTTTTATTTTCTCATGTAATTCTTACCAATTGCAATTTTTTCAAAATCTTTTTTACACATCATTTGGAAAACCAATTCTTCTAACTCCTCAAACAAGTCAGGTCGTTTGATTCACTAAAAAAAAAGTTATACTGATTAAAAGGGCGTTCGAATACTTTCGTTACTCACTGTATATGTCGCCAATGCCTGGATGATAAACGTCGCGGGATTGTCCCCACTATTTTACTGTATACCCTGTGAGGGGCAAAGTTCGAGAAGCGTCGACGACATATATCGAGAACTGACTGTAAACGAGAGCTAAGTAATACCGAAGAGAATACGCTAACGGTTTCATGAGTTATGTCTCGGGTGACAGTGGTCGGTCGGAACTTTTCACTATGCGGAACGGCCGCGCATACGTTAGAACAAGGAAACGTTGTGGCCGTCACAACGGAGGAACTGTCCCCCGGCCGAAATTTACATTTTCGACATTACGCAAGCTGCAGAGAGCCCCGATCGAACGGAACCGGACGCGTTTCTGAATCCGGCCGCGTCGACGAAGATCGATTTAACACTCGAGTCGAACAAGAGGCTGTTTGAGTTCGGGTAGCTCGCGAAACTTTCGTGCTTGTACAATCTAGCTGCGATGAAATAAACATCAGTTCTTTTGACCGGGGGCTTGTTAGGCCATCGGCGAATTTAGAACGATATCGAGACGGGACTGGGACCACTCACAGATTATTTAACACTAGCCTCCTTTATTCCCCCGTGTTCGAGCAATTGATACTTTGAAGTCTCCTTATGGACACCCTCCTGCCTTTGTGGCCGATCTGAAATTTTTTTAACAAATTATACACGTCACTGTAAATAATATAATACACTTTTTCATTTTCTGCAATTTCTTTTCACAAAAATCGCACATAATGCACATTCTCATACAGCTTGTTAACAAATAAATAGCTTGTGAAAATTTGGAAAATCCAGAAAACCATGGATAGTGAAGGACAATAATTTTTAGTCAAATCAAAATCGTATCACGTACGCCCTGAACTCGTTTTTGGTACAAAATATTCTTCAAAAATGTTCAAGCCTACTCAGTGTCGCCGGATGAGGGGAAGAAGCACCAATTGAGGGGAAAAAGAACGCGTCACGTGACCAGGTGGAAGAAATTAGAGTGGGGGAACAAGTCTCGATCTGGCCATTATAAAACGTACCTATGGAGTTCCAAAATGCATTGTAATTTTGCAGTGGAGTTTTTTGGAGATTGTTTATTTGGCTATACCGCAGGAAGGAGAAAATTAGTAATATTTTTCACATAAGGAGCACCGAAATAAGAACTTCTACAATTTAATTTCTAAGAGTACGAACTTGGCAGAGGGGGAGCAGCCATAAACGAGAGGTAATAAATGAAATGTTGCGGATGGAATGAAAATTGGAACAATAACCGTAGACAATCGTTATCGGTGAATGGCCGAGAGAGAAACCCTCGCGGCTCGAACGTCGAAAGTTTTCCCCAAGTTTCAATCAAACCGCCAAACACCGCAATGCTCGCCAGGGGTGTAGTTTTCGCCCTTCAATCCGGGGGATCCACAGTAATTTTCCAAATTTTATTAGCACGTTCACGACGCCGAGATGGACCGCGCGATAGTGTCGCGAAATTTATACCGTAGCGAAACGTCCCCCGAGGACACAGATCACTGGATACTGCGTGGGAGGGACATTAAAAGGAGAGAGAGAGAGAGAGAGAGGCTTCCCTCTCTCGGAGAGACTCCTTTCTTACCGAGGCTCAAAGACTCTTCTAAGCGGATCTAAGATTGCCAGACATAATAGCCTCCGGCATACAGGGTGGGTCTGAAACTGTGCCATCAAGATTTAACACTTCATTGTTTTAGTTATAATTTTCTTTTATCTTGGAGCTTTTTCATACCTCCTCATAATCCAATCTTTTTTTAATCTGGACAGAAAAGAATTCCAGGATTTGAAAAATGTACAATGGGATTGAAAATTGAAACATTAATAAATAAAAATTGAAAAATTGTTTTGTCAGAAAGAAGTGGTACGACATAAGGTTCTGTAATGTGGATTTGTGCGAGATTGATTATTGTTTCGAAATTATTTTTTCATTTTTTCAGGACATTCCCATCATGCAGACCGGATCCATAGTGAAATGTTGTTTAAATATGAAATACTGTATAATAGAATTTTATTATATTTACTTATCAACCCTTTGCACTCGGCGCAAATTGTAATTCTAATTGTATTGTAATTCTAGAACTAAATTTTCCTTCCGTATTAGAATATTTTCATTTCATTTATTAATGTAACAAATATTGTGTAATATTTTTCGTAATTTCTTTCGAATAATGCCATGACAATTTTTAGTGACGCTGTAGAATCTCCACCCGAGTGCAAAGGGTTAACCCTTTGCACTCGGCGCTGTTTTAATTCTAGAACTAAATTTTTCTTCCATCTTAGAGTATTTTCATTTTATTCATACGAAACTGATCCGATTTCTACGTATAATATTTAAATGTTTAGTAATCTATTAAATACAAATTTTGTAATGTGACAAATATTTTGTAATATTTTTTATAATTTCGTTAAAATAATACCACAACAATTTCCAGTGGTGCTTCAGAGTCACCAATCGAGTGCTAAGGGTTAATTCGACAGAAAATATAAATAATAATGAAAGCTTGCTGCTAAGGGATTAGAATTGAAATGGAACGCTCGTAACTCTGGGTCAATATGGACCCAACTACCACCACCCCACAATTCAGAATTATCAAAACGAGCACCCCGGGTTAAATCAGTGTTACCAGTCCCCAAATGTCGTCACGCCTGATAATTAATTTATCGAAATTTCGCGACGCATAATATTATTTTTCCTGCTCGGCCTGGTACACCCAGTATATATGTGAAACGCTCCCTTTTCTTGTGTAATCAGCCCCTTGCTCCTTTGTGAGCCATTAGACGTCTGTTAAGGGATGAGCCTTATGTGACGTATTACGGCCCCGCAGGAGTTCCACCCTCCGAGGGTGGGTTCCCTTCGTTAAAACTCAGTTAGGCGAAAAGGGAAGGCAACGCGAGCGCGCGCGCGCGCTGCCTTTTGGGAATTAAATCTTTCTTTCTCGTCCTTTAATTACTCTTACAAGGGTTCCCACTCGTTTCCGTAAGCTCAACGTTTATTTTTTTTTCTCCTCCACCGTTTTTCAGCCCTACTTCTTTCTTTTTCCCTCTTTTTTTCTCTCTCGCTATCTGTCTCTCTTCTCTTTGTCGCTTTTTGCGGTCAGAGGGCGAGATTCGAACGTGTTGTCTCCCCCGCAGCTCTTTTTTTTTGCCATCGGATTGCTCTATTTCTCCGGGGGACGCGCGTGATTTAAACGGGCATTGTACTGGGACAGGTGTTTCTTTTTTATTTTTATACTTTTTCACGAAGTTGTTACAAAAATTCTGTACGAGTTAATCCTCCGACGGCGGATCATTCTTACAACTATACATATGATTCGAGCTGCTTATATTCACTGCTTTAAGTTAAACAATTTTTTAATCATTCCATTTTTCTATTATTTAACCTATTTTCTTATCGACAGTTGCTCAGTTATTTACTTATATTTATTTGACAGGCTGTAAAAATTAGAATAAAATTTTATTTCGCATGTTTTTGGTACACGATAGTAGCCATACATGTACTGAAGAGGTATGAAAAATTTCAGTTCGATTGGTACAGTACTGTTTGAGATATCATAGTAATCGTGTCTACCTGTCGCCGTTCTTCAATGCCTGACGCTCAACGATTTACAATTTCGTTATTTTTCCATATAAGTCTATAAAATTTTAAAAGCATATTTTTGAAATACCGCGCTTTTCATGTACACGAAGTGAAATCGTTTTTTTTTTGGACCTGTCACGTCAGCATAGACCTTCAGAGGGCCTGGAAAGTGGGCGAGATAGCGTGAACTAAAAATTTTTACTAAACTTTTCCGAGAGATCGTGCGTCAACTTGAAACCATCGCGCGCACGGAATTCTAAAGTCCCGATTTTTACGGTTTCCGGATCGCTCGGAGCCTCGATACTCGCCCGGATCCGTGCATATTTGAAACGTGATCCAATCGTGTAATCGAATTTTACCGAACGTGAGGAAACGATAAACTGCCGCGGTGATTTTCAACTTTGAAACGCGATTGATATTTTTAGAGCGTAGGGCCGCGCGAGAATTCCGGACGGCACGAATGATATCGTTTCTGTCTAGTTAATAGACTGCGGAATTCGTGGAAAGTGAACGACACTGATTTCTGGCGGAATGGAATTTTAACGGTGCTCTTTTTCAGTTGCAGGTAAGCCATGCGATCGTTGCGACGTTCATTTTGCTCTGCATTCTAAGGTAAGATTAGATTTATTCCCAATTTAGGCTGAACTGATTCCACATATTTATTAACAACACAAGAAAATTTTCATTTTAAAATGGTACTAAATTTCCTTCTTGTGTCGACTAAATTGGTTCTATTTATTGAAAGCAGAAAATACTTTTAAGGACTTTTCATACCTAGGGGTTGATTTGATAATTTACAGTAAAATAAAATTGTTTAGATACTTTTAGAAGCAACTTTTAGTTTACAGTAAGCCTGGATATGTTTCTTATGTGGGCTAAATTTATTCAGCATATGTATTAGAAGTGGAAGAAATTTTTAAATACCATGTATACTTAGGGGTTGATAATTTACAATGCGGTGAAATTGCTTAACTAAAATAAATTACTTAAATTATTTACTTTGGAGATTACTATTCCAGTTAAAGTATGTCTCAGCTTCAATGTAAGTAGAATTTCTGTGCACATTTATTAGGGGTAGTATATTAAAGGGTTGGCGTGATACGTTGAAAATGATAAACTTTGATAATGTATCTTTCCGTAATTAATCGCCTCCGTAAGAGCCGAGTAAAATTTTCAGAAATAGCGAAAAGTCGATTCACTTATCGCGTCTCGGCCAACCCCCAACCCCTGACTCACAGGTACCAGCCCCGGTAGAAACGATCCTCGGCGTTCTTACAGAATTTATTATTGTCAGTGATTTTTCACTCCCCCGTCGGTCTCGGTGTCGTGAGAATAGAACAGCGAGAAGGGGCTCGATATCTCAAATGAAATATTATTACGTGCGGGGGTGTGGGGGATAGATCTTTCGGCGAGAACTTTCACGGAGAACTGTTGGAAAACTTTCAGGAAAAAAGTAACGAAGAAAAGTGTCTGCTACTCTCCCTTGCCCTCGCCGTTTCCTCTCTAACATCTGACACGCGGAATTTTGAATTTTATTGCGACGATAGAGTGACTTTTAAAATGTGGAACAGGCTTTCCCACTGTTCTTTTATTCGGCGACGTCGAAATTCAACTGAATTCTGTGTATCAAACTGATTTATTTGCAATCTTTCAGAACTGGTAACAACACTTTTTCATTTTTTGTGGACTAAAACAGACTTGTAGAAATAAATAAATAAGTAGCAAGGAAATGGGTTGAGACATCGTTAAAAATAATTAAAACAAAAATGCAAGAACCTAATAAATTATTTTTAGAAAATGGGCACGTACAAATATTTCTTATCTGTTATGCATCCACATAATATTGATCTTTTATGGTAAATGTAACTCCCAATACGCTAAAGAAATGTTTCATTTATTCCATCGAACGCGTTACTTCGTTTTTATATTTCAATCTCACAATTGTATTTTACTACAATTACAATTTTACTGAATTTATGATTCTTTGCGTACAGTGAAAGCACGAATCGATAATAAATTCATTTGTACAGTTGAGATTCAAAGAGCACAAAATCCTGATGAAACATTTCTGTACATTTTGCGCAGATTTTGATGAATGTTGCGCCCAACCGGTCGCATTGAATTCTGCATTTTATTCAAAATGGTGTTTCAATGTTCGCATCGCCGCGCAATCTAAGCTAACGGAGCCCGGCATTTGTTTGCTGCAAAATAAGCACTCAATTAGCGGCGGAGAGTCGCAGCGGGCATTGAAACTTTTAAAAGTTGCAAAATTATGCGGGGCAACGAGGGTTGAAAAGGGAGTGCAACATAGTAAATTGTTAGGAAAAAGTTGCACGGGCTTGCCGAGAGTTAAGGGGCTGCGTGAGTGCGAAAACATGTCGTGGAAAAATGAGGGTAATACCCATTTTGCGTAATTATTGCTAATAAATGCGGATACGTTAATCCCGGTATCTTGGAAGGGAAAGAAAAATTACGCGAGTACTTCTCCGCGTTGGCCTGCGAAGCACAGACACAAGGGGTCAAAAATAGTACAATAAAAAAATACACACCTAAAAGGGTTAAGAGGAAGCATTGAGGGTGGTAAATAAAAATGGTACTAGAAAACAGTTAAAGGAATTATCAGGAGATCACAAAAATTATAGATGATGTGATCAACGGTTGCAAAGAGAACCGTACAGCCCAAAATCTGAAGCAGAACTTTACAATAGCTCCCCCAAATTTTTGGCACTTACGATACGTCATTCTGTCCGTTTCGACGTGCCGAGTGAGAATATGACCTTCGTTTTGAGCGGAAGTTGAAAACAACCGAGAAAGTCCCAAAACTTTGTCGGACCAAGGAATCTCTAAAGACGACGATCATCAAACTTCGATCTACCCCATTCCCAAGTTCCCCGGCGTTCGAATTAAACTATGAAACCAACAAAACCAGGGGGTCATCGGGGAATCGGTGGAAACGGTTCCAATCAAAGAATCCTGGAACTGGGCCATCGAAGGGTTGAAACGTGTTTCCAGTTGAACCCAGGCCGGGCCTACGGATCCTAGAGGCCCTCGCTCGGTTTTAGGGTTAATCCTCGGGTATCCGGGGGTTCGACCGCGTGATCCCCGGCGCTCGGGGGGTTGGGGGTGGAAGTTTAGGTGACTGCATAAACGTCTGCGAGCGTCTGAATGGTTGCGACGATGCTGGCAGTCGGAGGCGCGGATGTTCCCTACCGCCCGTTAAGAGTTAATATGTGACTTTGAAAGCGCGCGCGCAATTACGCCCGAAATACCGGACCGTGCTATTTCTCTCTCTCTCTCTTTCTCCCTCTCCCTCTCCCTCTCCCTCCTCCACCACCCTCGCATTCGTAACAGACACAGTCTCCGTGGAAACTTAGCCCACCTGACGCTGGGTAGGGGACAAAGTGACTCGTTTAAAGTTACGGTTAACAGTCACGTGCCTGGCGCGTCTCGAAAGTCGTTCGCGTGCTCAGACGTCGTTTACGCGACGCTCCCGGAGATTCATCGGCGAAATTCTGCGATCACGTGACACGACCGCCGGGGGATTTCAATTAATTGATGTCGCGGACGTTTCTGTTAATGGTATTGGTGCTTATGATGCGGCCGGCGGGATACTGTTATTGCGTTTGCGTGACACTTACGCGGGAGCACCTACGGACACTGGGAGATCATTGAAGCTCTGAATAATCAATTTGGTGTTCTCGGTCTTTGTTCCCAGTTTTCATGGTTCTAACTGCTGTTCGAGTTTGATTTCCTAGTTGACGATTCCCCTGAAGGTGGGTGCTTTTCACGATTGTGGAAATTTTACCTAGTCCAGTTATTAATACTTGTTGTTCCCAATATATTTTTGAGGGGACTTTATGCAGACTCTTCTTAACGCGTCCTCTGGTCAAATTCGGTTGGCACACCCCAGATAGCACAGAGACGTCTTAAAGACGTCTTTAAGACGTCTCGAAAC
The DNA here is from genome assembly GCA_913789895.3 of Seladonia tumulorum. Taxonomy (NCBI): domain Eukaryota; kingdom Metazoa; phylum Arthropoda; class Insecta; order Hymenoptera; family Halictidae; genus Seladonia; species Seladonia tumulorum. Next base: position 37,014,036 of record OU565266.1, read on the forward strand.
AGACGTATTCAAGACGTCCCGAAACAGACCCCTAGTACCACAAAAATATTAGATAGATATGTTTGTCAAATATTGGAAAAATATTTTTTAAGCCACATTTTTTCTTGTGAGAAAAATATTGAATTTGAATATTGTATACATGTACAAGAAATATAAATTGAATGTTTGATATAACAAAAAAATTAAATAAATAAAAAAACATAAATTAAAAGAATGTTTTTCAGCATATCCGCGCACATTAACATTTTATGCTTTATTTATTTATTTATTTAATTTATTTATTTATTTATTTATTTATAAATAAAAAAAATAAATTAAAAGAATGTTTTTCAGCATATCCGCGAACATTAACATTTTATGCTTTATTTATTTATTTATCTACTTATTTTGATATATTATTTTGGATTTTGGATTTGTGATATATAATGTATAGTTTTATTATTAAACAATATTTATTGCTAAATTCTTTTGCGAATATATATTTAATATATTATAATAGTACTAAATTAACAATTTAGTTATTTAACTTTCCTAAATAAATAAACGTCTATTCGAAGGATGGAAAACTGCGTTATATTGTGTTGCGTGTGTACAGTTTGTAAAGCTTTTCTCTAGCAGTTTAGAATGACTGAAACGTCAAGAAATGAAACGTCTTAAAGACGACTCGTAAAAGGCGTCTTTAAGACGTCTGAAATGAGACGTAAAAACGACGTCTTTTACGAGACGTCTTAAAGACGTCTTAAAGACGTCTTTTCAGGACGTAAGACGTTCAGACCAAAAATGGACGTAAAACAGACGTCTTTAAGACGTCGAGTGCTATCTGGGACTTTGCTATTACTAGACTGCGGACTTTATGCATTTACGACAAAAATGGTTAAGTAAAAATACCTAAAATGGATAAGAAATAATGAATGGAGGAAAGAATTTTTTATTTTGCATAAAAATTCGTAGTCTAGTTATTACACAGACGAAGCCTAATCGCGGGTTAATCCTGGAGCTGATTAAATCCTAGCTTAGGCACGAGCCGAGGAATTTATCCGAGCTCATTGTGAACCCCACCAAAGTTTATGAGAGGGATCTAAATAAAACCTGACCCGGAGCCTAACCAAAGTCTAATTAGGGATATAAATCCAAGTTGAACGGACACTTGGTTCGATGAACTTAACTGCAACTTCGACTTAATCAAAGACCAGACTGCGACCTGATTAAAAGCTAATAGGACCTAATCAGAGTTCAGACGTAAGCAAAGTCTCGTTTGAGGTATAATTAAAGACGAAGGCCTGTTCAAACCTCGAATTCAGGACGCAAATAAAATCAAGCTTGTCCTGTGGGCTAATCGAAACGTAATTTGAAATCTAATTGACGGCTAACCTGACGGAGGCCTAAATTAGGGTCTGACCAACACGTAATTCAATACTCGATCAAATCCCAATTCAGATTTAACTTGATCTAACCTTGCTAAAATCTGACAACTTGGATCTAATTAAAACCTAATTGGACAGTAAAAAAATACTGCTGTAGTTCGATTCCTGGTAGATGCTTGGGGATTAGATGCTGTCCTATAGGTGTCAACGATTTTTTTTTAATTTTTTGGACTCCCTCAATTGTAAGACTCAACGGACAAAGGGTTGCCCGATTGCTTTCAAATTTCGGGATATAATTTTCCAGAACACTTGTCTCAGAATTTAGGGGGATAAGGCGAAAAACGAGGAGTACCGTATTGGGGATGCATTACCGAATACCATTTATCAGGCACTTGATAATCCCGGCGCGTTCTTTCGGCCGCAACAGCCGCCCGAGCGGATGCCCGTTAGGGTTTCGCCAATTTGATCGTTTCACGCGGCGCGGCGAAGGGTGGCTTCAGCGTCTTGGGATTCTCGCGTGAAGTGGTCCCCTACCCCGAAGCCTCAATCCTCGCGTCTGTCTGGCGTCAGGGAAAACAGATGTAAATTCCGACTTCTGGAGAGAAAGTTGCCCGGGGCTGGCTCTTGATCCGGCGATGCATGAGACACGACGACGACGACGACGACGACGACGATCGTAGAGAGACGGCTCAGAGAGAAGAGAGAGAAAGAGAGAATGAGAGAGAGAGAGCATCGTCTCGAAGCGCCTCTTCGAGTGTTCCGATAGTGTGTCCCGCGATCGCTCGCAGACGAGCAGAGAAACCGGCTCTCCGAAGAACGCGGGAGGGTGGAAACAAAGGGGATGATGCCGAGCGTAGGGATGAAAAGGGCGAGAAAGGTAGTGTGAGAGGGATAGAGGGACGAAGGGACACCCCGGAAGGAATAGGGACGTGTTTCCACGGGGACGAAACGAGCCGGCGGAAGTATCTTGAAGAGAGAAAGACGGATTGAGACGGATAGAAGGTGCATAAGGGACGGGTGATTTATCTGACGGATTACGAGGAAAGTTTTCCAATTGCTGGCGACATTGGAAACCGATAAGTTTCGGCGTTCACGCGCCGCTCAAGAACCGGAAGCGTGGAAGGATCACTGCCATTTGTTCGCCCCTAGGCCCCTCTGTACGGTCAGCTTCCGACTAGCTGGCTTCTTTTTGTCGACGGATTCGGTTTAACACCTTCATGTCCGCCAATCATTCCTATCATTTGATCCGCTTTTCTGTTATTCGATTGTGTGGCGCCTTTCTAATCTATCCATGCGAATCTATCTTTAGCGTTCTGGATTTACTTGGTGCAATAAGCTGGGTTAGCTTTCTGCTGGTCATTTGTGCGGATTTCTTACTATTGGGTTGCACGACACCTCTTAATCTATCATAATCTATCATTAGTGCGATGGTAGTTCTTCATTTGTTAGGTGCAATAAGCTGTGCTAGCTCTGTTGTGGTCATTTGTGCACCCTTCTTACTATTAGGTTGTATAACAGCTCTTAATCTATCATAATCTATTATAATCTATCATTATTGTGATGGTAGTTCTTCATTTATTAGGTGCAATAAGCTGGGCTAGCTCTGTTGTGGTCATTTGTGCACCCTTCTTACTATTAGGTTGTATAACAGCTCTTAATCTATCATAATCTATTATAATCTATCATTATTGTGATGGTAGTTCTTCATTTATTAGGTGCAATAAGCTGGGCTAGCTCTGTTGTGGTCATTTGTGCACCCTTCTTACTATTAGGTTGTATAACAGCTCTTAATCTATCATAATCTATTATAATCTATCATTATTGTGATGGTAGTTCTTCATTATTAGGTGCAATAAGCTGGGCTAGCTCTGTTGTGGTCATTTGTGCACCCTTCTTACTATTAGGTTGTATAACAGCTCTTAATCTATCATAATCTATTATAATCTATCATTATTGTGATGGTAGTTCTTCATTTATTAGGTGTAATGAGTTGGATTAGCTTTGTGATAGTCGATTGTTCACCTTTCGTACTATCGGGTTGTATGACAGCTATTAATCTATCATAATCTATCATTATTGTGACGGTAGTTCTTCATTTATTAGGTGCAATGAGCCGAATTAGATTTGAGGTGTAAAATTGTCAATTAAAAGCCCGTGGATTAAATGTAATTCGTTAATCTGTCAGATAGATGTCCCTCTTTAATCTATGAATGTATTGATGAATTTAAGGTTAGACAATTGAACATCGCACGGATAGCGAGGAATTTGTCCTGGTTAATAGGTTAAGCAGTTGCAATCTGTCAATCAAACGGTCGAGCGTAGCCTGTCGATTAATCAGTCAATCTATCATGCGAATGTCGCGCATGAATCTATCAAATAGCCGTTCTTGTCAATAGCCCTGTCAATTGGTCCGGTTTATCATCGATCGATCAAACGAAATTTAAAACACGCTAACCTACCAATCGAACATCAAAGTATAACTTACCATGCACATCTCCCACTACCCTCCATTATTCAATTCAGCACAATGATCCCTCTATCCGTCCGCGCTACTTATCAATTTGCGGATTACACGTTGTTCGCTAATCTATCAGTCACTTATCCCCCGAGCATCTATCAATTACCGGGTATCACTCTGTCAATTACACATCTCATATCAATCCACGAATGACCGCGTCATTCTTCATCCCGAATAACCGATCTGCCCCTCGAATCACCTCTATCAATCTGATCGACTAATCTATCACGACATTCCGCCAGGAACCGAGCTAAGAAACTCCAGATCGATGGAGTTGCGCGTGTCTCCTTCGATCCGAACCAATAAATTGTTTCAACAGGCCTGATAGATTGCAAACACCTTGTTTTTTTTTCAGAGTGTAGTCGCTTTCCAACGGAGTCAACAACGTACTTCAATATTGTCAACTTATTAATTCAGACGCGCGTAATCTATCATCGGGGTTCCGGAACATCTATCAACGCTGCGCCCCGTGTATTTTTCATAAGCCGTGTCCCACGGTTCCACCCCTCGTTTACTACCCCTCGTGACTGCAACACTCGGTTCGATTATCATCAACACGATGATATATTCCGCTCGCGATGATCGTGCCTCCTGCGAGCCTCGCGTTACCGCAAGATTAAAGACCGCTCTTTCCACTCGACCGAAAGAAACATCGCTCGCGAGCCGAGCTTTTCTAAAATGAAGAACCGTATTCCCGCGATGAGTAATGATAGCCTTATGCTTCGCAACACCGATAGAAAAATTGCGATGGCGCTTCCGCCTATTTGCGAAATTGCTGCAGAACGATTTACACGTTTTCAACCACTCTTATTTATATCTTCTAATTCTAGGGCTTCAATAATAGAATTTGAATTCAAGCGAACACTTTATCGCATTTCATTCTTATTTATTTAGTATTGCTTCGCACCGAGTGGTTTAAGAATTATTAATACAGATTGCAATGCCTTTTATGAAAGAGAATAAAAATAAAATAAATAAAATACTTTAATCTTTTTACTTTTAAATTTATTTTAAATTATAAATGAATAAAGTCCACGGTCAATTACTTCAGTCCCGAATGAAATATATATGTATAGAGACGATTAATTGTGTAAAGTGAAATGGTTTATTATTGTACAACCTGTCAACAATGACAGGTTCGGAATGAAAGAGAATAAAAATAAAATAAATAAAATACTTTAATCTTTTTACTTTTAAATTTATTTTAAATCAATCAATCAATCAATTCTTTATTTGTTCCCCTTGGGGTTACAATCCTTCCTTACAATCTCCCACCAGGTAAACCGTGTCCTTAACCTAACTTATACTACCTTATCCGACCTACGCAGAGAGAGAGAGATACGCCGACTTAAACTAAAATGTACAGAAATAAACGCATACATAATATAAACATACAATATAAACAGTATAAAAATATAAAATATATATACATAAATAAAATATAAAATATAAAATATAAAGATCGCGCTAAACGTTGTTTACATAAAAAATAAAAGTATCCAGAATTTTACATAAAATAAAATAAAAAATAAAACAAAACACAAGTCAACATCAAAGCGCATTCTCACTCCCATGCCTCCTCTCACCTACACATACACACTCCCTTCTCCCCCCTCTCATACCTCCTCTTCCCCATACATACCCCCCCTCCCCCCTAAACCCTCGGACCCCCTTTTCCGTTCGCTCCCCAGTCATTCCAAACCCCCATTCACCCCTCTTCTCCACTCCTCCACTCTCCTCATCCAAACCTCCCCTCCCCCTTCATCATCCAAAACCTCATTCAACCTCTCCTGCCATCCCCTATCCTCATCCACTCTCATACACTCTTCCCACACATGCTCCCACGTCTCCTCTTTCCACCCACACACCCTGCACATCCTCTCCTCCTCCCCTAACCAGTACTTCCCTTCCCTCACCCCATTTCCCAACCTAAACCTCGCCACCCTCTGCCATCTACTTTCCCCCCAACCCTTCTTCAGATATCCCGGCAAGCCCTCTCCCTTCACCATCCTGTACCACTTATTGTATCTCGAATTCCTTATCCTATCCCATCTTTCCCTCCTCTGCTTTTCCTTCTCCCTTTTAACTATTTCCTCACTCAACCCCTCCCTCTTCTCCTCCATCACTACACCTACCTCCTCAACTCCCCAACCCCTCCCCTCGAAAAATTCCCTTCTTTCCTTCTCCCATCCATCCACTACTCCCCCTCTCCTATCTTTCCCCCGCAACTCTTCCCAACACACTCTCGCTAACTCTCCTCCTCTACCCTCCCCCAGCCTCTTTTCGAAACCCCATGCTCTCAACCCGGCCCTACCCCTTAGCAGCTCCCTCTGTACCTCCTCCCTTACCATATACCCCGGTGTACAACCTTCCACCCCCAGCACCCACCTTAAATATCTTTCCTGAATCCTCTCCAACCCTTCCCTCTCCTTCCATCCCCATATTTCTACTCCATAACTCAATACAGGCCACACCAACCTGTCAAACAACCAAATCCTTCTTCCCCAGTCCTTTCCAAACCTCCTCTTTCCTATTCCCCACACTTGACCCATTACCGCCGCCCCCCTCCTCACCCTCTCCGCCACCTGCTCCTCCTGCCCTCCATCCCTCTTAATTATGTACCCCAGATATCTGTACTGTCCCACCTCCTCCACATTCCTACCCTTCCACCTCCACGTCACCTTCTTCCATCTACCTCCTCCCCTCCTGCATCTCATAACCTTAGATTTTTCCGCATTCAACACCAGCCTCTTCTCCTCCAAATATCTCTCCAGAACCCTCATCATCCCTTTCATCCCCATTTCATCTTCCGCCAGCATCGCAATATCATCCGCGTAGGCCAACGTAAACACTTTCCTCCCCCAAAATTTATTTTAAATTATAAATGAATAAAGTCCACAGTCGATTACTTCAGTCCCGAATGAAATATATATGTATAGAGACGATTAATTGTGTAAAGTGAAATGGTTTATTATTGTACAACCTGTCAACAATGACAGGTTCGGAATTTTTTCGGTGAGGGGTTGCCGCGTGTTGCAAAAGAGCGGGCCAAGCGAGAGTCCTTGAACGTTGAAAACGCGACGACTTTGAAAAATGGCGAATCAATCCTTTCTCTCGAAACATTACGGAAATGAAGGAGCCGTTTCGAAAGGATGGGTCGAGCGACACTGCGAGGACGCATTAAAACGTTCGCCGTGGAGACATTCATAAGAGCACTTCCTTTGAAAGCAGTCGCATCTTTGATGACCGTCGCTGTCGGCGAGGATTATTTCCTCGGCGGTAAAGGAAACCACGCTAGACGATTCGCTATACAGGACGTTCCATAACATTCGGAGCCTACTTGAACGCGAACAAAAATTATTTTCCATTTCGAAAAGAAAAATCTCTCGAGCATTGCGGAATAAATTACTGAACGAACAATAATTGCAATGGAATCTGTAAGCTTTGAAAATTTGCAAATCTAAAAAAAAAAAAAAAATGTTGAAAATTTGCAAATCTAAAAATCTGAAATCTATTGAATTTGTAAGCTTTCTTAAAGTTTGCTCCAGAACACAAAAATTCCTGATGAGACACAAAATAGTTTTACACACATCCACTAATAATATGTGCAGTCGAAGTTTCACTCTAAAAATTCCTGACGAGACATAAATTGTTTCATACACTAATAATACGTGCAGTCGAACAATCAAGAGGTTAGCGCATATTATGAAAAGTCCTCTACAAGTATAGCCAGAAGAATATTAAACGAATATCCGATGTTGTTTCACAGCGATATTAAATATTTACGACGGATGCAATAATCGACTGAAAGCGCGAATCGAACTGATCCTTCCTCTCCGTGAAATGAAACCTGTCGGAAAAATTTTCAATCAATCGAAGCTGTAATTAAAATGAAATGTAACCAAACATCAGAGACTGTGTATTTCAGCTTGAAATCTACCGGGTGAATATATTTACTCTTCGTTTAATATTAAAAGCGTATTTCATGATTAACCGGGCCGAAAACATTTTCAGAATACGTGTAATTGATACAGATCTGCAGAACGTGCTTTTCAAATTTTCAACACATGCCCACAGAAAAATTTGTGAACAGCAACTTCTAGCATTTCCTCTATAATTCAAATTGCAATATTATAAAAATTAATGCTGAACCTGTTTGCACCGTTAGCGTATATATACGCTCAATTTTCAATTTTGTTAGCTAAAAAATAGAAACGGAGGGTGTTGTTGCCGATGAAAGTAGCAATTCTGATTTTTTCTTGCTGAAATACTAAGTTCTTTTACTTGTAGTCATGTTTGGTGTGATGAAGGTCTTCCTTTCATATTTCCTTATGATGCTGTAATCATTCTAATTCTCAAAAAAATCGAAAAACGGACATTTCATGTGCACGAACCTAATGTATTGGGTTGGCAACTAATTGCCGATTTCAGTTATATATGTCTCTCACTCCCATTTTTATGATATCCGTAAACGTTATGATCTTCTTCTTCTTATATATATGTTAGCTGGCATCCTAACCTAGCTTTACAAGTTCATTGCGTAGATATTTTCTTAAAGTTTTTTTTTTACCTCAATATTAATATGGAGTACAAAATCGAACATTTTCGCCATATTTTGCTTTATTATTTCCGTAAAGGAAAGAACGCAGTGCAAGCTGCCAAAAAGTATTACCACTTATTTCGATCCCTGGACAACTCCCTTCGTGGTAAAACTTTCAATAATGATGACGATGTAAAATCTCACTTGACTCAGTTTTTGGCCGAAAACCATCAGACTTTCTACGAGCGTGGAATTTTTAAGTTGGCAGAAAGATGGCAAAAGATCATCGAACAAAATGGAAAATACATCATAGATTAAAGTTCATTCCAAGTAAAAAAAAAAACTCTTTTATTTCATTGAACAAATCGGCAATTACTTAGTTGCCAACCCAATATATCGCAAATGCACCAAAAGTCCAGCACTTTTGTCCCGAAAACGTGTTCGGTCGGAGCAATATATACCGGCCCTTTTGTTCCAATAACGTTCCCTCGCGAGCAGATCAAACAAAGAGGAAAAAAACTCGGCCGTCTATTTACGTCGGGCAACATATATTACACGTTGTACCTGTCAATAAAACCGGTTGAACTCCATCGCGAGGAGTTCAAGACAGTCCGGGCCGCGGCCCGCACGCTTTCCCATCCGCTTATGCACTCGCAAGAGGGGAAGAGGGGACACGGGCTTATACGTATGAGGATGGGTGGGGGCAAAGGGGTTAAAAACTAATATTGCCTTTAACGTGGCCATTGTTTTCTCCCTTCGTACATGGCCGGAAGAAACCGGCCACACGCTCGGCTACATGCAGATCCTAGATAGAAAACCGGCGCGGAACAAATGCGGACTGTGCCCCTCCCCTCGTCGGAGAATTTTTTCGTTTTCGGCCAGCCGGTTTCGCGAGCAGCACGAGCCGACTCTCCGCCGGAACTTTTTGATAAGCGTACCGAGAGAGATCCAGGCGACGTAAATGGAGGAGCGGGCCACGAAGGCCACCTAGAAGACCATGGGGGGCTTTTGTTCCGCGAGGACGACCCTGGAACTTTCTACTTTGTTATTAATTTCCGCGAGCCTTCGGGCCCTTGCTTCTCCCAACCCACCTGCTCCCCCTCCTCCTTGCGCCTTAAGAACACCCTTCCCCTCTCGCACTGTTTCCCCTCCCACTGTCCTCATCGGCTCGTTGTTCGCCGTCCTCTCTCGCGCTTTGCTTGTTTCCCTTTGAATTATTCGACGCCGCGTATCTCGCGATCGCGATTTGCGAGCCAACCTCTTCCACCCCCGCGGGGATCCTCCCGACGGGACAAACGCTTGAATGTCAATATTGGACCTCGAGAGGATACCCGAGGAATTGGCGAACCCCGGTTCCGACCGTGTTGGAGAGCCTGCGACGGACTTTTTGCACTGTCTGAAGTATTGTGAAGCACGACTGCCGCTTGCCGGGATCCTCCGAACTTCAAAGATGCTGAAATGTTTGGACTCGGCCGCGGGAGTGGTTGATATTTGACGGCGCGGTGCAGTTTTGATAGTACCTTCCGTTTTCATATACCGTTCCTCTGATTTTCGACAATATTTCCGACGATACTGCATTTATGATAATATCGATTATATTATACCAGTAGACTGCGGATTTTATGCATTTACGACAACATGAGTAAGCACAATTTAACCCTCAGCACTCGAATGCCGACTGTAAGGCACCACTAAAAATTGCTCTATCATTATTCAAAATATTTTCTACATTATTAAATTCGTGATTAAATTCATTTAATAAATTACTAAATATTTCAGTGTTGTACCAGTAAGTTCCCAGATAGCACAGAGACGTCTTAAAGACGTCTTTAAGACGTCTAATAGACGTCTGAATGTCCTACGAACGGCTTCCGAACGGCTTCTGAACGTCTCTGGATCGTCTTTGTGAAAAAACTGTACGTCTTAAAGACGTCTCGAAATAGACGTATTCAAGACGTCCCGAAACAGACCCCTAGTAGCACAAAAATATTAGATAGATATGTTTGTCAAATATTGGAAAAATATTTTTTAAGCCACATTTTTTCTTGTGAGAAAAATATTGAATTTGAATATTGTATACATGTACAAGAAATATAAATTGAACGTTTGATATAACAAAAAAATTAAATAAATAAAAAAAAATAAATTAAAAGAATGTTTTTCAGCATATCCGCGCACATTAACATTTTATGCTTTATTTATTTATTTATTTATTTATAAATGAAAAAAATAAATTAAAAGAATGTTTTTCAGCATATCCGCGAACATTGACATTTTATGCTTTATTTATTTATTTAACTTATTTATTTATTTATCTATTTATTTTGATATATTATTTTGGATTTTGGATTTGTGATATATAATGTATAGTTTTATTATTAAACAATATTTATTGCTAAATTCTATTGCGAATATATATGTAATATATTATAATAGTACTAAATTAACAATTCAGTTATTTAACTTTCCTAAATAAATAAACGTCTATTCGAAGGATGGAAAACTGCCTAGCAGTTTAGAATGACTGAAACGTCAAGAAATGAAACGTCTTAAAGACGTCTTTTACGAGACGTCTGTAAGACGTCTTAAAGACGTCTTTTCAGGACGTAAGACGTTCAGACCAAAAATGGACGTAAAACAAACGTCTTTAAGACGTCGAGTGCTATCTGGGTTGTACCATTTTCGCATGTATAACATGAAAAATATTGTATATATAGAAGGGAAATATTCTAGGTCGGAAGAAATGTTTCGTTTTGGAGTTGAAATAGCTTCGAGTGCAAAGAGTTAAAAATAGTTTCAGTCTAATAAAATAATTAAGAGAAGAAAGAAATTATTATTTCGCTCCCGAGTCTTGTAATCAATGCAAATATTTTTTATTTTGCATGAAGATCCGCAGTCTACACACTAAAAACGGTGAAGACATTGAAATTTTCATTTGCGTTCTATTTCTTGCCACGAGAAAACAGAAAATTTTGCAAAATAACGCATCAAAAAGTTATATATCGTCTTAATAATACATCCAGTAATTTACCGAAAAAATTGCACATGAGGCACGTCGCAGCCAGCGCAGCAAAGGGTTTGAAAACGGGTTAAATATTGAAAGGGGTGGCGAACGTGGGGGAACGCGGTCTTCGAGTAATAAAAAAGCTCGTGAAAGAAGCCAGGAGCGTGTCAATAAAATTTGAAACGGTCCGAGGAAATGTTTTCGGGTGGAGTATTTCCGGCGGCGGGAGGGGGGGGAGCCATTTTCCCCGGAAGCGAGAGGACGTAGGAACCGCGATGGCGCGCTGGGCCGAGCGGCCGATGTTTCGCGGATGAAGGCAACATTCGGGTGGCGGGTTCGCAACGGAGAAGCCCCGTAACCGCCGCAAAAAGCCCATTAAGGCGTCGTTTCTATTCCATCCGGTGGGTCAATGCAACGATGAGGCCGCGCGAGCCGGATAAAAGGAGGCTGTGCAGTAAAAACTAATGCCCCACCCCCACCCACCCCCCTTAACGTCTCGCAGCTATCTCGGTCTGTTTGGTCGGCCGTAAGAAAGGTAATTGCGTCAAGCAAATTGGAGAACGAGACAGCCCGAATCCGTGCCTGGGGATTTCGGAACGGAATTGCTAGTATTTTGCGGCACGTGAACCCGGCCAATTTCCCGAAATTCAGCCGTTTTTTTTTCTGCAAATTAGGGTCTTGACATGGCCACGCTCAGGAATACGCCATCTTGAGAATCGATAAGGGTACCATTCCTTAAATTCCTTCCTCTTTTGGAAAGCAAATTCGATTTTACCTGGATGCATATGAATTGATTTATTAACCTTAGGAAAGTACCATTCTTTCGCTGAAATTCACTTTCCGGGACCAAAATTTTTCACTTCTTTTTTTAGCAATCCTGTAGATTTTGACGAGAGAATTCCAGAATTACCCTTATCTGTCGAGGACACGATGTCGTTCAACTTTACGCGAGTATAACTTTTGAAAAAGTGAACTCCGCTCTTTAAAACTTGCAATTTTGGACTTTTCTCCTAAAAATCTACAAGATTCTATAAAAAAAAGTCCAAAATTTTTGGTCCCAGAAGGCAAAGTTCAAGTACCGATGCTTTCAACAATCAAATACGTAAGCCTGACATCCCCAATACGTCAACTTTCGTCCTCGAAAGGTTAAAAGTACCATTTTGAATTTTCTCTTTTCAACTGATCTGAATTAATTATTGTCACCAAGTACTCTGTCACAGTACTCTGTCGGCAAACTAGGGGCCATTAATTGCCGAGCCATAAAGCGAACTTTTTCAATTTTGGATAGCACGACCGTCAGATCGATTTCCGCGGGAAAAAAATTCGCGTACACGTGTGTCCGCGCAGTCGACGTGTTTCTAATCCCCTTGTCCCGCAAACTTTCCTTGGCCGTAGAACAAAAATTACCAGCCAGCCAGACCAATTCCTCGAAGTCCGATAATTAACATCGTTTGTTCTCGTCGTCAAAGGTACGGTCTCGCGTCCGAGTTCGCAGTCACTCGGTCGGAGGCCTCCACAAAAGCTAATTAACGACACACGGTGCCGTAGCAATCTCTGCCCAAGACACCCACGTCATTCTGCGAAAGCTCGAAGTCACCACGGACGAGAATACATCCTGCCCTCTCGTACGGAGACAACATCCAGGATTTTTCTTCTTCGGGCACGACGAATGGTGGGAGGGGAGAGGGGAGAGCATCCTCCGGTTATTAGACGTAGTTCGTTAAAGTCTTGTTTCACCGGACGACTGATGTGCTCGTGTCCTGACAGTCTCCTCTAAGAATAGATTTTTCGCGGAAAGGACACCGGCGATGTCCTTATTAACTCTAGAACCACGACCTCGACCCCTGGTCAACTTCCCTTTTGTTCCGAAAATGTTGTTCGGAAATAACTAACGTTTCTGTTTGCTTCGTATATTCTATAATATTTTTTTAGTATATATGTAGTTTATTAACGTTTGCAGTTTTACCTTCGATTCTTCAATAAAGCTTCAAATGTCTTAATTCATCCGTGAAAATCGCACATATTTGCACACGCATAACTTTTCACCTAGTGATCTCCTAAGATTGAAACTTGGATTTTCGGCATGTTCTCGGCAAAATCTACGGGATTGCATAAAAAACAGTTAAAAATTTCTGGTTTCCCGAGGTGAAGTTTAGCCAAGAAAACCGATTAGACTTTACTTTAATATTTAGGAAGTATGCAGAGAGAGAACAAAAATTGTCTAGAAGTACTTGAAGGGACTATCCACAGGAATTAAAATCATGAAAAATTGTTTATAGTTTAATCAAATTTTCGGGCTTTCATATTTCTAACATGAGAAATCACAAAGGAGGAGAAATACAATAGCGTGTGAAGAATGAAATTGTAGAAACGAAAGAGAGTGGAGAAAAATTTGATTTGCGTGCAAGTTTATTATATGTATCGATTGTGTTCGAACATGATTGTAACTGGAGCCATCTTCCAGGCGGAAGCGCGGCGGAAAGTGATATTGCGGGAGATAAAATAGAATGAAAAAGGAACGGGGAGTAAAACTGTCAGGGCGTTCTCCTCGATCCTGAAACTTTTATAGGGTTCGGGAGATTACGAGCTCCGCGGAGTCCTGTTCAGGTTACGTTCCTGGGAGAACTCAAACGCGGTATCGAAGTGAGCCCCGGAATACAATGGTTGACACTACGAACCCCCGACGGTTTATTTTATTACGGTCTCGGCTCGTTCGCCGATGTTTTTCCGCTCTTATTGCCTATCCACAGGTAGCGATATTGTCTGCGGATCGTCACGCTTCCCGATCCTCGAGCACAGTCGCGAAATAATTCCCGGTGACGCGAAACTAATTCTCCCGTGATTTCTTTCCTCCAAGTTTTAACAACCTCTCGACGGGACATTCAATTTCAAGAAATATCCCTAGTAGCACAAAATATTCTATACACATTCATATAGTATTAAAAAGAGATTCAATCTTTTTTTAATATTCAAATATACATACAATATTTATTTTATATTAAGTAACAAATATTTCTTTTTAAATATTCAGAAAATATCTATTTCTCATGTTACGAGAAAAATATTTTTTTCTAAATATTAAATGAATCTTTATTTCATATTAGAAGTAGAATATTTTTTCCTAATATACATAGAATATTTATTCAATATCATGAAAAAAATATTTTTCCCGTAATATATTCCCTCAAGAAGCAGTGCGCAGAAAGTAATACATATTCATAGTTTCTAATTTTTGTTATAACTTTTTCTTAAATTTGAAAATTTTATTGAATGTTATTTAACACTAGAACTACCGGATGGGTCAAAATGACTTCCTCCTAATTTTTTCTTTTAGAGATAGTGAAATTATAAATATGTTTCCATGAGAAAATTGTTTAATAAACTTCTCTATCGAAGTAGATATTTAAACAAAACTAATACGAAATCTAAACAAATCTTATTTTGTTGTTATTATAAGGCAATGTATGCCAGTTGCATTTAGTGCTTGGTCATTCTAGTGTTAAAAATTGAATTTATATTTTTCAAATATTGAATTCACATTTTTTAAATATTTACTTTATATTTTTTAAATATCTAGTTTATATCTTCTGAATATTTAGCTTATACTTTTTAAACATTCAATTTATATTTCTTGTACATGTATACAATATTCAGATCCAATATTTTTCTCATATGAACAAATGTGGCTTAACAAATATTTTTCCAATATTTGAAAAAAATATCTATCTAATATTATTGTGCTACTAGGGATATTACTGCGCGTTTGCTTTATTCGGAAAACTGAACACGGATTTCTTCCGTCGTGAAATCTATCGAGATTATTCCGTTAAAATCGGCACTATTTTCTTTAAATAATCTCTACCTTGGATTTAGTGCGAAACACTTAATTAGTGAAATAGAAGAAAGGATTGACATTTATGTAATAGAATTAGTGGATGTAATGGATATTCTGTTGTTAATACAATGCCCGTTTTATTTTCGATTGATGATCAGTTTATTTTCGATTCATTAAGTTCCAAGTTAGAAATTTATATTGACTAATACGTTTAAAATAGGCAGCCATTTTGGAAAGTACTGTGCCTAAGTTGAATTTGCAGATGAATTTGAGAATTTGAATTTGGCAGCGGAGAAATTCCCAGGGACCGCGGATTAAGAAATCAGGAGGCAACAATCAATGTAGTAAAAAGCACTCGAGTCAATTGCCATTCGGCGACCGCAACCGCATTTCAAATGACGCGCCGTACGTCGCGGTAAAATGATCGTGCTTAACTTCGATTGGCCCCGAAGAGGATCGCAATCCCTTGAATTGCAACCGGCCATAAATCTTTGATCCCTAATTCCCGCGAGTCGTAAACCGTTCGTTGCAATTTGCAGAATCACCCTCTACAATCTCGTTAGAAGTTTGCTTTTTGATCGGGCGCCATTACTGCCTTTCCATTGATACTTTGACGCGTATTGTCGATAGCTTGACTCGCGTAGTCCGAATCAACGGAAATTTCGATTTATGGCAAACGAACGTTAACTCGTATTTATTGTTACTCGTCTCCGGATTTTATTCGAAGGATAAATAAATGTCTACGTGGCTCCATTATCTCGTTAATACCATTTTTACTTCGCAGAAAATGCTGCAATTATTATTTATTTTCAAATTGTATTTTTATTCAAATTTAGGAGACGAGAACTGGATGTGACATTTTATAATAGAATCTTATGTACAAATAGAAAATAAGAAATGGTAAGTAGAGACATTTAAGATAGATGTTAATAAATTGAAATAGGAAAATTTTGCTCTAAATAGGAAATCAAAAATACTAAATAAAAACAGTTAAGTAAGATGTTAGATGAAACTGTAATGAATTGAAATAGAGAAGTCTTGTTTAGAACAAAGAATTATATTATGGAACTTCCATTCCAGGGTATTGCTTCAAAGAATATTATAAATAAAGATGAAATTGAATAAAGAGTCTGAAATTAAATAGGAAACTAAAGCTCTGGTAACTTCAAACGAAGAGTTATTTTATGGAGGCGAACAACTTCGATCCCGGCGTTCCAAAATGGCGGGGAGAAAGTGAATAACATTCTCCAGCCGGCCGTCATCTTTCGTTACCAAATATTACCCGTTGATTGATACAAATTTGATTCGGTGAATTGCATTAGAGGAGGGATTCATCCAATCAGCCAGCAGTTTTCTCCCGATGGTCGCGCCAAGCTCGAGTGCACAAGTCGTTCTACAGTGTGCCCACACGATCTCCGGTGACAGGGTCAAACGGTCCACTGAATTACGGCTTTTAGATTGTCAAATGCGCTCGGCCTGATAAATTCCGTTAAACGATGGACACCCGATACAATGAATTTACTGCCCCGACGAATTAATTTCGGGTCAAAAACGTCCGCCGCAAGCTCCGACAATTATATTTTCTATTAAATGCTCCTCGGTCGTGCTCGAGCATAATTTTTATTTCGGAGGTTAACCGCTCCGTTAATGTTCGACGATCCGAACGGCCATGAACTTGATCGTTCAAGATTAAAGAGCCCGGAGATCGGCTTCCGTCGGTTTATCTGCTCCCCGGAGGATCTTCTTTTACACCTACCTTTATAGCGATAAACCGCGTGATCTTTTGCATTATTCAGGATCATCGGCGCGGATGTAAGACGATTTTTGATCAATTATTTCCCCGATAAATCCGAGGATCAGTGTAAAGCGCAAGATATTAAAGTGTTGTAAGATGAATTTTTATTTTTGTAACGTGCGATAATAAGCACCGCATGCTTCACTACTTCTTTATTTAAATACCTCGCAAGGCGGATGCTCGTGAATCTTTACTCACAAATTTTTTTTTTTTTTTTTTTATTGGAAATCTCATATGAGATTTATTACAACATGATAATTCCCAGCACAGAGTATTATTAGTAAATATATTGTATGGTACAACAAAAAAATACCGGCCACAGTACAAAAATCGAAAATACTTAAGCACGTAGGTTACAACTATTTAAAAAGGCTATCATATATACACAAGCGATGATGTTAGGTTCAGCTATCAAGCAACCTATGTCCAGTGGCAATTGAAAACCTGCTCTATCGAGGTTTTGGATAAATTTGATCCTCTGGTCATTATAAAAATTGCACTGCCAAAGAACATGGTTGAGCGTTTCCTGCTCCTGATTACATTTACAATTGGTATTATCGATGATGCCAATGCGAGCAAGTGAAGCAGCCATATGGTAATGGTCCGCCCTGCATCGATTAATTGAAACAATACATTGTCCGGTTATTACTCACAAATTTTATCTAGCAAAATAGAAATCGTTTTGTTTCACAGAAAAATTTTTCAACGATTACAGGGCCGCTTCAATTGGTGGCATTTCGGAAAATGCAAGAAGGAATAGAGATTTCAGAAATGAAAGATAGCATACACCTTCATATTGGACCTAATAAAAATAGCTAGAGAAATAGCTGGCCAATTGGTTGCCGGAGAATTACAATTTAGATGGAGCGTTTCCAATTCCGGGTCACCACGGACCCGCCCCTCGAGGATCAAAGAGGATGCTCGCGTGAGTCACTGTATGGTGCAAACGTGCAAAGTGTCTTATTATTTCGTCTGGTATAGCGATACTCGTCAAAGGGGGGTCTCTTCGAAATCACGGTTCATTAGGCTCGTTAACTCGCGAAAATCGAGTTAGCCGATGACTCGGCTCGCCCGTACGAAATAGAAAGAGAAAGAAAAAAAAATAGCCGAAGTCAATTCGGCCGGCACGTATGGTCCGACACTTGTGCCCCCATGGATGCGGGTTCGTGAAGGGTTTCTCCATAGGGGGTCCCCCGTTGGCCGAGTTTCCCTCGAAGGGCCCAGAGTCCCCCACTTTCGAGTTGTCACGTGCATCGCCCTATTTCGAGACCTCGTCCTTGAAGAGAGAGAGAGAGAGAGAAAGAAGAAGGGCGACGCGGTTGTTTCTGAAGGACGAAATAAGTACCGAGGGATGAGTCCGTGAATGGCCTGGCATATGGAGGGCCTGCACTTGGCCCTTCCGCTTCTCACGCATTCACGGCCTCGTTTCTTTCATTCGTTCCTCGATTCCTGATCGAGAACTTCTCGGAGAATCTGGCTCGAGTGTTTGCCGCGAAAAAATAGCTGGGGTGACGTGGCCCTTCGAGGGAACGGCCGTAGGGCGAATGAACATAATTCGTGTGAAACCGAGAAACAACATTCACCACGGAAATTGGACAATCACGAAGGAATTTATTGCGAAGAAAAATTGACAAAATAACGCTTTCACTGGCAAACTAGAAACCTCAAACATTCCACAAAAAACAAAGCAAGTTATTCGGTGAAATAAAGATTGAAAAAAATTAAACAAAATGAAATGTATTTTGTTTTTAGGGGACGTAATGATATTTGGAAGCCACTGCCTTGGGTAATTCGTCACATGTAGATCGACGAAGCCTCTAGCGAACACTTAATACCTCCAGGGGTGGGCAAACATCGATTTGACTCGGAATATTGGAAAAGTTTGTTAGCTTTCCGGCAGAAGAAGGTTCATACAAGGCAGGAAACACTTGTTCGAATCTCCTATTTCATTCTAATGTCGTTCCCGTATCAAGCAGGGGTTCCATCGGGAACCCGGAAGAGGAAGAAGAAGAAGAAGAAGAAGAAGAGGAGGCAGAAGACTCTGTTAGATTGAGTTTCAAGTTGTACGCCCAACAAAACTCAATTCATCGTTCCATTCTACCGAAGAAGAGTCCCCCCTGCTCGCCCAGGGGCAACGGGTCAGGAGCGTAGCAACGTAACCGTGAACCCAGCGGCTACGGCAGGGGGGTCTATGGGGGTCTACGAAAAAAAACCCCGTGCACAGGGTCGCCGAAGGGCTGACTGATTGCAATACTGTCCGAAGCTCGTTCGCGCGTGTTCCGCCGGGACTTCCGTTTCCACTTCTCTCTATTCCTTTCCCGGTGTGTTTCCTTTTCCCCGTTTGTCTTTTGTTTTTCTTTCGCTCGGCTTTCCCGCGCTCTGCTTTCCTTTCTGTTTGAATCTCGCGACGAGGACGGTCCGATAGATCGATCTCAGACTATAAAGGAGATCGCTTCTTTATTTTTAACGAAGCTGTCTCTCGCTGGACAGAGAGAGAGAGAGAGAGAGAGAGAGAGAGCGGAATTTTCTCGTAGAACCGAAAATGTTTTTCTTCCTTTTCTTTTTTCTCGTTGCCAGTTTTTCTTTTTAACCAGTCTTTCAATGGCGAAGAAAAGGTAGACACCGGAAGTTCCCTGTTCACTGAGCCGCGGCTTTTCGAGTCTTTGCAGAGTTAGGTGGTCGACCTTTGTGCAACGGCTTCAATCAGAGCTGCGAGCAACCTTACGTAAATTCGCAGCTTTGTTGGCGAGCCTGCGAGACAAAAATTGCAGAGTCAGAACTGCTTAAAAACTGTCAGAAACGCTTACAATCGCTCAACTTTTAAACACACAAATTCCTATCATTAAAACTGGGATTTTTTGGTATTCTCTCGCCAAAATCTACAGGATTGCATTAAAAACTGTTGAAAATTTCTGGTTTTCCCGGCCAAAGTTTAACCAAAATTTGCAATAAAAAAATTGCAACCCTTTAAAGCAACCGATGGATGACTCGTTCTCAAAAATCCTGAAGCAGTACGTCATCGGATTTCGCGTGTTCCCCGTATATGCATAAACAGAGAGCGGACAATTAATCATCGTCCTTCGCTCGAGTGAAATATTGCAGAACTCCGAATGCGGGTCAGTTCCCGATGAATATTCAGGCGTGTCGCGGCCGCGTCACGTGGCAATAAAGCCATTAATTATTTTCGTTCGGAAGTCTTTAGTTCGCGGAGAAACCGATAAACCACCTGTTTCCGACTGCGTCCGTCAAATATCGAAGTATTTGGTTCGCCGTTTCCTGCGAGCCGAGCGACAGGAATTCGTGCTACTTAACATTATAGAGAATAGATTTATGATCGTACAGTACCGCCAATTAGGGTGTACTAGAATACTTGCGAGAGCAGGCTCGAATGAATGGCACGGGAACGAACCGGTCAGAAGAGGTATGCGTTCGAATAAATCAATTGTCGCATTATACGTGTTTTTTCAAACAACAAATCACGCATCCATGATGCATGCATCCCATTGAATTCGCGATCTAGGACACGGCGCTGCGCTCGCCATTGTGGTGATCAGTGTTGTCGGTAGAATAGCGGAATGCATATCAATCGGACAAAAGGATGCGCTGGCTCGCTTTCGACGGGTGTAACATTTTCATGCTGTGAAATATTTATTTTCTTAGAAATAGAGTAATTGTACAATTATTTTGTGTTGTCTCTTTTCTTGGAATCCTCGAGGACGTAGCTCACTATTTGTGTTACCTCAAAATAAACTTTCTTAATATTTTGAGATACTTTTAAAATATTAATACTATAATAAGGCAAGAAGAGAGTTGGCTCAAACCCCTTAAAAATTAAGATACATGCATACAATTCCCATTAAAAATTGACTCGAGGTACACTTCTCGGAAATAATTAAATTAAAGGTCCTAGGATAATATTATAAGGCAAGAAAAGAATCGAGTAAAACTTCTTAAAAATTAAGATACAGGCATACAGTTCCCTTTAAAAATTCATTCGAGGTACACTCCTCGGAAATAATTAAATTAAAGGTCCTAGGATAATATTATGCTTCACACATTAAAGCAACAATTCTTAAAAATTTATAACGCAGCCGGAAATAGACCAAAAATTTCGCAGTACCTGAAAATAAGAGAAGGTCCCCCTAAGAAGAATAATATAAAAGCTAATAAATTATTTTAGAACATCCCCACGAATCGAAACGATAACGCACATCGAAAGTCGACTTCCGAATGCTCCCAGCAAACGCCATTTTGCAGCCACTCCCGGCCTTCAACCCCTCCGGATAACTCACCCCCGACACCCGTGTACATAATTACTTAATAACAGCGCTGGCTACTTAAACGGCATGGCTAAAAAACTCTAGCCGGCTGTTTGCCAAGCTTTCAATCCTGTCTGAAATATTTATTTAGGACAAGGAAAAGCGCTCGCGTTAAAAATTGCGTCCGGCTCTCGCGTCTCGGAGGACCTCCTTTGTCCTCGGTGCTCTCTCTTTCTCTCGCTACACCATACAGTGTATACATCCGTATCGACGAATTTAATACGCGTCATCGGCGCGGAACCGACCCGCCATGAGCACAGGGGAGCCCGGATACTTGCGCCACGCGACCCTGTTTATTCTTCCCAGCTAATCCCTGGTGGCTGGTTGCGCCAAACACCCGCCCCCGAGCAACCCCCTCGATTTTTTCCGGCTGCCGAAAACGCGGCCCTGTTTGCCCGGCAATTTATACCGAGTCCCTCTCTCGCGTGGTCTACGTCATCTCAGATTTTGCTGGTAAGCATGATGCCTCGTGTCCTGGCTCAATGGGGATGCTGCAGCGGGAATTATGCTCCGCGCGAGATTATGCCGACGAGAAAGCCTGATCTCGCGAGTCGATAGTTCGTCCGGTTCGGTGATCTTCTATTCTTGTTGGCTCGGTTTTGCTGTTTGCGATGTTAATCGGACATCTGCGGCACGGCTCGCTTTTTCATGCTGACTAGTTTTGATTTTGTAATTAATCTAACGCAGTGGTTCTCAAACTTTTTCGGCACCCCCTGGGAAAAAAAAATTGTTTATTTGGAAAATAGAAGAAGTCGGTTTTCTAAGCGGAGCACTCTGCGAAACGTTTTACTTCGCGACGGTAACAATTAGAATCAAATGGGAGGACTTCAGGGGCGAAGCGAAGTAACGTGTATTTTCAACATAACAATTACGAAGTAGCGAGGAACAAGCGGGAGACAACGCGCAACATTTTATTTCACGACAGTAGCAATTAGAGCCCCTGAACAAAACGGAGTTGAGGAACAAAAGAAGCGTGTTTTCGGGGGCAACGGGCAAAGTAAAGGGGAAACAAGTAGAAGACGGAATAACATTTTATAGCGGTAGCAATTACAATCGCATGGAGAGGTTTCGGGGCGAAACGAAGTAACGTGTTTGCAAGATAACTGCCTCAAAGCAACCGGCAAACAAGTCAAAGAGAGAAGAAACTGGAAACACAGGCGTTCAGAAACGAAGTCAGACAAAAGAGTAAAGAGGGCTGCATAATATATTATTTCATGGCAATTAGAGTCGCATGAGAGGACTTCAGAGCGAAACGAGGTAACGTGTTTTCAAGATAACAATTTCAAAGAAGCTCGAGGCTTGAGCTCGGCGCGGTTACAACAAAATAGTAGACCTACACGATCTATGTCACAACACGGACCTGAGGACACCAGAGCAAAAAGAAGAAACGAAGAAGAAGATAATAATTTCAAAGAAGCTCGAGGCTTGAGCACGGCGCGGTCACAAGAAAATAGTAGACCTACACGATCTATGTCACAACACGGACCTGAGGACATCAGAGCAAAAAGAAGAAACGAAGAAGAAGATAATAATTTCAAAGAAGCTCGAGGCTTGAGCTCGGCGCGGTCACAAGAAAATAGTAGACCTACACGATCTATGTCACAACACGGATCTGAGGACATCAGAGCAAAAAGAAGAAACGAAGAAGAAGATAATAATTTCAAAGAAGCTCGAGGCTTGAGCTCGGCGCGGTCACAAGAAAATAGTAGACCTACACGAACTATGTCACAACACGGACCTGAGGACATCAGAGCAAAAAGAAGAAACGAAGAACAAGATAATAATTTCAAAGAAGCTGGAGGTTTGAGCACGGCGCGGTCACAAGAAAATAGTAGTCCTACCCGATCTATGTCACAGCAGGATGGGCTTAGATCAAGACTGTGCTGTGTATCGTTTTACGGCAGTAGCACTTGGAATCGACAGAAAGGACTTCAGAGCAAAACGAGGTAACTTAGTTTCAAGAAAATAATTTGAAAGCAAGCAGCAGACTGCATAACATTTTATTTGATCGCAGTAGCAATTAGAGTCGCATGAATGGACCACGGGGCGAAACGAAGTAACGGGTTTTCGGCGGTAACAATGACAAAGCAACGGGGGAAACAAGTAAAAGCCCCCGCCCCGTCTTCTGGTCCCCGGTCACGAAAGGAGAGAGTGGGTAGATGAAAGTTCGGTCTGGAAATCGGCCGGTCGACGAATCCGCCGACGAGGTGGAAGAGAACCCCGAGCGAGCGTTTTACAAAGGCGCAAAGTGTGCTCCGTGCGTGTTCGATGTCGCCAAAGTGAATGTCAGGGAAATGGACGGCGACCGTGCAGAAAACGAAAAAATAAAAGATGCGAGCGGAAAGAGGAGGAGGAGAGGAGAGAGGAGAGGAGAGGAGAGGAGAGGGTGAGGCTCGGGGAATAAAGGAGAAAAACGCTGAGCACCCTAATATCTGGTTGGATAAGAGGCAGCGGGCAAAGAGCTGATAGAGAGGAGGGTTCTAGGGGGTGGAGAGCGGGTGGAAAGGGGAGGGTGGAATGCTAATACCTGCTCTATCGCGGCGTGGAAAGGTATTCGAGGGACTTGTATGGATTTTCTTCTTTCGTTCGTTCGTTTTCCTTTACTGCATCATTTGCCGGCTACATGATTTAGATTCGTTCTAATGGCGGCAGGAATTTTTAGGGGCCCCCGATTTTATTTATTTATCATTTTGATTCTCGTGTTGCTAAAAAAGTGGGTATTTTAAACGTGTTTAACGGTGCATCTGTCAACAAATAGTGTCCTTAACCGAATTTATAATGAAAGGGACTATCATCGTAGGTTTTCAAAGAGGGGTGGTCCTGTTTGAAGAACAGAAGGTGGCCTAGAGATTTCTAAAAAGAAAAAATAAAAACAAATATGTTTGTGGTGTCGTGTGAACTTCGTTGGACCTTTAAGGCGTTCGACGTGCCTTTAACACTAAACATACCACCACCGATCAAATGACCGGTTCTAGATTTTTATTTGACAATTTTTGAAAATATAAAGATGCTTGCATGAGCAATGATTCAATAAATATCTTGAGTAGAGCACGTATTGCAATAAGGACCGCGCAAAGTCTAAATAAATTAGATCTTGTCATTTTTATAAGGCAAAATGTTCCTGTTACATTTATAGCTCGGTACGTTTAGCGTTAAAAAGAAAAAAAGGTATTTGATAATTAAGATATTCTCACTTCTCGATCAAATATTTTTACTCGTTCGAAAAGTCGTCTACGTGAATGAGTTGAAGCGAATCGCAGAAGTTCGGCCGAAGCGCACCAGCAGTTCCGAGCTCTTCCTTATCGAACGCTCGTACAAAAACAAAGTTCTGAAGATGATTGGCTTATTGGAACGATTCGGGAGCGGTTCATATCGGGCATCTAATGCACCCGGGAGGTAGAAAATAAGGTCCTGTCCCGGCGGATGGGAAAAGGTTCGCGCGCGTGTCCCGTTCCCCTCCTCCTCCTCCTCCACCCCCTTCTCCGCCACTTCTCTTCTCCCTCTCCGTTCCCCTGCTCCGGGGAACCTCGACCAAGGACAAGGTATCTCTTCCACCTCTAAACCCGAGATTCTCGTACCGCCTAAGGGTAATAAAGAGGCAAAATAGAAGAATGCGAGTGGGTAAGAAGCCCGCGGACGAGAGCGTGGATTGCAGGAGGAGGCAGCAGCCTCGTTAGATTGAGTTTCCGGAAAAGCTCGAACCCTGCCGTCTCATTTTACGGGGCAAGGAGAGGGGGGACACATTTTTCTGCTAAAAAAAAAAAACTAGAATTGGTTCGAACTTGTTCAAACGCGTTCGAATTAATTCAAAATTCAAGATTATTATTCAAAATTAATTCAAATTAGTTTAAAATCGCTGGAAGTCGTTCGAAATGATAGGAAATTGTCTAGAATCTCTAAAAATTGTTCAAATTGGCTCAAAATCGTTCAAACACGTTCAAATTAATTCAAAATTCAAGATTATCATTCAAAATTAATTCAAACTAGTTTAAAATCGCTAGAAGTCGTTCGAAATGATAGGAAATTGTCTAGAATCTGTCAAAAATTGTTCAAATTGGCTCAAAATCGTTCAAACACGTTCAAATTAATTCAAAATTCAAGATTATCATTCAAAATTAATTCAAATTAGTTTAAAATCGCTAGAAGTTATTCGAAATGATAGGAAATTGTCTAGAATCTCTAAAAGTTGTTCAAATTGGCTCAAAATCGTTCAAACACGTTCAAATTAATTCAAAATTCAAGATTATCATTCAAAATTAATTCAAATTAGTTTAAAATCGCTAGAAGTTATTCGAAATGATAGGAAATTGTCTAGAATCTCTAAAAGTTGTTCAAATTGGCTCAAAATCGTTCAAACGCGTTCAAATTGGAGAAAACTCGTGGAGATCATTGGATACCTGTTGGAACAGTTAAAAATAGTATTAAAAATCGTTACAAATCGCGAGAAAATTATACGTTTTCCCCGGACGACTTTACGACGCACATTTTCCGGTATCAACGAACCAACTATACAACTATACAATAAACGCCGTACAATTCGTTCGCCTGATATTGTTGCCCAGCCTCTCTTCCTACAGAGAGGGATTACAGGGCCGAGTTGCGTGAAACGAAACAACACGGTCCGCGCGTATATATCCTTCCGATAAATCGGGGTATAGTTATGTGTACCAGGACAGAGCGGTCGTATGGTTAATCCCATAGCCGAAGAATAACGAACCGGTAGCCGGAGTATCCGGCAATTCCGGCCGGGAAACGCGACTTGTAATTACGTTTCTGAAGGCAAATAAGAGGTTTCGTCCCGAAAGCGAAAGAGAGGGGTCGCGGGGTCGAGTTTTGTTGGCACACAACTTGAAACTCAATCTAACGGCTTTTCCACGTTTTACGTTGCTTCGCTTTCCACGGCCGGCGCCCTTGTGCCCTTTTCTTCTCCCCGTCTGCGACGGTTTCCCCTCTCCTTCCTCTTCTTCTTCTTCTTCTTCTTCTTCTTCTTCTCCTCAGACCACCGACGAGACGCGACGGTGTGACACGTGAATTCCGAGGTCTCAGGAACCCGCGCCGCAAACAGCGGATACACCTTTTGTCTGTCTTTCTAATTCACGGGACAACAGCCGGGCAATATGTCGCGAAGTTTCTTCCACGTCCGTCCTTCTCGTCCTCCATTTTCTCTATCTCGCCCTTCTGCTGTCTCTCTGTATTATATACATGTATATATATTATATATTGTGTGTGTGTGTGTATGTATAGATATATCCGGCGGATACGAGAGGGAAAAGTTTTGCTCCGCGGTGAAATCTTTTCTGTTGTGTTCACGCTTCTTTTCCCGCGGATTTATGGAGCGAGTAAACCGATACGGCTTTGATATGTACCCCCGAAATTCAAACACTTGTGGTTAATATTTTTTTTTGTACATTATATACCGCTATCCTATATGGTTATGTCGAATATTCCACTGTGGATTTCAGGCACCTGTCACAGACAGTCAAAATATTGAAAGAACTTCTAAAATATTGTTGTACCATTTTCAGTCGGTAGAGAATTTTTATTTTGCATGGAAAAGTCTAGTACAGTGATTTCTCTGTATACGTTGCCAAGGCCTGAAGGATAAACGTCGCGAAATCGTCTCCACTGTTTAAGCATTGTTTAAGAAATTCAGGGAAATATTTTAAACAAATCAATATACTGAAACGTATTCAATGAGGGTACGTTTCTCCGTTGTCGGTCGGTCAGGATGTTCCCCTTTAGTTAAGCACGCTATGTATACGCATATATTCATGCTAACAAGAAAAGCTTTCCAACCCGGCAGCTCTAATTTTAAGAAAACTTTGTGGGATTGTAGAGTAGGTTGAACCATTCAAGGGCTGGGTTTCTTGTTGGTAGAAATTCACGCTGAGTGGGTGAAATCAACCCTTGAAGTTGATAGCACCGTTACCACGGTTGCTGCACCGCGAATGGAAATGAGAAATAAATGTATTAACCTGAGAAACGGAAATGCTTTCCTCTGTACAATAAAGGAAACGCTTTTGTATTCCAATCGAGCTTTCTTGCAAGAGAATATAAAATATTAATTAATACTCCGTTCAATATTCCGTCGGCCCAGTCACATAAAAGTGATTCAAATCTTTACTTTGCAACTTTTGTCATACGAGAAAATATTAATTTTGAATTGAGCCAGATCAAATTTGGAGGAAAAATATATTCACAATAGTTTCCATTAAATTCGATATACAGTTCAGTTCAAATTAGAGATTGAAATGGGAAGAAGAGAATAAATTATATTATTTAAATAATTTAAAGTACAATATGTTATTTTAATAGGTGAAATGAAACATTTTTATACAAGTTCTGTAGAATATTATAATGTTAGAATTATAATTCTGTACACCCTGTCATAATTTTGCACTGATACTCAAATTCTGCATATTATTATACACCACATTTAACATTTGAAATGTACTAAATTTTACCCATCATTGCTTTCGACAGTCGAAATAATTAATATTGTAAAGTAATTAATTCTAAACGCAAACTTCACATAGGCATAGAATAAAACTATGTAGACGCATCAATTAACAAAAACCTCATTTGAAGCTCATCGACAGACCCAGTTCCTGCGATAAAATTTTCATACGCCAACATTTTGTTCCTCCCTCGGCTTCTTTCATTGACCGGAGCTTTTATTCTCGGCTAGCAACAGGTTCGAAACGCGCAAAATCAGTTCAAATTTCGCTTATCGTCGAAACGCCCAGAATTTTCGCGTCACGTTTCCATTGTTGGACGAGCTTTCTCTCCCCGCCCCTCTCCACTTCGACAGAGTGAAAATTCGTGTGTACGGTCGGATTATTCCGCGGCGAAAAATAATATCAGTGCCCACGGGGCGAGAAGCGTCTTTATTTTGGCCCCACCCTATTCGCAACGCCTCGACACGCCAGGGGACGGACGGATTGGATTCTTTGGAGGCAACCCCTCTCAGAGAGAAAGAGAGAGAGAGAGAGAGAGAGAGAGCAGGTCTGAAAACTTGATCGTAGCTTTCTCCACGGTTACAGGGGGGTGACGAGTGATTCTTTGTAGCCACGGGGTCGTTCCTGCGGTTATGTTGCAAAATACGGGGCTTTCCCCCATTAAAGGCACCTCTTCTCCCTTTTCCGTTTCCTTCCCGCGTTCAATCCATCCCCCCCGTCTTTTCTCTCTCGTCGAGCAGCGTCGCGGGGAGAGGATCCCACGCGATGTCCGTGAAACGAGGACTACACCGATCGACAAGAAGCTTTTCAGAATCGATTGAAAGAGAAATCTCGAGCGTGACGTGGAGTGTCGTTTTAATATTCTGAAAGACTCGACGTACACTCCTGAAAGACTCCGGCATACACTCGGAAAATCTCCCACTTAACCCCGTCAATTTTTTATTCTATTTCATTCTTTCTTTCTTTTTCCACTCAGAGAGCCTACTCGCGTTTTAACTCAGTTGTTGAACTCTTTTAAAGACTGGGCTTCGAGAATTCGGCTGATCTTCTCTGTCGAATTGTCTCATAGCGAGATTTTTGGAAATTTATATTTTTTGCAATGTTGAATCGACGAATGACGGAAGTCATAGAGATTTAAAAACAGATTGGAAAGCAAGATGGACTATTTATGAAATATTTGCAAAGAATTGGTTTTGCCTTTAGTTCTGTACCGATCGTTGAAGAGGAAACGGTAATTATTTACATTAGGGGCTTCCTCACCGATTTTGATGATCTTGAAATATGTTGTCAAGGTCATCATTATGAACAACTTTTTCCTATACATGTTACCGCCGCTCAGCTTTAGTTTCCGAGATATTCGCAAAAAAGTTTCAACATCTCAAAAAGTGATCGAAGTAGGTGTGGGTTAGAATTGAAGTTGCAAAATAAGAAAGAAAACCTTGCATCCAATATTCTACATACGAATAATAAAATATAATACTAATGTACTACAAACTACATTCTAAAATACTAATGTAAAGTGTACTTACTTCTGAATCTTCTGTACCTCCGTCGGATCCACAGCACACAATTATTCACTCACAAGAAGAGATCCGAATAATTGAACAACAATCACTAAACTCTACACAACACACTTAACGAAATCGTGACAGTAGACGAGAAGATGTTACTCCGACCACGAATAAAATAATACTGCGATTTTAACAATGATCCCTTCCACGGAGGTGGTACGGTCAGGTTACCCTAGACAGGTTAGACGCTGACGGTCTGTAAACACTAGATACAAAACCAACAAAAAAAAAAATTATGGCGGGGCGTCGATCCTATTTCCCGGAATTCCCTGTTTTCGTATCACACGTCCGTGGGAAAGGGACGGTTAAAATCGCAGTATTATTTTATTCGTGGTCGGAGTAACATCTCGTTCGTTTTCGGGATTTTATAAAATATGTTGTGTAGAGTATAGTGAATGTGTTGTGCAATTATTCGGACCTATTCCCGTGAGTGAATAATTGTGTGCTGTGGATCCGACGGAGGTACAGAAGATTCAGAAGTAAGTACACTTTACATTAGTATTGTATAATGTAGGATTAGTATTCGTATGTGGAACATTAGATACAAGGTTTTCTATCATATTTTGCAACGTATATTCACGATCATTAATGATTTGGTATATAGTATAATTTAATGTGGTTCAAATAAGATACTACTTTAAATCAAATATTTTTATTGTGATAACCAGATAGATAAAATGAAATATTTTTATTTTGTATTTCAAATATTTCCTTAGAATGAAAATAAGTTGAGCAAGTAGTTAATATTATAAATTATAATTTTTAACATGAGAAGCTATAATAGTTAGCAAAGTATTATTTGTAGTTTAATTACGAATATGTAACATGTTGATAAACAGACTACAATATCGTAATAACATTACAGGCAACAAAATATCATAAAAATATAAGTTACTGTCAACTATTTGAAATACTATTTTACACAGTCCTACACACACCTACTCCGATCACTTTTTGAGATGTTGAAACTTTTTTGCGAATATCTCGGAAACTAAAGCTGAGCGGCGCACAGTGGGCAAAAACGGCCTTTTTCGATTCAAAATCAAAGAACTTTCGATAGGAATGAGGTAGAGCGATGAAATTTTTTTAAATGAAAGCTGGAACTTTGTAGAATATGGGAAAAATAGGGAAATTACGGTACGAACGTTTTTTAACCTTGACAAAATTCGTTAAAGTTGCACAATTTCAAGAAAATTTTGTTTTTGTGGCTAATACGCGCGGAAATTTTTTTTTAACATGGTATATATCGTTTCCCATAGATTTTTTCACGCTGATTTCAAATCTGTTTTCAAAATTTGTCTAAGACCTCTGGTTTTTGAAAAAAATAGATTTTTGTGACACAAATTAATGAAATTTTTTCGTTAAAATGACTTGATAACACACTAGTTTGAAAGTATACCGAATTCTCATATATAAAACACAATAAAAATAATAATAATGAAGTATTTTAACATTTTGAGTTACTTACGAAACATGAAGCACTTCGCATCTCGTCATCACTTCACGTATCGCTGTCATTACTACTGGCACTTTCTTGAAATTGTGCAACTTTAACGAATTTTCTCAAGGTTAAAAAACGTTCGTACCGTAATCTCCCTATTTTTCCCATATTCTACAAAGTTTCAGCTTTCATTTAAAAAAAATTTCATCGCTCTACCTCATTCCTATCGAAAGTTCTTTGATTTTGAATCGAAAAAGGCCGTTTTTGCCCACTGTGCGGCGGTAACATGTATAGGAAAAAATGTTCAGAATGATGACCATGACAACATATTTCGAGGTCATCAAAATCGGTGAGGAAGCCCCTAATGTAAATAATTACCGAGGAAACACGTATTCTTTCACAGTTTTCGGTAAAGCAGCCTGCGCTCAAAATATTCTAAAAAATATAATTTCTTTTTACAAGCCTGTAATAATATGGCGGCGTCCGTACCTTCCGAGGATCATATTCGTCATTGCATACTTTTTCATTTTCATACGGGACTTGATGCAACGGTGATAACAAAGAAAATTTGTGATGTTTATGGAGATGTATTGAAGGTCAGCAAGTGTCGACGTTGGTTCAGAGAGTTGCTTTATTTAAGAAATAAAAACTTGCAGGAAAGATGGCAAACTGTCCTTGATAATGATGGAGATTATATAATAAATTAAGAAATATACACTTGAATTTACTACAAAGTTTATTATTATGGGCCCCCCTAATACAACTTTGGCCAACGTTTGAAACGTAACCTATCGGCCATAGGAGATTCGTATGGGACTTTTGACGTCACAGTGGACGCGCTGTTTCGAATCGTTATCGTTCGGATATTTTGGCGAGACGAGCCTCCGCGTTGGCGTATCCATATCTCGACCCTCGGCGTGCTCGCTCACTGGTTTCCGCAGGGGTAGCTAGGATATATCCGTGGCGTCGCAACAGGGGAGAATTTCACCCCTTAAGCCCGCTCCGGGCGAACGGATACGTCGCTGTAAGCTCCGGCTTTGATGTCCAGGTCAGGATCAGCCTGGTTCTCGAGCGAACGGAGACGCGTGCACCCCGTTGCACCCCGAATGGTTGCGTGCTCCCCCAATTAACCGTCTTTTGAGGCTCTGTTACACCGCTTCCGCCCTCGTGGAAGAATCAACCCGCTCCCGCGACCGCAAATTTCGATCGTTATTCCAGCGTTTCACAGTCCGTTACTTGACCGCCCTTGATACCTCTGCCTCTGCCCGCCACGTGGACGCCGCGCACCGCGCCGCCTCTAATCATTTATTCCGCGAAAGAAACACGCTCTGTAATTCCAGAACGTTGAAACGATGACACCTACCGACCGGCTTCGAGTTCTAAAGCGAACCTGTCTGTCTGCGTCGAATATTTATCGTTCGAGTCGCGTTGGCCGTGTTAGGTGTATTAGAAAGTTATTCAATATTTTATGTTCCTCTATTTTGTTCCTCGGTTACATTGAAGATCGTAGGGCTTCACCTATTTTTTATTTATAGTTTCAATTGCAATTATTGGGCGTTATTGTACAATTAGTATCGTTACATTTATTTCAAAAGTATTTTGTGAAAACAATTTTTCAAAGGCAACGAGAATTAATAATTTCTAGTGCTCTGTAATTCTGGTGTTGATAGAAGTTTGAAATTCTCTATTAAAATCTATCTTCAATATTTTTCTAAATCTGTGCAATTACAAATTTAAATAATATTATTACTAAATAAAATTGTAATCATAGAAAATTGAAATATAATATTGTATAAGTCCGCACAGTGAGCGTTATTAGCGCTAATTTGTCAGAAGTAATAAACTCTAACGTCACCGCGTTCGCCGAGAAAAATATAGAACTGTTCACAAAGCCGCGCGCAATCCACCGATAAGCCCGGCCGCCTCCGAATTTAAAAAATTCACTCCGTCACATCCATTAAGCTCGTGGAGCCATTAGGAGAAAAAAGAAGAAGAAAAAAAAAAGAGAGCGAAAGAAAGTAGATCGAGCACGGATTAAAAATCGAGAACGATTAATCACGCGCGCGTAGCCTGTCGCTCGTCCGCAAACAGCCAGGTAACAATATAAATCAGACTGATAACGAGTCGTAGGCCCGGCTGCATCGTTCATAATATTAATCGTCGCGGGAATTTATCGAGTCCCGTTGAAAGTGTCTCTACCGGCGACCGGTTCATTAATAAACCCGTGCATTATTCAAAAATCGATCCGCCTTTCACCGGTCCGAGCCGAGCGTGTGCCGGTCGTCTGGATGCGTTATCAGCGGGTCTGATAAGTCGGCCGGACCAGGTGCTCACGCGAGCCCGCGGTAAATCGCAATCGGTCGCGACATTAAAACCGGCCAGGTCTCGTTGAACCTTTTATCGGAACCGCGATCGCGGGAGCCCCGCGCGCAACCGCACGCATTTCTCTCTCGCATCTGCAAATCCTTATCATTTTAATGACATCAATAATTTTATATCGCGTCCACTTTATAATCGCCCGTTACCCCTTCGCCTGTAATTTTTCTGCCGATCTGTGAGCCGACGCCTCAAATTAAAGCCCGGTTGCGGATCACCGATTAAAATTCGTAATTGGCGAATATTGATCTGGCACGTGGCTTCGCGTATGGCACAAATATTACAATTTTAGCGATTTTGTTATGTATAGACAGCGGATCTTTATGCATTTATGGCTTTTGGAAATGTTCAAAAAATGCTATAATATAAAATTCGAGAGAATTTAACACGATTTTTATTTGCATTGGATCTACAAAGGCTGTCCCCATTAAAAATAGGATTTTATTTCATTCCACTTTCTTAAAATGTTCCTATAAAAATTGGAAATTGCATAAACATCCGATGTCTAGTTATGTATTTAGTTACTTTGAAAAAATCGCCAAAGGAAACCCCTGCGTCAAGTAAAATAATCAGCCTCCCCATTAACATTTTCGGTGATAATAAAAATAGAACCGTCTTTTTAAATAAAAATATTAAACTATCAAGTAGGTGAAACATATACAAACAAATGCACAACGTTTCATAAAGTTGTGCAACCTATTATTGTTTTTAAAAAATTAACAAAGAAAGTCCTTTCATCCTACAAGAACCCCTCCTTCTCTTTAAATATCTCCGAAACTAGTGCGCGGCTAAACAAAAGTATCCTACGAAAATTGCTGGTCTTTTTACGTGCAATAAGATCCCATAATAAAAAATATATCTTTCCATTTGAAAAGCAAAGTTGACCTTCAAATAATCTTGAAAACGTCACCCAAATAAAGAACTGATACTGCCTCCCTCTTTCCCCCTCGAAATCCTCGGACACGTATTTAACACATTTTTTAATATCTTTCATACTTTTCGAGATATTCGTTGGGAAAGTTTTCAAATGGAAATCCTGTATATGTCGTCAAAGCTTGGACTATAGTGAGAGGCAACGGAGCTCGAGAGGGGCCTCGGACGCCTCGACTGTAAACATAAACGCGTTGTTGACATACAGTGAGTAACGAAAGTATTCGAACGCCCTTTAAATCAGTATAACTTTTTTTTTTAAGTGAATCAAACGACCTGACTTTTTTTAGGAGTTAGAAGAATTGGTTTTCCAAATGATGTGTAAAAAAGATTTTGAAAAAATTGCAATTGGTAAGAATTACATGAGAAAATAAAAATGGCACTTTTCACAACTTTTTCATTTGAGCCTGTAATGAAAATTTCAAATATGCGTTTTGTAGATCTCTGTTAGTTATACACGTACTGAAAATTTCATCGAAATCGGCTGACGCAGATAAAAATGGCACGTATCAAAATATGTTAGAATCTGAGGATGAAACGGTTTCTTTGGCAGAAACTGGCCAAAAGTCGTGAAAATCTACGCTTTTCACCACTTTTAACTAGATTGTAAACTAGTAATTTGCAGCATGTATATAACTAACATATATCTACAAAATGCATATTTTAAATTTTCACTACAGGTTCAAATAAAAAAGTTGTGAAAAGTGCCATTTTTATTTTCTCATGTAATTCTTACCAATTGCAATTTCTTCAAAATCTTTTTTACACATCATTTGGAAAACCAATTCTTCTAACTCCTAAAAAAAGTCAGGTCGTTTGATTCACTTAAAAAAAAAAGTTATGCTGATTTAAAGGGCGTTCGAATACTTTCGTTACTCACTGTATACCAAGAATTCACCGTACTTATAAAAATAAAGAAAACAGTCGGTTGCTATTTACAAGAAAATATAGCACAGCGAAGAACGGTATCAGAAAACGCTCGGTCGTTGCAACGACAAAATTATTGCAGCCCGACGGAAAATTCGATTGGATCGCGAAGAATAATAAACATCCCCCTTCCCCGGTGGGGGTGTCTCGGTTCTTCGGGGTCGTTCGCGAGAAAAGCAACGTCTCGTGGTCGCGCTCGCGCGGTGTCCGGGATCGTTACACGGTAATCCAAACAATGAAACATTCACGTAGCGGCGCGCTCGGAAGGCGAATGTTGGATCTTGATTTTGCGCCGGTTTGGCGCGCTGGGCCCGGGCACGTCCACTGTATTTGTTTCTCCCTATTCCATTTTCAACGTACTCGAAATCCTTCCGGGATACCCGGCCAAATCCCCGTTCCGTGTTCCGCGGCTCGTTCCTAGGATATATGCGGCATATCTGTCGTCGAGGACGCGCGTTTAGGTAGATCAGCGAGTTAGAAGGCCGGAGACACGTAGCGGTTGAACGCGGGATACGTGAGGCGACGGGGAATCACGATCGGGGTTCCGGATGTAACGACACCGCGTCCCGGCTCCCGTATGCTTCGGGGATGCCCTAAGTGGACGCGTTTCGACCCGCAAGAGCTTCCATAAATTATTTTAATTCCGTCGTTCCCGTCTGGACCGTGTTCTTCGAGGAGGAACAGAAACCCGAAGAGCGACGCTTTTGCGGACCGTGTGCTCCTCTATTTTTCATTGTCTTTGTCCTAGCCTGCCTGCCGGGTCCTTTTATCCTCTTTTTATTGCGCGCGTTTCTATTTTTTATTGCCCTCCTCCTGTCCTGTGGTTCTCTATTTAACTTCCTATTATCTCATATTATCCCTCCGAATTTTTGCTTTCATCCATTTTCACCAGATCGTCCCACCTAAACGCTAATTTTTCCAGCAAATTGTGTAACAGCTTATGCTCGGTCCGAAGAGGTTCCACGAATTAGTTTGATTCCGTCGTTTCTGGATGGTTTCTTTTTTTGTTGCTTTTCTCTTAACCTCGTCCATTTAATTCCATTCCGAGAAACCATTCGATATGGTACATTGGTCGCACTGTGCCGAGTAAAACGACGTTGGTAAACACAGGTCGGAAAGTCAAACGTTTCTGAGATAGGCAATACAGTTTTGTGCGTCAATATTGACATACTGCAGTGATCCACGGTTGAATGTCTCTGAAATTCGATGGACTATCTCAGCGGAGGACGAGGACATTCAGAGCCGCGGTTTATAAACATTGAGGTAAACATAGCTTGCGACTGGAGGTCAGTAAATCATGATGATACATACAGAAATATATTATATACACCCAAAAATATTCGGACACTAACTGTAACTGATTTTACGACTTGATAATTCGTTTGTTGACAAAGCAATCGTCCTGGGAATTGTTTCTAGCAGCAAAACATCTGTTAACTTTGAAATACAGTCGAGTCGGAAAGTAAGTTAACATTTGATGATATGTAGGTAATGAATATGATGAATAAAATCAAGTTATTGTATTGTTTTTATTTAGGAGGTGTAAGGAAATAAACAAATATGTTAGTAAAACATATATTATCATTATTAAAGATTAAAGACATGTCATATTCATTTGCCTGCATACACCAGTCGTTAACTTACTTTCCGACTCGACTGTACATAAATAGTTTATTTGAGAAATATACATACAATTCATGATAAAAATTAGTAAAAGAAATAATGTACCATTTACACATTTATTCACGCAGTGTGCCCTATTGTAACACATAAATATTGAACGGCTTCAACATCCTGTACATGTATGTAGACCTTGGCAGTAGTGACGTCAATTTTTCTGTCCATTTTCCAAACCCGGTCCGCTCGTCACCAATGCGAAAACAGTACTGTCGCTCGCGCTAATAGACCGCGCTGACATATATCAAGCGTTCGGCGCGCAAAGTCGAAAATATCGTCTAAACAGAACATTTCGAAAGCTTTAAACAATAAACCTGCGTCTCGTAAATACACAAAGCGGACGGGCGCAACGACAAAGCATGTATTTTATGTTTGGATGCGCAAATTTAGAAGCTCCGGTGGCTTCTCCCCGTTTTTCCAGGTATTTCCGTAATCACGTTCCGAAACAGAAGAGAGAGAGAGCACATGATGCAAAAAAAAAAAAAATAAAGGGAGAAAGGGAACGGTAGCATTGTTCAAAAATATTGCCCGGCCAAGGGCCAGTGAATAAACGGGAACAGGGACAAAGGCGGCCCCGGGTTTTCGCTTTGAAACAAGAAAAAAAAAAGAATTATACACGCTCCCGAGATCCCCGCGCGCGCGTGCACAACGCGCATAAGTGGTTTCGTTATCTAACAGGTGCAAAGAGCCACGGACTGCAATTAAGGCGCAAAAGCAGGTTAATTGAGGGAACGTACGAGACCGGTGGCGGGCTACACGCCCCTGGAGAACAACCACTAATTTTCTAATTAAAGGAATTTTAGTGGCTGCTATCGGGATTCTACGGGAAACGGGTTGCGTATCGTCTCGTTCCGCCGCTTACCGTTTATTTCCCTAGTTTCTCGTTCGCCCGTCTATTATTCTGTCAACAATTTTACGTTACCCGTGTTTCCCCTAATTGTATCGCGGCGAGCTAGATTCCAGTTGTTTACGCGAATCCCTATTCCTGTCGATCGCTCGAGAACAATCTTATTTTCCATCAGGAGAATCTTATTTCGCTATTTGTTCAATCTTCGACACGTCCACCTCCACGTGAATTTAAATTGACCCTCACCTAACTCATTTCAGAACCCATACTTTATTTATCTAGTAGAATATAATGTAGAGTATACAGAATATGGAATATAGTAGAACGTTCAATGTACAGAATATGGAATGCACAGACTGTGGAATATAGAATGTTGAATCTATAGAACATGAAATGTAGAATATAGAATATGGAATATAGTAGAACGTGAAATGTACAGAATATGGAATATAGTAGAACGTTCAATGTACAGAATGTGGAATGCACAGACTGTGGAATATAGAATGTTGAATCTATAGAATATGAAATGTAGAATATAGAATATGGAATATAGTAGAACGTGAAATGTACAGAATATGGAATGGAGAATGTGGAATGCACAGAACGTGGAATATGTAATGTTGAATTTATAAAATATGAAATGTAGAATATAGGATATGTAGAACATGGAATATACAGAATATGGAATGCACAGACTGTGGAATATAGAATGTTGAATCTATAGAATATTAAATGTAGAATATAGAATATGGAATATAGTAGAACGTTCAATGTACAGAATGTGGAATGCACAGACTGTGGAATATAGAATGTTGAATCTATAGAATATGAAATGTAGAATATAGAATATGGAATATAGTAGAACGTGAAATGTACAGAATATGGAATGGAGAATGTGGAATGCACAGAACGTGGAATATGTAATGTTGAATTTATAAAATATGAAATGTAGAATATAGGATATGTAGAACATGGAATATACAGAATATGGGATGCACAGAATGTGGAACATAGAATGTTGAATCTATAGAATATGAAATGTAGAATGTAGAACATACAGAATATGGAATATAGAATATAAAGAAAGAAAAATTTATTATCTCGCTTTCTGCGAACTCGTTCAGAATGAGTTTCTCGGGAGTGAGCAAGGACTTTCACTTAAGTATTCACTTTCCCCGCAGAAAGTAAAAGACAGGCTTCACAAGCAGAACAAGAATTCATCCCCCATTACAGTCATCGCACCCCTCGCCATTCACCGTCGATGAACGTCTTATTTAAAGTTCACGGTCGAAACTGCTCTTTATGTAAACCACGTCACCCCCGAAAGAAGTCGGGCTCGGGTTCGGGTTCGGTTGGCGACCCAACCCACCGCGATTTCGATTTAAAACAGAAGATCATCGGTTCCGACCCTCCGGTGGCGTTTCCATCCCCACCCCCACCAACCCCCGCGCGCTGCTTGCCCGCGATGCTGTTTCTTTCACGCGCGAACGAGCAAGCTCCCTCCTAAAGTCGAACCGGTGCCTGGACAGGAAAGTAAGTATTGTTCCCCGGTGGATTTCGTTGTTATTCGCCGATTCGACGGAAAGGAAAACACCGGTGCCGGGCCGGCACGTTTCCCAAGGTAAACAGGTAGCGGGTCGCGAATCTGTGGAAAGGGCCAGGACGTGACACGGCTCGAAGAACAGAGCCAAATTTTGTCACTCTCTGTTTCGTTCAGAACCCGGTGGTCTTATTTTGTTCGAGTCGGAAAACACTGCGATAAACATTTTTCTCAAGGTCGTATATTAACCCTTTGGCTACGGCAGACTTTGGCACGCACCGGCCGTACGGTACGGTACGAATTCACTCGCGACGTCCACTGGGTACGGCGAAGTTTTTCGTTAGACATGCATTTCTGAGGAAGTATATTAAAATATTCAAAATACTGTAATTATAGGCGCCTCTCGTGGCTGTGAATCAAAATAGGTTAATCGAAATCGGTAATCTACATTACCAAGAAAGGTCTACATTAGCATAAGAGCAATTATGAAATTTTAAAACGAAACAGGCAAAATTTGATCTGGACGCCTATTGGCGCCTACAGTACCAGGAAGCCAACATGTGTCGGACGCCAATAGGCGCCTACAGTACCGGGAAGCCAACATGTTTCGGACGCCAATAGGCGCCAACAGTAGTCAAAGGGTTAAGGTCATCAGAGTTGTTTTCAAACGGAACTATATATTTTCACCATCGCGATAGGAAAGCCGAGGTCAAAATGTATCCAACCGCCGGTATAATACTATGACCTTCACGTGAGCTTGGGCACAAAAAATTCGTAAACACCAATTTCGATGAAATTTTCACAATGTATATAATTTTCAAAGATCTATAAAACCTACTTTTTTAAATTTCCCCATAGGCCCACATAAAAATGTTGTAAAATACATCCATTAGTATTTTCTCTGCAATTTCCCCAAAATTCTTGTTTCCACGTGGAAACTAATTGTTCTAACTTCTGAAAAAAATTCAAGTGAACATTATCGTCTTTTTAAGAGTGTCCGCACAGTGGACATAGCTTTGGCGTGAACATAGCGATAAAACTGTTGTATACCAACGATAAGATCACCTAAAATCTTCCATATTCTCATAGTATTAGTCATCTAGGTACCTTCCGATAGCGATTGTCATCGACAGTAAACGTCCCAAAACCTTCCCCAGTGATTTCATCCTTTATTACTCATCTTCAAACTTCGCCCTGAAAATGTCTCATCCCTTACTGACCGCTAGACCCGAGATATCCCCCACTCTCCTGATTTTCAACACCTATATCTTGCGGGGCGTTTCTGCGAAAAGGAGCATTTAGCATTTATCCTCCGAACAGTCTTTGTAACACAGTGAAGAATCGACGTAAGAATATCTATTGTACGCGCAACCGTATTTCACTAAGTTCCGTGCTTGTACTGAGTTCTTATTAAATATAATAAACACCAAGTCAACGGAATACAACAAAACATATGATTCAAAGCCACTTAACTTGTCGGAAAAATCGAACGGAAAGTATAACGATGGTACAAAAGCTTTCCACCGGGATCTGTCAGCGGTAACACAGACTCTAAACTACCCTAGACGTTCGGGCCACCCCTGAAATCAGAATCGATAAAAAAATGTTGTTTCCCTTCCCCCTCCCGCCGAGCAGAATAGCCAGGAACGATCGAACTCGGCCGAAGCCAGTTTATTTCACTATACTTCTCCCCCTCGATATCTTTTTTCGATTCTCTTTTGATCTTCGTCTGCGAAGGGCCAAGAACGTTTCACGGAGAAAGGCCTCCGACGGAATCTTTAATTCCAGCAGGACGTCGAAATACGCAGCAAACAAAATTATCGGTCGGCAGTATGTGATTTGCTCGTCGACGAAAATAAAGGGGAGCTTTCGACCGTCCCTTTCATGGACCCTTAAGGAAGTCCCTTCTTATCGGGGAGGAGGTCTGTCCTCCCCGTCGACCCGGAATGTAAAATACTGGAAATCGAAGTTTCAAGATAAGGAACCACTTTTGTCGATTTAGGTCGCGACAAGGAAAATTCATGGGTGTTATTTCCTCGGTTCAATGAAGAAAAATTGCTTTCTTGAATCTTCGTTCTCTTGGAACTTTAGTTTATGGGTCGAGCTTCTTTGGAATTAGTAAGAACCATAATTGCGGGAAGTTTACACCACGATTTATGCCCTGTGATCATCATTTATCCTCCTCTATTATACAAAAAATGTGACGCGCTAAAACACATTACAGCGAATTCACGATATATGTCAACAGAACGGTTCTCGCCAGTGTCATGTATCGTCCAGGAGACGTACCCCAGCCCTGTTATGTTTACCTAAGCCTCTGGACATATATAGAGAGATCACTGTATATACAAAATACAACTGTAAGGAATGGCCAAAAATGCGGTTAATTTTTGTTATTTTTATAAAGCAGTGAAAAATAGTAATTATTAG
The DNA here is from genome assembly GCA_913789895.3 of Seladonia tumulorum. NCBI lineage: Eukaryota > Metazoa > Arthropoda > Insecta > Hymenoptera > Halictidae > Seladonia > Seladonia tumulorum. Next base: position 37,055,608 of record OU565266.1, read on the forward strand.
TGAACCCAGCGTTGAAGAAGAGAGTATTTCGAAGCACGATTAATAGAAAATTCATGGGCGGATAATGCGGCGCGTCTCACCTGTAATCCGTATTCGTGTGTATTTTATGGTTCCTAGCAGGAAAACCTTTGACGTCAGAGGTGTTAACGACAGTGAAGAGGCGCACACGAAGCGTTAAACGAGGAAGAAATTCTGCCGTGAGTCGCGCGAGTCGCTCCGTTAGCTTCATAGAGTTCGAAGGGCCGAGAAATTCGCGAGGCCGAGGTCAAAGGGTGCGAAACAGCTTACGCGCGATCTTACGGGCCGGGTCGAAGCCGTTAATCTGCCGTAAAAGGCGCAAAGTACATAGTTAGAAAGCGATTTAATTATCCGGCCGCGCGGTCTTTCGCCCGGGACACACCGTCTTGGCCTCGGCCAAGAAACGGTGAGTTAATGGTCGTTAATTACTCGACGGGCAATCGACCATCGGCCAGAAACGCCAACTCTTTTCACAGGCGAAAGGTTTGCCGGTATGTTTCTGACGTGTTACGCGGGCCGCCGTGTTTCGCCAAACCGACCGAACAATTTCCTCTCCCGTCCGTATTTTTACTCCTCTTCTCCTTTATCTTTCCGATGAAATTCTTTCCCCGCTTTCATTCTATGCTGCATTAATTCTCATCCCCCTCCCACCCCGTTACCATTAACGCCCTTTTTGTCGACGCCGCTGAAACTGAACAGTCCGTGCCTGCTTTGATACATTATTTGACTTAAATTCCCCGCGACCGTGTTTAATGGAGATGGGAAAAGTAAACGAACGCATTCCTGGCGGTTTCAGTGGACTGAGCTTTTGTATACGGCTATTCTTTTCTCGTTGCTTCGCTGGCAGAACGAAATGCACGAGGAGAAACTGTGATCTTGCCCTCTTCTCCAAATTCGATAAAATAATACACAATAATACAGTAATAGATTGTGTCGCGGAACTAGCAAGCACATTCTAGCATGTAGAATATAGAGTATATAGAATATGGAATATAGTAAAACGTTCAATGTACAGAATATGGAATAGAGAATGTGGAATATAGAATGTTGATCCTATAGAGTATGGAATGTAGAATGTAGAATATAAAGAATATGGAATATAGTAGAACATTCAATACACAGAATATGGAATGGAGAATGTGGAATGCATAGAATGTGGAATATAGAATGTTGAAGGTATAGAATATGAAATGTAGAATGTAGAATATATAGAATATGGAATATACTAGAACGCTCAATATACAGAATATGGAACGGAGAATGTAGAATATAGAATGTTGATCCTATAGAGTATGGAATGTAGAATGTAGAATATGGAACATACTAGAACATTCAATACACAGAATATGGAATGGAGAATGTTGAATGCACAGAATATAGAATGTGGAATGTAGAATGTAGAATATATAGAATACGGAATATAGTAGAACGTTCAATGTACACTATATGGAATGTAGAATGTAGAATATATGGAATATAGTAAAACGTTCATTGTACAGTATATGTAATGTAGAATGTGGAATGCACAGAATGTAGAGAATTCGCTGTACTATTTTTTCGGGGCCTCGCCAACTGCGTCGAACGTAGAAAAGGACAGCACGTGTGAACACGGAATCAGATAATTTTTTAAAACAACAGGAAGTTTTTTTTTTTAGTTTGCTTGGAATGTTCAGGTGTTTCGGAAAGTTTGCGGAGCCACGGAATTTCCGGAAAAGTCCGCCGGCCCCGTCGTTATATCGAGGAGAAAGTGTCGGGTCCCGATACCAGCTAGTGTAAATCGTTTTCCAGGATGTCGGTATAATCTCTTCTCGATCCATCTTCCGGATCGGGGTGAGAGATTGCCAGGGGGTAGTTTCTGATCCACCGGCCACTGGGAGCCACCCCTCGGCTGCGGACGTCACTCGCAGAGAATCATTTTATCCTTTCGAACCGGGCTCGCAGCGGGGACTCTTTCAGCTATACGGGATTTTTGGGCTTTAATTAAAATTCGCCGTGTTCTGACGGTCCTAACCTCTCCCCCCCCCCTCTCTGTCTCTCTGTTTCTTCTCTCCTCTGAAGAGAGAAGAGCAAGAAACTTCCGAGCGCTTTGGTCTCGATCCTTCGCTTCCTTTTTGTTAAGCCGAAACTTTCCCGAAGCTTCGAGCCACCGTGCCTTGCGCGTTAATAAACGAATAATTTGTATCTACGCTCGAGATTTAGTTTTACGGTCCCCTGCTTTGTATCGGGCCGACATGGGGTCTTTTAATTAAATGCTCTTCCGCTTATTAAAGAAAAGATGGAACTTTATAAGTTGCATCCTAATCGATATTAACATGTATGTTTATTTCTACATTCCTTGTACAAAGATTTACAAGATTAGTATTCAGTTACAACGTCTTTTACTGTTTAAAGAAAATATTGCCAGGGCTTTATAAATTATATATTAAGTAATATGAATACAGGTGTATAAATCTATGTACATTTTTAGAAAGTCGATACTATTCGCTTAAGAAAAGTTAAAAAAAAAAGTAAGTCATCGCCCCAAAATCTGCATTTGACAGACCCTCGGCGAAAGATTGATGAAAATAAAAAGAGGACAAGAAGAGATCAATGAAAGGTGTAGAAGTCATTTTTCTAGAGCTAGTGAGCCGATCGAAAGTCAGCCGACGAATCTAGAAAACCGAAGAAGAAAATGTGGTACCGAGGGAGGGAATACCGGGGAGGGGTGAGAAAGGAGTAAAGAGGCGAGAAGGGTGGACGGGAAGAAAAAACAAACGGTACAAAGTATCCCCTTTGCCGATGGCCGCGGAAAGGGCTGAAGAGCCCGTTGCCCCTTCGGTACACCCCTCTTAATCATCCCCTTCGCGTTCTCCGCTCGTAGCTGGGACGTGAGCGTATTTTAATTCGTAATATCCAGACACATGAGAATGTCGGCGAGCAAAAAAGTGCGGAGAAAGAAATTGCAAAAAAGATCGGAGAAAGCGTTGTCCACCGCGTTTTCGGGGTTACAATGACCCCCTGACGTGGCCCGGCAATTTCGCACGTCACTCGCAGGAACCTCCGATTCACCCCTATCGTGTCCGAGAGACCTCTGACTTCTCTCCCTCTCTCTCTCTCTCTCTCTCTTCCTCTCTCCTCCTCCTCGTCACCGGTCTCGTACGGCAGGAATTTTGCAGGGCTTTAATTAAACTTTAATTCAGTTCGTTCCAGCTGTCGTCGTTCTGAAAATAGTGCGGCGGGGCGGGGGTGGTTTTTCGAAGCGGTCGCGCGACGATCGACTCATAAGTTTCACCGACGACGGGGCTGAAACCTCGTGTCCGTTTGATGGACGATCTCGATCTTCCGATCCTCGGGAAACTTCGATTAGCTTCCACCTCGAAATCAGATGGATTTCCAAAGTTTCGCCGCCTCTGGAATTTTCATTTCCCTCGGTAACATTTTCTTTTTTAGTTTCACAGACACGATGATGGATTTTATGCAGCCGCGACAGGGGAAATTGATGTGTACAGTAACATTTCAGTGGGATTAACAACAACGACGCTTGGGATGCCTGGCCTGAATGGCTAAACACTGGAACAATTGCTCTACATGCATTATACTTAATACGTTATGTCTAATAATAAGATAGGAAACACTTATAACCTTCCACCCTTGTACTTCCCTCTGAACTGAAACTTTTAAAAATATTTTTATCTGAAAAATAATCACTACAGGCATGACAATTTTTATGAAATGGAACGAAAGAAAATTGCAAGGGTGCAAGTCACCAGCTTTATGTCTAATAGTAAAAGAAACACTTATAACTAGACATCGGATCTTTATGCATTTATGGCTTATGGAAATGTTAAAAAAATGCTATAATATAAAATTCGAGAGAATTTAACACGATTTTTATTTGCTTTGGATCTACAAAGGCTGTCCCCATTAAAAATAAAATTTTATTTCATTCCACTTTCTTAAAATGTTTCTATAAAAATTGGAAATTGCATAAACATCCGATGTCTACTTATAACATTCTCATAAGGTAAGGAGGAGGAGATCTGGAGCTTTTAAAAACACTTTGATCTGAAAAATAATCACTGCAAGTATGCAAAATTTTTCTCGAACAGAAGGAAAGAAAATTGAAAGGATACGAGTCACCAGCACAGAATTCGAATTAATGAACTAATTAATACTATCCGTACAGTTCACATTCGCTTAAAACGATAATAATGACCCGTTTAAAACCTAACGACGTTAACAATAGGACGAAAGGCCGATGAAACTTTGCGGAGCGATGTTCCTTAATTATGTCCAGCGCACGGGAGGAATAAAAAGGTAATTTCAGAGCGGTTGATCGTGCGAACCGCTTTATATTACATTATCAAATAATTTATAGCCGAAATCGGTTTTTTCCTCTGTCCGCACACATTCTTCTCGGTTTTCCCGGCGAACTCTTTTTTCCGATCTGGGTTTTCAACCCCTCGCGGTGGTTTGCCCCACCCCCCCCCTTTCTCCTGTTGTTTCTCTCGTTCTGCGCCATGCTCATCGGCTCTCACTGTCCTCTTCCGCTCTTCTCTTGTTCGTACGGCCTCTTCCACGCCACTACGGCGACTTCGTTATTTTATAATTGGCACTATCCGCCCTCTTTCATGAATTATTCTGCAGGCCGATAAAGTCGCGGAATATCGACGAGCTTCCCTCTAGGGCTCTTCTCTTTGCCCAAACCCGCCCCTTTCTCTTTCACCCCTATTGTCTCTCTATCTCTATTTCTCGCTCTTTATTTCCCCGTCTCTCTCACTCTCTCTCTCTCTCCCTCTCTCGTATCAACCCCTCTCGTCGCTTTCTTTGTCCCTTTCTCTGTCTTTTTGCTCCCGGTACACGGTTTTTTCTTCGACTCGTGTCTTTCGCCGAACGTGAATCGAGCTTTCTGCTCCTCGTAATTGTGTCTCGATCGATTATTATCATTCGAGAGAGACTGCGGAGGGTCTCGAGCGCGCTCGGATCTCGCTTCAGTCTCTTTTTAATATTACGCGAATAAAGGGTGATTTCCACGGAGCTTCGAAACCAACCTCCCTCGAAGGAGAACTTCCGCGAGCGAGATCCGAGCTTTGTGAAAAATCGAGGATTCGGAAGTTTTCTCTGTGGCGGGCTCGAGCTCCTGCTTAGTCACTGTGAACTTTTTATTTTATGTTTGTAATTAGTCTCGGTCACTGCCGTTCAGAATCATGACCGCAGAAACCGCTTCAACCCACCCCTTCACATAAATTATTTGTTTCGTACTGTTAGCTTGATAAGTTTGATCCTTTTGTAACTTGTACCATTGCTACTTTAACTTTGGGGACTGAAGAGTATTTGTTTTGTTGACCTTTGGAAGTCGTCAAAATAAGGAAGACTGAATAGTATTTGTTAAAATATAAAAAACTGTATAGTATTTGTTTTGTCGACCCTTTTAGGTCGCCAAAATATAAAAGATTGAATGAATAGTATTTGCTTTGTTGGCCTTTGGAGGTCATGAAAATATAAAAGACTGAATAATATACTTATTTTATTAAAATTGGAGATCTGCAAAATATAAAAAACTGTATAGTATTTGTTTTATTGACCATTTTAGGTCCTCAAAATATAAAAGATTGAATGAATAGTATTTGCTTTGTTGGCCTTTGGAGGTCATGAAAATATAAAAGACTGAATAATATACTTATTTTATTAACCTTTGGAGGTCTTCAAAATATAAAAAACTGTATAGTATTTGTTTTATTGACCCTTTTAGGTCCCCAAAATATAAAAGATTGAATGAATAGTATTTGCTTTGTTGGCCTTTGGAGGTCATGAAAATATAAAAGACTGAATAAAATATACTTATTTTATTAACCTTTGGAGGTCTGCAAAATATAAAAAACTGTATAGTATTTGTTTTATTGACCCTTTTAGGTCCCCAAAACATAAAAGATTGAATGAATAGTATTTGCTTTGTTGGCCTTTGGAGGTCATGAAAATATAAAAGACTGAATAATACACTTATTTTATTAACCTTTGGAGGTCTCCAAAATATAAAAAACTGTATAGTATATTAATGATTGAGTAATGAGTTTTAAATCTGTTTAAAAAAAGCTTCCCGCTATTTCCGCGTGACAGCGAAAGCGTAAGCAGGTGAAATTTTCTGAACCATAAATTCGAGCGACGCATAGTTAAAGCTGATCGAGTAAGATTTACCGCGAGGAACCGATAGGGGATGGCTGGCGAGAAGAGTCGGTGTCCCGCGACGCTTTTCAACCCCATTAACTGGCAACAATTCACAATTAAAATTCTAGACGGTGCAAGCGGTCGGCGTTATCGGCGGACTGCAGCCGCGGGAAGCGTTTTATTTCAGAAGCCGTGACGCCGACGACGCCGGAATTACGCGCGGCAGTCGTCGCGACGTTTTAAGAGAATAAAATGTAGAGACAAGGTAACGGGGGGGGGAGGCGAGGAGGCGAGACAAGGTAACGCGGCGAGAGAAAGAGAAAGTGAAAGGGAGGAGGAATGGGAGGGAAGAAGGAAAGCGGACGTTGGAGAAAGAGAAAAAGAGGAAGCGTCGCGTTCACACGTGCTCGAAAGCACGGTCTTGAGAACAAAAAGGAGAAGCGTCTGGGGGCTTTAAAACCCGTGTCAGGCGGCGATGACTTCTGCCACCCTCTCGTGTCACTCGAACTATCGGTAGGGTTTCGCGGGACAGACCGAGACTGCCGTGCCATACGCGCTCAGGCTGTTTGTGCAACTGAAATCTGACCGGGCGAGGGACGAGCCGCGATTGGTCTTTACCTGTCTGTACCTTCAGGTGAACACGCGCTGAAACGTACAATTTCCAACGACGTAAAATCGTCAAATTTTAGGATTATTGACCCTTATGCAAATTACCATTTTTCCTCGTAATTTTGCAGAAATTCTACTCGTAAAAATATTCACTTTTATTGGTACACATGCTTTCTTCTATTTTAGAAATTTGCATATGCTATAAACTGATAAGCAGAGATAAAAGAGTTAAAAATCGCAACCTTTACTATTGCCTTCGCAAATTCAACCAGTCGCAATTCTCAATTAATTTCTTTCCATACATTACCGAGTAAACTAATCCTTCTAACACGTAAAAAAAAAAGAAATCTACTCGCTGGGTTCAATTTTTAAAAAGTTGTTATTAGACATCGGATCTTTATGCATTTATGGCTTATGGAAATGTTAAAAAAAATGCTATAATATAAAATTCGAGAGAATTTAACACGATTTTTATTTGCTTTGGATCTACAAAGGCTGTCCCCATTAAAAATAAAATTTTATTTCATTCCACTTTCTTAAAATGTTTCTATAAAAATTGGAAATTGCATAAACATCCGATGTCTAGTTATTATTTTCTGGAAGGTGCCCAGTCAATTTTGCAGATGCTCGGTAACTTGCGATCTCTGCACGGTGCCCAACGATCCCAAACGTGGTACGGGTAGCCGGTCAATTTTCGGAAAATCCCCGTCAAAAGAAAAAATGCCGCCGCAGACACGGGGTTCCTGGATCGCTTGTGCCACGCGCGCGCGCACGCACGCACGCTTGTGCCACGGCCGCAGCAGCGCGAAACGCGCCCTTACGCGCGGCGCATTGTGGCGAGCCCACCCCCTGGTCACCCGGTAAATCTCTCCGGCCCGGCCTGCGGGACAAAACGTCTCTTTGATGTGAAACAACCGAACGCGCCGCTCGCATTCGCTACACCACCCTATCCGCGCCGCTCTCTCGTCCTCGCTCACCCCAGGTATTTCGTGCCGGAGTGCGCCGGCTGAGCGGGAACAGAGCCGGGGAGAGAGAAACAGCTGGACAGAGCTAGACAGAGCTGAACAGAGTTAGACTGAGCTAGACAGAAGTGGACAAAGGTGGATGGAGTTCGAGAATTTGAGAACGAGAGAGGAAGAACCCGACACAGGAGAATTTGAGAAAGACACAGGACGAGCTGCAGAATTTGAGAAAGGGAGAGACACAGAACCTGACAGAATTGGAGAATTTGAGGAAGGGAGGAGAGAAGTGCCTATCAGAGCTGGAGAATTTTAGAAAGAGAGAGGAAGAGCTTGGGAGAGCTGGAGAATTTTAGAAAGAGAGTGGCAGAGTCTGGGAGAGCTGAAGAATTTGAGAGAGAGAGAAAGCCAAGAAACAGCACAGAAAAAGCTAGCTAGAAAAAGAGCTACCTTGAAGTAGGGTAGGGCTTGAGAATTTGAGAAATGGAAAAAGGATGAGCTAGCTAGGGCGAGAGTTTATGACCTTGAGAAAAAAGTAGAGGGGGAAGTAGAGGGAAAGCTTGTGAATTTGAGAACGAGAGAGGAAGAACCCGACACAGGAGAATTTGAGAAAGACACAGGAAGAGCTGCAGAATTTGAGAAAGGGAGAGATACAGAACCTGACAGAATTGGAGAATTTGAGGAAGGGAGGGGAGAAGTGTCTATCAGAGCTGGAGAATTTTAGAAAGAGAGAGAGGAAGAGCTTGGGAGAGCTGGAGAATTTTAGAAAGAGAGAGGAAGAGTCTGGGAGATCTGAAGAATTTGAGAGAGAGAGAGAGAGGAAGCCAAGAAACAGCACAGAAAAAGCTAGCTAGAAAAAGAGCTACCTTGAAGTAGGGTAGGGCTTGAGAATTTGAGAAATGGAAAAAGGATGAGCTAGCTAGGGCGAGAGCTTATGACCATGAGAAAAAAGTAGAGGAAGAAGTAGAGGGAAAGCTTGTGAATTTGAGAAAGATAGAAGAAGAACCCGACACAGGAGAATTTGAGAAAGACACAGGAAGAGCTGCAGAATTTGAGAAAGGGAGAGACACAGAACCTGACAGAATTGGAGAATTTGAGGAAGGGAGGAGAGAAGTGCCTATCAGAGCAGGAGAATTTTAGAAAGAGAGAGGAAGAGCTTGGGAGAGCTGAAGAATTTGGGAGAGAGAGAGAGAGAGAGAGAGGAAGCCAAGAAACAGCACAGTGTGACGTTGCAAATTTTGCGACGTCACTGGTCCGCCTACCCCTGAGTGTCGAAGGGACCGGGCTGCCCTTTTGGCGCCGACTTCGACCACCGGAAAGCGTGGGTGTTCCCCGAGGAGACGTAGTATCGATCCGATATCGATTGCTAACGAGTTTTCGCGTGCCGAGCGGGGCAAGTTACAGGAGAAATAGCAGCCGAGGCGCTCGACGAAATTCGGCCAATAAGAGAAAATCCGGCGCCGGTAAATTTGGTGGAAGGATGAGGCCACGCACTCAGGCCGGAGAACCTGGAGGCGTGCGGCGAGACAGAAGCCCTGACGACCAACGGCGATCCACGAGAACCGCCCTAGATCTGCTGCCGCCTCCCCTTAGAGTTGGAATATGGGCTTCAACTAAGGGCGTGCCGCCGTCTCATCAGGTCAGAGCGAGACTGACCGTTTTGGTGTTTCCGCGATTCCGCAGAGGAAGTCACGGGGGTCCGGGGCCCAGGGACCCGTCGAGAGCGCGCTCCTGCATTCCCGAAAACTTGCGACCCGCGCGCCCCATTAGGAGAAAATCGAGATTAGCGCGCGAGAGTGGGGATACGTAAGTCCTCACGATCGCGCGACGAAAATCGATGGACCACTGTCGTGCGAACGCTCAATCTAAATTATCGTGTAGCTCCGCGTCCGGTATCGAGTTCCAGATCGCTTCCTTTCCGAGATCGTCGAAACCCGAGCCGGTTTCGAACTATCGCGAGTACGCGAGAAAGTATCGCGAGTACGCGGGGAAGTATCGTGATCGGGCAAATCCAGCATTGCGCCCAGCGATTGGAAGTACCGTGCCTTTGGCCACGCAGAAGGAAAGCCGGAAGCAGTCGCGGAGTATCGAGAGCCATTTTATCGTGAATGCGGTAAGTCCACGCAGTGGTCCCTCCTTCATTCTATCGCTCCCTTTTGGGGCGGAATTCGTGCAAGTTGGTTCGGAGAGGTATCGGGAAAATTGCGTGGGAATTTCGTGGGAGAACGAGACGGCTCACCTCGTCGAGGCGTAAGCAGCCCGTCGCGTTCTCCAACTTTGGTGGGCCGAGACGAGATTCGTCTCGAGCCGTCGGACTCACGCCGAACCGTCGGCGTTTTGGAGAGGTTCGGTAGAATATCGTAGAGTCACTTTCGGGAAGTCTTCCTCGGGGCAACGCCGTCGAAGTCGTAGCGTGATCGACCGCCGAAAGTATTCTCGGGATTTCGTCGTATTGTTTCGCACGATCCTAACACCGTATCGCGACGTAGGTTCCACGACAGTCATTGTATCGCGCCGTCCACCTGCGCTCCGCGAGATATCGCCCATAAGGGCCTTCAGCGTACCGAGAAACGGTACGCGCGCGGAAGAGAGTTAATATCGACCGACACGCGCCGCGAGCCGACCACCAGCCGCAAAAGTGTATGAGAGCGCGGGCTCCGGGAGCGGCCACGAGGCCGCACGCCTGTATTTATCGAGAAAAATAAATACCATATCGAGCCAAATTGTCCAACTCGTTCTTTCGCCCTACGCGATCCGCCCTGCCGTGAGGGCTGTCCTCGATCCCCCTGTGTCCGAACCTTGGACCCGTTTCGTGCCACGTTCTATCTCGGCTCCTCGAGGGTGCCCTCCGCGTATTTTGTGCGGCACCAGTCCGGTGCCTGGCGCCCGAACGTAAGACACTAGTTTCGTGAAAGTCGAGGTTGACCCTCGAGGTAACCCTTTGTACCGGGAGGACCGCGTATCGTCACGGCCGTGCGCGGCCCGGCCTCAGAGCCTGTAAATTCCCGGAGTCGTCCCCGCTTCCCGCCTCGACAAGCGTGGAAAAAGGGACGGCGTTACAACAGAAAAAGCTAGCTAGAAAAAGAGCTACCTTGAAGTAGGGTAGGGCTTGAGAATTTGAGAAATGGAAAAAGGATGAGCTAGCTAGGGCGAGAGCTTATGACCTTGAGAAAAAAGTAGAGGGGGAAGTAGAGGGAAAGCTTGTGAATTTGAGAAAGGGAGAAGAAGAACCCGCACAGGAGAATTTGAGAAAGACACAGGACGAGCTGCAGAATTTGAGAAAGGGAGAGACACAGAACCTGACAGAATTGGAGAATTTGAGGAAGGGAGGAGAGAAGTGCAGAGCAGGAGAATTTTAGAAAGAGAGAGGAAGAGCTTGGGAGAGCTGGAGAATTTTAGAAAGAGAGAGGAAGAGTCTGGGAGAGCTGAAGAATTTGAGAGAGAGAGAGAGGAAGCCAAGAAACAGCACAGAAAAAGCTAGCTAGAAAAAGAGCTACCTTGAAGTAGGGTAGGGCTTGAGAATTTGAGAAATGGAAAAAGGATGAGCTAGCTAGGGCGAGAGCTTATGACCTTGAGAAAAAAGTAGAGGGGGAAGTAGAGGGAAAGCTTGTGAATTTGAGAAAGATAGAAGAAGAACCCGACACAGGAGAATTTGAGAAAGACACAGGACGAGCTGCAGAATTTGAGAAAGGGAGGGACACAGAACCTGACAGAATTGGAGAATTTGAGGAAGGGAGGGGAGAAGTGCCTATCAGAGCTGGAGAATTTTAGAAAGAGAGAGGAAGAGCTTGGGAGAGCTGGAGAATTTTAGAAAGAGAGAGGAAGAGTCTGGGAGAGCTGAAGAATTTGAGAGAGAGAGAGAGAAAGCCAAGAAACAGCACAGAAAAAGCTAGCTAGAAAAAGAGCTACCTTGAAGTAGGGTAGGGCTTGAGAATTTGAGAAATGGAAAAAGGATGAGCTAGCTAGGGCGAGAGCTTATGACCTTGAGAAAAAAGTAGAGGGGGAAGTAGAGGGAAAGCTTGTGAATTTGAGAAAGAGAGAAGAAGAACCCGACACAGGAGAATTTGAGAAAGACACAGGAAGAGCTGCAGAATTTGAGAAAGGGAGAGACACAGAACCTGACAGAATTGGAGAATTTGAGGAAGGGAGGAGAGAAGTGCCTATCAGAGCAGGAGAATTTTAGAAAGAGAGAGGAAGAGCTTGGGAGAGCTGAAGAATTTGAGAGAGAGAGAGAGGAAGCCAAGAAACAGCACAGAAAAAGCTAGCTAGAAAAAGAGCTACCTTGAAGTAGGGTAGGGCTTGAGAATTTGAGAAATGGAAAAAGGATGAGCTACCTAGGGCGAGAGCTTATGACCTTGAGAAAAAAGTAGAGGGGGAAGTAGAGAGGGAAGCTTGTGAATTTGAGAAAGAGAGAAATAGAGCTCGAGAAAGGGAGAAAGACAGAAAAAGAGAACAAGCTAGAGAGTCAGGGCAGGAGAGGGTGGGATGTGTCCCCTGTTAGGGGATGATGGTGCCCAACTCCTCTCCGGCGAGCGCGATTATTGCGTTCGCGGTTCCTTTCAGTTTTCGACTTCCCGGTCCTGCAAAAAAAAAAGAAGAAAGGCTTCGATCGATTCCGCCAGTGTTTTTGTCGCCGTGTTCACACCCCCGCGCGACCGACAAAAAAAAATCGCGGGGCTGGTTCAACCCCGTAGAAGTGGCGAGAAATTGGCTGAGCAATGTCGGCTTAATGGCCGGATGCCATGCTCGGCTTTACGCGGCGTTTATTGAAATTTCGAAACGCTGCGATGCGGGACTAGGTTCGGTGGCAGTGGAGAGGGGAGGAGAGGAGAGGGTGCACGAGTGTTTTCGTGCGGGGTTAATGCGGTTTTCAGGCCCCCGGTTTCGGAGCTTTTTTTTTTTTGTTTCTTCTCTCTCTTGAAACGACGAGAAAAAAACACACGTCCACCGACCGATTAATTGAGGGCGTGTTCTTATGGTCGTCGGTCGCCTTGATCGTTAAACGCTCGGTCGGTCGGTCGGCCGGGGAGCTAAGTGGGCCATTAATTAAACCGAGTTAATTTGTGATCGACACCGAGGAAGAGTCTCACCCCTACCCCTACCACCCACCCCCTACGACGAGTGCACCCTTCCTTCTTCGAACCGGAATTACTTACGGTCTCGCGGGACTTTCCTGCCGCGAAACAATTATGTCGTTGTTGGGGAGGAAGAGGGCGAGTCCCGAGTCACGGGACAAGGGTTGAACGCACTGACGGCGACTCTGTTATTAAGACGCCCTCGGCTCGATTTCTGAGAATTTTTTTCCGATAGCGAAACGTCGATTCCCTCCCTTTTCAACTGTTTCGAGGTATCTGGTCTTTTTTAGAAGTGTCTTCTTCCTTTTTCTTTTTTGATTTTATTGCTGTTGCCTGATTCTAGTTCTCTTCTACCCCATGCTCAGTCAATTTGATTTTCGAGATTATTTTGTGACTGAACGATTTTTCGTGGGAAAATTGAGGCAGAGGTTAGCCACAGTAATTTCTCTATACATGTCAAATCATTTCAAATGAAGTACTCTTTGAATGCTTGAAATGGAACCCTTCAGTGTTTGAATAAAATTTTATCTTGAATATAGTGATTCTAACCTCACAGCAATCAAACGTGAGCGATCCGTCATTTTTTAATCAGTTTTGACGAGTTAGTTTTATGCATTCAACGTTCGTTCGAATGGTCCAGGAATGTATCCATTTCACCATTTTGTTTTATAAAACATTTTGGGAATCGTTACCATAGATCAGGATAGAGACTTCATACAACATAACGTGGCATTCGAACATGTTGCTTGCAGTTTTGCAATAAATCTCGTGGTAAACCTTCGAACGCCGGCACTTACAAAACCAATTTAAATACTAGATACCGAATTCGTATAAATTTCGCGCAGACACGTCAACCGAGTGTGCTTCTGGATGTCAATAAATATTTTTTGTTCTGTCGTAGATTTTGTGTGAAAAACGTCACGTAACTCCGTAAAATATTCAACTTGAAATTTGAACATTGAACGGTAAAAATGACTAGAAAATGTTTTCATCAGGAAGAAGATGCATAATATGGAGTAAAATGGAAAAATTGAATTGTGCCATATTTTGCCTATTCAAAAATTCTGAAAAAATCAAGCATACGTCAAGAACCCAGACACATTCCCGGGAATTATTTCAGATTTTTAAGTTGAAAATCGTGGTTGTAAAAAATCGAAAACCTTCACCGAAATCGGAAAAATGCAGAAGTTTCGGAAGTTTGAGGGCGACAATATTTTTACCGTGTGTCAGAATATTAAAATTAAAATTGTATAAAATTAGAATAGGCGCAATCTTATCGAAAAAAGGACAATATGCATCGGGCGGATCGATTGATTAGGCAGCGTTAATGAAAATTACGAAATATCCCAGCAGCGACTTTGACGTCTGTCGGAGCTCCGGCGAGTTTAGGCTGCGAACACGTGCAGAGAGGGTCGCGTCGGTTTTCAAACGGCACTGGTCTCGCACAAACCGGAAACGCTATTCGCAGTATCGATTAAACCGCGGGAGCTCTCGAGGCCGATGATCCCCGGTCGGCCCGTTAATTCCTAACCCCGGCCCGAGATCGAATTCGTTCGTAATTACTTCAATTAAATCAAACGAAAGATAGCCGCCGGTGTACAGATCGAGCAGCAAACGAGCTCGTAACTGAAAACTCGATTTGCCCCCCGTTAATTAGTAGGTGTCGTCCGCGGCGTGGGGCATGGCGTGGCGGCGCGGCTCCCGAAAGTGTTTCCCACCGACACGCGAACCCCATTTTCGTCACTTGGTCCTGCACACCTGTGACACGTGCAGAGAGCTCGAGGGCTCGCCTCTCTTCCCGCCTTTGATGATCCGCAGGGTGTGTGTGTGTGGGAGTGTCCCGCGCGATCAATCGAATTTTCGTCTCTTTGTGCCCCGGGAAATTATCTCCTTTACTCGGCCAGAATTTAGTCTGGTTCGTTTCACCTTTAATTTGTCTGGCGATCATCCTCTTGGCAGTACCTGCCGTCGCGTCGGCTGGAATGCTCGCCCGCTCGGCAATTTGTGGCCAACCGTTCGTTCGCTGCGAACGTTTCCCTGTCGGGAACAGAACTCGCTTGTGAAAACTCACCTTTTTATCTAGCTATATGAATTTTACTTTAGTCGCCACGGCCTCAAGAACTTCTGCGATACGGCTGAGCAAAGACCAAACGGTGGTGATACTTTTGAGATCGATTCAACTGTTCCATCTTCCAGGACGAAGTAGGAAAATTGTTTGCTATTATTTTATTTATTATTTGTGTTAATTTATATTTTAATTTTAATGTATTTTTATAATTTTGTCGATTTTTAGCTGAAATGTCTGGGAACAGTTTTGAAAGAATTGTTTTAAAAGCAAAACAACCCCTAACGTTTCGGAAGAAAGCATAGATGAATGAATTGATCGAATTATTGTTATTTTTATAAAATATGTTGTCAAGTATTAAATTGCAAATACACATGCAACACTATGTAAATATATGTTTCGTACTGTAACTTTAACAATTTGAATACCGACTGAAAGCGTATATGACTTATATGACAAGGTCGTTAATGAGACAAGGACGTATATGACAAGGACCATTTCCTTCAACATTAAAAATTTAAATGAAACATGAAATTCGTTTTCAACAAATTACGAACACCATCCATATTTCGTATCATCACAAGTGAGGGAAATATTTGGCCACCCTAAGGGACCACCAAGTATAACAGATAATTAAATTAAGTGGAGTGGTTCACACGAGGCAGAATATTAAATAGCAGCGAATAACATAGAGAAAGAATGGAAACAATTTTCAGAAGGATAAAACGAAAGAATAAAATGAAGAAACATTAGGTAAGAACGTAAAGAAGTAATTTATGTGCCGTAAGGAGAAACAATTTTAGTTTAAGGGGTGGAGGATTGGCTAAAGGTCTCTCAGCTAGCATTTCACCCCCGCTGCGAGGGGGTTGCACGCCACCGGCAAACGGTAGATATTTCTCTTCATCGTGAGCGCTTTATTAGCACGGACGCGCGAGAACGTCTCATTAATCATTGTTTTTCACTTAAGAATTTAAGATTAATGTCGCCCGCTGGAAAAGAAAACAGCACACTGCCCCTTCCCCTACCCCCATCCCCCTCTCTCTGGATTTTGTCGACGACGGCTGCGGTGTTCGTTTGTATCTATTAGCCCAGGCGTTGTGTAACGCGCTATTCCCCGCCGTTATTATTAAAACTCGTATATTTTTCTTTCGTTGTTGCGCGAGCGCGAGTTAATAACCTCCGTTGCCCTCAAACGTTTCTTATGTGCCGGAGTGGTGCTCGCAATTAGTAGTACAATCAACGTGCTTTTACGCGGAACACATAAATCCAACGGTTCGCTGTAAGGAGACGAGGAACTTTAGAGACTCGAGGATTTTATTATTTTATAATTTTATATTTTTATTATTCTATTGCTAGCATATTCGCGACATTTTCCCGATTCAAACGAGTCCAAACACGATACGATTCGGTTTATATTTACTCGTTTAATACACGAAATAGTAGAACCTTCTCTGATTGGTCCGTCGGTGTTCGTTAATAACTCGCGAACGAAGCGTTCTCGCGCGAATTGGCAAAGGAAAAAAGTATTTAGAATCGCGCCAGGAATCGCCCCATTCAGTTTCAGTTGCATTCAGTTGCTTTTCTAGAATGCCCACCGTACGGTGTTACAACGATTTAAAAAAATTGTGACAGGCAGGTTAGCAGATATTTTCAGCTGATTTTTGTCAGTATCCCTTCTACATGGTTCGAACTTAACGCAATAAAAATTTCAAGACGGGATCTTCTGAGACTCTCTAGTTCTGCTCTATTAAAGTAAAAATAATTGTAAAGGACTTTGCTAATAGAATTTTCTTTAGAACAAATATAAACGTACGATTTCGCCGTATTACTGTTCGGAGTTGTCACGTATTGATTGGATACGCAATAGCATATAATACATAATTATTTCGTTTTAACTGATGTCTTACAGTATTGGTCTGTATCTACTTTCTGACAGGACTTTTCTCCAACCTGAAATTGTGCAGCGCCCGGCGTGCTAAAACAATAAGTCGAAAAGGAGCGAAGCATTATTCGAGCGTTATCTCGGGAGCGAGACGGACACGAAAACGAGGTCTTAATCGCGGTCAGCTTAGGATCAGTCACCCGGTGTCGTGCCTGTATCCCGGGTGGCAGCCGTGTTCCGCTATCTAGATCGGCATTAAGCGGGTTGGCCGCGCGGCCGGAAGAATTCGCGTGCGGAACCACGGCGAAATGCATCGCGGTGCGTGCACGGGGACGCGACGGTATGGGCGGGGGGGGGGGCAAGGGGAGGGGGTTGTTGGCTGTCCTTGTCGCAAACGGGACGTGTCGCGGAAAGCTTCGTGAACATATTTCTCGGCGTCGAGACGCTCTAGCGACGCTGCCTGTGCCCGACGATACACGGGGGCTGTTCCTTATCGCGGCGCATATTGGACGCATTATTCAAGCGGCCCGAGAACGCCCGGTATCAGCGGATACGAGTGTTGCGTGAGAACGGCGGTCTACCCTGCGTGAGGATTGCGTTTCGGAGCAGTGCGCGCAACCACCCACGCGAACCGCCCTTCGCGGTGAACACGGAAATCCTGTGTGTATGTGTGCGTGTGTGTGTGTGTGCCGGCTCTCTCGAGTCCGCTCGATTTCCTAGCTCTTTCCCTCGAGGAAAGCGTCGCAGAAAATATGGACGGCGAATTGATTTTCGGAGATTGCAAACCCCGACCCCGGCTACAGTCCTCGCTCGGCCTGATACTCGGGCTCCCGTGGTTTATGGCAGCTCGCTACGCTAACGTGTTCGCGTGGATCGCGCGTTTATGATGCTGCGGGAATGCCCCCGGCACCCGGATAGGATAGACCAGCTTGATACGCTGTCGTGTTTTAATGGGAAGACAAGTGGCCGTGACACTGATGCATCTATGCTAAACGAGAGGTTTACGGGCTCCCCGGCCAACCGCGATAATTATTTCTACTTTTACCTGCCCCCCTTTTCGCAGTCCATTAAAACCGAACTGCCTGCTTATGCTTCCCGACGCAACGGGAATTAAGACGCGCGCTTTTTTTAATGTAGGAATTAAGATGCGAGATTTTTCGGGGGCAGAGACTATCGATTATTGGCAGCAACATCGAGTCAGATTCGTCGCACTCCCTGACCATAGAAATCTCCGAACGCGCACGAAAATTGACATGTCAACAACCGATCGCATTGACAATTGATCCCTTGACACATACGTGGCGAGTGACCGCGGCGGCGGCAAAAGTGTAAAATAAAATTTGTATTTTTATTTTCATTAACCGTAACCGGGACCGTTCCCGTGTATTTTTACATTTAAATATTGATTGTACTATTTAAATTCTAAAAATAAAATATTTACCTTTTTTTGACCTTTTTAGCAAACACATCATACCGTTACTATAAAATTTCTGCAGTTTTTCGTTAAAATATTTTTCAATGGTGAATAATATAAACATATCCACGGCAGGAACTTATGGAACGACCTAATACCAATCGCGTCGACGTCACTGGGAACGATCGAAAGAGTTCCAAGGCGATCGGTTTTAATTGAAACCAATTTCCCTGGTCCCGGTGGCAATTTATCGGCCCGTTTCAAAAGCGATATTCGGGTACAGCGCATTTTTTTATTAGCGTTCCCGCGGCGCGGGGATATGCAAAAAAAAAAAAGAAAAAATATGAAACATTACGATGCCCTATGCGAAGATACGCCAGGTGGTGGATTATCAGTTAAATGGCCGCGAAGGGACACTCTCTCACGGAGACTTCGGGGGCCCGGGCTTTCACGTGCGGTCCACGTTTCGCCGATTTTATGTTTAATTTCGTGCCGGTCGTTACGTGAGTCGCATCTATCCCGGAACGGACCCGGAGGCCTGGCCTGGGACACGATCTTCCCGTTCTGCAGAGCACGCGGCGCACCACCGAACACCCGGAGCCATAATTCAGAAGCACGTCCCGCGTTAATGCAGCAATTCCGCAGATACGGAATTTTACGCGTACCTGCTAATTGCCGGCGAAGGGACCGAAGCCGTAATGAACCCGTCTTCTTCGGAACCGTGAACCTCCCCTCCGCGACCGGAAACCTTGCCCGTGGTTGGACGGTGACCAATGGCGGCCGGGAACCTCGGACTAAAATCGCACGTGGCGAATCTGTCGTCACGAACCACGGGCAAGCTGCAACCACCGACGAACTGAAAGGACACTCTACCCACTTTGTGATTTAACGTCGGAAGAAAATCTACGTTTCGGTAAATAAATTATGTTCAGAGTTGCGCTAATTCAGTTACGATGCAATTCGATCGTGCATTGTAGTTCAATTATATAGTAATTCAACTGCGACGTAACTGAATTATATAATTCAAGACTCTCAATTAATTCGATTATTAATTGTTTTGATCAGATGTGTAATTGAAATGGAATATAATTGAAACACAGCCAGAGTTGTGCTAATTCAGTTACGTTGTAATTCAATTGCACAATTGAATTACACTGTATTTCAATTGCAGAATTGAATTACACTGTATTTCAATTGCAGAATTGAATTACACTGTATTTCAATTGCAGAATTGAATTACACTGTATTTCAATTATATGGTAATTCAACTACGTCGTAACTAAATTATATAATTGAAGCCTTTCAATTAATTCAATTATTAAGTGTTTTGATCAGATGTGTAATTGAAATGCAATATAATTGAAACACAGCCATAGTTGTGCTAATTCAGTTACGTTGTAATTCAATTGCACAATTGAATTACACTGTATTTCAATTGCAGAATTGAATTACACTGTATTTCAATTGCAGAATTGAATTACACTGTATTTCAATTGCAGAATTGAATTACACTGTATTTCAATTATATGGTAATTCAACTACGTCGTAACTGAATTACATAATTGAAGCCTTTCAATCAATTCAATTATTAAGTGTTTTGATCAGATGTGTAATTGAAATGCAATATAATTGAAACACAGCCAGAGTTGTGCTAATTCAGTTACGTTGTAATTCAATTGCACAATCGAAATTGGCCAAACGAGACCTGACTTTTTTCAAGCAATTGGAACAATTTTTTTGCCAAGGGAAGGAATTTTCAAAAAATTGCAATTGCCAAGGATTACGGGAGAAAAAGCGTGGATACAGGAATTACGAAGGGAGTTGACCAAGAATATTCCAGATTCGAGAAATGGAAGTCTCACCGAGCCCGAGTCGCCTGGAATAGAAGGTTGTCGAAAAGGGCGTTCCAAGGGACCTCCGACCCCGGAGCATGGTTGCAACAATGCTCCCATCGGAGCGTGGACTCGGCCGGTGGTGTGCAGTCAGAATTTTCCATCTCGCGGCCGGTCGGCCGTTGCGCCGTGCACGTGTGCAGCGCGCGCGGTCTTGCGCGTGCATACCGGGCCCTTTGACACGCGCATAAATCCAGCGGGGCGTCCCGTGGCATTGTGAGCCATGTCAGAGATGCTTCCTCCCGTGCCATCTTTAGAAATGCCATTTCTCTGCGTCACGCGTCTCTCCTTTCGCGATCCTCGCTGCTCACCGACGACGCCACCGAGAGATCGAGAGATCGAGAGAGAGAGAGAGGGGTGCCCAGGTGGCCGGGGTTCAAGATAATGCTAAATCTTGCCGACTGGCGGTAGTGGAGCGGTTTCGATGCTCCTGCGATCTATTGTTTACCTTCTGCGACGCCGTAGATCGCGTACCTAGTTTCTTTTTGTAGTTTCGATCGCGTAGAGGACACACGAAGGTCAACTAAGGAATCAACTAAAGGAATTATATATTTGTCTGTCTACTATGTAACAGGGCGTTTTAAGACCCACGACTCAAGGTCGTTCAAGATCGTCGAAGGTCAACTGCGATGGAAAATATTTTCCTTTAACACGTCGAGTGTCAGGTCAGTCACCGGTGACTGACAGTGTAAAATATGATATAAAACTAAAAAATGTACATTGCTTTAACCCTTAGCACTCGAGTGGTGACTCTGAAGCACCACTAGAAATTGTTGTGGCATTATTTCAAAGAAATTACAAAAAATATTACAAAATATTTGGTACATTACAAAATTTATATTGAATAAATTACTAAACGTTTAAATGTTATATGTGGAAATCGAATCAGGTCCGTATGAATAAAATGAAAATATTCTAAGACGGAAGAAAGATTTAGTTTTAGAATGAAAACAGCGCCGAGTGCAAAGGGTTAAGTAATTACTGAAAAATTTAAAATTTACTTAATTGTTATTTACCACAGGATTATATCATTAATGGATTTTAATGGATTTTATCGAAGCACGGTAAACGGTAGTCTTTCGGAGGTATCAGGCTTCTTCGTGGCGCTCAACCGTGTTAAGGAACTTATAACCCTGAAAGGGTCTCACTGGCACCTCGAACGGTGGACAGGCAACGGGATTTTAAAAATCTACTCTGCCGGGAAGAATCACCTTAAACGCCGCGATTCTGCGCGGCATCAAGGATTCACAACCCTAACTGGATCCCTGGCTCGTTCGCCTCGCTGAGCGAGCAATCGGATGCTGAATAATTCACCGGCCGATCGGATCGAAACAGGCCACTGAAAAATAAATTAAGATGGCGAGGCGTGGGAGGCTCGCAGCGTGAAATTTTCAAAGCGTTGATCGTCCCCGAGCAAGACAGCGGTGTTTTCGGCTGTCGAGCGTTTCGAATGGTCCGTATTTTGACACCGTTGACGGGCTCTCTTTTCTTATGGTAATGCTGCCAACCCTCCGTCCTCCCCCTCCCCCATCCTCAACCCTATCTGTCTCTCTCTTTCTCCCATCGGAGCTCCCTATTCCAGCGTCGTCCACGAGGAACCGGCGACACGCAGGCTTTTGAAAATCTTTTCATAAATCTACGTCGGGCCCGACCGGGTGCATTGTGGTCCCGGTAATGCGTCCGGGGACGTTTTTCGGCGAGCAGAACGCAACAGATCTCGTGAATGAACGAGAGGAGCCGGGCTTGCTGCTTCGAAAGACGCCCGATGGTTTTTGTGAGCCCTGAACGTGAAATATCGCTTCCTTCTTGATGCCAAGCTTATGGCGTTTGTAGCTGCCCTTGATGCATCGTGCTCGCTGCCGACCGAAATTGTTACGTTAATTCTTATAGCGATCTTTTTGCGATGGTTTTGAGGTTCAGAGAATTTTACAACCGAACTGCTTCTATTTCTTTTTTTTTATTTATTTGATTGACTGAACCTATATTTGTGGGTATGATTATATTGCGAAGGCCAAAGACGGAACGGAGTCGTTGGCCTCACGCCGAAAACAAACACCGCGCGTCCGTCAACCTATACGGCACGTTTTTGCAAACGGCAAACGGTCGGGGATCGGGGTAATGAACTGTCACGTAAACACGTGCTATTGTCATCGCCCGTACCTCGACCGGGTCACGGAAACAAAGACCACATAGGTGCGCCGAATCGCACCTGTGTGAAGAGTGATAAAGACCGGCCGCGGAGGACACGAGGAGAGAGTCTTTAGCTAAACGGGACGACAACGACGATTACGATTACGATTCCAATTCCGGTTACGACTACGATCACGATTACGGTTACGAACGCGATTACGATTTACGGCTTACGATTACGGGTTTACGATTACGGGCACGATTTATTGTATTGTTTTGCATTTTATCGTATTCACGCGATCCTATTATTGTAATCTCCGCCGCCTTATTCTTTAATAAAGGGCAGATATTTTATATTAAAAATCCTGTTCCTACATATTCATAATTTATTTGTTTTTTTATTTTTGCCACCATATTCGCGACATTGGACCCAGTAAGTAAAACTGCCATGCCGTTTATACGACTTACATGGCATAGGTCCGTTAAGGGTTAACATGGGCACAGTAATTGGCACCCCCACAGCGATTATGGCGCCTGTTGAATTGGCATAACCGCGGTCCCACGGTAAATATATCTCGCCTAGACAGCTACTTAACAGTCGGCCGATTCTATGGGTTCATTGAAGCGTCACAATAAGTGTTCCATCGATATTTCACGCGGCGGACAAAGCCGGGTTTTCGCCCGGTCGTCTTTTTATTTTGACAGGGTCCCGGAGGTCTGCGGAAAATTTAGGGGCGGCTTTCAATTATAATGGCGACGGGTCCCCCTCCTGCGGGTCCTCATTATAGCCGATGGTTCCTTTTACTACCCTCGGCGACAGTAGAATGCTCTCGCGGTGTTTGCGGACTGTTGCATCGCCGGTGTCCGGGAAAAGCCCGCCGAAGCCCGCGACAGAGGCGCAGCTGTTTGCCAAGGAAATGATATGTCGGACAATAAGCGAAAAACCGTGCTGGGAATCTGAAATTTTCCGGCTGAACTGCCCCGGGAAAACTCTTCCCTGTCCCGAGAATATAAATATCCTGTCACCTTCCCCCCCCCGTACCCCATGTTTTGTCCTCCTCTCTCCCTCCCACCCCGCGTAATTTCGATTTAAATATTCATATTTACCTTAATCATTGTTTATTATATATTCAACGCGCGCGAAGATTGCTTTCAACGGCGCACGCCGGAATTCCATACTGACGAACGAACATTACCCGAGGAATACATTTTACGAAATTACCATGAAATTGTGATTGTTATGAATATTACAGTATTCAAAACCATATGTAAATCATGAATTAATTTATGAACGGATATTTCCGTCGGTCGGCCACGTTTATGCTAATCGTGTAACGGATAGAGTTCCCGTTTTTCAACCGGTCGGGAAAAATGGAATTTATGCGGCACCGGACTTTTTCAGGATCGGGATCGATCGCGATTAAATCCGCATTTAGTGATCGGTAATCGTTCGATCGCAGAATTCAAAAAAAAATTTTAACGTTACTCTCGTTCTGCTTAAAAAAATTCTAGGAGAGAAGAAAAACTGGAAAGAGAAATTCATAAGTAGACATCGGATTTTATGCATTTATTACAAAAATGAGTACGTGTAATTTAAAACAGTAAGAACATTAGAAAAATTTAGAAATACCGTTATATTATTTTCAACCTATTAAACATATTAGGAAAGAAAATAAATTTCTATTTCGTTCCGGTTTGTTGCAATTTTGGAAGAAAATTTTTATTTTGCATAAAGATCCGCTGTCTATTCATAAGTGTTGCAGAGTCCACTTAAAATTAATTTAAATTCCTTTAATTATTATTTAAATAACTTATTTCCATAGAATGCTCTAAAAAATTTAAATATTCGAATAATTCCGCCGATAGTAAATATTTTCCTTTCTATACTCGATATAAAAATGTTGAGTCCACAGATTCTCTTCGTATGAAAAATAGCTTGGACCTGGTTAAAAAGCGAATATTTAAAAGAAACATTAAATTTTCTGTATGGAAAATAACCTCGTTGTGGCTGTTACGTGCCGCAGTGCCCGTAAAGCGTTCATGAAAAATGGCCCCCAGCCATCCGGTACTTAGTATCGACGTATCGTTAATGTTACTCGATTATCGTGTAGTCGGAGGCAAAAAGAAAAGGTTCAGGGAAATGTTTAGCCATTCGAGGACAGCGGAGAGGATAGCGTTTCATCGCAGACAATGAGGAGCGGGAGATTTGTGCCGAGGCTCGCCGCGAGCGAGCACGCTCCTATCCCAGCGCGGAAAATGGACCAATAAGAGGTCCATTAAGTGACAAGCCGAGTCGCCATTGTTGTTACGAGTGGGTTTACGTTCAACGTGGAACAGACAATGCTTGTCCATTCACGACGAGAATAGATCCCGGACCGAATCTTCGCTCGCGACTTTATCCGACCACCCTGTATAATTCCGCGATATTCGCCGCGCTATTCTCGCGTGTATGCGTTTCCGGTTAATCCACTTGTCCGTGGGCCACCGTACACGCGATTTTAATCGTTCGAGATATGCCACTCGATGGTTTCCTCGACCGTTGTGCCATTTCTGCGAACACTGTCGCTCGATAACCCTGAAACATCATTCTACGCTGGAAACATCACTTTTACAATTGCTAAACGGCTTCGGAATTATTTAGAAATTATTTTCGAGATCGACATAGGTTTTTGGAATGATTTGTCTGATGCTTCTTGCCGAGAACTGGACATTTGAAAAATTATTAAAGAATAGAGTTTCCGAATTACAAAGCTGAGCCGTTTATTTTGAAAGTGGCCCAAGTCCATTTTTCAATTATTTCCGGTTGCCCGTGGTTACACGTACAACTTCAAGTTATCTATCAATTAAGCATTTGATGTTACTTATATTCCGAGTAAATACGATAATTTTGGTCACACAAGTTTTCAGAGTTAGTTCAATAATTGAGCCGTTTATTTTGAAAGTGGCCTAACTCCATTTGTCATTTATCCTTTGTTGCCCGTAATTACGTATACAATTTCAAATGAGCTGTCATAAACAACATTTGCGGTTAAGTATATTCAGAGTACATACGACAATTTTGGACCCATAAGTTTTCGCAGTTATTTCAATAATTAAAACCATCAATTTGAAAGTGGCCTAACGTCCGAAGGACATTATCAAAAAGTGCCGGAAAGGTAATAACTTTAAAGAGGATTTCATATCAACAACATTTTTGGAGGATAAAATTTTTAAAATGGTAAAGAATTCTAACGGAAAAACAATAAATTGGTTAAAAATATGTTGGATGCGTTTTTTGAGAGATGAACCATGTCAATTTTCTATAAGATATCAATGGATGAGAATGCAAAGTTTGAAATCCTGGATTTATTAGCACGTCGGGGTAGACCGAGAAAGTTCGAAAATATTGTATTGACACCATAAAATGTAGATGAGCAGTGAATTGTTATGTAATTTATGTAGTTGGAAAATGTCCTGAATTGCATAAATTGTGTTTTTGAAGTGTTGTAAAGGTATACAAAGTAAATTGAGTATTGTTTTTTTTCAATTTGAAGCATCTTAAATTACGTTGAATGGACTTGGGTTCCTTCAAATTTTATAACGAATCTGGTTGTTAATTTTGAAACTGGCCTAACTCCATTCTTGGTAAGAAAACGCATATTATTCACTTAATAATTGCCATTATTTTAATAGGAACTACAAATTTAACTCCTTTAGATACACTTAAGCAGTATGATTCATTAGTATCCTGTACGTGTATTTTTAATTGCATTGAAACACAAACCCTTAAATATCTCAATTTAAGTATAAATGGACTTAGGCCACTTTCAAAATAAACGGCTCAGCTATCTTTACGAAAAAGGCGACACGACTATGAGAATACTGTACAATTGTAGTGACATCAAAGAAACAAGAATATAAGTGGTTCAGAAAGTACCCAAAAAATGGACAAAAATTACTTGCTGAATTCAAAATGGACGAGTCCTTTGGAGATCTGGAGCGCAGCTGCGCGTTTTTTCGGGGTAGAAAATGGTAAAATGGCGGAGCGAGACGTCTGAAAGTCTGACCGCGTGAACCACTTTTCGCGGGGCGCATCGCCGTGAAATTATTTCGGGCTAGACGCACGCAGAGAAAATGGAAAACACTCCCCGGGGGTTGGAGGTTGGAACCGTCAAGGTAACGGGGGAGGGGGATGAGTTTTAAAAGGCAAGCGTTTTAAATCCTTGCAGCATTCATTATTCTGTCGTGCGCACTTTTTCCACGCTTTTTCTCCCGCGTCCCCCTTTTTGCCCGGCGGATTTTCAGATTTTTCCGCGAGCAGGAGCGACACAGCGCGAAGCCCAAACGCATTTCGAACGGCGAATATTATCCGGCTAAATGAAGATTATGCTCTCACCCGGATTTCCCGGCTTTTCGTCCGGCTGGCCGGTTTCTGCAATTTTTATTCCCGTCCGCACCGCGAATCGCGCTCTAAGAGCCGAGCTTTTTCTGCGGCGGCGAGAACGGTCTCGTTTGCCCCCCCCCCTCCTCCCTCTCCTCACCCCTCCCTCCTGCGATATTTACGTTGAATTAATTTAATTACAAGACAGGGCCACCGTTGAAACGAAAATTCCGAGCTGAATTTGACGAAAACCTGCTCTTCCGGCACTCTCTTCGCTTCTATACTCATCTTGTCAAAGAGTATTGTGAAGAACAATTTGTTGGTCTGATGTTCGGAGGTTTTTTACCGAATTACGTGACGAGAAAATGTTGCGAGTCTTTTTTTTTTTGCGAAATAAAAATTTTATACACAGTGACGAACAAAAGTGTGAACACGCTTCGCTAGTTTTACGGAAAACGAGATAATAGAATATATTTTTTAATCGAATGATAAAGATTTGGCACTGATGATTACAAAGTGAATGGGACATACAAAACACAGCAGTTTATTTTCGTTAATATTAACAGCTTGCCCTACAATAACGAGCCAGACTCGTGATGAAGACTTTGAACAGAGTCTAATAAATGTGAACGTTATTAATTTCCTTTAAACCGAAATAAAATTCTATTTTGTTGTAGTTGGTATATATCCTTTGGATATATTGGCTCTTCGGCACTCTCTTCGCTTCTATACTCATCTTGTCAAAGAGTATTGTGAAGAACAATTTGTTGGTCTTATGTTCGGAGGTTTTTTACCGAATTACGTGACGAGAAAATGTTGCCAGTCTTTTTTTTCTGCGAAATGAAAATTTTATACACAGTGACGAGCAAAAGTGTGAACACGCTTCGCTAGTTTTGCAGAAAACGAGATAATAGAATATATTTTTCAATCGAATGATAAAGATTTGGCACTGATGATTACAAAGTGAATGGGACATACAAAACACAGCAGTTTATTTTCGTTAATATTAACAGCTTGCCCTACAATAACGAGCCAGACTCGTGATGAAGACTCTGAATAGAGTCTAATATATGTGAACGTTATTAATTTCCTTTAAACCGAAATAAAATTCTATTTTGTTGTAGTTGGTATATATCCTTTGGAGAAAACATAGGCAAACAATAAATATAAACTACCTTTTTCTTCTATGGAATTCTGAACGATGAAGAATTTCCAATCATTATAATCACATAATAAATGGTAGTGCAAGGGGTTAAGAATATACAAATTTTTACAGTTTTGCACTTTAGCTTTAAATTCATATTTTCTCTGCTTTCTTTTACTGTTTTGTACTGCTTGTAGCCCGCGTGGCATACCATCTATTAACCCTTATATGTGGGCAACCGGGTACCCGGGTACCCCTTTTTATGTTTGCTCTAATAATTTATTATGTTTTTATGAAGATATCGCAAAACCGCCCTGGATCCCCATTATTTAGAAGGTTCTCTGTCGATTTATGGTTACAGAATTAAAATTGATGCAAAACATATTAAATAATAAGGCTTCAATCTTATTTATACGGTTGTTGGGTAACCGGGTACCCGGGTACCCATACATAGGAAGTTGTAGTTGGATGCTTATGAAGGGAAGTTTTACAACACAATCATACAACACACAAATTTTTTCAATTGGTATTATTTTATTATTAGTATAGTTACTATTATTAACCAATAATAGGACAATTTTTACAAACTGTCAGAGTATTTGCGTGTTCGTCGGAAAACTGGTTTTATACAGTTTTGACAATATTTTCGTGTCTTTCTACGTTTTCTATCAGGGTCAGCTTGGTATATATAACATGAGCCTACAACTCTTTTTCGTCCAGTTTTATCTCGTTGTTGTACAGTGCCTGAAGTTGAAGGAACGTCGGTCATTGTTGGTGACTTATGCAGCATGTTTTCTATTGCTAATTTACAAGAGAAATGTCTCATCACTTGAACATTGGTTGATCGACTTCTAATTATTGGAAGACAAAGTTCCTCTCTCACTTGGCGTAAAAATATTCGGCGATTATTGGATTTGTTAGGCAACATATCGTTATTAGAAATATATATGATGTATGAGGCAAGAGCAGCAATGTCAATTATGTAAAAAAAAAAATGCTAATGGCCATCTGTTAGTACGTCTTTGTATACTGTATCGTCTCAAAATTTGATCCATCATGTCGACACCAGATTTTGTTTTCTTATAGAAGTGGACTATTTCTGGTTTCCCCTTTGGCCCAGAAACAACATTATCATTGTGCATTGTGGATAGTAATACAACAAACTTTTCTTTTTTTTTTGGCACATACGAATATATTGTAACATTTTGGTTGTGACCAAATAAAGTTGAATACTGTTGTACTGTTGTGTAAGTCGAAGAGTCAAATACCGTACGTCCACATACGAATAGCATAAAAGTTTTATCTTAGCATTGAGTTATACTATTTTTTGAAGCAGTTGCTTCACTTAAACTGTTTAAAACAATACTTAGTATACCATAGACAAAAAAACTAAAAGTTATGGGAAAGCATGAAAGTAAAATTGTCACTTTATTTTTTATATATCAGCACCGAACGCACGGGGTACCCGGGTACCCCGGTTGCCCAACAACCGTGAAAAGTTTGGTTGCCCACATAAGGGTTAAATTGTTAATAATTTCCGGCTCAACGTTGTGTCATTCTTGTTCTGTCCTTTTCCACAATTCATGGACACCTGAAGGTGGGTTGACATATTTAGCCTTCTTCTAATTGGGCCTCAGTTTTCATGGGTCCCATAATGTGTTCAAACGAGCAGCGGTATCTTTCGTTGGGAAAAGATATGACAAACCCTCCAAGTTGTCGAGCGAATTTGAAGAAGGAGAGGGAATAGGGATTTTCTTGTTGCGAAGAGAAGGTAGTTGTGTTGTATCGCGGGAAAACTGTAAAATCGATGAACAGGGGGGAAAGTTCGGTCGATAATTGACTGGTTGCGGGATACCCGTGGAGGGGCGATGGTGTCCGTCGCGATCGCGGCTACATATTTGCGCTTGTTGCTGGACAACGGAACTCAAACAGCACGGGCCGGTGGCCAGAGTTGTCGAAGAAGCCCGAGGAAACTGTCCGGGCCAGAGGGCCGACCGATGAAAATACCCCCTGGAGATCGGCGAAAGTTTCGGCCGGGGTCCACTGTTGCGGCTTCCTTCCGCGTGTTATCCGGGCTCTCCCTGCGGACGGAGGACCAGGGAGGTTGCTCCTCAGCATTTAATTGCCAAGTACCGGCCCCGGAAAAGTTCCCGTTGCCGATCCTAACTGCGACCGACCTTGCCGAACGAAAAACGGCCAGGGATGGACAACGTTGATCCTCGGGTTTAGGAGGACCCCTAGACTCTCCCTCTCTTTGTTTCTCCTCTCTCGCCCCCCCCCCTCCCGGTTCTGTTGTTTCGTTGAAATTCAGATATCATTGCGCCCCTTTGTGTCCTGGGACGACTCTTGTTTTGTCTGAATCAGCTCCGGCTGTTTGTCGATTCCATTATACGCGGTCTTTGTTACCTAGGACACGTTTCCCTCCCAAGAAATTGGATGTCTACCCGACCAACCCCCCACCCCACCCCCGAAACTGCCACCCGACTGCCCTGACTTTTCGGAGATTACATCCCGGCCCCGAATTTTAATTGTAAAAACCCTCCGGAATTTTGCAGCGTCGATGTCTATTTCGTTCCAGGCTCGGATTTGCCGGATTTTAATTGAGTCTCGCGGTGCAGACTTTTATGCAAAATAGAAGATGTTTGCATTGGTTGCAAGAGATGGGAGCTACGTAGAAATTTCTTCCTTCTTTCAATTATCAAAAGTATCCGGAAACTCCGCGAGGGATACTTCGATCAATCTTGTATTTAATTTTAGTGTAGTATTGGTAAGCTCCACATATGTAATTTTTAATTTAAAACGTTATATATTTCATAAGAAACTAATAAGAATCAATTTTAGTCGCTATTTTAGGCAGTGAAATCACTTTTATGCAATGCTTGCATGTTTCGCAAGTGTCCTCTCCAGTGGAGGGGATAGGCGAACTAAGATCTTGTCGCTCCGTGCGGCTTAGATCGAGACAGTACTGTAGTTTCGATACCCACGATATTGTGTACGCATATTTCACAATTGCTTTGCTATTGTAGGCATTCTATAATTAAGTAACTGTCACGAGACATGAAGGGAAAGGGTTGTTGTGTCTCTCACGGCGTCACAGTGTATAGATACAGGATCGTTATCGATGTCACCAGACAGGGGCAACAAATCCCAGGCATTTTTCGGCGATTTAAATGCCGCCAGCGTGTCACGAGAGCGGACAAAATTCGAGGGATAAAGAGGAAGGGAAACAAGATAAAAATGTAGCCAGTCTCGAGCGTCGAATAAATAAAAACCGGTCCGGTGCAAATGTTCCTTGTCAACGGAATCCTACGGTGTGCACCGTTTAAATTACCGGCCGGCGATATTTTGCCGCTTCAGATTGACTTGTTAACGCGGATACCAATTGACGATCGAATAAACGCCGACTCGAATGTATCATTCGACCGTTCTGTTCGATTAATTCGATCCCTTCGACCACCGCGCTATAACGGCAATTAATTTCTTTTTTTTTTAACTGTTCCACGGAATTCAACCATCTTCCGGCTCGGTGACTTTCGAGCTCAGCGATCTTCAAATCCAATCATTTTTACAAAATTTACAAATTTGAAATGCCATCGTAGATTACATTTATGATTATCGAGTGATAAAAACAGGATCTCTGAGACAATTAAACGGACAAATAAAAAAAATTGTGCAGTGCAATAAATCATATAATTGATCACACGCTTCAGAATAGGATAACTTTTTTAAAATTGGTCCAAGTGACCTAAATTCTTTTTTAAAAAGAATTTTTAAAATCGCAAACGTCACACGGTTGCGAGCATTAAAATGGAATTAAAATTAATGAGAGTGCAGAAATGCAGTGCAAAAATTGTGCAGTGCAATAACTCATATAATTGATCGCACGCTTCAGAATAGGATAACTTTTTTAAAATTGATCCAAGTGACCTAAATTCTTTTTTAAAAAGAATTTTTAAAATCGCAAACGTCACACTGTTGCGAGCATTAAAATGGAATTAAAATTAATGAGAGTGCAGAAATGCAGTGCAAAAATTGTGCAGTGCAATAACTCATATAATTGATCGCACGCTTCAGAATAGGATAACTTTTTTAAAATTGGTCCAAGTGACCTAAATTCTTTTTTAAAAAGAATTTTTAAAATCGCAAACGTCACACTGTTGCGAGCATTAAAATGGAATTAAAATTAATGAGAGTGCAGAAATGCAGTGCAAAAATTGTGCAGTGCAATAACTCATATAATTGATCACACGCTTCAGAATAGGATAACTTTTTTAAAATTGGTCCAAGTGACCTAAATTCTTTTTTAAAAAGAATTTTTAAAATCGCAAACGTCACACTGTTGCGAGCATTAAAATGGAATTAAAATTAATGAGAGTGCAGAAATGCAGTGCAAAAATTGTGCAGTGCAATAACTCATATAATTGATCGCACGCTTCAGAATAGGATAACTTTTTTAAAATTGATCCAAGTGACCTAAATTCTTTTTTAAAAAGAATTTTTAAAATCGCAAACGTCACACGGTTGCGAGCATTAAAATGGAATTAAAATTAATGAGAGTGCAGAAATGCAGTGCAAAAATTGTGCAGTGCAATAACTCATATAATTGATCGCACGCTTCAGAATAGGATAACTTTTTTAAAATTGATCCAAGTGACCTAAATTCTTTTTTAAAAAGAATTTTAAAAATCGTAAACGTCACACTGTTGCGAGCATTAAAATGGAATTAAAATTAATGAGAGTTGCACACTGTCTCGAACTTTACAACGGAAATGGAATGCACAAACATTACACGGTGTTTCAAACTTCAAAATAGGAGCAAAAAAAAATCGTATTATTTAAAAGTTTAAAGTTAAAATTGTCATGATCTATTAACAAGAATCGCACAGTTCTCGGCTATTAATGAATAAGACCTGACCCAAACTAAAGATTCCTAAGCAAGTTCCACCGTACAAAGTAAAAAATTTCGAGAAAAAGCGGCGCCGCAGCAGAAAAGGAAAATGGTGCCGGGAGAACAACGGCGAACAGTTCGCGCGAGGGTGGCGTCGGCTCAATTGAATGAAGAGGAAATATTAATTCAGCGGAGAAAAAAAAGAAGCGAAGGAAAAGCAAAAACCGGATGAACAGTTTGCAGCTACAGCAAATATTTGCGACTCAATTTAATAGTTTCCACAATGCGTTCGGTTTCCGGACGGACAACGGGGTTTTTCATTTAATAAAATCCAGCGTCGGCGGCGATCGCCGTGGTCCGGTCGGGCTCGCGTTGCTTTTTTTAATTACCCGCGCGACATTAATCACACGCCGGAGAACGGAAAGAGAGGGACTACAAAGGAAACCACTTTCACAAAATTAAATTCTCATTTCGTCGGCGCGCAGCCCGGCCGGTCTACCATTGCGCCGCCGTTTAATTCGCCCAAAAATCGTTGCCGCGGCTTTTACAGGGTAACAAAAGCACCGCGGACCAGGAAAAAAAAACGCACACACAGAGAGAGAGAGAGAGACACGCGGGCAACAAACACACCGGTGCACACGCACGGTGAGCGCGAGCGCCGAAATAAATACAAACAAAAAGAAACACACCGGGAGTAGAATGGCGTTCGATTTTATTGGCCGTCTCCCGATACGTGTTTCGCGCGCCCACCCCTACACTCTCGGGATTCCTACACCCCCTGCGCACGGGGTGTCCGCTTTTTAGAAGCAACGACACTTGTCCCGGATCGAAGCCCGGTTTGCAAAAACCCGCGGATCCCGAGGAGACCGATCGGTTTTCAAAACGCGCGCGATTTATCTCTTCCAACGACGATCAGTCAACCGACGGGAAGCCAATCCGGGCTCGCGCGATCCTTTTTACAACGTTTAGTCCGACTTCCAGCGAACTTTCATTCGTGGGACCAAAAATTTTTAACTTTTCCGAATTTATTATTATTCATACTTCACTAGAAAATGATAGAACTGTAATTTCAGCGCGCGGAGTTCACTCGCTTAATTGTTATGCGCGAGTAAAGGTGCTCGATTTCAACCGCGTTGGATTAGAGCGCCGCACAGTGGGCAAAAACGGCCTTTTTCGATTCAAAATCAAAGAACTTTCGATAGGAATGAGGTAGAGCGATGAAATTTTTTTTAAATGAAAGCTGAAACTTTGTAGAATATGGGAAAAATAGGGAGATTACGGTACGAACGTTTTTTAACCTTGAGAAAATTCGTTAAAGTTGCACAATTCCAAGAAAATTTTGTTTTTGTGGCTAATACGCGCGGAAATTTTTTTTTAACATGCTATATATCGTTTCCCATAGATTTTTTCACGCTGATTCCAAATATGTTTTCAAAATTTGTCTACGACCTCTGGTTTTTGAAAAAAATAGATTTTTGTGACACAAATTAATGAAATTTTTTCGTTAAAATGACTTGATAACACACTAGTTTGAAAGTATATCGTATTCTCATATATAAAACACAATAAAAATAATAATAATGAAGTATTTTAACATTTTGAGTTACTTACGAAACATGAAGCACTTCGCATCTCGTCATCACTTCACGTATCGCTGTCATTACTACTGGCACTTTCTTGAAATTGTGCAACTTTAACGAATTTTCTCAAGGTTAAAAAACGTTCGTACCGTAATCTCCCTATTTTTCCCATATTCTACAAAGTTTCAGCTTTCATTTAAAAAAAATTTCATCGCTCTACCTCATTCCTATCGAAAGTTCTTTGATTTTGAATCGAAAAAGGCCGTTTTTGCCCACTGTGCGCCGCCATTGAAAATTGTCATTGAGTTACTCAATTCTCTGAAGTGTACGAAGAGTAATGAATCTACAAAAATCGTCTTAAAAATCTCTTTTAGAAAAATTAACAAAAATGAACTAGCGATGTTAATATTAATTTTCGAGATCTTGAATTTTGTGCACGTCTTTTGAATGAATCGATCACTATGCGTCGAACACCTGTCCGCATAATTTTACCATAAGTCTCTGTACGTTTTCCACCGACGTTTCATTGAATTGTTTGCCCGTTTTCTTTCATAATACATATTTTGGCATTGTGGTACGTGAAACAGGTTTTACAAAGCCCCTGCGGCGCTTTGTTTCGGTATTTCGTTCTCCGTGCTGCTTCTAATTGTTTGTTTTTGTATGCATTTGACGGTTTTATTTTGTACCCTCCAATTATTTGCGGATTTTTATGCATTCATTCCCGGTGCACGTGTTTTTCGACATCGGCGGAGCACAATGTTCGGAATAATTGAATACGGCTCCAGGTTATTTTGTACTTTGTGTTTGAATTACCGCCGTAGGCGGGGAATTAAATTTTACAATGTTCCGCTTTGTCGAAATTTGGTTATAAACACGGGAATTTGCCGCTGCCTGCAAATATTACGCATACTTTTCCAGATTATTTTCACGTACGGTTTTGTAAATATTTTGTGCTAACGTTTATTAGCTTAATAGCCGGTCGAATTATATTTTCGTGTCGTGCGTGTCCGTGTGAAACGAATTATTATATATTTATCATGTATCCGTCGATAAATCCGTGAATTTTGTAAACGTGAAATATGCATGTAATTGTGCAAATTATGGGATTGTCGTAAGCGAAATCGAATGTTCGAGTTTTACAATCTAAACGTACGATGCTGAATAATTGTGAACTAATTAAAAAAATTTTAACCATCTCCAACGTAAACTCAAATTACTTCTCTAGACATAGAGACATATTTTTTAGCAAAACCATAGACACCACTATCTCCAACTTAATTAAAGTGACTAAAGCTTTCTATTTTTAAATGACAATAGCTTTGGGATGAGAGTGCATACTCGACATTATTCTTGAGTGGGTTGAGAGTCTATGGGTTCCATAAAGTGGGGTCAACTGTGATATCTTTCATTGGAAAATTACATAGCCTATTGTAAGTGAAAATGAAAATAAGTCATCGCGTCACAGATCCAAACTCTTCCGTTTCCAAGGACACGAGGCAACAAACTCTGACTCACGCGCGCAAACCTCTAATCAGTTTCCGTGTCTAAGTCGAACGGAATCCAAATATAACCGGCGTCAGCTGTCGATTACGTTCGCGCATAAAACTGAATCACGTCGATCACGTGGATAGCTCGGCTCACGCGCGGCGAAGTAATAAATTTCATTACCGCGGAACCTGTATTTCTAGTTGTCACGGGTCTCGTGACACGCGGTCCTCTTGATTTATTGTTTATAATTCATACCGCCCGGCAGACTGTAATTAAGGCTGGCATCATGCTCCTCGTTAATTCGCTAATGAGCAATTCGCCGCGGAGGCTTTAATATAGATTGCAACTGGAGAATGTCGGGGCCAGGCTGCTCAATGTTGTAGCTAGGCGTCAGGCCAAGCTATTAAATAATCGAGCGAATTATACCACCACCACCACCCTCCCCACCCCCTTCCCCCCGCCTCCTCACCACCCCCGTTCCTGACCCACCACCATTTTAGCGTATATACCTCTTGGCCGCCGGTTCCCTGCAACGTCAGCCGATCAGGTGCCAAGTGCAAATTTAAACTTGCAGTTTCCTGCCTCTTCCGACAAGGCACTCCTCGCCGCATTGGAATGCCCTCGCGCCGTCCGAAAGAACTTTATGGATTCCAACTAGAGGAATATTCACCAGCTTTGTCTGGGGGGGCGTGCATACGAGAACGTCGCGAACAGCTGTTTGAGTGTGCATTCCTTGATGCAATTTTCCCGGATATTTGATCCGATTCGGAATTCTGTACAGACTAATCTAATTATTAGACTGGAGATTTTTATACAAAATAAAAAGACTCAAGGCTGAACTTTATCTATTGGATCACAAATCTTGGACCACACCTATCAAAAATATCTTTAAATCGGGTTGAAGCCAACTTTAAGCACGCATAACTTTTGTACCAGTGAATTCCTAACGTTAATGCTTGGATTTTTGGCATTTTCCCGTGAATATCTACAGGATGATATTTGAAAAATTCCAAAATTTGCGGTCCCTCGACTTGAAGTTTAACCACTTTTTATATTTCAATTAGTTTTAATAGAGGAAAGTGTGGTTATAAAGTCCTTGAAGGTTTGATCTTCCATTTGCAAGAATCAGGGATCAGTTTCGTGAAACCAGCTTCCCCGGAAGCGTTAAATTACGCTTCGCGTAACACCGGACTATTTTAATTACAGTTGCTCATTACTCAAAGTCGAAGTTTTCCCAACAGCAAAGGTGTCCGGCAAAAATGATTAAAGCAGCAGTAAATCTCTCTAGGATCATGGGCGGTTTCGCATCGCCACACCGCTAGATCGTAGTCGTAACCGCGGCGATCGACATAATGTGATCCGGATCTTATCCCGATCAACGTTATTAAGCCCCGTAACGCGGCGCAACATCGTCCGTAGCTCATAACTTAATCCGGACCGCTACATCTGAGATCAAGATACGATCAAGTTCCCTATACCCATAGATCATGACGTCGTCAATGAACAATGTATCATGATACAGACCAGATCAGTCCGCGACACCTCGCCGTGTAGCCAGGATTACCGTTGTCGGTAGCCGTGATCGAGCTCGCTATCGTGCTTCCTGATCCCGATCGTTGGCCAAGAAATATCCCCTGCTGAAACTGTCATCGCACTGTCTATTGCCGCTAATTGACTATTATCCGATGGAAACCGGAAATCGAGAACCGATTCATTGCACGAACCAAAAAGAAAAAAAGATTCCAACCTGATCGTGCAGCTAAACGACACGACAAACACTTCCACAGATTAGTTCGGATAGTAGAGGTGTTCCACTATATCCTGGATTAAACGAGCAAATGCGAACGGAACCGGGTCGTGTTCGGTGTCGTTTTAATCGGCGAAATGTCGCGCATCTGTTGATGAAAGTTTCATAAAGACATCGTTCGAAGGGAAGCAGATTAATTAACAAATTAACATTGGCCCACCGATTGGTTTCTATCGGCGTCTTCTTTACTCACCGTTTTCTTTGGTGTTCGCCATTACTGTGGGGTGTAAATAAATATGTTAACATTAGGATACGAGCGCCTAGGTTAAGTACTTTATAGCCTGATCATTTGGGACACAGATGGTCCGCAGGCGAGCGGCGATGGCCTGCAGAACCGTGTCCCAAACCGTTGCGTTTATGACTCAGGTATATCGCGGGAGAGAAGGAAAAGAACGATGGGCACCGAGACCCTTGATGAAGGGAAAACGAGTGGTTCCGAAAGCCAAAGCGAGCAGATCGAACTGCACAGTGTAGAACAGCGTGGTACAGTGTAGAACAGCGTGGTACAGAGTAGAACAGCGTGGCACCGAGTAGGCTTGTTTGATATAGTTCGATATAGTTTAGTTTAGTTTAGCTTAGTTTAGCTTAGTACCTTTAGTTCTTAATAAACTATAGTTTTCTTTGTTCATCTTACATACGAACTTGATTTCCACCTAAACCTTCCAATCCCACATTACTGTAATGTGCGATGGCAATGCGGTAAAGTGGGACACCCTGTAGACCGTAAAACGAGCATACTCGCTGCAAGAAAACTCGAGGAGCAGCCCATGCGAGGCTCGACGTCTCGAAGCGTTCGGATTTTGTAAAAACCTCGTACCTGTCCGTTTCTTTCGCGACAAGACCAGCAGTTAGGATCGTGAGTGGCAAGTCCCGGTTATTATCGCTCGCGGGGGTGATACCCGAGAGCTAATAGAGTTACCTGGTTGCCGCACGAGTGCTCGAGGCTGACGTGACGCTGGACGGAAGAGAGCTATCGTGTTTCAAGCCGGTGAAATCGCGGGAGTTCCGTGTGCTGTTGCGTGGAACGCAAGAAGGGCTTGATGGCCGCGCATAAGATCCTCGCAAGGACGGCTGCTGATGCGGTATTTGCGCAGGTGTACGAAACACCGAACGGCAACCTTGTTCGGAGTAGTTAGTCGTTGCATTGTTACATAGTCGGTAGAACTTGAGAAGCCCGCGATGGGGGGGGGGGGGGGTTGGGCGCGTTTCCGAGATAAATCGCAGGTTCGATACGCCAGACCTCGAACCAGGGTTGTTTCGTCGATGATGGTATACAGTGCACTTC
The DNA here is from genome assembly GCA_913789895.3 of Seladonia tumulorum. Classification (NCBI taxonomy): domain Eukaryota; kingdom Metazoa; phylum Arthropoda; class Insecta; order Hymenoptera; family Halictidae; genus Seladonia; species Seladonia tumulorum. The sequence continues at coordinate 37,094,348 of OU565266.1, forward strand.
GTTCGCACTTACCACAGTTTCTAACACTGCAAATTGTTGTTGGCAGAATTCAGACATCACCTTCCGACCATCTCTGCGGACCCCTTAGCCTCTCACCTTCACATTTGTAAAATTGTCCTGATTAAAATGATATTGAACACGATACCGTTCGGACCTTACTCGTTTAACGCTCAACTATACTTTAATCGACTATACGATAATCGATGATATGTGGGACCGGTTAATGCTATATTTATCAATTTTGTAAAACTGGTCTGAAGTCAGCTGTTCACTTAATTAATTCGCCAGAAACTGAATAAGTGAATTTTGACACTCTGGGTCAGAACAGACCCGGTCTCCACCATTCAAGGGACAATTTATATTTACTTAACGATACTTACACCATTTCCTTTCCTTTACAATTTTTTTCCATCTTCGATAACGACCGAGTTCGGCCCAGTTACTCTACACCCCTGGATCGTTCGTATAATCAAGTAAATGCGAACCATACTATGTCGTGTTTAGGCTCATTTTAATCAGAAAAATGTGGCGAACACATTAGTCACAGTTTCACAAAGAAATTGTATCTCATTGTTTTTGGTTAAGTTTTTACGTGTTTTAACTTTTGCTGACGAAAGAACGTTCTCTTTGCAGATGGAGCTGCTGATGACGAAAGTCTGGACACGGCTGTTCAAGATTACATAACCGACGAGGACTACAATGATCTCTTCGATGCTACCACCAACGGGTACGTGTCGCGAATAAACAAATAATAATTAAAAAGAAAAATATCTGCCGTTCCACAAAACACTGAAAAATTCTCTAAAAATGTTCTCAATGACGTCATACGAATGTGCTGCTGTCCCAAGTTTTCAGTATACTTGACCTCGGCGGTAACAGGATCAAGGACACTCGCGAACGATTGTCCCCCGAGTGGAGAAATAAAATGTTTCGTGCCCGAACGTGAAATTAAAAATAGGGCGAAATGTATGACAGAAGAGAGGAGGAGGAGAGGGAGGGTAAAAGCAGAATTGACAGGGGCGTAGAACGGAGGGGGTGGGGGCGGGGGGAGATTTCATGGGTCCGTATGATGGAAAAGCGAGAGCCGGGGATGCCGCAGGGCTTAATAAGGAAGCGGCTCGATTGGTTCGATTCGAAAGCTAATAATGCCACTTCCCGTGCGTCGTGGCACTGCGAAGGCTTTAGGCGTGATTAAATTTGAATTCTCTCGTTCCTTCAGACAGGCTAATTCGGGGAGGAAGCGGCGATAGGGCCAATCGAGATTCCAACGACCGAGAGCCTCGATCCTCGTCGCCATCGTCGTCGTCATCTTCGTCCTCGTCGTCTTCGATTTGGCTTATTGCGGGAGAGAATTTTCTCCCAGGAACGCTCGAGATTTCGGAAATGGAAAGATTTCGCTCCCCGGGAAATGAAAACTCTTTAAACCAAATCGATCGAACCCGCTACAGGGGAAACAACTTCAATCCTCGGCCCTGATTACCTGTATCTTTTTTTTTTTAAGAAAAAATTCTCCGTTTCCCGCAGATTCAATTCCATCCCTTCCGACTACAGAGAAATAGAATAAATGAAACTACAAAATGATATGGAAACACATTTTACATTTTCTTGGTACATTATTCACAACCTCTTGCAATTATTAAGGGAACAAGTTAATTTTTACGTAAATCCTTTTTCTTGTAATTGATGCAAACAATTTTTTCTTCAAGAAGAAAATTATCAACCCTTTGCACTAGAAGCTACCGTGGCTCCCACTAATATTCCGACGCTCTCAAAAATCGCATAACTTTGTCAATATTGGAGTATACCACTTGAATTTTTTTGAGAAGTCAGAACAATTGGTTCGCTACGTAACGTGAAAAAGAATGTATATATTTAAACAACAGTTATTTTTATATTTAAGAAACAGTTACTTTTAACCCTTAGCACTAGAATGGTGACTGTAAGGCACCACTAAAAATTGCTGTATCATTGTTAAAAATATTTTTTAAATTATCTAAAAAATCGTATAGAATATTCTAGTATAGGCAATATTCTAGGTGGGAAGAAATGTTTCGGAGTTATTCTAGCGCAAAGGGCTAAAGCCCGGTAGGTTTAGCGTTAGAAGAAGAATTAATGCGGACAATTTTTTGGCATAAACGTGCGGGATAATAGTAATGCATGCGTGATGTCGGACAGGGCAGAGATCGAGATCAGCTACCGCACATCCGGCGTCGGAGCAAGAAAGCAACAGACCCCCTAAAGCCTAGCCTACAGGCAGCCCTACGTCGCCGCATAATGGCGTGGTAATGCACCGAACCCGATTGAAATTACGTGTCGTAACCAATCGCAGTAACGCATTATGGTTACAATATCGTGCATGCACACGGGTCGACGACTTCCCAGCCGGCTGCATTATTCCTGAACGCCACGTGGCTCCATTAATATTGATGCACCGACCGATTCCCTGTAACCCCTTCGGCAAGGGGATGTCGAGCCGGAGTTGACAGAGATGCTGGTAGACGTTGTTGCGACACGGGGCTTTATCCCTCGAAGGATCCTGCGAGATCAATTCTTCGCGGTCCCGGAAAATTATTCCGAATATTCTTCAGACGTTGTCCCAAGATTTATCGTCGGGACGCGTCGCAACTCGAACATTTCCAAACAATTTCAATATTTCGAGAAAGTAGCGTTCGACAATATCTATTCCCTTATTTCTTCGCTCAACTGATTTTTGGTTTATTGCAATCACAGTTGGTATATTGTACTGCGGATCTTTACACGTTTATGAACTGTACAAAATTTTCAGACAATCCGAGAACCTAAAATTCGGTAGAATTTAATACGATTTTTATGAATTTTGGATCTACTAAGCCTATTCCCATCAGAAATAAAATTTCAGGTGATTCCACTTGGTTAAAGTTTGTCTACAACAATTGAAAATTGCGTAAACATCCGCAGTCTAATTATGAGTATACAGTAACAATTGATGTGCCACTGGTATGTTATAATAAAAATGATTCACGGTAGTATTATTAAGACTTTAACCTGATACATTGGTGTATTAGCATTAGTAAAAATCTCCCTCACGTTTTCAAAATGGCTGCTGTCAGTGGCTACACAAAATTAAGTCTTCAACACCCAAAGGAGAATACAATACTTTTAGTTACAATTGTAACAAATAGCGTTATTGACTTTAGTTTGATAAAGATATTAATCTGATCCGTTGGTGTATTAGCATTAGTAAAAATCTCCCTTACGTTTTCAAAATGGCTGCTGTCAGTGGCTACACAAAATTAAGTCTTCAACACCCAAAGGAGAATACAATACTTTTAGTCACAATTGTAACAAATGGCGTTATTGACTTTAGTTTTCTAAAGATATTAATCTGATCCGTTGGTGTATTAGCATTAGTAAAAGTCTCCCTCACGTTTTCAAAATGGCTGCTCTGCCAGTGACCAGGCAAAATGGAATTTTCACCATGAAAACGACATGAAGAATTCAGTATAAACAAAAAGGTGCACAAAATGATACCGCTTGATCCCGATTGCTTATGTCAAGTTCCCATAAACAGTACAAGAGGAGTTTCCCCGGACGCACGTCGAGATGATTGATAATCTGCAAAATGGCGACCGAGCCGAGCCAGACCCAATCACGCGAACACTCTAGCAAGTCAGCCGTTACCCACGCATAATTAAGTTCGACACCCGAGCAAGCATACTCGCAGACCATCGGCCCCCTTCCTCCGCGGGCCCCTCGGGCCTAGCGAAAGGTGTTAAAACATCGCCGAGGACGAAGGAGGTCGACGAATCGTCAACAATTCGACGCGCCCACCGTTGTGCGTTGCGTCACTTCCTTCGCTGGCAGTTTTAAGCACTCAGAAGACCGTCTCAGACAGGGATTAGGCGTTCGCGGGGTTTCTATAAATAATGCAACGTTTAACCTCGGCTGAGGGATCGGTTTTGTCGCGAGCGACGTTCCCTCCGGGTTCGCCCCGGACCCGGGCATCGTACCGGCGGCAGCAACGTTTTAAAGTCGCCATGCAAATGATTGAAGAGGCGTTCGATCGCCGCGAAAGTCGCCTAACCCGCGGAGATGCAGTTTGCCTATCGAAGCGGTGTATGGCGAATGGTGGTGTCATCCTCGTTATACTATAGATTATTTTTCCCTGCTCTCGAACAAACGGACGCGCAGTGTCGCGAACGGGAACTCTAAAAAAAATAATTTATATAATATTTTTCAATGTAAGTATTATTTTTAAATTTGAATCTCATTTCATGACCTAACAAAAAAATTTCAATCGGTTCGAAGAAGCGCGAAACGATCTTTGATTTTTTTCCCACCTAAAATGGCCATTCTTTAACAATTTTAACAAGTTGAGGAGAATACATTGGCGTTCTTATATTCCTTTAATATTCCCATTGCTTTAAATTGCAGCAACTTTGTCGTAAATGCGCAAAATCCGTCTAAAAAAATAAATAATAAAAATCCTCTACGTTAATTGCAAGGTCTGGGAGCTGTATAGACGTTTAAAATTTCCCTGAATAATTTTTACAAGTTGAAAATGATAAAACAATATTTTCAGATTCAGATTTAAATCTTTTCCCCGTTTTGGGTTCGATCTACTCATTTCTGTCATCGGAATTGTAAAAAATTGTTAAAGAGAGAAACAGATGTCCATTCGGTTCCGGTATTTCGAAACAGAAAATTTTGCATAGAGATTCACACGCTCCATGTTTGCATTATACATTCGAGTTTCGGATCCGAAATTTCCGCGGTTTTTGCGAACCGGAAATCGCGGTCGTTAAAGTAGCTGACGAGCTCGCGAGCGAAATCCGTGAAATTGATCCGGGCCGTTACATAATTTTCGGTCGTCGCGCAGCCGTTGTAAAGCGCGGCGAAATTTTAACTGGTTCCCGTCGTTTAATAAACGATATTTACGATCTCCGCGGCCCCCGCGAACTTTCGGCGCGTTTCCTCCCGCTGGAAAAAAAAAGCAAATAAACCGAACTGCTTTTTCAACCATATATCGTGTTTTTTACGGGATTCTTATGGGACATTCCGTAGGATATCGGGCGCGCGCCGGCTTCGAAATTATGAAACTTAAATTGAAAAAGCTCCCCTGTCGGCGGCCGTTCATTTTACGGACTTCATATTTTACAGTTTTCGCGTGAGAGCGGCCGCGTGCGCGCGCAACTTTTCGAGCGATTTTAGCCAAGAGATACAACATAAACGCGGGCACCAATTTTCCTAGGAGATGAGGAAAGCAATTTATGGACGTTCAATAGGCAGAAAATATTTTTGAGCGGGATACCAGCAGCAGGAGAAAATTGAATGAAAATGCGAGGGGGAGAACATTTTTTATAAGGCTTTATCAGAAAATACCGACAATTTTAATTTGCAATTTGCCAACTAGCATTTTGCGAGCTATAGAATTTCGTATAATTAATATTTATATAATATGAAGTCTTTCGAATGTATTGGGTTGGAACCAAAGTTCGCAACGGTTTTTAATTAAAACTAAAATATACATTTTCCAGGCGTTTATTCGTAGGTTTACTCAATAATATCATTTTCCATTCTGTTACGTTTTAAGGTAACTGATCATACAATTGAATAAACAAATAAATAAATATCAATTTTATCTTTGAATTTTGATTTAAAAACTGTACGATATTTTGACCCAGTGCAATATTAATTTAAATTTGAAGGACATTAACAATTAGATTGCGAATTTTATGTATAACTAGAACTAGTAGAAAAATACAAAATTGAGAAGACGTTAGAGAAATTTGAGAGTATTATTACGTTATGCTCGACTTGTTTTTATTGAGAGAAGGAAAATTGATTTTCGCTCAACTTCTGCTTCCGAGAATCAATATTTAGAATGTGATTGCTTCTGTTTTTTTTTTTTTTTTTTAATCAGGCACGAACTTTTGCAATCATCTAATAAATATGGAAAACCCTGGTTCTCCTCGAAGCGACGTCTCATTTTAATCCTGCCCTATCGCTTTGAGTTATGAATAGATGGTCGCAGGTGCAGCAAAGGATCGTTTGTTTTGATCAATTCGGCAGAGTGTTTCGGATAGGAAAGGACTAGTGGAAACATATTACGGAGGAGCGTCTTCTGATGCATTTTTCAGTAACCTACGCAGTAGTACTGAAGAATTTTACCATCCAAAGGAATGTTATAAACAGACTACGTATCCTTAAGCAAAATAAGATTTTCATGCATCGGATGCAATCGATAGGACCCCATTAAAAAATTTATTTTTCTCATTAATCATTTTCATACGTTAAAAATTGTACGTCGACATTGCTGAACTCTAATCATTGCAGGCGTGGAAAAACTAACACAGTAGGAGGTTAAGCTATAGCAACACTTACTGATTAGTAGACAGCGGATCTTTATGCAAAATAAAAATTTTCTACCAAAATTGCAACAAACTGGAACGAAATAGAAATTTATTTTCTCTCCTAATATGTTTAATAGGTTGAAAATAATATAACGGTATTTCTAAATTTATCTAATGTTCTTACTGGTTTAAATTACACCTACTCATTTTTGTAATAAATGCATAAAATCCGATGTCTACTGATTAGCATTTCGCCTAAACAATTTTGCCACGGGCGCATAAAATCCGCAGTCTACTTATCTCGGCAGCAACTTGCCCCAAACCGGAAACAACCCTCGCGCCAAGAGCCAATCATCGAGTTTGCCGAGGTGAACGTCTGTGTACGTGTGTGTAACTCTACACGAACCTAAGGGCGCGCGCGCGCACACGCACACACAGCCGTGTATCAGCTTGTGTTTACACGACAGTACGTGATTGCACGTGGACGCAGGGTAGTAACCAACCCCGCTGGTTATTGAATATAAATCAAGCTATGATCAGTAAGTCACCGGCAAGTTCTGTTGCATCTGTGGCCCGCAGCGTTGACCGTTCTTGACGTACCGACTGCCTTCAATTGTTAATGATAGTACGTGCCGCGCTATCGCCGGACCAGACGCCTCTACCTTCATTAATCGAGCTGTACCCAGCTTCTGCGGAATATGCCCGAGACGCATTGTTTGGACGCTGAAATTTCCGTCGGAGCCTGTGTGCGCGGTCCTCGATGACCCGCCGGGGCCACGGTGGCCGTGAAATACCTCGGACATCGATGATTCAGGCCAATATTTGGCCACCTCGTAATTAATCCGCGGATTTTACGCATTCGTGGAAATTTCCAGCTGCTGGAATCATCGGATCGCACTTTGTCGAACGAATTTGAAATTGTAGTCCCATTTTTCTAGAATTTAAACTCCTAGTCTTACTGCTTGAATAATTTTGCGTGAAAATAAACAGTATAATTATTATCAGATTTCAGACCAATATTTGCGCCGTTTATTTTGAAAGTGGCCTAAGTCCATTTATACTTAAATTGAGATATTTAAGGGTTTGTGTTTCAATGCAATTAAAAATACACGTACAGGATACTAATGAATCATACTGCTTAAGTGTATCTAAAGGAGTTAAATTTATAGTTCCTATTAAAATAATGGCAATATATTATTAAGTGAATAATATGCGTTTTCTTACCAAGAATGGAGTTAGGCCAGTTTCAAAATTAACAACCAGATTCGTTATAAAATTTGAAGGAGCCCAAGTCCATTCAACGTAATTTAAGATGCTTCAAATTGAAAAAAAAACAATACTCAATTTACTTTGTATACCTTTACCACACTTCAAAAACACAATTTATGCAATTCAGGACATTTTCCAACTACATAAATTACATAACAATTCACTGCTCGTCTACATTTTGTGGTGTCAATACAATATTTTCGAACTTTCTCGGTCTACCCCGACGTGCTAATAAATCCAGGATTTCAAACTTTGCATTCTCATCCATTGATATCTTATAGAAAATCGACATGGTTCATCTCTCAAAAAACGCATCCAACATATTTTTAACCAATTTATTGTTTCTCCGTTAGAATTCTTTACCATTTTAAAAATTGTATCCTCCAAAAATTTTGTTGATATGAAATCCTCTTTAAAGTTATTACCTTTCCGGCACTTTTTGATAATGTCCTTCGGACGTTAGGCCACTTTCAAATTGATGGTTTTAATTATTGAAATAACTGCGAAAACTTATGGGTCCAAAATTGTCGTATGTACTCTGAATATACTTAACCGCAAATGTTGTTTATGACAGCTCATTTGAAATTGTATACGTAATTACGGGCAACAAAGGATAAATGACAAATGGAGTTGGGCCACTTTCAAAATAAACGGCTCAATTATTGAACTAACTCTGAAAAGTTGTGTGACCAAAATTATCGTATTTACTCGGAATATAAGTAACATCAAATGCTTAATTGATAGATAACTTGAAGTTGTACGTGTAACCACGGGCAACCGGAAATAATTGAAAAATGGACTTGGGCCACTTTAAAAATAAACGGCTCATTTAGTGAAGTTTTAGTTCGCATACAAATTTTATGGATGTGTTTTTATTTTTGTTAAGTGGGTGGAATATGAGGGAACATGTGAAGGAAGAATTCAAGGTTATTTAATCGGTAGAATATTCAAAGTATTTCTTCCATTTCTGACCTTGAGTGACCTTGAAGATCATTACTTTGTATACGAATTTGTCCTGACGCTCGCTTTCAGCTGATATAAAAAAAAAAATATATATATATATAGAATTTGATTTAAAATATTGAAGGTTACCTTTATATCTGGGAAAAATAAATCACAATAGTTTTCAAAATAAGTAGTAATGAGGGGATTTTGAATTTTAGATATGTGCTTTCTATCTCTTGGAATTAATGCAGACAATTTTTGTTTCGCGCAAAGATCCACAGTCTAATCATTACAAAACCAAGCGCTGCCAATTGTTTATTGTCGGTGAGTATTTTTCTCGGGGACTGTACGAGTTCAGGGTTTTCTGCCGGAATATCCGAGGAAACGTTGCAGCGGGCGAGTCTCGTTTTAAATGCATTCCGGCGAAAGGGTGAAAACGCGAATCGTTCGGAAGAACGTGGATGACGATAATCTTAAAAATAAAAATAGTACTCGAGGTTTTGGCGCGCTCGGTGCTCCGTTATTTTTCCGGCGCGTCGGTCGAATGGCTTCTCAAAATGCATGGAGTAACTTTGCATGGTAAACACAGAGGAAACACCGAGCCCCTTTTTTCAGCCCTCTTTTCCTTCGAACTCGACACACACACACACACACACACACACCCCCGCGCCATGCTCCCCCCACCCTTTGCCGCGTGGATTTTGTGGACGCTGTTAATTTTGTTCGTGTCGTTTGACGTTGAAAACCGCCGGGACATCGTTAACGCATGCACCGGTGATTTCAATTTTGCGAAACTTTCCGAGCGTAACTTTTTTGTCCCCGGTAATTCGATAATCCTTTAATGGCGGCGCATAAAATCGACCGAGACGGGAGAGCGGCCGATTGAAAAAAAAAAAATAATAAAAGGAAAAAATTGCGAATCACAATGCGGAACGGCGATCCGTCCGGGCCGCGGAGGATTACTTGTAAAAATCATTTTTGGCAAGGTTTTTATCCGCTGGCGGTCGCCGGAATAGTTGTTCCGTCGAATCGAAAAAGAAAAAAAAATATTTAATTCGATACCGGGCAGCGGCGCGGTTTCTGTACCGAGGTTTCCGATGCTATTTGAAAAGTTGATGAAACAATTCGGGTTTCGATATTTAATTACGCGGAAGTAGTGCCGCCGCTAAATTCTTCATGCTTTCATTTCACCCTTCCGCTGCCCGAGATCTATATTTGATTTCGGACAGAGCCTCGCGCCGTTGTTTAATCAATCAAAACTCCGGGATGCTTCCTGTTCTGTGTAATGGAACGTTATTCTTATGCTAAATCTCGAACTCGCGTTATCCGCGTTTCGCTTCGGCAATTGTTCCGTAAAAAGGTTCTGGGAACCCGTGATTTTGTGAAAATTGAAATTGGGTGAAAATGTTATCGGTAGATAGTTTGAAAATAAAAGTTTGAAAATAATATGTCTTCTTATCTAATGCTCTACACTGTTCCCGATGGACGTGAATTATTGTATAAAAAATATGGAAGCGTCATTTAAAAGCTTGAAGATAATATGCCTCCTCTTATCTAATGCTCTACACTGTTTCCGATGGACGTGAATTATTGTATAAAAAATATGGAAGCGTCATTTAAAAGCTTGAAGATAATATGCCTCCTCTTATCTAATGCTCTACACTGTTTCCGATGGACGTGAATTATTGTACAAAAAATATGGAAGCGTCATTTAAAAGCTTGAAGATAATATGCCTCCTTATCTAATGCTCTACACTGTTTCCGATGGACGTGAATTATTGTACAAAAAATATGGAAGTGTCATTTAAAAGCTTGAAGATAATATGCCTCCTCTTATCTAATGCTCTACACTGTTTCCGATGGACGTGAATTATTGTACAAAAAATATGGAAGCGTCATCTAAAGCTTGAAGATAATATGCCTCCTCTTATCTAATGCTCTACACTGTTTCCGATGGACGTGAATTATTGTACAAAAAATATGGAAGCGTCATTTAAAAGTTTGAAAATAATATGTCTCCTTATAAAATGTTTAATCTTAATTTTCTATACAAATTACCAGTTTGGAAGTCAGTAGGGAATACATAGTAGTATATTACCAGTTAGGGAACAGTAGCGTATCACGATAATTTTATATTTCAATGCGGAAAAATACTTTTCGATTTCTCTGCTCGTGCCAATCGCCGTGGAAAATCATTTCGCAAAGGGATCCTTTATCTCTGGAGCGTTCGCAATTTTCCAATTCCTTCGTTTTTGCTTTACCGACGGAGTCCGAGGTTGTAGAACGCGGGCGGGCGGGCGTTGCGCGCAACAAAAAAAGAAAAAAGTGATAACAGTCAAAACGTTTCAAATTCTCGATGGAAATGGAACCTTGGAAGGGAAACAGACGCGGAAATTCGATCCAAAAGCTCGATGCCCGAAAACAAAACCGGAGCTTTTTTCCCGGAGACGGGGCTACAGTTTGATGAAGCTTCCAGCGAACCGCACAATGAAACACGAAACGACGGGGATCCCCGGGCGAAAGTTTAATTCGATCGAATTCGGTGTTCGATTGAATTTCAAATTGTCCGGAAAGTCCGTGGGAGGTCGCCGGGACTTGACGAAATTCAATTAACCATTTCCGCGTGGATACGACGGGGTTTTTTTTTTTGTTTTTTTACTCTGCGAACCATCCCCTCTCTCTATTTTTCTCTCTCGCTTGGCACTCGAGGAATTTTTCACGCGGTCGTTATAAAACATGAAAGAAACCGGGGGGCCGCGGTTATTGGCCGAGAGCCGTTGTTGTCCAAATTGACCCGGCTGAATGGCCGCGTCGCGAACAAAGAAGCAAACGAACAAATTTCCACCGGGCACCCGGGAGTTTAATTAATCGCGGGACAACAATCGCAACCCGCTCCGAACCCGGCTTTTCCTCGTCTGCAACGGCCATTGAAAGAGAGAGAATTCGTGAGAGAGAGAGAGAGAGAGAGGACGTTTCCCTTTCGAAAAGCCGTGGCACGAAGCGACGCTCTGTGTCTGACATGCGTGCTTCAAAAGCTCTTTGCATAATCGTCGCTCATTGTCGCGATTCACCTCGTCGCCGTGTCAATGAAGAAGTTTAATATACCGAGTGTCTTGAACGAGGGTCCGCGAAATTACGACGCGGCCTGATAGCGACCATTGTCTCGCGAGGCTCGAGCCACGGGGAAGAAATTGCGCGAATCCTTTGCTCACACGATTTTTACAACAATACTTGCAAAACATATTGTGGCTATGTTTTCATCAGACATTCATTCGTTCTGTGAGGTGCGATCGATTCGGTATTTTGAAGTGAAACGCCGAGGCAAAGTGAAAGTGGAAACACTAACTGAGCGACAACTTTATTGACTTTAACAATTTTTCTATGGAACACTTGCTGACATGCTCGTTACACTTTTCCGGGTAAAATGAGACCAAACACGACCCAATTCTGTGCTCATTTGCCCGTTTAATGCACGATATAGTGGAACCTCGATTATCCGAACTTGTACGGAGTGGATCCTGTAACTAGATTGAGTTATAAATCGGTTGTTAATGAAGCTTGAGAAAAATTGTAGAGGAAAACTTTGTATAGTTTAGTCCGGTGTATCGTCCTGTAAAGCAATTTCTAGCAATAATTTCTGTTTGACGATAAATTAAATAAATTGTAGAGGTAGTCGATAATTCCGATGAAGGATAAAGTAGTCGTCGACGAATCGACAGGAAACTGCTGGTGGAAGTTGCAGTCAATTGCGACTTCCGGTTCTGCGCTCGAGGGCCAGGGAGTAATCGTGTATATTCGGCCAATATAAATCGGACGGGGGCGGACGTCGCCGGTGGACTGGTCGCGGCTAGAATATTAAGTATGAATATGTTAATGGAGACCGCGCGCACCCTATTCTTCTCACCCTCGGTTGTCGCAAACTCGCGGCAAAATAATGCGTGCCGCGCGTGGACTTTCCCTCTTATCAAAGGAGAGGGGGGTTGATATACGATAGCTGGGGTCGCGCTATTTACCGGAGTGTTTTCTGGAAATGGACTGGCCAAGAGATTTCACTCTTTTCCCCTGTCTCGCGAGAACGTTAATTCACTTTGCGTGATTTATGTCGCGAATCGTGATGGCGCGGCGACACGTTCGCGCCAGGAATTGAACAGGCTCGAACGACAAATGGTGCCACGTATCTAAACTATCCGGCGAGTTATTCGTTCCTACATATTTCTGCAGTACATACATCAAGCACCAGAACATTTTCATCAACGTACATTTATTTAAATTATTTCTGTACAAAACGCGAACGCGATACAGCGATTTCTCTATATACAGTCGGGGACAATATTAAGTGGACACTTTTATAAATTGCATAACTTTTTTAAAATTGATCCAAATGACTTGATTTTTTTTAAGATGATACACTGATTAGTTTGCTAGACAATGAGTAAATTTCTTTAGACTGCAATTGGTTCGAATGATAAAAAAATGAAAAAATGATGATTTTTTAACTTTTTTATGTAAACCTATAATGATAATTTAAGAAATGCGTTTTGTAGATTCCGGTAACGTATATGCATACTGAAAGTTTCATCGAAATCGGTCAATGTTGCAATGAGCTACAAACTTTTTAATATTAGAGTTTAAGGGTGAATATGTCGCAGATTTTCGACCTTGCCAGGGAATTTCGCCCTTATGTGATCATCTTTAAACGTTTGTAGCTCATTGCAACGGTGACCGATTTCGATGAAATGTTCAGTATGCATATACGTTACCGGAATCTACCAAACGCATTTCTTAAATTATCATTATAGGTTTACATAAAAAAGTTAAAAAATCATCATTTTTTTATCATTCGAACCAATTGCAGTCTAAAGAAATTTTTGTTTACTCATTGTCTAGCAAACTAATCAGTGTAACATCTAAAAAAAAATCAAGTCATTTGGATCAATTTTAAAAAAAGTTATGCAATTTTTAAAAGTGTCCACTTAATATTGTCCCCGACTGTACGTCGCCGAAGCCTGGACGATAAACTACCGCGGACTATACACTGCGAGAAGTGTAAACATAGCACGTAACAATCATAAAACAACTACTTTTTCAAATTTAAAAAGAAGAAAGATCTCGATTAATAGTGTCAGGTTTTTTAATTAATTTCAATCGGAGAACAAAGTATTTTAATATCGGGACACTTGAATCAATCGATCGAGAGGGCAGGATAAGTAATAAAACCTTAGCTTCCAAAAATATCGGATTAAAAAGATCAAAGAGACACTTGATCGATGAAGGAGAGCATTCGAAGTTCCCTCGTCCGAGAATCCTCGCACCGAATGTCCCCGCGTCGTCATTGGCTTAATCAAAATTCCTTTGTCAATCAGCCGAAAGTTTCGCTGGCTGGCCCTGATAAGAGCCAGGCTCCTTTAATGATCGCCGTTTTAAAGTTACATTGTTAGCAGCGAGCCTGGATGAAATTACTCTGGCTATCGATCTTATGTGTGCCAGGTAGCGCAGGCCTCCGGGGCATCGCTGGACCATGATAGTTTATCGCAAACACCGACATTGTTATGCGCCCACTATATTACCCGCAAATTCAATCGGTCATAACCGTCTATTCAATTAATTCTGCCAATGATTCGATTCAATTCTACCCGTCCGTCTGGAAAATAGTTTGTGCGAAAATTTATATTTATAGAAAAGACTAAATCACAGAGAGTAAAATCACAAAATCACCGTCTTCTACGAGATTTCAACTAATTTAAAAATCTAGCTAGATATTATTGGTCTCTAGAAAACTATTTTTGCACAAATAACTGGTATTCGGTAATGGCTCGTAATTATTATGCCTGTTATGGATTATTATTTCTTTCAGGAATCAATATTTACGTTTTAATTGCATCGAGTTTGCGTGTATCTTAGAAATTGCTCGGTTTCGTCGCCGGTAATCGCAGCTGTTGTTCGATAAATAAACAAGTAGAAAAACATATAATTAGCGGACATTTTCCGGGGGGGGGGGGGTTGCGAGCATGTAATATGGATCGTTACAAAATTCCCGGGCGTCGTGTAACGTATTTCTCCACGGGGAATTGCTCGCACGCTGTAAAAATATCGATACGGGTATAATAATCGTTGAATTTTCATATGTCGCACGGTCCTGCGCCTGTAATCATGCTAAACGGAGCATGTAAACTGACAGGCAATAAAAAATTGAACCCTCGTCCTGAACGTTCTTTGGTCAATTTCTCGCGACAACATGTTGCTCATACATTTCAATGAGGATCCTCTAACGGGTGTGTGTTCGGGGAACGCGCATCCTTGCTTCCACTATTTCTTACATTTTCCATTGAAAAATAGCGTCATCGTTTAAACACTTATTTCACATTTAAAATTTTTCTCTGTTTTATTTATTACATGGACTTGCTGGTGAACTTTTCCACATTCACGTATTTTCCATTTGGGGGTTTTCAACTAAGGTTACCGAACAAGCAAAGAAACTTTTATTTTAACTTTTGCCCTGTTTCCCACGAAAGGTGCAGAATATTTTAATTTTAATTTTACTAATTACCGAGAAAATTTTAGGAACGTAGGCGCACGGTGTTTTCCTTTCTACAGTGATGTGAATTTTTTTTATTTGCAGGACCGACGTGGAGGCGACATCCGGTTCTAAGAGCGGCACATTGAAATTCACACGAACCCTAACGAATATTTCAAGGGATGCTGGAGGGGTGGCTCATATGAGATGCGAGGTTGTCGGCGATCCTCCGCCAACCAGGATCAGATGGCTGAAGAACGAAGCACCCCTCGAGGAGCGACGACCGAAAATCACTATTAGAAAAATTAACGCGCAGGTACGTCACCCAAAAACAAAAATATAAATATATGAGCCGTTTATTTTGAAAGTGGCCTAAGTCCATTTATCTTAAAATCGAGATATTTAAGGGTTTGCGTTTCAATGAATTTAAAAATATACGTATAGGACATTAATGAGTCGCACTGCTTAAGTGTATCTAAGGGTGTTAAATTTATAGTTCCTATTAAAATAGTGGCAATTATTAAGTGAATAATATGCGTTTTCTTATCAAGAATGGAGTTAGGCCACTTTCAAAATTAACAACCAGATTCATTATAAAATTTGAAGGTGCCCAAGTCCATTCAACATAATTTAAGATGCTTCAAATTGAAAAAAAAACAATACTGAATTTATTTTACATATCCTTAAAACACTTCAGGAACATAATTTATGCGATTCAATTAACTACATAACGTGCAAAATTACAAACATAAATTTATTACAAAACAATTTACTACTCATCTACATTTTGTGCGTGTAAAAGGGATTTGAAGTAATCATGATGTTCCGGATGTTGTTTGTTGGACGTCTTCGTTCCACAATTTTGCGCTCGACAGCTTCGTAAAGCAATACATTTTGTTTGTTAATATTTCCAAAACCCCAAAACTTCTCAAAAATATTCTTTCTTTCTTTTTCATCGTAATTTTTTGTGCATGCATTCCGACAACGGCAATCTTTGTTTTCGAAAATTTTTTCCGGTACAATATTTCTGGTTTGAGTACAATATCTTTTTCCTGAATTCCGTTTAATCTTTCGCACTTTTTGGGTGTGTGATTCATCAATTTTTTCTCTATTGTCATTCATATCTTCATCCTCTGAAGATGAATATTGTTCTATAATTCGGTTTCTTTTTCGATTTTTTTTTTAAATCATTACTTACTATTTCTTCTTCACTATCTGAACTAAATAATAGTCTTGTTCTGTTCTTCCCCATGGGTGAAACAATTTCTAAAATTTAATATTAAATTTTAAGTTTTATATTAATTAAACGTACTGGTTATTCAACTAACGCAATTGTCCAAAAACTGAGGTTAAATTGTAAATACTAATTAATTAAAATTACCTTCATCACTACTTTCCGACATTATCAATAGTAAATATATTATCTTGATTATTTAAGTATAAATGGAGTTAGGCCACTTTCAAAC
Organism: Seladonia tumulorum; assembly: GCA_913789895.3. NCBI lineage: Eukaryota > Metazoa > Arthropoda > Insecta > Hymenoptera > Halictidae > Seladonia > Seladonia tumulorum. The sequence goes on from OU565266.1 coordinate 37,110,874, forward strand.
TACACGGTTCGATTATTAAACTAACTCTGAAAACTTATGTGTCAAGAATTATCGTATTTGCTTGGATTATAAGCAACCTGAAATGCTTTACTGATAAATAACATAAAGTTGTACACGTAACCATGATAACCGGAAAAAACTGAAAAACGGAGTTAGGCCACTTTCAAAATAAACGGCTCGTATATAAAATAATAAGTCGAGTCGACAATTTCTTTTCGTATGAAAAACAAACTTGAAATACTTCCGGGCCGTTAAGGGTTAAAATTTCCGACGATTATCATCCCTTTCGTGTCAATTAATTTATTAGGTTTTAACTTCAAATTAGGAATTTATCAGGTTTTTAATTTCTGAAAATTTCTTTATTCGGTGTTTTCAGGGTAGGTAACCTCCAAAAGTTAATTCTTGTTCATATTAAGTTAGTTATTAAATATTGAAAGTATGAATTGTAAAACGATGTTATTGCCAAATATCTTTTTCTAATGTCTACAATTTCAGTCTCGAATAGTTTGTTTCGTTCTGCTGGTTTTTCGGGACTGACAAGTTGAACTATTTCAGCGTGGCATTTCTAATGTTTTCAGGAGCACGAGCATGCTGCAAAGAACCTCGCCGGCAGTCGGCTGAAGATCATCAATCTGGACGTCTCTGACATTGGGTTTTACACTTGCCGAGTCACAAATGGCAAAGATCAAATACAAAGCGAGGGAACGCTCCGGATCGACTCCTCTAAAAGCAGACACCGTGAGTAAAAACAATTTTGCAATTTTTTCGAACGGCAACGAAACGATCGGCACCGGTCCCAACCAGTTCAGAACTGTTGCATCTGTTTCGCAACAGCGAACTTTAAAACCTGACGAGTTTACGTAATCGTACCACTTGCTGAACTTATGGCTGCTAAAATGAAGTACGCTCCCAGCGAAAGCAATTACATTCTGCCTTTCTAAGTTGGATTTTCAATTTGTTGTACGATAAAATCTTTTCTTCTTTTTGGTCAATTCTGAAATAAAATGTTTGTAGACTTTTAATTGACTGTAATATAAAATATCCTTCGTTTTTCAGTCAATTCTAACATGAAATATCTTCAGATTTTCAATTGAGTATACAATTAAATATCTTCTTTTTGGTCAGTTCTGAAATAGAATATTTCTGGACTTTTAATTGACTGTAAAATAAAATATCCTTGGATTTTCAATTCAGTGTACAATTAAATATCTCAGGATTTTCAATTCCTCGCGCGATAAAATATCCTTCCTACGATCAGCTATTCGCAAAAGAATTTTTCAATTTTTACATTGCACTCTCGGAATATGAATTCTCTTCAAAGGAATATATTATCATTAATAACGGGTAAATGTACCCCGGGCACTTGATTAAAGATTACCAAACTCATTTAACGTTCTTAGTTCGCAAGAAATCCGGAGAAACTCTTAAAAGGCGAAGAAAAATTCCACTTAATCCAGTTCCCGTGTAGCGGGACTGTTGAAAAATTTGTGTTCGCGCAAACATCGTCGCCGATGATTAAGTAAAGAAAACTACTTAAAGAAAGTGAGGGAACTTCGTTAACCTTCATCATCTCGTTGCCCTCGGCCGGTTATGTTCGCGATAAATACGTATATCAAGTTCGCAGTGAAATCCGAGAATTTAATGACTTGTAGCAACTGGTACAACTTTGAAATCTCCTCCGAAAAACACTTAAAAATATTTGCTATCCCTTGCGATATGCAGAGAGTGTCAATATATTCTGTCTTTACCAATAGTTATTTTCTCAATTTTTAAGAGATGATATTCGTTATAAAGAAATTCCAGGAATTAAAATCGAGTAAAAATACGTGTAGAAATATTTTTTTCCAAACTACAAACGCGCAAAGTTTTTTAAAAATCGGTGATTGACGGTTCCTTGTTAGTGAAAAATCCGTCATCGGGGCTTCAGGCGAACTGTAGATTCTATTTTGCCATTTTGCCCACGTTTTGGCGGCAAATTGGCGACAGTGCCGCCCCTGTCACTCAAAAAGGTGGGCGTGCGCGGGGGATGGGGGTGGGGGGTGTTGAAACCGGGAAAGAAGTTCGAATCTTCCGCCGGGTGGAGAGAGTTTGACTTGCAGAGAGAGTGCTAATATTAAAGTTCCTCGTCGCGCGGAGGGTTGAAAGTGGAGCCGGCCAGCGCAACGGTCCGCGGATAAAAGGGGGTGGGTTTTCGTCCCGGGGGTTTGGGCGGCGAGTCTGGGCGTTTTCTTCGCGCATCGGCCTCGATTAGATTAGAATTTGTTAGGGGTGTCGCCCGGTAACTTCGTCAGAGGAACGCTGTCAGTTTTGTTTCATCGCTCCCGGGCACAAGAGCTTTTTGGGAAAGTTTCGCGCATCGAAATTCCGCTTCGAGACACGGGGAAAACTTTCCGTCTGAATACCGACTTATGAGGGACGACGTGGCCCCATCGGGGGATGAGCGCCGAATTAGCCCTGGCACGTACCTTAATACGCGTCCGAAGATTCGACATTTTTTTTTTTCTACCGCCCTTCATCCCTCTCGCTTTCTCTCGAGACAAAGACCTCTCTCGGGGGAACGGTTTTTACTGGAATTTTGACGGAACTTATAATTTCCCTTCGCTTTAAGTCCACCTCGGTAAAATATGCCCGCCAACTTTCCACCACTTCTATTTGTGCTTCGTTTGTTTTTCAGCTCCCAGGGAGCAAAAGATCGACAACTTGAGCGGATCGAGGAGTTTTAGACGATTTTTTGTTGGTCTACTTTTCGCTCTCCGCTTTAATCTTGTTTGACTTGTTACCGGCCATAGCAATCAATGCAGTTCTGTAAAAAAGTTGCGAGATGCCATTCCCCTTTATTCAGTATTACTGATCAAATATATTCATCCAACAACTGAGGCTTTCTTCAAAATATTGTCTCCTATTTAAATGCTAAGAAACACTTAAGAAATTTTAATTCAAAACAAATTATGTTTCAACCGCCTAAAAATTGAACCGTGGACCACTATGCGAAGCTATAATTATTAGAGTTCAATCGATCATTAAAATTAATACTCGTATTTAAATGTTAGGAAAAACCTCAAATTTTTCTACAGGCGATAAATAAAATTTTAATTCCGGACAAATTATATTTCAACCCCCTAAAAATTGAACCGTGAACCTCTATGCAAAGTTATAATTGTTAGAGTTCAATCGATCAGTAAAATTAATCAGTAACTGATGCTTGAGAATTCTATTTGATTAAATCTTCATTCATTTGATTTTTATTGCAGTTTGAATGCAGCATTCGACAATCTAGTGCACTTTATAAATGCACACGAATGCGCAAGCGGTAATTAATGGTAATTAATGGTGAATTGGAGAGGGTTCCGGCAACATTGATATCGCATTTTTGATCGTTACGGGAATGCAGACTCGTCGTCAAAATTTCCGATGTATTTTTTTTTTCCAAGTCGAATCTCGCCACTCGAGGGAATCAATTTCCCCTCACGTTCTCGGCGAGCAGACGTCAAAGGGGAATTTCGATGAGTCGAATTGACAGTTTTACGATCCCCCTCGAAAGCTTCCTATATTTCGTTCGTCTCCATTGGAGATCAGGAAAAGCTTTTCTTCGTCATCGTGGATACTTGTCAAAGATCGGGACGCGTTTTCTCGTCAACTTAATTCGAGCATGGATCGCGAGGCACGAGCGTATACAGTCGAGTCGGAAAGTAAGTTAACATTTGGTGATATGTAGGCAACGAATATGATGAATAAAATCAAGTTATTGTATTGTTTTTATTTAGGAGGTGTAAGGAAATAAACAAATATGTTAGTAAAACATATATTATCATTATTAAAGATTAAAGACATGTCAGATTCATTTGCCTGCATACACCAGTCGTTAACTTACTTTCCGACTCGACTGTACATCGTTGCATGTCGTGAGTGCGACCAATAAATTTTTATACTCGTGAACTCGGAACGCATTGATCTCGCAATTATTAGGGTTGTTCTGTATTTATAAAAAGAAATCTCTAAAAATTAAAAGCATTGCTTTCGACACCAACGAATTTATATGAAGGTATCTCTAAAACTACCATATATGCATTTTTCCGGGTTTTTTGAGACTTTCAATTTTTTAAAACCTCTTTGCCTAATTCGAAAAATCCGAAAAAATACAGGTTAATAATCTAAATAAGATACAACTACCCTAATGATACGAATGTGGTCACCCGATAACTTCCGTATAAAAAATCAGCAATTTTCCAGAATTTTTTAAACATCAATTTTGCAATTGAAAAATCGTAAAAAAATCGCGGTTGTGTGAACTATCGGCTAGAATCTTCATGAATCTTTTCGTCGATTTTTTTTTATTCCTCCGAGGGGGTAGTACTTTCTTAAACGTTTTTTAAAGGCAGGCATTCCCAGCGCTGTTCTCGCAGACCCGTCGTCGTTTCCAGTTTGTTCTGTCCGCACCCTCAAAAGCAGCCCCTAAAATTGACGCGTCCCGGACTTTTACGGGCGGAAAACCGACGGGGATCGTCGCAAAACAATTATCACCCCAATAAATTCTGCGAAACACGAGTGGAGGGGCGTAATGAAATCAGCAGGACGGCGAAAGGGGGCGGTGTTGCAGGGGTTGTGGGGGAAAGGAAAAGATGCGATGCGGAGGACAGGGGGTGGGGGGTGGTGGTGGTTTCGGTCGCGAGTTTAATCGGCCGGTTCTCACGGGGGCGCGAGAGAGCGACGTCGCACGTTCTCCCCGGTGTTTAATTCGAAGGGTGAGAAGTCGAGTTAATTAACACGGTGCTCAATTATTCAGGGCAAGCCTAATAAGCCGTGTCGAAACTGTTTGCCGCTGGTACACGATCGGAACGAGTTTACGCCGAGAACCGGGCACGTCTGCCCGGGCTTTTATGGCGTGCTGTTGCTTTCCGGGGGCCAGGCTGACCCTCCCATCGTGTACGTGGCGTGGAACGAAATGATTCGCGATGGGACACCAACGGTTCAATGGGAAAAGACAAACCCGATCCGAGAAATATTTTACAGTGCTTCCAGATTCCCCAGGCTTACGCCACCTTGGAAGGGGCGTGTCCTCGAAGCTGGGAAAAAATGTAAAAACAATTGGAGATAGTATTGATAACAGTATTATTTAATTAATTTCTCGAAAAAACTAGTTATTTGTTTTTACCCCGTACCTACCCTTGGGGGCGACATAGGGGGCTGAAACTTGGCAGAACGTGTTCTTCCTCGGTATGCTATCGAACGAGCCATTTCCGGCCAAAATCGTCTGAAGGGTATTTTTTCCACCCTTAAGCCTTATTTCAAGAACCCACTTCCGATTAGCTTTTATAATAGCTGTGATAATTTTGTGGTCTTGGATAAGCACAGATTAATTTATATTTGAGGCATAAAATGTCGACAGCCTCTAATACTGAAGTAAAAATTAGAAGAAGACACTGCGAGAGGGTGAAGATTGAATTTCATTGGAAACTTTTGGGCAAAGCTGTCGGCGAATATTAAAAAACGGCTTAGACCAGCTCGGACAGGTCGATACACCTAAAATAAAGATTAATCTTAATCGGGGTCGGTCTAACAGCGAGCGAATAATATTTTAACACCCCGGTTAGGGGATTTGCGCGCACACACTCTCAGGGGGGACGTCGTCGGGGGGTTGGGTGGTCCGAAAATTGTCCACGGCTCGCTTAAACAGACCTCGGGCCGAAACTTTTTCAATTATTCCTGCAAAATAGCCGGATCAAAGTTGCCGGCCGGCTAGGTAGATTAATAATTCCGGTATTAATTAAAATTCAGTTATGACGGTGTGAAATAAGGGGCAGTCGACCGAGAGGATCCGTGACGAATCGATAGCCCGGCCCTGCTGCCGGCCGTGGATGAATATAATCGCGAATTAATCGAATCAGCCGAGGACACGTGACGTATCAAATTCAGGAATATCATTTTAATTATCGGTCCGGTTCAAGGGTTGTTTACCACCTCTTTTTCGACCGCCCGTTCTCCGCTTTTAATCCCAGGCCTGTCGTTTCGTTTCACGAACGTTTACCACCTAGCCGCAAATAAACCACCGACTGCAAATAATCGGAGGAGCCCGTTAGGATGCTTTCACGCGGAATTGTATGAAAAATTATCGACAGTTTCTTGAATATTCATCGACAAACCCCCCACTCCCGTTCCCGTGAATATTCGATCGGATTGAAAATTTCGTCCGGCGTTATTATGCAAAAAGTTCGACTAATATTCATGACGTTAAACACACCCGAGCCACCGGACGTAATATTACGTCGTACTTAGTTCGTAGCCGAACGACCGCGTTTGCACTTCGAAATCAGTTGAAAATTCGCCCCGGACCAGAGATCTCGGCTAATCTGTTTCGAGAACTTTTTATCAAACTAGCTGTGTTTTTTTTTTTTTGTAGTTCTCAAACAACTAAATAACACCTTGCAATCTTCGCGCACCACTCTACTTAATATCGTACGGTTCTATTCACTTTTAACCGAACTAAAAAATTCAGGACGCGTCCGGAAGAAGAGGAACGAGGAAAGCGATGTAAAATTCAGGTGTGACGAAAACTGAGTCTGTTGATCTTTCCACTTCCTGTCGCTTCAAACATAAAAATCCTAGACCATTGTCTCTACGCTGGTTTCAAAGGGTGAATTCTCTACTTTCAAATCCCTGAATTCGATTTCTAAAAAAGTTTCTCTATTTTAAAGTCCCTGAATTCTAAATCGTTCGAACTGTACACTTCAAACGAAGAGAAACTACTTTTTCCCAATATGAGCACAGGTGGAATGTTTGAAATAATTTCTCACATACAAGTACAAGAGTTGGGGGATGAACAAAGTCAGTTACAAAAATTTTAACCCTTGGCACTCGAGTGGTGACTCTGAAGCACCACTAGAAATTCTTGTGACATTATTTAAAAAATATTACAAAACATTTGTTACATTACAAGATTTGTATTTAATAGAATACTGAGAATTTAAATATGTGGAAATCGGATCAGTTTCGTATGAACAGAAAATATTCTAAAACGGAGGAAAAATTTAGTTTCAGAATGAAAATAGCGCACCGAGTGCAAAGGGTTAGAATATTTTTCGAACAACGAAGCGTTCGCAAATCAGTGGATAGTAATTTTCTGTGTGATCAATGCCTGTGATTTGCTTGAGAAAAATCTAGTTTTCGCTTTCCGGGAACGGAGCATTACATATTTATAGTCCCTGCAGAATTTTTATTCGATTCGTGCCGACATCGCCGCGCCGGGGCGAAAGCGTTTCATTTTAAAGTTTCCGTGTGCTCCAATCGCACGCGGAACGCAAATTCTACGGTGGATCTCGTCTGACAGGTTCAGTAAACACGTGAGAAATCCAGGAGAGACCGTCGGACAGGGGTTTAGGGTAACTGAGTGTTCAGCCTGTTCGTTAAAAACCCGGAGGCAACACGAATAAGTGAATTAGGAAGGTGCGAGGCCAGACGTCCTTTTAGGGCGGCCATTTACCTTCCCCAATTTTCCATCGTCACCGTGTCCCCATCTCTATTACTGCTGGAAAAGAAAAAAAGAGAAGACGAAGACGGGAACGGGGAGTGCCTGCTCTTGTAGTCGCGAAAACCTTTGTCAGAGATGAGCAAAAGGGAATTCTGTTACTTTTTCCTTATTTTTTTTTTTTTGGCAACTGTTTGGTTCCTCGTTTAAATTGGAACGATAATTACTAGAGGACCGGTTAAGCATCGTTTTCCTGGACAAAGCGTTTCTCCGTCTTCTCGCGAATCGACGTTTGTTTAATTAACGACAATGCTGAACGCGTCCGATTAATCGGGGTACAAAAAACCGTGCGTTGAATTTCTTTCGTTTCTAGGCTCGACAGAGTTGTCAAGCGCGGACGACACACAAGGAGAAACAAATTCTGGCACAAAACAGCATAGCAACCTCGGCTTCATTTCCTCCGTATTGATTTCCCCAGTCGCCTCGGCTGCAATCCCAGTCTATTTGAATTTCTCTCTATTAAAATCTCTTCCCACACCCCCACCCCCCACCCACACACCCACCCCCTCTCACGGCCTCCGAGTTTCATGTGCATCAACTTGTCCATAACTCGAGCAGCCATTGAGTAAGGACAACAACAGGCAACGCGACCGGAAACGCATTCCTCGTGCATCCAACGCTCGCGTGTGTGACGTTAATGCATTCGCGGTGACAAGCGAACTTTTTCAATTATTCACCTGTCGATTTTCCTGGCGGATTTCAGTTCTCGAAATAAGAATCTTCAACGCTTCCCTCCTCGTTCTTTTTTTTTCTTTTTTTTTTTTTTTGTTAAGGGGACGCTACTTCAAACCGATTGAAATTTTGTGTTAGGTCGTGAAATGAGATTCAACATATGAGCCGTTTATTTTTAAAGTGGCCCAAGTCCATTTTTCAATTATTTCCGGTTGCCCGTGGTTACACGTACAACTTCAAGTTAACTATCAATTAAGCATTTGATGTTACTTATATTCCGAGTAAATACGATAATTTTGGTCACACAACTATTCAGAGTTAGTTTAATAATTGAGCCGTTTATTTTGAAAGTGGCCTAACTCCATTTGTCATTTATCCTTTGTCGCCCGTAATTACGTATACAATTTCAAATGAGCTGTCATAAACAACATTTGCGGTTAAGTATATTCAGAGTACATACGACAATTTCGGACCCATAAGTTTTCGCAGTTATTTCAATAATTAAAACCATCAATTTGAAAGTGGCCTAACGTCCGAAGGACATTGTCAAAAAGTGCCGGAAAGGTAATAACTTTAAAGAGGATTTCATATCAACAAAATTTTTGGAGGATACAATTTTTAAAATGGTAAAGAATTCTAACGGAGAAACAATAAATTGGTTAAAAATATGTTGGATGCGTTTTTTGAGAGATGAACCATGTCAATTTTCTATAAGATATCAATGGATGAGAATGCAAAGTTTGAAATCCTGGATTTATTAGCACGTCGGGGTAGACCGAGAAAGTTCGAAAATATTGTATTGAGACCACAAAATGTAGATGAGCAGTGAATTGTTATGTAATTTATGTAGTTGGAAAATGTCCTGAATTGCATAAATTGTGTTTTTGAAGTGTTGTAAAGGTATACAAAGTAAATTGAGTATTGTTTTTTTTCAATTTGAAGCATCTTAAATTACGTTGAATGGACTTGGGCTCCTTCAAATTTTATAACGAATCTGGTTGTTAATTTTGAAACTGGCCTAACTCCATTCTTGGTAAGAAAACGCATATTATTCACTTAATAATTGCCATTATTTTAATAGGAACTATAAATTTAACTCCTTTAGATACACTTAAGCAGTATGATACATTAGTATCCTGCACGTGTATTTTTAATTGCATTGAAACACAAACCCTTAAATATCTCAATTTAAGTATAAATGGACTTAGGCCACTTTCAAAATAAACGGCTCATATGTAGAACCTTTAAAAATAATATTTATATTGAAAGATATCAATTAATTATTTCAGAAAGCTGAAAACATTGAGTTGGTGAAAGTCCCATGACAAAATAATGAAAAATAAAGAAGTTTTGTAATTGGATTTGTAGTGGTTCACACCGATATAGCCGATCTCTTGGCCCAAGATCGTGTGGATCCGCTCGGCTTAGATCCAGACTATACTGTACTCTAGAATTCTTTCAATCTTTATACTCTCTCGAACCTCACCCACCCATTTTTCCTATAAATGCATAAACTTCGCTGTAATAACTTTATGCAAAATAAAAATAGAGATTTCCTTCCGTCTTTAATTATTTTTAAAAAATTGCAAAATTACATCTAGCCCTTGTACTGTCTCGAATTCCTTCTACTCATTTTTCTCATAACTGTATAAAATCCGTAGTCTAGCAATAACCCTCCGTGCCGGCAGGTGAACATTAAAATCTCGAACCTCTGGGTTGTCTGAGGGCCGGAGGGAACGAAATGCGAAAATGAAATACTTTTTTGAAATACGCGTACTTGTATTACCGTGAAAAGCCATTTCTTCCCGGAGCCGTATTTCGAGAAATGCGAGGGGAATATGAAATCGTATGAGAAGAGAAATAAGAACAAGGCTTTATCGATCAAATAGAGTTCAGCTAATATGGAATAGTTTTTTCTCTTACAGGGGAGAAAAAATTTCTCTCATTTTCTCTTTCCTCGTAATAGTTTTCGACCGCAATATGTAATAATTAGACATCGGATCTTTATGCATTTATGGGTTATGGAAATGTTAAAAAAATGCTATAATATAAAATTCGAGAGAATTTAACACGATTTTTATTTGCTTTGGATCTACAAAGGCTGTCCCCATTAAAACTAAAATTTTATTTCATTCCACTTTCTTAAAATGTTTCTATAAAAATTGGAAATTCCATAAACATCCGATGTCTAGTAATAATGAACATTCTCGAAAGACGAAAAGTCTAAATAACAATCTCAATGACAGTAGACACTGGTTAAACAACCACGCAGCACGACGTTTATTCTCATTTTGATTACAACAAATCTAATTAACCATCGTAACATCAAGAAGGAAAATGTTATTTTGCGGTCATGAATATTCAGTCTTTACAGCAAACGCGCGCCACAGCAACGAATATATAATTTCTCCTCCTGAAGAAACATTAATAACAAGATTAACAAAGGCGAGGCTGCTTGCGGACCAAATCGTAAGGCGGGGGATTGACTTGAATAAATAAATGCGTTCGATGTTTGGGTGAAAACGTCATTGAAAATTATTTCTTGTACAAAATAAAAATTGTCAAGTGAAAATTTATTTCCGTTCTTAGTGCATCTGGTTCATGATAAGTAGACTGCGGATTTTATGACGAAAATGTGTGGGTGTATATTATATATTATAATCAAGAAGAAATTACATTTCCATTTCACCCCAGTTTGTTGCAATTCATATACATAGAAAGTTTTTATTTTGTATAAAGATCTAATGATAAGGTAAGGTAGAAATTTTTGTTATACATCGTAAAGAATGTTGAATAAGAGTTAAACAGTTATATATTGATTATGCAAAGTTACAGGAAAAGAATTTCTGTCTACAACGAATTAACTGGGTGGCCACGGTTTTTTATCATATTCCCCGAGGGTGGAACCCGGGGGTGGTTCGAGGGCGACTCGGAGGAGCCGCAACAAAAATTAATTAAAAATCCAATTAATCGAGAATCCTTAAAGGGTGGGAAAAGGATTCGAGGCGTCTGTGGAAAGAGGTTTGATAAAGGAGAACGGAGGGACTTGTACTCGGGAGAAACTCGCGTCGGCGAAGGGCAGAGAAACGGCGAGAAGGAAGCCGAGTTTCAAACTACATAGACGTGTAATCATATATAGATAAGCGGGGAACGTATTCACGGGGAGAGGCCAAGATTCTATCGTTGCAGCAGCTGCAACGTAAGAGGATGTGGCGGACCTTGGTGAAAAGCCTCCACACCCGATTCCGACGTGATTTCGTAGGGTTATTTAGTGGTGGGTGGAGAAAGAGAGAGAGAGAGAGAGAGAGAGAGAGAGAGAGAGAAGGAGAGAGAAAGAGCAGGGTTCTCGGGAAGTTTCGGTTCGCGATATCGAATCGCGTACAATGATACAATGAGTTGCGCATACACGTCGGTTTCGGTGAGAGCTCGCCTTCGAGATACCGTGCGCCGATAGCTTTTGTAATTTTAGAAAATGGACGACCTCGACACGCCTAGGATGCCAGGAGACATATTTAATACAAAATTATTTACAGTGAGTAACGAAAGTATTCGAACGCCCTTTAAATCAATATAACTTTTTTTTTTTAAGTGAATCAAACGACCTGACTTTTTTTAGGAGTTAGAAGAATTGGTTTTCCAAATGATGTGTAAAAAAGATTTTGAAAAAATTGCAATTGGTAAGAATTACATGAGAAAATAAAAATGGCACTTTTCACAACTTTTTTATTTGAACCTGTAGTGAAAATTTAAAATATGCGTTTTTTGTAGATATATATGTTAGTTATATACATACTGAAAATTTCATTGAAATCGGTTAACGTTGTCATGAGATACAAACGTTTAAAGATGATTACATAAGGGCGAAATTCCTTGGCAAGATCAAAAATCTCTGCAACTTTCACCCTTAAACTCTCATTTTGAAACGTTTGTAGTTCATTGCAACGTTGACCGATTTCGATGAAATTTTCAGTACGTGTATAACTAACACATATTTTAAATTTTCACTACAGGTTCAAATAAAAAAGTTGTGAAACGTGCCATTTTTATTTTCTCATGTAATTCTTACCAATTGCAATTTTTTCAAAATCTTTTTTACACATCATTTGGAAAACCAATTCTTCTAACTCCTCAAAAAAGTCAGGTCGTTTGATTCACTTAAAAAAAAAAAGTTATACTGATTTAAAAGGCGTTCGAATACTTTCGTTACTCACTGTATAAAAATCACGAAACCTTCAATTCAATTTTTTCTTCTTCCTCAACATTTCTTTCAGAAGATTATTTCTGTGTGTGCAGATTTTTGCGAGACTGTTGAGTGGAAATTTATTTGGAAAATCGCGGAATTAAATATTTCCTTCGTGGGATCTCTTCCGGTGATTTATGAAGATTTTTGCGTTGGACAAGAAAATCGCGAAACATGTAATTAAATCCACTTTTCTTCATTAAGATTTCTTCCAGTGGATTGTTCTTGTGCAAACATTTTTATGAGGCAGCCGGGAAAGTTATAATTAGCTGCTGCACTTTGTTTTGTTTGGGCGCGGTAATTACACGAGGAAAATCTAGTTCAATTATCGTGTTTAATTTGAAGGGAACTGTAGAACGTTTTGGATTCACTCTTCTCGAAAAATTCTTTTTTTATCAGCTTCCGAGAGAAGTTTTGTGAACTACATCAGAAACGATTCTAATTATTTAATGGTGATTGTAATTTTAAGATAAAATAGTTTGGGGAAAAAGAATCTACATTTTTCAGAAAAGTAACTTTCGCGTATCATTGAAGGAATTCGCGTGCAGAATTTCGCGGAGGAGACTTTTATCAGCTAGATATTTGTGACATATATCGAGCGAAGACTGTAGCTCGAGGAAAGACAGTCACGGGGACAAATTCGCGTGCAGAAATTCGTGCCGTCTGCAACCTCGATTTCGCCCGATTAATCAAGCGGCTCGAGTGAACCAATTTGGGGAGCATTCACGCGGCCCTGGAACAGTTTCGATCGACGGGTCGAACTTAAGAACGGTTAACAGCACACGCCCTGTAAAATCGGGTAATTTATGGGGTCCGACGGGGTACGCAACAATGCACGGGCTAGGAAAATACATTTCCCGCGACCGGGCTTAACGACTATCTACGAAATATCGGCTACGCTGCAAACCAGCGCACGACGATTTACAGTCAGGCACGATTAAGTAGCTTACCTGGAAACTCTCTCCCCTGCTCCCCCGCCCCTTTGCCCCCCGCAGGCCCAGGGAAACTTCGCCCGGAAGTTTCGAGTGCAACTTGCGACCGCGCCGTCGCTTGAATGCGTTAATCAAAGGATATTTGGCAATAAGACAAGGCCGGACGACGTTACCTACGACGAACTTGCTGCGGGAAACCGGCTGCAGTCGAAGATTTGCCGATCCTTGTCGGAGATCGGCGTCTGACCTTCGACCGGGGACGCCAGCTTCCGGTACGGCCATCTTCTTTCACCTCGTTCAGATCGTGCTCCCATTTCCTCTCTTTTATTTGTGCTTCGTTTTATTTTTCTACACTGATTTATACACACTGGAAGATTCAGATTACCTTAAACCATTGTTAATAAAATATGACAAGAAGATACAAGATGACAGATATCATGATAAAGAATAGAGGTTTCCACTTAAAAAAAATTAATTTGTACTGCCTATGACCTCTGAGCCCCCACTGCCAAGAAACTTCAAAATTTAATAATGTACGAGGTGTATAAGTAAAATATTAGTATATAATACGTTAAAAAAAGTGAAGGTTTCTACTTTAAAAATATCGATTTGTACTGCTTATGACCTTCTTCAGATCCCCACTGTCAGGAATCTTCAAAATTTCAAAAATCTTTGGTAATTATTTACATTAGGGGCTTCCTCACCGATTTTGATGTCCTTGAAATATGTTGTCAAGGTCATCATTCTGAACAACTTTTTCCTATACATGTTACCGCCGCTCAACTTTAGATTCCGAGATATTCGCAAAAAAGTTTTAACGTCTCAAAAAGTGATCGGAGTAGGTATGGGTTAGATTTGAAGGTAAATATTTACATTAGAAGTTTTTACATTAGAGAAGACGTATCCATGGGGAATTATTCAACAAAATTATTTTTTTGGGTATATATTATTTAAAAAATTGATACAAATGTGGATAGACACGTTCTTGTTATTTTTGTAAAATAATGTTAAGTAGTCAGTTTTAGTGCTTCGTAAATATAGTGTTAAAGGGACGTTGAAGTTGCAAAATATGAAAGAAAACCTTGCATCCAATATTCTACATACGAATAATAATCCTACATTACAAAATACTAATGTAAAGTGTACAGTGTGTGAGATGGAACATAATCGTGTGCGTGCCTCGAGACAAACGAAATTTGACACGGTTCACGGGGCCTGTCAAAATGACGGGATCTAATATTTATAATTTACAATTATTGACATTGTGAAGACGTGTCCATGGGGAATTATTCAACAAAATTATTTTTTTGGGTATTTATTATTTAAAAAATTGATACAAATGTGGATAGACACGTTCTTGTTATTTTTGTAGAATAATGTTAAGTAGTCAGTTTTAGTGCTTTGTAAATCTAGTGTTAAAGGGACATTGAAGTTGCAAAATATGAAAGAAAACCTTGCATCCAATATTCTACATACGAATAATAAAATATAATACTAATGTACTACAAACTACATTATAAAATACTAATGTAAAGTGTACTTACTTCTGAATCTTCTGTACCTCCGTCGGATCCACAGCACACAATTATTCACTCACGGAAATAGGTCCGAATACTTGCACAACACATTCACTATACTCTACACAACACATTTTATAAAATCGCGAAAACGAACGAGAAGATGTTACTCCGACCAGGAATAAAATAATACTGCGATTTTAACAATGATCCCTTCCACGGAGGTGGTGCGGTCAGGTTACCCTAGACAGGTTAGACGCTGAGGGTCTGTAAACACTAGATACAAAACCAACAAAAAAAAAAATTATGGCGGCGCGCCGACCCTATTTCCCGGAATTCCCTGTTTTCGTATCACACGTCCGTGGGAGGGGGACGGTTAAAATCGCAGTATTATTTTATTCGTGGTCGGAGTAACATCTCGTTCGTTTTCGCGATTTTATAAAATGTGTTGTGTAGAGTATAGTGAATGTGTTGTGCAATTATTCGGACCTACTCCCGTGAGTGAATAATTGTGTGCTGTGGTTCCGACGGAGGTACAGAAGATTCAGAAGTAAGTACACTTTATATTAGTATTTTATAATGTAGGATTAGTATTCGTATGTGGAACATTGGATACAAGGTTTTCTATCATATTTTGCAACGTATATTAACGATCATTAATGATTTGGTATATAGTATAATTTAATGTGGTTCAAATAAGATACTACTTTAAATCAAATATTTTTATTTTGATAACCAGATAGATAAAATGAAATATTTTTATTTTGTATTTCAAATATTTCCTTACAATGAAAATAAGTTGAGCAACTAGTTAATATTATAAATAGACATCGGATTTTATGCATTTATTGCAAAAATGAGTGGGTGTAATTTAAAACAGTAAGAACATTAGAAAAATGTAGAAATACTGTTATATTATTTTCAACCTATTAAACATATTAGGAAAGAAAATAAATTTCTATTTCGTTCCAGTTTGTTGCAATTTTGGTAGAAAATTTTTATTTTGCATAAAGATCCGCTGTCTGATTATAAATTATAATTTTTAACATGAGAAGCTATAATAGTTAGCAAAGTATTATTTGTAGATTAATTACGAATATGTAACATGTTGATAAACAGACTACAATATCGTAATAACATTACAGGCAACAAAATATCATAATAATATACGTTACTGTCAACTATTTAAAATACTATTTTACACAGTCTTACACACACCTACTCCGATCACTTTTTGAGATGTTGAAACTTTTTTGCGTTGAAATATCTTTTTTAAATAATATATACCCAAAAAAAATAATTTTGTTGAATAATTCCCCATGGATACGTCTTCACAATGTCAATAATTGTAAATTATAAATATTAGATCCCGTCATTTTGCGAATATCTCGGAAACTAAAGTTGAGCGACGGTAACATATATAGGAAAAAGTTGTTCATAATGATGACCTTGACAACATATTTCATGGTCATCAAAATCGGTGAGGAGGCCCCTAATGTAAATAATTATTGGGTAGACCTAGATAAATGGGCCACACTGTATGGTGTAATTAACAAACTTTGGGGGCAGAATGGTTTTCAGGTGAAACGATATTTTTGCGTTTGGTGGGGGAAGCTTGCGTTTAGTGGAAAAATGGAAATTATTTACTTAATAGACACACAATGGAGGTCGAGTATAGCGAAAGCAACGCGTAAGTAGTGAGCCACACGGCAAAGGTCGAGCTTATCTCGAATCACCGGTTCAGTCACGCCTGCCTCGAAGACGCTTTTGCGCCTGGGGCACGGCTTTAACTTTATGCGAAAGTTGGCGCGCGAGCTCCAGCTGGATGCTTCAATTTCATCGTGGACGTGCTTAACGAGAGGTATCTTAGTTTAATGATACGCTAGACGAGCTGTCTCTAATTATACCGCTTGAAATTTGTTAACAAATTTATCGGCAAACTCGGCCCGCCAGGAGCCCGTTCCCCGTCGCGTCGTCTAGCTGGATGGATACTCTCGGCGACTTGTTTCCGGTGTTTATCGGGTTTCTTTCTCGAGTGAATGCTTCGCGGGCACAATATTGTAAACTCGCCCGAGACGAAGCTGTTTTACGCGTCCGATCGGAATTATGCGTTTCGAGGTATTACTTGAAAATCGATTTTTTCGTAGGACCTCAAAAACGTCCTCCCAAAATTGTATACTACAACTCGTTGATACGAAAATGTTTTGACGATTGCAGATGTAACTTCGACCGTCGGAAGAAACGCGTTCTTCTCGCGAAACTGTATTTTCTAAACGGGCCTCCAAGGTGACTCAATAAATAATTCATTTATGATGTTCAACCAACGCTTTGTTTCCTTTGTGTCCGTACACATTTCTGTATGGATTGTACTACACATCTCGACTTCATTTTTTGTTTACGGCATTCCTTCAGTTCATATAAACCCAATCTTTCACTTGAAAAATGTTAATTTTTCTATTTGTCTAATTTTCGTAATTTTTTAGTTATAGTTAACCCTTTGCAATCGAAGCTATTCTAACTCCAGAACGAAACATTTCTTCCAGCCTAGAATATTTCCTTTCTATATATTTTTTCCATGTTATGCACACGAAAATGGTGCAATTTATTCGTAAAATTTGTATAATGATACAGCAATTTTCAGTGATGCCTTACAGCCACCACGTAGACAGTAAATAAATTTACTATTTTAATAATTGATAGAAGTTGTACACTGCTTATCAGTAATGGTTGCACTGTTAAATAACAACAATTGTGGACAGCTTGATGTAACAATGATAAAAAGATGAATGCTTTTTTTCCAGCACTCTTTGATTACCCAGTGCCAGCGCATAACAGCATAACAGAATATTTCGCGGTGAACTGAATTTCTCATTAGACCAGCAGACAGCCGGAGGGGTGGAGGGGGGGGGATGGGTTTTGATAACACGATCACGCATACTCGTCCAACTCCCTTTTGCGATTCGGAAAAGTTAGCATCGTGGCGGTAACTCTTGAACCGACCTGTATAGCTCGCGGAGGTCATCCAAAGAGGCGCAGCCTGCAGCAGGTGCTGGCTCTCTGTGTGTTTAATGCACTCGAAACACACAACACGCCCCCAGGGCCGACGGGGTAGCAAGGATAATTTCGGATAACCGCGCTGGTAAAACCTCCGAACATCAGAGGGGTAGGGTACGGAGGGGAGGGGAAGGGGTGAGGGGGGTATCCATGGCCACAGGCCACGCGCCGAATGAAATTTCGAATGTAACTTAAATCTTAATAATATTCCGCCTTATCTTAATTAGCCGGGACTGCGCGCGCGCGAGTGCTATGCGACGCGTGTTTTAATAGTGCCAGTGCTCGGCCGGTTATCTACCGATCGAAATTTATAACCGGTATTACGTTACTTCGCGCGTTAATGCCGAGCTGATACCGTGTTCGTCCTGCTTTCCTCGGTGCCACGCGTGCGTAGTAAATCCTCCGATTTTTATTCGCTACTGATCGCCGCAACACTGTAACGAGTCCGACATTTTTCTTTCTCCGGTGAGCATTGGATATCCCGGCGGGGATTTAGTGCAGCTTACACGAATGTATTACAGCTGTACGTGCAGTGCGCAGTGCGTTTCTTAGACTTGTTTGATAATTGCACAATAATAAAATCCAATAATAAAAATCCAATAATAAAATCTTACTTGTTTGGTACAGCCTTGCGAGGGACTCCGAAAATGTTCTTAATTCCTGAAATGTACGGTAATGTTTCGACATTTGGGGACATTTTGGAGTCAATTGTTATTTATATCTTTCGCGAATACCATCCCTCGATTCCTCAGATTTTTCCGATTAAAATGAATACAAACACGATATAGTTTGAATCATTAACACTTGTTTAAATCACGATTTTGTAGAACCTCTCTTATCCGAACTAGTCACTGGAACGCAAATGAAACATGGGAATAAATCTAATAAGATTGCAACAGTATATACCCAGATAGCATTGGACGGCTTAAAGACGTCTGTTTTACGTCCATTTTTGGTCTGAACGTCTTACGTCCTGAAAAGACGTCTTTAAGACGTCTTAAAGACGTCTCGTAAAAGACGTCGTTTTTACGTCTCATTTCAGACGTCTTTAAGACGTCTTTTACGAGTCGTCTTTAAGACGTTTCATTTCTTGACGTTTCAGTCATTCTAAACTGCTAGAGAAAAGCTTTACAAACTGTACACACGCAACACAATATAACGCAGTTCTCCATCCTTCGAATAGACGTTTATTTATTTAAGAAAGTTAAATAACTAAATTGTCAATTTAGTACTATTATAATATATTACATATATATTCGCAATAGAATTTAGCAATAAATATTGTTTAATAATAAAACTATACATTATATATCACAAATCCAAAATCCAAAATAATATATCAAAATAAATAGATAAATAAATAAATAAGTTAAATAAATAAATAAAGCATAAAATGTTAATGTTCGCGGATATGCTGAAAAACATTCTTTTAATTTATTTTTTTTATTTATAAATAAATAAATAAATTAATTAATTAATTAAATAAATAAATAAAGCATAAAATGTTAATGTTCGCGGATATGCTGAAAACATTCTTTTAATTTATTTTTTTTATTTATAAATAAATAAATAAATAAATAAAGCATAAAATGTTAATGTGCGCGGATATGTTGAAAAACATTCTTTTAATTTATTTTTTTTTATTTATTTAATTTTTTTGTTATATCAAACATTCAATTTATATTTCTTGTACATGTATACAATATTCAAATTCAATATTTTTCTCACAAGAAAAAATGTGGCTTAAAAAATATTTTTCCAATATTTGACAAACATATCTATCTAATATTTTTGTGTTACTAGGGGTCTGTTTCGGGACGTCTTGAATACGTCTGTTCGAGACGTCTTAAAGACGTCTTTAAGACGTACAGTTTTTTCACAAAGACGTTCCAGAGACGTTCAGAAGCCGTTCGGAAGCCGTTCGTAGGACATTCAGACGTCTAATAGACGTCTGAACGTCTTTGGCAGACGTCTTAAAGACGTCTTTAAGACGTCTCTGTGCTATCTGGGTAGGTCGCTTTACATTCAACTAATTTACACGTGAAACACGTATAGAGTACAAATACCATTGGTTCGGATAATCGAGGTTCCTTTGGATCGTGGATTAAACTTGTAAATATCATCCGAATTGTGTCATGTTTGGACTCGTTTTAATCGGAAAAATGTCACGGCTAAGTTGACGAAGGTTTCATAGAAAGATTGTTAATCCTCAAGCAGTAATTTTTTATTGCATTTTTAACGAGCTGCCTCAAATTTCGTACGATTTATCTCCATATCATTTTCTGTTCTCACCGCGAGCCTGCATTTCCGCTGGCTTAATTAAAACCGTTTTACAATTTTTATTGTTCATACAATTTTTTCCGCCAAATTAAATACTCTGTTGCGCAAGAAAGTTTCGCGAACAAAGTTCCCGGACGGCCGCCCGTTGCAATCGAATGTTTTAGCCCTGGCGCACGTGAAATCATTTATTGCAGTTGTTCGCCGAACAAAGAGAAAAAGAATGTTTAGTTTACATGCACGTGAGTATTGTTCGAATCAAAACGAAACGAATAGAAGCGCTGCGAAAATAAAATAAAAAAACAAACGACACTGGCGTCCATAAAAAAGTTTCGCCGGAAAATTGAATCATTGATATTCCGTAACTGTCGCGTGTTCCTCAGGCAAAAATTCACCAGTTGCCTGATGGAGTAAAATCAATGATTCACGAAAAATCAATTTAACAAGATATTAAAAATTTCATAGTCTCGTATGCTGTATGTGATAAATGTGCAATAAATAACCTATTTAATAAAGTATTCAACACGTTATAGTCGCTCTGTGGTTGCTATTAGCCAATGAAAAATAAATGCAACCGAAAATAAGTGAATAAATGTACAATTCAATGAAATATTAACCCTTTGCACTCCGCTGTCCCCTCTCAGGGGACATTAAAGTTTATTAGCGATTACGGGGAATTAATTTATTCCAGCGCAACTTTAAATAAAATATTGATTTTTTTGCAAATATATATTCCTCGATGACAACCAATTCATATAAGTCCAATATCATTATAATACGTTAGTTGGTTCCAAAATTATACTAAATAATACGAGGATTTGTACATTTCTGCCAGAATGGTTCGGAGTGCAAAGGGTTAAAAAAAACTGTATAATTAAAAAATCAAATCTGACCACTGTATGGTTGCCAATGGTCAACAGCAATTTTCTGATTTCAATTAAATCAGCGTCCAATAATAAAATCTTGCTACCGAAAAATCTGTTTGGCCCTCCGACGGGACGACGAAGTCCGGGTCTATTTTGACCCAGAGTCCTAGGCTGTCGATTGTACAGTTCTAAGAATGGTCCGCAGTTCGAGGGTTATAAAATTCCGTTCTTCTTCCCTTATTTTTTGTTCTTTTTTTTTGTTTTTCGATTTTAATTATTTCTGTGCACTGTCTTTCCCGTCTTTCGGCTCCTCGGGCGCTAATTACGACGGGTTCGGAGGGTCTTGCGGTGGGCAGAGTGTTTAGGCGTCAGCCTGGAGACGTCGGGGAGTGTAATTTCACACTCGTTGTCAGGTCGAGTGGCTGTGCGGTTGAAACCAAGTGCTTTCACGAGTGCCCGTCGAACTCGGCCGATTGAAAAGAGTTCTGCGGTCGTCCTTAAATCGCCAACGGGACGGGGACAAGTTTCCGGCGAAGTTGCACGGGACTCGCGAACGAGCCCCGACAGTTTTCGACGGCTTGTTAACCGATATTGTGCGAGGCCAGTCACCGACCCCTGAATTCGATCGAAAACGACGCTCACTTTCAGAACGAAACTTCCCTGCCCTCCAAAGGGGTTGGACTTTTTTTTCCGGTCACGCGTCCGCCTTACTGCCTGCGCAATTTACCATAAAGTTTTCACGCAGTTCTCGCAACTACGGCGACTCCAGAATTACGTACCCTTTAAATTTTCACCGCAGACCAAAAGCTGTAAAAAACAACTTTTATATCATTTTTCACACGTCATATAGTAAACTAGCTTGTCAACAAAAATCCAAGTCCTAAGTGTCCGAATATTAACCCTTTGCACTCGAAGTTATTTTAACTCCAAAGCGAAACATTTCTTATGACCTAGAATATTTCCCTTGTATATATATTTTTTTATGTTATACATACGAAAATGGTGCAATTTACTCGTACAATACTGAAGTGTTTAGTGATTTATTAAATACAAACAAATTTAATAATATAAAAAATATTTTGAATAATGATACAGGAATTTTTAGTGGTGCCTTACAGTCACCATTCGAGTGCTAAGGGTTAATACAAGAGTCGCTATAAAATTTTAGAGTTTTAGAGATTTCCCAGAAAACAGATTTGTAAATATTATTTTTAACTCGGTGTTTCAAGTTAATTAATCGGAACAGGAGCGTCAAGAGCTCGATCGTTGCATTCCAATGACCAGCACTGCGACCGCACAAGATGGCGGCGTAGCATGCTAGGAAACCACATTTTTATTCCACGCAGGATTTCGAATTAATTGCGGTACGACCGGTGCTTAAACGGCGCGGACTTCGGAACAGTTTCGGGTCAATTAATATAAATTGTCGGTGATCGTACCTGGCAAAGAATAATCGTGGCCCGCGATTCGATATTGGCCCATTAGAACGACTGGTCGGTCGCCGCCGTTCGACCGTATGAAATTGGATCTATAATTTCGAGTTTCACTTTATAAATCGCCCTGATAAACCGCTAATGGTCCGCTCGCTCCTCGTAATCTTTGCTCGGAGATCTCCGGGCAACGACTAGTAGTTTACACAGTAGCCATGTTGCAGATTTCTTTCTTTGAAACTAAAAAAAGAAAAAAAAAGAACAGCACTAATTCGAATGGATTACAGGGGAGAAATTCTGATTGAGGAAACGGTTCTGCAGGAGTTTTGCTCACTTACGTGTCTCGTAATAACACTTTCAGTACTGGTCGGTTAATTATAGGCCGTTAGAAGTGATTCATAGCTAATCTATTAGTTTACTAAGGAATTCTTTGCCAAGTATAGTTCTTCACTAAATAATTCAGACGACTATTAACCTCTTAACTTAAAAGAATACTCGGATATTATGATATAATATACTACACACTTTTACAAAATAATTGTCAAGTTAAGAGGTCAACAGATTTATACCATGTTTGCACCAATTACAACCCAGATAGCACAGAGACGTCTTAAAGACGTCTTTAAGACGTCTCGAAACAGACGTATTCAAGACGTCCCGAAACCGACCCCTAGTAGCACAAAAATATTAGATAGATATGTTTGTCAAATATTGGAAAAATATTTTTTAAGCCACATTTTTTCTTATGAGAAAATATTGAATTTGAATATTGTATACAGTACAAGAAATATAAATTGAATGTTTGTTATAACAAAAAAACTAAATAAATAAAAAAAAATAAATTAAAAGAATGTTTTTCAGCATATTCGCGAACATTAACATTTTATGCTTTATTCATTTATTTAACTTATTTATTTATTTATCTATTTATTTTGATATATTACTTTTCTGTGCACTTCTTTGTTGATGGAACATTCAGTTTGATAATCAATTACAGTTTAAAGCTTAAAGAGGTTAAAGCTTTTCTCTAGCAGTTTAGAATGACTGAAACGTCAAGAAATGAAACGTCTTAAAGACGACTCGTAAAAGACGTCTTAAAGACGTCTCAAAGACGTCTTTTCAGGACGTAAGACGTTCAGACCAAAAATGGACGTAAAACAGACGTCTTTAAGACGTCGCGTGCTATCTGGGAATAATAAATAAAAATTATGATTGAAAAAAAATTTTTTAATTAAACTGTAATTTATAGAAAATCCTCCTCTGTTTCCAAAATAAATCAAGTTCCGGAAATTCCAGGCCCGCATCACCCGCAGAGTTTTCGCGGCTTGCGACGGGCTGATTGCTGTCATTACACGATAATAATGTCACCTTGGCTGTGGAACGAAGCCGTAGCAAAACAAAAAAAAAAAACAAAAAAAAAAGGAGAAAGGAAATCCTGCGAACGGCGTAGCCGCAATCGCGTCGGGAAAATCTCGAAAAACCTCGCCGGAGGCGCACACCGCATTAACGCACACGAACGCCTCAAAGCGGCCGTGTTTAACAGGGGAGGATACGTTAGAAAAATAAAAACAGGTCCTGGCGGTGCGCGCGGTTATCGTTCACCGTTCCTCCCCTCCTTTGCTCGTTCCCAAGATTCGATCTCTTTTTTTTTTCTCTCGCCAGCCTACACGATTCCCCGGTAAAACGGGCTACCGATATAATTCCCGGAGTGTCGCTATCGGCCTATTCGTTAAAAGGTCGTGGCACAGAACATTCGTCCCTTTCCAGCAGTTAGGCTCCTTGCTGCCTGGACTCTTGGCCGATCTTCCTTATCGCTGGCCTCGCGTGCAAACGCGATCGGTGAAATGGGACGTCGGATTGCACATACGGTGTAACAAAATGTATTGTCAAGAATCTTCAAGTAATTCCACACCTTCGTATCTGTGCAGATTTCTTAAAGAATAGTATCCGCAACATTGACCTTGAGCAGAATTTTCAAGGTCAAATTCTATTTTCCAACGCATCGTTTAGCTCTCGTCACGAGGAACAAAAGTCCCAAGGGAACCATAGGCCGCATATCAATCTGTCATCCGTAATATCCAATATTTCACCGGTGTGTGAGTTCGTATAATAGAGGTTCTACTGTATCGTGGATTAAACGAGTAAACGCGATCCGAATTCCATGGTGTTTGGTATCATTTTAGTCAGGAAATTGTCAGGAATGTATCTAATAAATAAAATTTCCATTTAAGAATGATTGGAAGCAGAAATATTCATGGACAATGTTTGCCGTTGCGATTTAAGGGAACCAGAGTCGTTTATCTACTGCAGGACCTTATGTAAATATTTTGCTAATTGTTGTATTTCATCTTTCCCGTCATTGGGATGAAGATTTTCGAGAAGATGAGAAGCAGACGGTGACAAAAAAATTACCCATGATCACTCTGACTGTAAGTGTACCTCCGCGTTTTTCCTCGTGTGGTTTCTTGCCGCCATCGGTCTTCTGCCGTGTGTTTCGTGCCGAGGAAGTCAACACCGACCAGCGATCACCCGGTCGATTTCGTTTCGGCTCTAACTGGCTCGCGGCACCGAATCTCCTCGATCTCTCTTCTCGCTTCTCTGCCTCTTCCCCGGCTTTCTGTGGTTTCTTTTGTTTGCGTGGGATCGTTAGCACTGGCCGTGGAGGCGAGACACGCCGCTGATGATAATAGCTCGAGATCAGCCGAGCCTCTCTCCGCCTAGGTACCTGCTTCGAGGCGGCGCTGTAACTTACCCCTATCTCTGTAAAAACGGCCGAGTGAAATGGTACTCTTCGTTGCCAATTGCAACTCACGCTATCGCACCAGCTGTACCGTACACTGCACTTTTTCTCCAACCGTTTGGACAACAGCCATTCGATATTTTTAACCTTTTCTTGCGTTTTTAGGAAAATTGAACGACTTGGCCATTTAACTTACCAAGCATTATCGGTATCTGGTAAATATTGCTCTATAAAAATGGCAACCCTAAATTTATTAAGATTGTACGTAATTTTCGATAGAATAAATACTGGTACGAGGAATTCCACTATTTCTCATAAACGAATTTTTATAGTTTCAACAATTCCTACCAAGCGTTAACTGTATCTGGTAAATATTGCTCTATAAAAATGGCAACCCTAAATTTATTAAGATTGTACGTAATTTTCGATAGAATAAATACTGGGACGAGGAATTCCACTATTTCTCATAAATTAATTTTTATAGTTTCAACAATTCCTACCAAGCGTTAACTGTATCTGGTAAATATTGCTCTATAAAAATGGCAACCCTAAATTTATTAAGATTGTACGTAATTTTCAATACGATAAACGCTTGGACGAGGAAATTCCACTATTTTTCATAAATGAATTTTTATAGTTTCAACAATTTTAAAATAGAAAACCGGTCATGTTGACCGTGGTAGGTTTAGCGTTAAGCAGAGAACTGAGTCAGGGCTAATAATACCACTTAATACCACTTTTATTTTTACCGCAAAGTATTTTCTCGTCGAAATTTTGAGAATCTAATTAACCATTTTACCATTTTAAATTGTACCCACCCGCTTTCGTCACAAGTGTAAATGTGATAAAACATAAGCGACAATTAAATTCAATGCCGTTTCAACTTCAACAATCATTTCGCGTACAGGTCCGCCGTTTAATGGTAACGTATGAATATTGCCATTTAATCGTAACTTAATATCCCTTTCATGATGGACGACAGAGGGGAAGAGGGTAACTTACTTACGGCCCGACCCTCGCACGTTTATTTATGGGCGATTTTGAGCGGAATGGAAGCAGTTAACTCTCGAACAGGGTCCATCCGGACCGATAACAGTCATGCCATATTTGTATAACACAAATACGCCTTTTCCCGAAAAGTTTCATCTGGTTTCAGTCGTATTTTCGATTTATAGAACCTATTTTCCAAACAAATCATTAAAAACTACAGGACTGCAGGATTTATTCGGTCTAAAAATCTGCAGTCAATAATATAATTTTATCTACAGTTTCTACTCGATATGTGTCCCAAAATATCTAGCAGATAATAGTTCTAGATTGCTACGGGGTATACCACGTTAGGAGCCCCAAAGCTTGAGTGATCTTGGCCACCGAGGAATGTAAGCATAATACTTCGGTTACCGAAAAGTGTAAATAAACTTTGTTATTGGATTAGTAGTGGTTATGTTTAAACTCCTCGGTGACCGAGGCTGTTGGTACAGCATCAGCACCAATCATAGAATGCGATCAAGGCATTGCGTTTGAATTGGTGTAACTGCCGTGTCGTACGTCGCACAGTGGGCAAAAACGGCCTTTTTCGATTCAAAATCAAAGAACTTTCGATAGGAATGAGGTAGAGCGATGAATTTTTTTTTAAATGAAAGCTGAAACTTTGTAGAATATGGGAAAAATAGGGAGATTACGGTACGAACGTTTTTTAACCTTGAGAAAATTCGTTAAAGTTGCACAATTTGTGATGACGAGATGCGAAGTGCTTCATGTTTCGTAAGTAACTCAAAACGTTAAAATACTTCATTATTATTATTTTTATTGGGTTTTATATATGAGAATACGATATACTTTCAAACTAGTGTGTTATCAAGTCATTTTAACGAAAAAATTTCATTAATTTGTGTCACAAAAATCTATTTTTTTCAAAAACCAGAGGTCGTAGACAAATTTTGAAAACAGATTTGAAATCAGCGTGAAAAAATCTATGGGGAACGATATATAGCATGTTAAAAAAAATTTTCCGCGCGTATTAACCACAACAACAAAATTTTCTTGAAATTGTGCAACTTTAACGAATTTTCTCAAGGTTAAAAAACGTTCGTACCGTAATCTTCCTATTTTTCCCATATTCTACAAAGTTTCAGCTTTCATTTAAAAAAAATTTCGTCTCTCTATCTCATTCCTATCGAAAGTTCTTTGATTTTGAATCGAAAAAGGCCGTTTTTGCCCACTGTGCGTCGTACGTTGTTAACGTGTCGGGCGTTCTCCCCGTCTTTTGTTTGTCGAATCCTTCCATTGTTTCGCGAGAGCATCGCGTCATTCTCGCGCCTCCACTTGACCGCGTCGGTACAATTGTTCTCGTTATTGTGCTCTTCTGTTCCCTAATCGCGACTAAAAAGCATTTAAAAATCTTAATTATTCTTCTTCTCGTGAGTGACGTAACGGTCCACGTGCAGAACGACAATGAGTGTACCGGGAACAGTGAAAATCGAACTATTAAATAAGAACAATTACGATGCGTGGAAGCTCCAGATGGAAGATAGCCTCAAAGGGGAAAATCTGTTTGGTTATGCAAACGGAACGGTTGCAAAACCAGAGGCGACGGACGAGAATGCCGCCGCCATGGACGAATGGACGAGAAACGACGGTAAAGCAATGTCCAAACTTATCTTGGCCATCAGCCCGAGCGAGCAGGAACAAATTAAAAATTGCAAGACATCGAACGAAATATGGATAAAGCTCCAAGCCATTTATCAATCAACGGGACCGGCCATAGAAGCCATGCTGCGGGCGTATGAACTAGTAAATAATTTCTTTGATACCGTCGATAAATTAGCCTTAAGCCTTAGCCTTAGCCATTAGGCCAGAACTTTTGCATTCGTACCGGAAAATATTATTTTAGATCCTGCCGCAAATCTCGATTATTAAAACCCTCGAGAACCATCTGCGAATGGAAACTATTAAAAAGAATTATTCTTGGCGACGCAGGCCAATAAACAAGTGACAGAGAAACGTCCGCCATGTTGCTCGTTAGCGGCGAAATCGGCGTATCGGATCCGTTCGCGTATTCCGGCCGATCGGAAATGTTAAAAAAACCATGAAATTTCATTTGACCGGCAGTTTACAAAATTTTGTATTCAGAGGAGCGCTTTTTCATCCGTAAAAATCGGGAGAGGGGGGGAGGGGGACGCAGTCGATGGGATCGCGATTTCGGGCCAACGTTGGGGCAATATTTTCAACAAATTTGCAATTTACACAGTGAACCGTTCCGTGCAAATACGCGTTATCGTTACCGTCCCCGAGCCGGAATCGCGGTTTTTCGCGCACGTAAACCGAAAACGCGGCTACATAATCGTCCATAAATGCGTATAGATTTCGCGTGGCCTCGAGCGCGCTGGCCGACTGTATGTATGGTGCCCCCCTCCACCTCGTCACCCCTCCCCAATCCCCGCTCTTCCGAAAATCCGGGCTTAGGGGACTTAACAATTCGCGTTTCACGTAATCTCGCATGAATCTTCATCGTCTCCTATCTGGCCGCCCTTTCTGCAAAGCCCCTCCCCTGCCGGACGGACCCACGGTTCGCTAAATTGCAGCCGGAGTTTTTATTTTACCGATATTTTTGCCCTAAGCGGTCCGCTATCGGCGGAATTATGCGACGTTAATCGAGCCGCCGGAGGGAGGTGACGTTTCTCTGATATCGGGAAAATCGAATTTACAAGTGTGCCGGAAAAATTCCAATGCGAACTATACACACAGTGAACAATTATAAACTCAATCATATTTTTATGTTTCTCATAGCAAAAGAAAAATCGACGTAACCGTTTATGCATTTTTCAATTTTAACACGAAACAAGTGAGCAAAAATAAAAGTTTTGTTCCTCAGAAGTCTGAAAAAGAATGGCTTTTGTTCTTAAAATTTAAGCTGTGAATAAGTATAGACTAATTATTAATTTTAATATCTTTCATTTAGTATTTAGTACATTTTCCTTTATTTTTTATCACAACACTATTAAGTAGCTTATTCAAGATGCGGCGAGAAAATATTTGGAAATTTTGTAAAGAATTGCCTCTTTTTAATTATCGTTTATAGAAACGTAATGATCGCGTACATTCCGAGGCCATTTTTCACAACAATTATTCAAAATGGAGGGAACGCGGCCGGAAGGTTCGGTTTGACAATTCGCTGGGAATTTTCCTGTTGAAAAAAAGACTCGTGCGGCTTGATTGGCGACGCGTTTGTTTGATTCGATTTTCTTTTTATCCGTTCCCTTCCGGGAAACTCGAAACAAATACGGAAAACAAACATGGCCGAGCGTCGAGCGTTTTACATTGAAAAATCGGTGTTGTCGGCCCACTCGAGCCGCCATCTTGGCAACGGTACACAGATCGGCGCCGTTTCAATTTCGTGCATTACGAAAATGGCAACAATTTCGAGATTAAAATAAATTTCTACGGCGCGCACCGTTTTTTGATGGACGAACGTTACATCGAGACGAGTTTATTTGGTTGAAAATGTTGCCGGCCGGAAGTGACAATGATACCGGCCCGCTCGTATATTTCCATGCGTTTCACTTCGAACAAACACCGTGTGGAAACGTCGCCGATTCGGCCGCGCGTTACTTTTGCAAATGGACTTTCGATGTTTTTAAACGGCCGATTCGTTATTTAATACCGGGCCGATTCTGCAAAAATAATGTTGTTTTAAAGGGGAACGTGAATCCACCGGAAGACAAATACATAATATTCAAATTAATAACCGTGACAGGGACACGGAAATCCATTTGCTTGATAAAATCGCGGAATTTCCGCGATATTCGACAATTACGATACATTACTTTTCACGAAATTCCCTTTTTTTTTTTTTTATTCGGTACACGAATACGCAATTCGCTGGTGTCCGGGCTACGTGGAAAGTATAGTTCAAATATTCGCTCAACTTTTTACTGGGAAAAAATACCATGCGTACGACGTGTCTCGTTAAGTCCAATTTAATAAAAAGCTGGAGTTGACAAACAATGGAAAAAGATCGTTTTAATGGAATATTTGGATACGGTTTTAATCAAGTTTTTAATCTAAAGGTACCTAAAGATATTTTTGAGTGGAACATTTAAATCTAAATTGGCATTTTATATTGTATATTTATTATTTAGTAGAATAGCAGGTCAGCTACGGTTTTTTAAATAGCTGTAGAATCAGCTATAAAAAATTAGTGAGTAAATCTGTGAATGGCTAAATGGTAAATAATCGTTTGTACCGATCCAAAAGTCAGGTGCTCGACTTTTCTTTGAATAAAAGAAATAATTTTTATTTGTAAGAGACCACAGTTTCGTCCCGCCCGCCCGGAACGAGCCAAACTGTTGAAGTAGCAAACAGAGTTTCTGGGGTCCGCGAATAATTCAGGGCGAAGTGACTTTTGGCCGATAGTGTACCTTGCCAGGAACAGGATCAAACTCCGCGTGTATAATTTGTTAAACTGCCCCCGGGGAATTCTGTCTTGCACGAAATACCTGTAGCCTTAACGCGACACCGCGATACGTGAGATCACGGCGTGCATCTACACCTGCCCGGCTGAGCAAGACTAATATTCCCCTCTTATTTTTTAGATCGTCCGACGGCCTACTGATCCTTCTCCATCCGTCCTGGATATAAGCCACCTTGTAAGCCTGCAACGCGAGGGCTACTGGCTCGACCCAGCTTTGTACCCCGAACTAGACGAACACTTTTACGAACCGTTCTAACACCTGTACAATACCTGATCACCGACGTCCAACTGAAGCTAGGGCCAACACCATTCTCTCGCCCTCCAACCCTTCGCCTTTTCTTGCTATGCGACTACACTAATTAATTACGCATGGCCGTAGTTTCTTGGAGAAAATAACGGACGAATCCGGAATTCTTCTATTTTTCAATAAATCTTATTTCCATAACGAAACGATCTATAATTTGAACTACAGTAGGACCTCCATAACTGTCGCATCGTCCGCCGAATTACGGTTCTAGTAGAGGTGCTACAATCTTTAATTATTTTGGTGTCATTTTGAGTAGGAACACGAGACGATTACGATGGCAAAAGTTTCATGAAAAGAGAAATCAAAAATTAGAAAAGTTTTGCAATCTTTTCCTACGCTCGCGTTAGTGTTATAAGTAGACATCGGATTTTATGCATTTATTACAAAAATAAGTAGGTGTAATTTAAAGCAGTAAGAACATTAGAAAAATTTAGAAGTACTGTTATATTATTTTCAACCTATTAAATATATTAGGAAAGAAAATCAATTTCTATTTCGTTTCAGTTTGTTGCAATTTAGGTAGAAAATTTTTATTTTGCATAAAGATCCGCTGTCTAGTTATAAGTCACACCGATGATCGATCCCTCGGTCGTCGAGCGCGTTTACCGCTTGGCTGACTCCAAGGGGGATCCCCCAGTGGCGGGGATGAAATATTGACAGTTACGATAGAGACCTATGCGACAGTTACGGTGATAATACTGTAACGTACTGTAATGAAAACCCATATAAATTGTACATTTTCAGGAGTTACGCCAGTAGGTCGGTGTTGGGATATGGGATTTATTTCAATGAACACACAGTTGATTTTAAAAGAAAACTGTTTTATTCAAAGATACGGAAGGATTCTGTTAGCTCTTGATACCTCGACTCTCTGGACGAGACTAAAGAAAATGTGCAACGGAAAAACCGTTGCTTAGGTTTGAAACCCGAAACGCGAAATAGCCTGGGCCTGCAAAGACAATTTATGACCCCCCGACCCTTAAGAGTCAGGGTACTGCCAGAGACCCATTGACAATGAAAATAACCAGGCCCCGCGTTCCTGGTCCTCTAAAGTGTTTCTCAACACAAAGATTATTTTTGCTTATATTAGATATGAAAAATCCAACAGTCGGCCATATTCTGAAGACTGTAATTATGTTTTCAGAGACACAGCTGACACGCATTATCAGAACGTCTTCCTCTCATTCTCTGTCTCTTTCTCTCTCTGATGAATTATTTCACACGCGTCGGCCGCTTAGTATTATCATTTCGATACAGCCCGGCCGATATCCGAGGCTATTTATGCTTATTCGTTATCGAAGCACGAAATAAACTGTAATGCTATTACGGGGAAGCGTAAAACGCGACGCGGGACACGTATTTACAGTGGACGCGGCTGCACTTTAACTCCCGTTTTATTAACGCCCGTGTCACCGCGCGGACGCGAATTATTGAAACGAAATGGAATTTCGTCGGGCCCCGTCAATAACGATTCCGAGCGTGTGTCCTTTGCCAGGACGCCGCTCTTTAATTGCGCTATTAATCGACCGACTCCCCATGAATTCGCCCCGAAACGCGCTGCTCTCTTTTCAACACTTTTCCATCGATACCCTCTCGCCTATACATTCTAATTACGAAACGGCACACACAATATTGCCGCCGGTGTAGCCCCGGCGCAATAAATCCAAGATTTCCTTGTTACACCGAACCTGCTACCAGTCAAATAACCGGTTACAGATTCATTTTACAATTATGGAAATTATGAAGATACTTGGACGGAGCTTGATCGAGAAACGAGATTATATCAGGGGGACCCATAAGTAATCAATTGGTTTGAAATCTAAAACAAACTTTGTATTACATTCAAGTTTCTATTTCTTAATTTATTATATAATCTCCATCATTATCAAGGACAGTTTGCCATCTTTCCTGCAAATTTTCAATCCCTCTCTCATAGAAATCCAGGGTTCGCGAAGCAAAATGTGTACAGAACTAAAGGCAATAGAAATTCTTTGCAAATAATTGATTACTTATTGGTACCAAGGTTGCTTATTGGTTCGAAGGTATGTGGACCAATGCAAGACAATGGGAAAAGAACTGTTTCCCTCTGTAGCGTCGCCGGACTGCCGCCTGGCTGTACCCCCACCGCGACGCGGCAGCCAATCGGAGCGGTGCGTCAGTATACTCCACTGCTCTCCAGCGTTCCCACTGCTGCAATTTCCCTCTGTAGAGGCCTGCCATAGCTCCCTGCACAGACTAGGTGTAGGATAGACTTATCGTGTTCTTGAGATTTTGTTGGTTAAAATGAGACCAAACACGGTACAATTTAAAGAATATTTTCTTGTATAAATTGAATTTAAATTGATAGTTTAAACAATGCTATTTCCGTTCGTACGGAATTTGTTGGCAAAGCGGCACAAGTGCTAACCGAAACCTATCGGAACTCTTCTATCGCGCTAATTCCAACGCGGTGTCGGGTAGGGGGAGGTGGGATAGTATAGTATGGCGGTGGTTAGGGTCTCGCTGGTAACGGGTCATGTTTAATAAATACACGGGCCGGTGCCGCATAGTTTACACAGCGGAGAATTCCTACGCGCGGCTGCGTGGCCCCGGGATTATCCAAAATGTCGATACAAGGCCGCCATTCGAATTTATCCGTTCTGGTCCCGGTCCCGGGTCCGAACCAATACACCAACGGCTACACCGGGTTCAACATTTCCACGATTGCTCGGCTACGATCCTAAAGAGGTGGCTTCTAATGGAGCGGTGGTACCTCGGACCGGGTTCCCGGCATTAACCGCTTTTGAATTTTCGCGGGGGTGGGGCGGGGGGTAGAGGAGGCGAAAACGCAGAGGGGGTTGGTTGGAATTGGCGGAGCGCGTTGCACGCATTAGGGTCTCTTCATATTTACCGGACGCCGGATGGTTTTTCATCCGGCATCTAGGCCAAATCCTTTGTTACCGACGATCTGGCGAAAATCGGACGCTTTCGCTTCGTTTTGGACTTTACCCATCCGGCACCGGAAGGGTCGACTTCGATGAGCTTCCCTGCTGTGCGGGGCACAAAAAAAAAAGGTTTACGAGCTCTACAGCTCTCCTTAGGTAAACTATCGGTATCTCTCTTTTACAACGGCATGGGGATAGGAGTCGTTCCTGCCTCTTCGTCAAACAGCATCGCACGTCCTTATATATTAACGTAAATTATACATATATTGTAAAAACGAGAACAGTTGTTATTTTTTTTTTCATAAGAAATTATATACACTTGCTACAAAGGGGATCATTCCATGTGTATTCGATCATTCGTTGGGGTCTTGGTCTCGAATTTTAACGACATTGAAATATATTGTAGATCGAGCGAAAGTGGAAGAAATCCGAAACAATACTCGCAAGAGAGTTCGATATCGCGCGGAATGACTCAATTACCTAATAATTTCTAGAACAAAAAGAATTAATTACACGTAAATTGCATCGTTTTGTCTCACGACACGAAAAATTGTATATCTCCGTGGCAGAAATGCGATGGCGTATCTATATCTTGTCCAATGGGACGAGTCAGCAGACGTAAACATAGCTACTCGAGTGCGACAGAGTTGAAGTTACCATTATACAAGATAATTAGCAAAGGACGCACGCTGGTGCTTCGCTGCCTCGGTCTCGTTGGACGGACCATAGGCACGAATGCGAGGCCGATTGGATCATAGTGCAAGGGACAGGCCTCTTTTCACACGCATTTTCGGCTACAGTCCAAATATTGGCTACAGCGGTCACACATACTATGTGGCGTGTGACGTAGAAGCCAAAACACTGGGACTACGGGCGCGGCTGTGATGGGCCAAACGATAGACTTCTCAAAAATGGTGGCACGGTACAAATGGCGAAATTAAAATGGTTTTATTTTTGTTTGGTTATTGTTGCGTCTTGAGATCTTACGAACGAAATGACAAGCGCGCGACGAAGGCCAGGTATAAGAATCCCTATCGACAACGTACCGACCATGGGCGTCGTAAATCAAAAATCCTTCCGAATGTACCTGCCGATTTCGTAATTTTTAAGCCAACCGAGAGCAGCACATGTTGAGCCCTGTACACCGTTAGCGCAGCAAGATTTATAACCGTGGATGCCTGCAAAACAAATGTTGCAACTAAACTCTCGCTTTTCCAAATGTCCACTATTTCCACCGCCTTTCGACACCCACCTTGCAACCAATGAATTGTAATCATTTTAAACTTGTTTTCCGGAGTTTTGACTCCTAATCATTTATATTTTTATTTTTTTTTATTTCTTTTTATTTTTTTTTGTTTGTTCCGTTTCGTGTGAACCGTCATTTCGTAACATTGCAACTCGGATGAACAATCTCCTTGTCTACACTCCGAAAACGGAGATTCTGTTCGGATGCTCTGTCGTGGCATCCGCACCGGACGCTCTCCACAGAGTTCGCATTGCGTCTTCCATTCTAGCAAAGCCCAGAATTGTTTATGATGAAGGTTTTTTTTTTTTAAGAAATTATCCACATTTGTTACGAAGAGAATCATTCAATGTGCATTCGATCATTTGTTGGGGTGTACGTCTCGAATTTTAACGACATTGAAATATATTGTGGTCCGAGCGAAAGCGGAAGAAATCCTAAACAATAATGTACGGTAACAAAAAATATTATATACCAAAGCGTAGAGATTTTAACACAATGCGAGGAGATACGCACAACAAATCACAGAATTTGCATGAAGAAAGACAGAAGCACAGATATTATTTTAACAGTGCTAAAATTAATTTGTGCAGCTGAGTATTTTTTTTTTATTTTTTTTTGTTTGTTCCGTCTCGTGTGAACCGTCATTTCGTAACATTGCAACTCGGATGAACAATCATCTTGTCTACACTCCGAAAACGGAGATTCTGTTCGGATGCTCTGTCGAGGCATCCGCACCGGACGCTCTCCACAGAGTTCGCATTGCGTCTTCCATTCTAGCAAAGCCCAGAATTGTGTATGATGAAGGTTTTTTTTTAAGAAATTATCCACATTTGTTACGAAGAGAATCATTCCATGTGCATTCGATCATTTGTTGGGGTGTACGCTCGGACCACAATATATTTCAATGTCGTTAAAATTCGAGACGTACACCCCAACAAATGATCGAATGCACATGGAATGATTCTCTTCGTAACAAATGTGGATAATTTCTTAAAAAAAAACCTTCATCATACACAATTCTGGGCTTTGCTAGAATGGAAGACGCAATGCGAACTCTGTGGAAAGCGTCCGGTGCGGATGCCTCGACAGCATCCGAACAGAAATCGGATGCCCATCGGCTGTCCGAATGGCCTACTGCGGATGGCCCAGCTCATTGGCATCCCCGGGGTGTAGTGGGGAGTAAACTGTTCGGGTGTTAGGTAGAAAACCCCCGCTGTGTGCGGGTCTTAGCTTTTGTTGCGAGCATCTCGTGCGCCTCTCAAGTGACCTTTTTATGGTTCCGGCAAGTATGAAGTAGAAAATGTGGAGTCTCCGTCCGAAAACGGATGATCCGGCAAATATGAAGAGACCCTTACGCGCCGACCCTCTGCAAATTACAGCTGGCCGCCGGATGATCGTTCGGGCGCTACGCCTTCCGGTGAAACGGCCGGGGTTATGCGCGCTCGATCTGGCGTGAATCGTGGATCACCGGCTGCTGTCGAACAGTCTGTTTGATATTTGCCGAAGTTACCGTGTTTCAATGTTATTCCATTTCGCTGTTTGCCCAGAAAGGACCCGCGACGACCGCCCTGCTCCTCGCGCAGGACGTGTTCGAACTTGTTACCGACGTGCTCGACAGAGCTGCGATGACCCACTTTTTATTTTTGCGCAGGAATTATAATTAGAAGGTAATCGAATTACATTGTAATTCAATCACATTGTAATTTATAATTCAGATCTTCGTTCAAATTAAATTACAATGTTATTCGTAATTGCAATGGAGTACGATCACAAAATACTTTGTAATTTGTAATTAGACTACATTCCCTAGTAGCACAAAATATTGTATACACATTCATATAATATTAAAAAGAGATTCAATCTTTTTTTAATATTCAAATATACATACAATATTTCTTTTTAAATATTCAGGAAATATCTATGTCATGTTACGAGAAAAATATTTTTTCTCGTCGGATCCACAGCACACAATTATTCACTCACGAGAATAGGTCCGAATAATTGAACAACATTCACTAAACAACACACACAACACACTTAACGAAATCGTGACAGCAGACGAGAAGATCACGAATAAAACCACGAACCAAAAAATAATACTGCGATTTTAACCGCTTCGGAGCCAAGGACGTTTGAAACGAAAACAAGGAATTCCGGGAAATAGGGTCGGCGCCCCGCCAGAATTTGTTTACCTTGGTTTTGTATCTAGTGTTTATAGACCCTCAGCGTCTAACCTGCCTAGGATAACCTGACCGTACCCCCTCCATGGAAGGGATCATTGTTAAAATCGCAGTATCATTTTGTTCGTGGTCGGAGTGACATCTCGTTCGTTGTCACGATTTTATAAACTGTGTTGTGCGTGTGTGTCGTGTGTGTTGTTCGTGCGTGTGTGTCGTGTGTGTCTATTCCCCTGAGTCAATAATTGTGTGCTGTGGATCCGACGGAGGAAGAAGATTCAGAAGTAAGTACACTTTACGTTAGTATTTTATAATGTAGGATTAGTATTCGTATCTGGAACATTGGATACAAGGTTTTCTATCATATTTTGCAACATATATTAACTATCATTAATGATTTGGTATATAGTATAATTTAATGCGGTTCAAATAAGATACTACTTTGAATCGAATATTTTTATTTTGATAACCAGATAGATAAAATGAAATATTTTTATTTTGTATTTCAAATATTTCCTTACAATGAAAATAAGTTGAGCAAGTAGTTAATATTATACCCTAGTAGCACAAAAATATTAGATAGATATTTTTCTCAAATATTGGAAAAATATTTTTTAAGCTACATTTTTTCATATGAGAAAAATATTGGATCTGAATATTGTATACATGTACAAGAAATGCGCAGAAAGTAATACATATTCATATTTTCTTAAATTTGAAAATTTTATTGAATGTTTTTTAAATATTGAATTTATATTTTTCAAATATTGAATTCAAATTTTTTTAATATTTACTTTATATTTTTTAAATATCTAGTTTATATCCTCTGAATATTTAGCTTATATTTTTTAAAAATTCAATTTATATTTCTTGTACATGTATACAATTTTCAGATTCAATATTTTTCTCATATGAAAAAATGTGGCTTAAAAAATATTTGTCCAATATTTGAAAAAATATCTATCTAATATTTTTGTGCTACTAGGGTTAATTGCGAATTACGATGTCATTAAATTACAATTGAGAATTAAAGAATAATAAAGTCATGGGTAATAAGAGGTTGAAAAATCCATGTGAAGGTTTCAAACAGAAGGAATTTATTTTTTATAAATTTATAATATCTGAACAGAAATAACTTCTGCGTTCCAAATTTTTTAAATTTCAAACATAAATATAAAAAGCTGGAAGAGCTATACATAATTTGGAGAGCTGTATTTCAATTGATTAAAATAATTATTAATTGAATTAATTTAAAGGTTTGAATTATTTAGTTCAATTATGACGTAGTTTAAATGTTTTCTCTTCAACGGAAACGTAGAGATATAATAAAATATTTAAAGAAATTGCGTTGTTAATAGAATAGTTCTCGGTATGTTCTTCTCCAGGTTTGAATTAGGTCTCTGTGGGGAACGTAGATTATAATATTAGCTACACAAATGAAACTACCATTGTTTAGACTATCGGGATCGCACACACGGTTCTGCTGGCAACTGATACAGAGAGCGCTTTGTCTATGAGCACGCTTTGTCGACTTCTTAATAAAGCACTGTTTGTTAACGTTACTTATCAATGAAAGTGCCCGGGTCTTATCGCTAAGGACCAAGCAATCTACTTGCAATTCACTTTAATAACAGCATTGATTTTAAAAACCACACAGCTCGAGGTTTCTCAAGCAATTCTTAAAAAATTATGTGAATTTAACACAAACATACAAATATAATACAAATCCCTTCTGTCGCTAATTTAACTAAATCCAAAATAATACAAAAACATTCACACAACATTCATTCTTAGTTTTAAATTATGTCTAATGGACTTCTTGGACTCTTCCAAATTTGATAACGAACCTGGTTTTTAAAAGAATTTTTAATTCGCTTAATAATTGCTATTATTTCAATAGGAACTGTAAATTTGACTCTTTCGGATACACTCAAGCAGTATGACACATCGATATACGTATATTTTTAATTCTATTAGGAACACAAACCCTTAAATAAAAATAAAGGGCTGAAATATACAAATTTTCGAACTGTTCACGATGTGAGGTAATAAGTACATTGTCGACGCAAAAGTTCCGAGTTAAACAATAAAAGCGATGGAGCATTCCGAGCGCGAATAATAAAGACACGGCAGGTATGTCTCGCAATCAGCAAAAGGGAAAAAAATTCTGGTGAACACGGAACTATCGTATCAGCCACTCGAGTCTTGATAAAGCAATGAAATGCAGGGCGATCGGGGATAAAAGAACGAACGAGCGAGGAACGAGAAGGATGGAGAATTGCCGTGGCGATCGAGCTGCCGGGGCGCGATGGATCCTCTTTTTGCAACGGTTACCTACAAGCAGTCCCGGCGATATTTAGAATCGAAGTTTGCTTATGTAGAGGCGCGGGCGTCATTTATTTCGGTGCATTCTCTTCGCCGGCGGTGCACGCCCGTGTTCACCGACACTATATATCTGCTTTTCTCAGAGTTCGAAACGATCGCATCTACGCCAGTGGTTCTCACGGAAGTTTCGACACTTTAATAACGGCGGCTCGAAGGCCATTTTAACTTTCCCTCGGACCGTGGAACTGGACTCGCCTCGGACTTCCCGTAACTTTTATGAAAAACGGCCGGGACGCTCTCCGCTGGCCGACCACCGCAATGTTGCATGGAAATTTTCCGACCCTGCATCCCGCGATAATGCGTGGAACAGTCTCCGCGTTTGTGCTTTCAGAAATTTCTAATAATTGCCCTGGGAGTTTCCGGGGAAACTTTTACATTGTCATACGACACTTATAATACGGCACGGTGTCTCTAATAAAACGGACAGCGAACAAAACGCGTACCGGTGAAACTAATTCAATTACTCTTCAG
Organism: Seladonia tumulorum; assembly: GCA_913789895.3. Lineage (NCBI taxonomy): Eukaryota > Metazoa > Arthropoda > Insecta > Hymenoptera > Halictidae > Seladonia > Seladonia tumulorum. The sequence continues at coordinate 37,151,107 of OU565266.1, forward strand.
TTTGTAATCATTTTTTTGTGACTCTTTTAAGTACTCGAACGTTCGTCGCGTTTTTCCGATTAAAACGATACCCAACATGACACCATTCGGATCGCGTTCACTCGTTTAAACCACGATACACACAGCGGCACACCACTACTATCCGAACTGATATTTGAATCCTCTTCAGGGTAAACTATTAAATCGAAAGCTATCTATGCGTATATGACATAATTAGTTGTACAAATCTATTACCTAGGTTCCATTGTCTGAACATTTTTTCTGATCTGTTCGGGTAGTCGAGGTTCTACTAAATCGTGGATTAAACGAGTGTTAAGGATTCAAATTATGTCGTGTTTGGACTCATTTTAACACTAGAAAGACTGAAACTTAGTATATACCTATATTGCCGAAAAGCAGTAAAAATGACTGCATTGTGAAAGAATAACTAATGTGTAAAGAAATTTGTTTAAAATTAATTTTTAATATCTTTTATATTATTTACAGTTATATAACAAGTTATTAGTAAATATTATGTATACATAATTGTTTTTCTAATTGAAATTAAAAAGCAGTCAAAATGACTTCCTTGGGCAATCTAATGTGAATCACCGGTCGAGAATACGATCAGTTCCATAAAAGTATAATTACAAACAAAAAAGTTTTATTTCCACAGTTCCAGTACAAATGTTAGTAACAGTAAAATATTACGGCTGGTAAAATGAATCATTTTTCATATGGATCTAATTTATCGTGCCCAAATTATTCGTCTATTACCATTCGAAATTTGTTCGCGGCTGAAATACCACTCAATTATCGCAGTGTTGATATTAATTCGTCCGTGAATCATTTTTGCGCGAACACATAGAACCGTCTGGCCACTTGATCCGATTAAAAGTAAATGGACAATAGAATCATCGGACGGCGGGACAGCACTGGTAATTTTGTCAGTGACATTATCGCCGCGTGCGAATTTGAATTCTAATAATAAAAAAAAAAAAAAGAGGAACCCCGGTCCTCTTCCCGCAGGCTAACAGCGTTCCCCGGTAATTCCGCGCTAATTCCCGTCACGACGCAGTTGCTCGATTTCGTTAATATATCGCCGCGCGTGCCGGCTGTTTAAACGGTGATTTAATTTCATTTAATAACGCGGAACGGTATTACCGTGATTTAGCGTCGGAACAATATACGCGGAATTCGCAACGAGCGTAACTCACCGGAAACTTGAATGTGTTCGCCGGTTTAACGACGCCCGGAATGTCTCTGCGTATGAATTTTCAAGAAAATAAATTTCGTTGCTCAACGTACGCTGCGTCTACGACGGACTCCCGACGGTTTAATTGAACTTCTTGTTTCGCTTCATCTCCGACAACTCGGTGCCGCAGGAGAGACAGCATTGTCAAAGGAAAAGCTCGCTTTGGTGGCACGATATATTATAAAAATTCCACTGGAAGCATTTGCCAGACCCTAGAACATGCTCGAATTTATTTGATCGATTTCAATCGATCAAATTCTCCTTCCAGCAATTTTTAGAAATTAATTCCGGTGTTAAAATCGCTCAACTTTAAATATAACTTTCGAGATCTACAGGATTGTGTAAAAAAAAAGTTAAAAATTGCTGGTTCATCAGTGTGAAGTTTAACCAAATTGCATTCCGATTTAATAGCCAGCAACATATTATATTTGTTTCACGGAAAAATTCATTGCCAAGCTCACAGAAATATGGTGAGTTCAAGAATAAATGGCAGAAAGGTAGTAATGGTACATACCCTAGTAGCACAAAATATTGTATACACATTCATATAATATTAAAAAGAGATACAATCCTTTTTTAATATTCAAATATACATAGAATATTTATTTTATATTAAGTAACAAATATGTCTTTTTAAATATTCAGGAAATATCTATTTCATGTTACGAGAAAAATATTTTTTTCTAAATATTAAATGGATCTTTATTTCATGTTAGAAGTAGAATATTTCTTCCTAATATACAGATAATATTTATTTAATATCATGAAAAAAATATTTTTTTCCCATTATAAAACAAATCTTTATTTAATATTAGAAATGGAATATTTTTTCCAAATACAGATAATACAGAAAATATTCCCTCAACAAACAGTGCGCAGAAAGTAATACATATTAATAGTTTCTAATTTTTGTTATAATATTTTCTTAAATTTGAACGTTTTATTGAACGTTTCTTAACCGTTTGAGTGCGGAGAATTTTCTTATACATAGAAAGTGAAGCGCGACAGCGCTTCGCCGCACTCGAACGGTTAAATATGGAATTTATATTTTTTCAAATATTGAATTCACATTTTTTAAATGTTTACTTTATATTTCTTGAATATCTAGTTTATATCCTCTGAACATTTAGGTTATATTTTTTAAACATTCAATTTATATTTCTTGTACATGTATACAATATTCAGATCCAATATTTTTCTCACATGAAAAAATGTGGCTTAAAAAATATTTTTCCAATATTTGAAAAAAATATCTATCTAATATTTTTGTGCTACTAGGGTAGTGTATAAAAACGATTCATTTGCGTATACTGTCAGAGATTCTACGTATCTCAATTGTAGCCAATAGGCAGTTAAGAGAGTCAAGGGACGAATTGGTCGAAAGGCAAAATTCGTACGCGCGTCAGGAAAAAAAAATAAGCTAAAGAGTGGAATGTTAACACTTCGGAAACCGTGGTGCGGGTTTAACGTCCTCCCCATCAATCCGTGCATTAATTCCGAGGCTCGCTGCTGCCGGCAGGGATTTTTGGATTTTCAATTTCCCTGGACGTCGATGGCACGTCGCAGTTGCGGTTCGGCCACCAGAATTGACCGGACGGCGTTTGAACGGTTCTGCGGCCGGGAATATTTGCCCTGTCCCGGATTCACCGGTGATCCCGCGCTGTTTGATGACTTTATTTCCCTTCTGACAAGCCCCCGTTCCTGCGACTCCTTTTTTTCCCCTATTTTTTTCCCCCACCGCTGTCCGTTGTTTTTACGGCGAGGCTGCCATAAGGATCGACGACACCGGTTGCGAGCTGTTTTATTTCAACGCGGCGTGGCGTGGAAAGAATCGGTCACATCGATTTTCTCGGGTTACTTTCGACACCGTCGCACAGTGATCCGGATCGAGAAATTCAGTGACATTTTGTTATAACTTTTGAACCATTAGAGATATTGCAATGAAATTTTCACTAAAAATATTCAAAAAATAGTCACTTTTAATTATAGATAATTAAATATTTTTTGCATTTGTTAAACAATATTTATTAATTAATTTTCATTGATACTTTGTTATTGAAAACAAAATTGTTTACATATAAGTTCACAAACTATTTTTTCTAATAATTTATAATTAAAATTTTTTAGTCCGTATCGAGAAATTCAGTGACATTTTGTTATTACTTTTGAACCATTAGAGATATTGCAATGAAATTTTCACTAAAAATATTTAAAAAATAGTCGCTTTTAATTATAGATAATTAAATATTTTTTGCATTTGTTAAACAATATTTATTAATTAATTTTCATTGATACTTTGTTATTGAAAACAAAATTGTTTACATATAAGTTCACAAACTATTTTTTTTAATAATTTATAATTAAAATTTTTTAGTCCGTATCGAGAAATTCTGTGACACTTTGTCACAGAGCTTTTGAATCGTAAAAGTTATTGGGATGAAACTTTCACTGAAAAATATGAAAAAATAGCGCGAAGAGGTTCTTCGCGTCTCGCACAATCCTGGCGCTCGACGCAGCGATAGATACACTTTAATCACTAATAACTTGCGTCGATGGACGATGTTGGTAGTAAATCGTGCATAACTATATAGGGAAAAGAGTGTACTGAACATTGTACAATTTGTAATTATGCGGTGCTAGTTGGAACTCAAAAGATATTCCGTATTAAACATGAGGAATTTTGACAATTTCCGTGCCTTCACTGTGCATTATATTTTTAATACATTATTTAAATTAATTTTTAATTGACAGTGTAAATTCTTATCGTAAAGGAATTCTGTTCATTTTAAAAGAAGAACACAGAAAAAATATTAAACAGGTGGGTCAGGGCATCGAGATAAAGATAAGCATCTTTTTTCTGCGAAACAAGCTGTTTTCAAAATGTCCAATTTTAAGTGTTCGTCACGATTACAATTTTTATTATATTTTATTAATTTCTTTATTTTCGAGGTAGATGGATATTTACGAAGCAATACAAACTTTGTACATGTCAATATGAGAAAGTTCATTTTTCGACAAAATGTCACAGAATTTCTCGATCCAAACCACTGTGCGTCGGCGTCACTAGCATGATTCGCGAGAGACTTCTTTTCCACTTTCACTCAGGTTTCGCACGCCTCGTTTGTTACTGCGAATTTTTCGCGACCAGTGTTGCGACAATTTCTGAAATGTCCTCGAAATGTACTGAATTAATTTTTTAATGTTCTCAAATACATTGTTCTCCTCTTTGTGCTCCCCTTCTGCTGTCTCTCGAATTTTCCTTTTTTTCAATTTTGCTTCAGGATAAGCTTCTTACATGTCTTGTTGAAATTCTGAGATACCGTTAATTTTTTAATGTTATTTCGTTGTTTTCGTCGGCCTTTTTTGGGAGGGACGTATTTGCACCTCGAGCAGCTAAGGGTGAATTAAAGTCCCATAATTTTTCACAACCCACAGTAGAAATTATTTGCAATTTCGTCCCGTATTGCGGAAAGTCTCGTGATCAAGTAGTATGAGTATTGCTTTGGGGAAACGTCGGTTAAGGAATCGTCATTGACATATAGATCAGCGGACAGATTAGGAATCTTCATTAATGTATAGTTTCAGCTTGTTATTAAAGGAAGAAAAGAGTTTTTACGGTTTTTTAAATTTTGCATAAAAGTCCGCAAGTCTAGTGATCAAATTATGATTCGCTCCGACACGGAATCGGCGATCAGAAACTACTTGTTACCGTGAAACGTGTAAAAATGCGATACGAATTTGCTCGTCGAGGGGATAAAAACTTCCGGGCCGATAAATCTTCGCGGGGATCCCGATCAGCAAAAGCGTTTCAAAGTGTCGAAATCAGACACGTAAAGGCCCCCCCACCCCGAAAGTTTTCCAGCCGGCTGACCCGATGAATGTAAACGCCATAAAACTTGCCCGGGGAGAGCGTAGTCGTGAGGGACACTTTACGGCTGTACAGTAAATCTTCGATTTTACACGACTTATGGTAATCGAGTCCGCTCGACGTCCGAGGGTGTCGAAGCCGCTATAAATTCCGTAGGAATTATGGCGCCACTAAAGGAGGCAATTTCCACGGGAGAGAGCCAACCGTTCGCCGCCGCGTAGCCCTGCAAGGATAATCCGGGAAAAAGATCAGCGAGCATGGAGGGAGGGAGGGGATTATTAGCCTGCGGCCTCCGCAGAAGTGTTTCCAATTAACGAGAAGAGAGTTATGATCGCCGCTGACGGGCCGTTCTGCCGCGATAGATTAAAAGTTTCGCTCTCTTTGTGGAGGATCGGCCGCTGCGCTGGACCGTCTCCGGCGCGGCGCCCCAGACGCTCCTAAATTAATCGTTTCTTCCCCGTAATCCCGAGGAGAGGGGGATTAAGGCTCGACCATTGTACAGCGACACCTGAAATTGAACGGTTTATGAAAGCTACAATCATCGTGTCAAATTCTTCCGAAATTAAGTTCGACCAAACATTTCAAATCTGTTTTATAAAGTCACAAGCATGTGTTCGATCGCGGAATTCGGAACTATAACGAACGCGAATTAACTCCCGATACCGTCGATCTTTACTGCCCGGCAAATTAATTTTGAGCAGCCTTTTCAAATATTTGTTAGGAAGCGCGTTTCATCCCGGACCTGTTAGAGGATTCGTCAGTAAGGCTGATCTAACAGGCTCTGCCTTAGACGCGTCTCGTTTTTTTATATAAGAATATCTCGTCTCGTATGATGTACGGAGGAAGAAGTCGGTACGACGTCGGATCTTGTTCTGAGATGTCTTTTTATTTTTATGATTTGTTTTTGTCCAGACGATTCGATTTTGTCCGTATGATTTGTTTTGTAAAAAGACTGCTGAATTAATCGATTCACTGATGTGAAGTCAATTACGAGGTCTTTTGATATGTCTCGTGTATGTAATTGTAAAGAGATTACCGAACTAGTCGATTCACTGTTGTGAAGTCGATTGCGAGTTCTTTGTTATGTTTAATGAGGCTTCTCTATGTATTTAGAGAGCAATCCCCATGAAAGAGGAAATACACTGATTGGTTCTGCCGAATGTTGCATTACCTAATCAATGCATTTGTGAATGATTATCGCCCTGTTTGGGTGAAAACTTTATTAAGGACTTAATCTATGACGTCTCGTAACCATAGAAGTGAAAACCAATGAAAGGCAGGCTGTGGACCTGAATGGTTGCCACATGATGCACCGTGCCTAAGCATTGAAGGTGATCGCTTAGTCACGAGAGCATCACAAATAATCGTCCGAAAGAAAGCCCTACTTGAACTGTTCCTTGCGACGGAACACATGTCTCTCATTTTCCGTCTTGACACGTTCTTTGCAGGGAGCATAACGCTACTCTATTAAAAATTCTATTTTAGGAAATAATACGGAAAGAAATTGTCACGTTTCCAAGGCAGGTGTATTGGTCCGGGGCCTCGAACGCTTCCGGACGCGATTTTTCCTCATTCCTGAATAGCGAAATAGTTTCTGCGGATTCAGAATTTCATTTCGAGAACGCCGTTTCGCCAATGAATTGGCATCGCAGCAAATTCGTGAGTCTTTCGCGAGCCGCGCCGGATTTTCCCTGCTTACTGTTTGATGAATTCTCCCCGTGGGGGACCAAAACATGGAAAATGTATATATCTCATAAATATTGTATTAACCCCGATCTGCATACGCACGGAAAGAGAGGGAGAGGGAGAGATAGTCTAGCTCTTTTCGCATATAGGCGCGCCGCCAAAATAGAAGGGAGGCGAGGCTTAACGACGAAACGGCGGCGGCAAGCTTTATTATAATTTCATGTAATTTCGCTAATGGGGATTAGCCGGTGGGCGAGCATAGAATAATATTAAGGTGAAACTTCCTCTAGTGGGTTTAAGCCATAATCTAGCTTAATACGAGCACCGGGGGAGTATTTTTCGGCTGCCGGGGTACCGGATTCTTGTCGGTTGGCCGACCTCGAGGGGGCTACCGAGACAGATATTCCGCCGGCTAATCCAGACCCCATGGTTTTTCCAGAATTAGCGAGCATAAGTTTCGACCGCGGTTCAGCACCGTTTTATGCGAATCGTACAAAAACACCGACCGGGCAGACTCGTTCCCGACGTTTAATCCCAAATGAAGTTTGGATTTGCATTGATGCCCAGGCATCATTTATCTCTTCTATTTATGACGATCATTCAACGACGATCGGCCATTTTCCTGCTTTAACACTAGAAAGGCGGGAGCTTAGTATATACCTATATTGCCTGAAAGCAGTCAAATGACTGCATTGTGAAAAAATAACTAATGCGCAAAGAAATTTGTTTAACAGTAATTTTTAATATATTTTATATCACTTACAGTCATATAACAAGTTATTAATAAGTATTAGCAATAAAAAAAATGTATTTCAGTTCGAAAAAAAAATAATTTAAAGCAGTCAAAATGACTTGCTTAGGCAATCTAGTGTTAATTAATGTCTGTAGACCGTGCCCAGAAAATTTCAGGCGAAAATTCAAAGTTGTTCGCTGGTACAGATCATAAAGCTATGTCCACACTGAAGAAACTTTTATCTCTCCCATTTGCGACAATTATTCAACGACAATAGGCCATTTTCCTGTTTCAATTAATGGAAGTATATTCGTAGACCGTGCCCAGAAAATTTTGGGCGAAAACTCAAAATTGTTCGCTGGTACAGATCATAAAGCTATGTCCACAAGAAAGACACATTTATCTCTTCTATTTATGATAATCGTTCAACGACAATCGGCCATTTTTCTGTTTTAATTAATGGAAGCATGTTTCTAGACCGTGCCCAGAAAATTTCAGGCGAAAACTCAAAGTTGTTCGCTGGTACAGATCATAAAGCTATGTCCACAAGAAAGAAACATTTATCTCTTCTATTTATGATAATCGTTCAACGACAATCGGCCATTTTTCTGCTTTAATTAATGGAAACATGTTTCTAGACCGTGTCCAGAAAATTTCAGCCAAACATTGAAAGTTGTTCTTTGACCTTAAATAATTATGCTGACGGGCAGTAGGTACCGCATTATTATTTATAGATAAGGGGCGGCTGGCTTATTCCCGGAGCTTTTGCCCCGAAAAATCTGCTTAATCCACGGCGGATTAAGTCAAAATGGCGCGGACATTCTAGAGCGTCTAGGCTATCGGAACGTTGGCCGTCGGAACGTCTCCGATCACAGCGGCCGCGCCGCCATTAATATTAATGGAATATCGATAGCACGCGATAAAAGCGATTTAATAGCGCAGTTAATGGCATTATATCACGGGACTACTGGAGCCCATTAGCGAAATTACGTGAAATCACGAGGGGTAGGGGGGGAATTAGATGCGCCGTTTCTGAGCGTTCTTTTTTCGACTAGGCCCGAATAGACCCGGCTTCCGGCTTCCGGGTAGACGTCGAGAAATCCTCCATGAATCCTTGATGAATCGCTACTGGGACTCATGCGATACCGCGAACATAACCGATGCAAATTAATCGCACCGTTGATCCCGCGCCTTTCGGGTGCCATTGATTATCGCGGATATGGTAATTTCCCGCGAACCGACTCCGAGGAAGGGTTGTCGGGTAATTTGATAGTCTAATTTAGATGTCATGGCCGCCGAAGGAACGACGCTGAACGAATTTTTGCGCGGAGCGATAGAATTACCGCGTTTAAAATTCATATCTCCTATCATTTCTCTAATCGAATTATCCTGGTTGCTATCTCCTTGATTACTGTCCGCCCTCGGTGCGTTAAACGCGGTCGTAATTGCGTGTTTAGGTTTCAATCCGCTATTAGCTACGGTTTATCGTGTTTAACGGTTATTGGTGAAAATCAACATTGGATACGAACGTAAAGTTATTGGATTCGAACGTACTCGTAACTGCTAGTTCAAATTTCAATTTCTTATTTACCAAAATTATGTTTATCGGTTCTACTGTCATCCTCGTACGACCGAATAACCGCAAACGAAAAATTTCCCGGACACCCGGTACACCGGAGGCATCGAAAATCGTTCCACGCGGTGAACTTAATATCGCAATTGCCGCGCGACGGCAACCAATACCCGACGTCCGTCGCCGGCCATTTTGATCGGCCGCAAGATACCGAATTACGGACAAAACAAAGAACAAAAAAAAAGAAAAGAAAACAAACGACGAAGACGAAAAATAAGAAGAAAAAATAACGAGGAAGACGTTGTGTAACGACGGTGGGTGGGTAGAGGGTGGAGGGCGAGGGATGAAAGCTTGGGGAGGGAGAAAAACGAGGAAACTCGAAGAAATAAAAATGGGGGTTGATATGAAACGAGTCTCGTCGGCTTAATTCCGGCTGCAAGCGTGCCCGATAACGATTTCATCCCCGATATCTCTGCTCGATTAGTCGAGTAACACGCCCCCGGAAGGGGTAGGAAACGGAAGGAGGGGTGGAGGGGATAGAGGGGATGCGCGGAGGGGTGCAAGGCCGCGCGGCGGGAAGATAAAAAGAGGAAGTGGCGACGAGGATCCAGGGGTCCGGCAGAAGGCAAATCACGTACACCGGTGCCTTCGTGGGCTACTGAATTGAATTTCGGACAACACTTACCATGCCGGCCTCATGAATAATGCATCCGCCGGAGTGGCCGGTCGCGGGTGTCGCGCACGGAAAAGTGTTGTCCCTTTGACCAAGATGGATGAGGCTGCTGTTGATTATCAAAGACAAACGTGGCCTCCGGCCGCGTTTCTTGCACTCTGCGCTCCTCTGCACACCGGGTGCGCGCGTCCACGGAAGTGCTCCTACTTTCGGCCATTTTTTACCTATCCTTTTATCGAACAGAGGACCTCCATTTTACCTTTAAATTTTTATTTGAAAACCTCCGCAAACTTTCTCGTGCAGGTATATCAAATTTCTACAATAATCGACCAAATACGACGATGCTGAACAAACTCTAATAGACTGCGGATCTTTATGCAAAAACTAAAAATGTTTGCATCGATTGCAAAAGACACAGGAGCCAAATTTTTTCTTCTCTTAATTATCTTATTTAACTGCTTCAACCGCCACGTCAGTCACATATGACTGACAGCGATTTTTGACTAGGTTTAGAAATTCATTTTTATTATGACTAGACATCGGATGTTTATGCAATTTCCAATTTTTATAGAAACATTTTAAGAAAGTGGAATGAAATAAAATCCTATTTTTAATGGGGACAGCCTTTGTAGATCCAAAGCAAATAAAAATCGTGTTAAATTCTCTCGAATTTTATATTATAGCATTTTTTTAACATTTCCTGAAGCCATAAATGCATAAATATCCGCTGTCTAATTATGACATATCCAGATGAATCGAATTTCATTAGGACCTTTAGAATTCAGAAAGGTTAAGACAGCATTCCCTGTACTTAATACATTTTAAATTTCTAGTTTCGATTTCATTAATTAAATTACACTGATTTTGTGAGAATCTCTGGGATTGATTTTCAGCACTCAACGTGTTAACTGAAGCTGATACATCGGACGTCCTTAAATCTTTTTAATATGACCACTACTTTAAATTATGTTTGCACCGATTGCAAGACACAGGAGCCAAATGAAAAATTTTTTCTTCTCTTCGTTATCTTATCTATCTGAAGCTGATACACCGACGTCCTTAAATCTTTTTTAATATGACCACTACTTATGCGTACCCATTTTCATCATAAACGCATGAAAGCCGCAGTCTACTAATAAATAACACGTCGTGATTTTTCCAATGACTTCCGAAGAAACGGGCCCCCCGGAGCTGATAAAAGTAAATGATGTCCCCGTGGCTGATAAACCCCGTCCCTCCTCTGTCACGAGTTCTTGCCGACGCGGTAATGGTGGCACAAATTATCATGGCGCGATGAAGATATCATAAACTGCGCCCCTCGCTCGGCCGAATCCTGAAAAACTTTTGAAAGCGACGGAAAAATATTCGGCCGGTCGCGATGATGAAATAAGCCATTAAGTCGCGGCCCCCGGTGTAATATCACCGACGAGCAACGTAATCCCGTCTAATGTCGGGCAATGAAACGTAATAGCATAATGTATCACGGCCTATCGCACGCGCGCGCGCTCGCAAAGGCCCACGGAAAATTGCGCGCAAACTGCCCTGACCCGTCTTCTCCCGTTTCTAATTACGTTTTCTTCCCAGCCTCAGTCCGAAAGGAGAAAACCTTTACGGTACACGGCATTTTCTTTTCTAAGAAAATACAATTAGGTTGCGAGTTTCATGCATTTGTTAGCGTCAACGCATTTTTAACGGGAGGTTTCGTGGGAATGGTCGAAGGGATGTTTATTCCTTGACAGATTTATGGCAGAGCTTTAGATTGTTTGTGGCCCGTGAAGCTAAACAGTCCTGGCATCAGGCGATGCGATAGCTGATGACCGATTTGGGTCTCGCAGCTATCGATTGTATAAGCATTGACTGTTTATTGAAGGTGAGGATGTTTAGGAAAGGCAAGCGACCCGACCTCGTATTGCCAAAGACAAGGGACTCTTTGTCCTGAACGATCTGGCCACGGAGTGGGGAAGGTTATGCCTTTTGGTAAGAGGACTGTGATGAACCCCACGGCACTTACCCCAGAACCTTGGGATCAGAAACATCTAGTTTCTAACACATTCGTAGCAAAAATGAGTGGACGAAATTTAAAACGGACTTTAATTTTCATATTTAAATAAAACCCATAACAATTATGGCAAAAATAGTTCCAGTCGGTTAGTATGAATATCATTGTACAGTTAATTTAATTTTCTGTTTGTATCTTTGAATTGTGGCTGGTAAGAGAGAAAATAAATTTGCATTTCATTACTTTTTGTTGCGAGTGATGCAGAAAATTTTTATTTTGCATAACTACTCGTAAAAATCCGCAGTCATCGTTCACAGGTGATACAATCGCCGTAAAATGGTAATTAGAAGAGCTGTAAAATTCGCGAAAGAAGAGTAATTCTCCCATTGTTTCCCGTCGAAAAGTGACCCCCACCCCTGCGTGTGTTCCACGAGTCGAAAGGAATCGTTATCGTTGGAAAAAGGATAGGGAAACATGTACACGCGAAAGTCGATCGTCCCGGGGTTACAGAGACGCAGCAGCAGGCGGTTTACGTGTCCGACCCACGTATTATGTATCTCGAACAGGAAGTGGGAAAGATAAGAGAGAGAAAGAGAGAGAGAGAGAATCTCGGTGGTCATTAATAAACCCTCCCCCGCAACTGGACCTGCATCTCGAGAGTGCTCGCCCTTCGCGGAACTTCGCGCAGTTCCATTCGCTTTGCTATTTATTCAGAAATAATTTCTCGCCTCGGCGAACATGCAGTATCGGGTTCATTGTTCCAACAATAGCCTCCGCACTTTGCGTACTTTTCCAGATCCCCGGCGTTCCTCTTGTTCGGCCTGCTCTCGTTATTACCGGGCCGCGAGTTTTGTCTGTAAACAATGCGCGAAAACAATGGAACAAGTCGAATTTTCACCGTCCTCTGTGCCCTATGCAAATTTAGATTTTTCTAGACCGGGCCGAAAGAACGTTACGATTTTATTCTACGTGAAATTAACCTGCGTTCGTAAATTATAGAAATACGGACCAGTTGAAACACGATTTATTGATTGCGGGGAGAAACTATTCAGAAAAATATGAATTTATCCGTTTACAGTGATTTCTCTATCTACCCCACTACCGCGGGGTATACCTCGTGAGAGGCCACGAGAGATCTATTGTTAGATAGCGAATATTTATGCAAAATAAAAATATTGTACCCGAATTGCGAGCAGAATTTTCACGGATTGAAAATACTACAATACCTATGTATAATAAACACCATAATACACAGCTACTCGTTTTCGTCATAAATGCACGAGTCCGCGGTAGCTTTCGTGCTAACAAATAAAGTTCCATCTCGTTTGTTTATTAGCTCGAATTTTCGATCGCGTCGGACGTTCCGAATTGGTTTATTAAAACGTTCCGGGGTCGACTATTCACTGAAAATTCTGTTCATTGTGTACGCTGTTTAATACCATTCCTAACTACGGCCATCTTTTCATCGTGGAAATATTTGCCGTTCGTGCAACCGTGGAAACGTAATAAAGCGAGCCGGGCAGATGCGCGTAAAAAAAGATTTACACACATGTATGCACGTACGTATCTGTATGTAATACATATGAAGAGAACCGTTCGAGGGAAGACGATTTACAACCGTGGAAAACGGATTTTTATACGGCTTCGCGGTACGCGCTGCGGCCCGTAATACAATTCCGGCATCGATTCTGTTTTGATTTCAATTATCTTTCATTACATCGGCCGTATTGTATGATTTCCGGGCATGAATTCGATACTAGACGCGGTCTCGAGCTTCCGAACGGCCGCAGCATCGATTTATCGCGACGCCGATAATAGACCGACGCGATTGCCGGACTACTCTCTCTTTTCTCTCTCTCTCTCTCTCTCTCCCTCTCTCTTCCATTTTCATCGAAAATAGAAAAACCCGCCGCGCCGTGGAAAAAAAAAGAGAACGTAATCGAGGAACTTGAAAATCGAGTGATGTTCGGATGTGCTATGAAAACGATCGCCGACAGAACTGCGGATTTTATGCGTTTATACCTATAGCAATCGTTTAAAATTTCATCACAGCTGGATATCTGATAAACCACTGTCTGCAGCACCCATTAAGCGAATTAACCCCTCGTCTTATCAGTTTTCTCACAGCCACAGTGATTCCTTCATTGTCTTCCTTTGTTGTCCTCTCTTTACACAGAAATTGAAGCTTTATTTCTAGAACAAATAGTTAAAAGGTGTTTCATTAATTTTTACACTAATATTTATTATGTTTTTACATCATTTTGATATTTTGCTTTTTTTAAAACGTTGCCTAAATTTGTATGAAAGCAGTGGAAATAGATGAAACGTGCGCGTACAAGGATACTTGATAACAGGATTTAAATAAATCACAGGAACTGAAGGACTATTCTTCTGAAGGATTATTTCATTAATATTTTTGTGTTAATACGTGCATTAATCAATAATATTTAATTTTTCTCTGAAAATAGTAAACGCTTGTACAGAGTGCATGGAAATCATATGTCGCGACTGCCATAACAAGATACTTGAGTTTCAAAAAAGTGCAAAGGGAACCTTGAGCAGAATTAGATGAAATAATGAAGAATTTGTTGACCCTTTGACCTTGAAATTAATTTCAGCTTTGTTGCACCTATTTTTGCACCCTGTACACTACAAAACCAACAATATTCGGACCATGCTGTTTGCTGTAGTAAATCTGTTCGTGTCACTTCCACGGGACAGAATACACGTCTTCTTGTGCCATAAGTTCGAAGCAATTGTTTTCCGTGAATCGTGGACGAAGATCCTCTCGAAAGATTTCGCGATGGTCCAAGACTCTTGAACAAGCGGACCGTTCCCCTCGGAGACACGAGGGGTGGATTCAGATTTCCGATATTATTTACTTTGCACCCCCGGCATCCGTAGCTCGGCAGGACAAACACAGTGAGGAGGGGAGAAGAGGGTTGGCCTCTCCCTAAAGACCAATTCACCTATAATAAACCCGGGCGATTACCGGGGTGAAATTACTTTTCCTCAAAAGATCTCCCGGTGCCGTTTGATGTTGTCGCGGCGGCGACGGCGGCAGCCATCGCGAAATTTTCCCGTGGAACTTGATGTAATCACGAGCCCTCCCCGAAAAGTTCGACGAGAACTCGTGAAACTGGAGGCGTAGCATCACGTTCGTTCGTTCTATCCGCGTCTGTTTTTCGAGCGTGTCTTCGTGTTACCCGTAATGGGAATACCTAGTCACCGGGCCTCCGACTTCAAGGCGCAAAGGGACCTGTTAATAGCAAAAATCAGTGATTTGGAAAATGAGAAATCGGACGGCGAGGTTCGTCTTCGAATAATGACGGAAACCGCATCTCCTCGTGTAATACCTGGTACCTAATTTGGGTACTGGAGACTAGAGGGGTCGTTAAGGACGTCGCAAAAATTATTTGAGTTAATTTCAACTCGCTTAAATTGTTCAAGAAGAAAACAAACGTGTATATTAGCTTCGACATTCATCTTGGTCTTATACTTTTAATGCCTCTCTTTAATACGCGACCTGGTACCTAATTCTGGTACTGGAAACTAGACTTATGGAGTTGTTAAGAAAGTCGAAAAATTATTTGAGTTAATTTCAATTCACTTAAATTGCTCAAGAAGATATTGTATCTCTAATGCTTCTCTTTCATTAAAAAGGGGGAAGAAACGACGAAGAGGGTGTGGCTGCAAGGGTAGTACGAAGGAAGGGGATGATTCTGTGTGTGTAAAAATCAAAAACGAGGACGAACAAATATTATTCCTTTTTTCCGACTTATTTTCACATGTAGAATGCAGCTATTTCATCGAGTCCCTGGTTCTTTTTTTTTTCTTTTTTTTTTTGCTTAGAATTATACCGGCACAAAAGGGAACGAAAAGGGGATGAGAGGAGAAAATAAACTGCGAATGCGGCGCGAACCCCGGGATTTTGAAAAGGGCGACGAGACGTGCTGGGCGTGCAAAAGAGCGTCCTCCGGGCAGAGAAAATGGCGTGGATGCCGAACGGAAAAAGATTTCGGGTGTTCGCGTATCAAATTTTATCGGAACAAAAGGCTACGGGACCGGTGTTCGTGTGACCGAGAAAGTGGCCCGGTGCAAACGATATGTAAACTCGCGAGAAAGAGGGGTTGCTCCGGGAAGTTCGAGGGAAAACAACGACCCCGAGACGCGATAAAAGAACGATTACTCGGGGACGTAATGGGCTCGGAGAACCCGCGTTGCAAATAGTTACGGCAAACTTTGGGGGATGCGAAAGACTATGGACGGGACCGGGGATCTGTATGGGCTTCGGGAACGGTGTTAAACTGATACCGAGGGAATGGACCAAGTTTTCACCTAGATAAAAGTTTTATGGAACGCTCAAGGTCAGCCCAAGGTCGACTTCCTCCTTCTTCCGATACTCGGAAGTATTCTTGCATTGATGTTCCTTCAACTAGAACAAAATAATTAGTGAGCATAAATAATCTTCAACCTTTCGAGGACGTTCGTGCATCGTGGGCTAGTTTTAAAGAAAATTTTCAAATCTCTTGTACAAACGAAATTATAATATTAACTTACTTATAATCTTTCGTGGATTTTTCAGTCTGATCTTGTACTATGTAATAAATTAATTATAATTTATTATTTTACAGCTCCCATTGGCCAAACGTCCAGCGATGATAGATTTTCTCCGGACATGTCTGACGGTAGTGATTTCCTCGACAGGTAAATATTAAATATTCCTGTACCTGTAAATATTATATAATATTTAATGACCAGCAGATACACTTCACTGGACATAACTGTAATCAGTCTAAAAATTTTGCATCTTATTGTGTGTACCTTTAAATGCAATAACTCGTGTCACTTTTATTTTTATAAATGGAACACACTGGAGCATAAAAAATATTTTCCTAAAATGAAAACGTGTATAAAATACTTCTCAAATGACGTAAAGTGTCTTATAGACTTTTCGATTTTATGAAAAGAATGTTTTAAATGTACAAAAAGTGAAGGATTTTGAGCTGATCGCAGTTGTACATAACAAATATTACTAATTTTAAATAATAAAGTAGTGTTAGTATAGTACATGTTTAATTCCTGATTTCGCCGCCAAAAGCCGCGATAAGTGTCAGTTTACAAATGGACGCCGGGTGTGGTGTCAAATGACACGGACTTTCTGTTACAATTAAATGTTTTGATAGATTATTTATAATAATGAAGCTACTCTTGTACCTAGTATTGTTGCAAAATACGTGTATTTTTGTACGTGCCATGAATAGTGTCAAAAATGTTACTAATGTTACAGAGACAAGGTGATAATACATTACTGTAAACACAGTGAGGTTATGAGATAATATCGTGTTTTGTGCAATAACGAATCCACAGAGGCGTATACGATGATAAACGAATAAAAACTCAACTCAAAAGTGTTCATTTGTTCTTATTTCAATTTTCAAACATTTCGATTTGGTCTACTTCTTTACGATTCTATGAAATGCAGGTTATGTTTTGAAAAAAAAACAATGGTCTATTTTTGTTAAAATCATGACATAAAATGTTAACGAAACGTTGCAAAAAGCTTACAACTTTGTTCTATACGTATTATGCATCAAAATAGAGTTATATAACCAAGAATATATGTTATTATATAAAGAATTCGAGTGATTCAGTTGCTCACCTAACCTAACCAAATTGTCACGATTCTAAGGAGATTTAATGACATAAAATTATTTCGTGGTGTTGACAGCATTAGACCTGGGGACGGATTAGACCTCTCAGGTTCTGGAATGTCAACGCCACACATCTCTCACCTGGCATCAACAAATCCATTTAGCATATTATCACCGAGTCCACAACCGACTAGCTCTCAATCTAGTACCACAGACATGCATACAATCGGCGGCCTTACAAACGTCAATATGCACTTATCTCCTGGGAGAAATGACAATCATGAAGGAAAATGCGAGGTATGTCTGAAACACCTATATATTTCACTTAATTTTTTAATTGCGTATTAAAAAATGATTTCAATGTTTCAGATATATGTTGGAAAAACATGTGCACAATTTTTAGAGAAGCAATCAGTTTATATACCGTATCCAATGACACAAGAATTACTTGATGATAAATTAATGAAAGCCTTCGGTGTTATTGAGTACTCAAAGTAAGTACGTTAGAAACTTTTCAAATTCCATTCAAATCTAACATGATCAACTTTAACATTTCAGCGAAGTCTCATCGAATTGCGAAGGTTACGCGAAACCATCTTTATGTTACTCCGCATTTCCAATATGCCGAGATCCTGCCAGTATTCTAAAGCTCAAAGACGCGAAGAGAATGTTTCATATTTTAAATAACAATCAAGATGACCTATCGAAAGACACAGGTGACGGAGACGACATAGGTGATATTACAAGATCGCATAGTATTCCCAGAAAGCGTAGTCCCACTTTGGGTACTGGTTCCGAATTCAATCCATTCATGGAAGGAAAACTTTCCACGAAGAAGCTGCTCAGCCAAGGCTATGGCGAGTCACTGTTCTCTGGCAGAAACGACATCAATCGTAAATTACGGAGGATTTGCCGACAGGAGTGCGAGGTGTTGGAGAATGATCTATGCAGGAAGGAGTATGCAATTGCTAAGAGACATCCACTGATTGGACATCAAGTGCCTTTAATTAACTGTTCTGATTTGCCAATGGAAAACACCCCTGAGGCTCGTGATTGTTTAAGTCTCGGTATTTCTACAGAGGACAATGTGCAAGAGAGTAAGGACAACAGACAGTCTCTTTAAGAAACACTTTATTTACTCAACTATTTATTTACATATATATCTTCTTCTACATCATTGGGGTTGTTCGATATATCAGCATTATCTGTCTCACATTACAGATGATCATTGTTATTGGGGCAAAGGTAAAACTTATCGGGGTATAGTGAAGACAAGCATTAGTGGACGACCATGCTTGCAGTGGTTGGCTCACTTCAATCTCCCAATTTCTGATTACCCTGAATTAGCTGGTAAACACTCGTATTGCCGAAATCCAGACGAAACAGAATCGCAACCGTGGTGTTACGTTGACGTCAATCATACAATGCAGAAGGAATTTTGTGATATACCTAAATGTGGTAAATATTACTCATTGGTAAACGAAAGGGCACCTAATACGAATATAATAAAAACACTACATTCTTCGTTTCAGTTGAAAACTTATGGATCTATGCAGTCGTTGGTTTTGTACTAACAGGAGGACTTGTTGTAATATTGGTGTGTTATTGCTGTTGCTATAGAAGCAGAAAATCTACAAGGCAGATGAATCATTTGCCATCTAACAAAGTAAGATTTCATATAGTTTTGCGATTAAGAAACCCAGCCAGTATACAGTATCATAAAAATAATGTTCTGTTCTTTGTTCAACAGATGTTAACAGGTATACAGTGTGACAAAAACATATACGATGGAAGACGAAGTACGACACAACCTATGGAAATGAGTTCCCTTCTAGCCGGTCCCGGTAACACGACACCAGGAACTGGAACATTAAGCAGTGGTAGCAGTAGAACATCCAATAACAGAGTGCCGCAATTTAGCACCAACAATGTTGTACTTTTACAAGAACTTGGTGAAGGAGCGTTCGGTGAGATCTTGCAACTTTTACAAGTTCTTTCAGTTAAATTCACAAAGAAGACATGAATTTAATGTAAAATACCGGTTTTTAAGTCTTCGATTTTAATTAATTATTCTATCGTTCACTAGGCAAAGTGTACAAGGGAGAGCTACAAACGGGTAATAAGTGCGAGCCGCCGATCTACGTGGCGGTGAAGACGTTGAAAGAAAACGCAAGTCCAAAAACGCAAAACGACTTCAAACGTGAAGTCGATCTAATGACGGATCTTAGACATCCAAACATCATTTGCTTGCTCGGGGTGATACTGAAGGGAGAACCAATGTGTATGCTATTCGAATACATGACCCAAGGTGATCTACACGAATTTCTGATTTGCCACTCGCCGAGATCGGACGTTCCATTGAACAACGGAAGTGGCAAAATCTTAGAGCAACCAGAATTTTTGCACATTGCTTTGCAAATTGCGTCTGGTTAGTATAGGATATCTCGCATCAACGATTTCAATCAATTTTATCGGTGTACTTTACTTGGGAAAAATGTTTGTTCAGGTATGGAATACTTAGCGAGCCATCATTACGTTCATCGAGACTTAGCCGCAAGGAATTGTTTAGTCGGGGACAACCTAACAGTTAAAATTTCCGACTTCGGGTTGTCACGCGACATATATAGTAGCGACTATTATAGAGTTCAATCTAAGAGTTTGTTACCTGTTCGATGGATGCCTCCGGAGTCAATTGTTTATGGGAAATTTACAACGGAGTCGGACGTTTGGAGCTTCGGTGTCGTATTATGGGAGATTTACAGTTATGGTTTACAGGTAATGCAACGAATCCTAAATCCGAATATTTACGACCTTGGAAATACTGCTGATATGTTCCCTACTGATATGTTCGCCACTGTACATTAAGAGATTTGTTACTTTTCGTTTTGCAGCCGTATTACGGTTACAACAATCAAGAGGTGATAGACATGATACGTTCACGACAGTTGTTACCTTGTCCCGAGGACTGTCCCACCATGATTTACAGCCTGATGATAGAATGCTGGCACGAGGTTGCGAATCGTAGACCGCAGTTCCCAGAGATACATCACCGGTTACACAATTGGTACATAAATCAGACCTACCTGAGCGACTTCTGCAACGAGTCTATCACCAGCTACTCCGGTAGTAGCCACAAGAGCACGAACAAGACCAACTCTACGCAACTGTCCGCGCCCATTTACAAGTGCGACCAAAAAGAGATGGGTAACTTCAAGGGGAACATGGAGCAACCGTTCTGCAACATGAGCGAGCACACTAACGGACTGAAGATGCTACCGCCGAGCTTCCAAAATTCGAACTCCATCGATCAGAGACCGAACTGTGGTTTCAGTGAGCACAGTACACCAATGAAAACGCCGAATTATCCGAATCAAACGAACATTAACTTGAACGAGTACGACGACAAACAGTGCTGTTCGCCGAAGCTGAGCGGTGCCAAGAAGGTTCTGCCTCCGACGACGCAACAAGTGGTCAAAACAAACACGTTAAATGGTACCAGACCGATGCAAAACGGTGCGCAATTAGTCGTCAGGTTACCAGACCCCAGTAAGGTGATAACCGAGACCAGGGTATCCAAGTGAGAACGATAAATCTAAGATCCTCGCGATCCTCGCGATCGCGACGAATTTTTATGTTTCTATATATTTACCGTAATCGCTGTACAAGGTATCTATATGGTCCGTTTCTAGGTACAATTGAATCTTTAAAGCTTCGGGTAACGTTCGTTAAAGAAATTAGGTATACACGACCGTCGATACCTAATCACTGCCATATTTCTGCATTTATATTTATTTCTACCGGAATATACATGTGACATTTTATACTGGCAATAACAATTTTCGATGGTACAACTTTAACGTTTTATACATATACAGAAATACGTACGCGCGTGTAGACAGACGTGTATGTCCCTGTTATACATACGCGTTTGCATATACGTTATAAACAGTGGTGGGGGAGTCGAAACATTTAAGAACTAGTTTACACTCTAAGGGGAAAGAAAACACATTTTTTGAATCTTTACATATTTGCAGTAAATTATTTCAAATATTTCCATACTGGTATTTGATTATTGTCATTTACTTTTTTTACTTGTTATTCTCTTGTTGTTTATGTAGTTTGTGTTATATTACAAGTTTTAAGTAAAATTGAATTTTAAAATATATTGGGTTCAAAATTACATGCCCTTAGATAGCGGTTCAGCGAATTCAAACGTTTAGAAACTTGTTCGCACGAACTAGTTGAATCCCATCACTGATTATAAGTATAATAATTATACATATACAGTGTAGGCTGTAGAATGTACCATTAATGTTTCCCTGTATCATTTCTTGGATTGTATTTGAAAGTATTAGGCATCCTGTTGATATGTATGTGAACATATTCAACAGACTTCACTCGTACGTTAATTTCGTGTAAGTATGCGGCCAACTAGTATTCCATCTATATTATACTACAGTAACAATATTCGGTGCCGCTCCGATCGGTGGAACAAAATTGTAAATCAAACAGCCGAGGATCATTTATGTAACTTTTACTGATATTTTTGCAAACCTGTAACTCGTGAGTTTTTTACTGAGATATTGTTGCTAGGATATAATATACCTGTAATAATAGTTGCACCTGTAATATTGTGTGCTTACCAGACTGAGGATAAGTATTTTAGAAACTAAACTTTAAACGATTTGCGAAAAATCAATCCCCTCCCCCCACTAAGAAATGGCACAATAATAAATTATCATCTGTATGTGTAGTGGTAGGTTGTTCTCTACGGAAGGGACGATTTGAAATGTGATCTCTTTAGCGTCTGTTAAACAATTCTTACATAATAGGCGATCGTACGTAGACTGTTTCGATTAATTTTTCGGAGTAAACAAAAGATGTATGATAGCGTCGTTCATTCGAACGAGTCCAAGTAATCGAAGCGTCAACTTTGTAACTGCATAATTGTATTGTTCAACCTTGTGATTTTTCTACTGCCGACGTCGTATGTATTTTTTCTAACACTTCATCTACCAGAAGCCTGTGTATAGTAGGCATTTTAATGAGACTACCATATTTAAAAGAATAATTTTAATCCGCGAATAGCAATCTCGAAAGAACTGAACAATGCTACTCGAGACTCTTTGCAAATGAAATTAGCGTCATCATTGAAGAATTGATTAACGTCTTTGCTTGAAATTGTAACATTTGAGGGAGTATTCAATCTAAATAGGAAGCCTAAAAGAATGTTATTGTTAATTCCTGATTTTGAAAAGTCCGTTAGGTGATCGCCAGTAGTTGAAGTGTTAAAAAGGGGAATTTTTAAGAAGACCCAAACAAGACCACGTGCTCTGAATGCATAATCGCGGAGAGCTCGTTGCGAACATAACATTTTGAGCTGTTTAGTTTGGTTGAGTAACGATGCAGATCTACCCAGTAAGCCAAATGCCTTGAATTTGCCGGCAGATTCGACAGCAAAACCCTATCCATCTGTTTCCGCTATTCGCTCGGAATACCGCTGGTAGTTCTGCCGGCAGAAGTACCGTGCGAAATCCGACCGAATCGGGTCCGAGATCTGCCCCCGATCTGCCTTGTTATAGAGGGCAGGTCCGTCGCACTAAGAACGGATAAAAAAAAAAAATTGAATATTGGGAAAATCGGAATAAACGACGAGAGGGAAAATTGAATTAATTTAGAAATATATTTATTTAAATCTTAATGCAATCGGCCCGGTTCTATGCCATGCTAAGGCTGAGCAGATGTCAGCACCATATCGGGAACGCCGAAAATCCTCTCTGACATAAGCTTGTTCTAATAGCAGAGAAGATAGGTTATGTCCGTTCTTAGTGCGACGGACCTGCCCTCTATAACAAGGCAGATCGGAGGCAGACATCGGGCCCAATTCGGTCGGATTTCGCACGGTAGATCGGCCTCCGACTCTGCCTTCCATTTGGTGTCCATCTGTTTCCGCATTCATCTAGGAATTTGCCGGCAGATCGGGCTGACCAAATCAAGGCAGATTGGGAGCAGTCTCAGCTTCGAGCGCTATCTGGTGCCAAATACCTAGGTCTTTCGCTCGGATAGTTCGATGCAGACGTTCCGCTAAATCTGCCTGAGGCAGGTTTGGCTGACTGGGTATCTTCATAAGGAATCTTCATTCTAGAAGATCCCTCGACTGTAAGATCGATAGAGATCGCTCATCGTGAGAATTCAACGAGATTCAGTAACAAAATGAAGTTGTCAACGACATCGGTGTGTAAATTATATGCGGGATCATTTATTGTTCGCGTGTAGAGCGTAGGACACGGCTAGAGGGGGTGTTGATGCGCGCAGGCTGTTCAGAACTGGTCCGAAACTCAAGAAGATGAATAAAAGAGTAGTAACGGTTGTTCTCGACGATAACATGAACAGTACTGTGTCGTGAGCGAACTAACAATAAGTGACGAGAGTAGTGCTGTAAAAATTCAAATGTTCGAGCGCGAACTGATCGGCCGAACTTCGAATTGTAACAAATATTAGTAACAATTCGAATAATACTTTTACCGGGAACTATCAAGCGATAGTTCTTTATTTGTCTGTTTAAAATATTTCCTTTTTAAAACTGTGTGCTAGCACATTGACCTTGTGATATTATTTTTATTTCAGGTTTTATTTATGGTAAAATACTCTTTTAAACGTCCCTTTTAATTTTTACTGCTATTAAATAATCCATCTTTTTTAAACTCGAAAGTCGAAAACAATATATTTGATGCAATTCGAAATTCGAGCTGCAAGTTCGTTTTCAAACCAGTTTGAACTTTATTTATAGCCCTAGATGGAAGCCTAGAGTGGGAAGCGGACCTTTCATGGTCAATAATATCTTTTCGCGAGCATGATATTGGTCCAATCGAAAAGGGGCAAAATTGCTAAACAAATTCCAAAAAATGTATCGTGATCAATGATACAAAAAATGTATCATTGGCCGTGCAAGGCCCGTTAGGGAGCTTGAACGAAAACTGTATTATATACTTTTTATAATTTTCTATTAAAAGGAACCAGCGGAGTGTTTCATCGGCTGTAAGGGAAAGGTGCGTGCGTCGCACCTGAAATCGATGTAAATTAGATACGTGGAGATCATTAGAGTAATTAACGTACCGGTTAAGTTGGAGCGATACTTTTTTATGGTGACGAGCCTGCAACATGGTGATTGTATTATTAATTGTATTTGTAAAACACTCTCGCGGCCGCGTTGGAGGTTCGTCACCGGTTAGAGTTAAGTTAATTTATGTCAACTACGTCGACGAATATAGTAAACTTAAGACCTTTATATATATATAAATATATATATATATTATATAAATATATATTATATATATATACAGTCAACTATGATATAAACGATACATGTTTTTTGTACGTGCCTCTGCATTTTTCATTACTCCTTCATGCACCTTTTATTATTTGTTAATAGTTCCTAGATTTCATTTTTCATAGTATTTTAACTTTATTTTGTAATACTCGAATAAACCTCGGAAGCTTTCAAAGTAAAAAAGAACTTATAATTTATTTAATATGTGTTTCATCAACAGATAATATTTTGTAGAATATTGCTATTACCAACACTGTTAAATCTTTAAAATAATTATTGTTGAATGCTCAAATATTTTTTGAAAACTATTTTTTATACTTCTGAAGGCTACCTTGCTTTAAATACATCATATCGCGTGTAGAATTTGCTGAAACGCGTTTGGAATCGCTGAAGTATAATGTATTACTATAGCTACGAAATTATATAGTGCAGCATAGTGAAGTCACGTAACATTGCAGAACTGATTGTATCGACAGCGATACAAAGATATAAGTGAAAATATATAAACAAACAGTATCAATTTCACGGCTGTTATTTTAATTTATCGTACAGAAAACTGCAGTCTCAAGTATTGTTTAGAAACGTTGAACGAAAAAAGTGTACTGCCTACAATGATTTCAAAGCATGACCCTCCGAATGTTAGGAAATAATTGCTTTCAATCGTAAAAAGCCGTAAAATCTAAACGCTATGCAATCTAAATTTCGATCTTGCGACTGCAGGATGTATCGGATCGATATCAGGACATTTAGCATCGCGATAATACCTAACCGGCTACTGATCTAAGAGACCAGCACGCATAACATTCTCACCTCGGTTCGTGTCCGGTAGCATTCATTGAAACTGTTAAACGTGTCCAAACACCGTGCGAAGAAGACATGCTGCCCCAGTGTTAATTTTTGTGTCGCGCAGTACCACCGCATAAAATGTAATCTTTAAAAAGCAAAATGTAATGCTATTCTTTAAACATAAATTGTAAATCTACGACTACTAACATTGACAATGAAGCATCTTATTTAATATTTAAAAGATTGTTTAATGTCTACAGAAGTTGTAACTGCACGGTGCAATTTTTGTCAAAAGAAACAGCAAAATATTTTTTACGTGGAGATGGTTAAAAAATATGACAAAATAAACAAGACAGGAGTATAAATTATTAGAATATAAATTACAAAGTTGTTCCAGGGTTAAATAACGAAAATTCAGGATCAATGGAATTATTTATTTAAAAATGTGTCAACGCAATGATATCGAATGGATTTAAACCATCCGATCGATCGATGTCACAAAAACAATTTCGGCAGTGGTATCTCAGCGTCAACAATGATGCAACAGCCGCGGCTACGATTTTCCGGCTCCGAGACCCCGAAGAACGCTATGAGACAGTTATTGTTGCTTGTAGTTGTTCATGGTTTATTGACACCTGTTCAATCAGTGAATGGCGTGATATGGGACAAGGAAACGGCCGATTTTGTGCCGATTTTCAGCAAACCAATTTTCGCCGCGATAAACCAGAAGCGTTTGAGCCGAAGTCGTGCGGAAGAGACTCACAACTTTCAAGGGAGGACTTTTAGATTCTCTTATTACGAGGTACTGCAATGCATTTAAGTTGCTTATTTGGTCTTTTATGCGCGGGGAAATATTACGCTTGTTTAATCAAATCTTACGCGTCCTCCTCTCAGAATTCAGACATCAGTTCGGATAATCGAGGCTCCAAGAAATCATCGAATGCACGAGCAAATGTATTTCGAATTATGTCGTGTTTGGGTTCATTTTAATCGGAAATATGCCACGAGTGTGCTAATAAAAGTTTTGATAAAGAAATAATTAAAAATAAAATATTTTCTGTTTTCGCTACCTCGCCACCTAGTTTATACGCTAGGCGAAGGCTAATTAATGTTTCTATAAATGGTTTCCTCTTTTTTCATCAGATAGACAACGTGATCTTTAGCGATAAGAATGGAACGAGCATCGCGGGCTACGTTGGCGACACTTGGAACGTTTTAGCGGAATATTTAAATATCACGTAATATCGTTCGAAGAATGAACATCGACATAACGAACAGAATTGTCAACCATAATTTCATCGTTTTAGGCTGAAACTTGACTGTGTGAGTGGGGTGACTTTAGGGGTCCCAATGGAGGGCAAGTATACTCCCGGTTTACTCGAAATGATTAGATTGAATCAGACGGATATCATAGCAAGAGTTGAAGCACTTTCTCCGAGATTAATAGCAGCTCAGTTCACGTTTCCGTTTATGAATAGCAGGCGAGTTGCGAGAACTATGTATGTTATGTCAGAGGGGAAATGAGAGTGCTCACGTTCGGGATTTTACTGTCCCTAGTCTAATTTTTAGCCTGGACCAGAATCTGCATCATCTTTTTAGCCTGGACCAGAAGATGCATCATCATACCTGCATCATTAGCATCAGATTCCAAATAATGCCAGAGTGGATGCTACTTCTATGTTAAAAGGATGCTACTTCTATGTAGGCTCTGATCCAGCCTAAAAGATGATGCAGGTTCTAATACAGGTCCAGGCTAAAAAGATGATGCAGTAAAAGTAGGGACACTCTAAAACCCCGAGCGTGAGCACTTTCATTTTCCCTCTGGTTATGTCTTTAACCTGTTAACGTATAAAGGCGTCTAGCTTCTCTTATGCCATTGTAGACACAGCCTCTACATGCAACCGAAACCACACCATGTTACCACTTGGATGTGGAAACTGTTCTCCAGAAAAGTCTGGTTCTCGCTCCTGGCAATTTATATAATCTTCAGTGTATGCAGTTATATTTTCCACGTGATCGAGACGGACATGTTCGGGAGTAACATGATGCCGAGCATGCTGGATTCTTTCTTCTACAATCTCGGCATGATATGCATCCAAAGTGAGGAAGTTGTGAAGAAATTGCCCGGACCTGTACTATAGCACGCGAACCCCACGGATCTTTAAGCTCGATTTTCACGAAAACAAAGCCTCGAAGGAAAAAAACTGATTCTGTATTTTCGATTTATCCTCTTATGTATAATCACCCCCTCCACGGATCTACGATCAATACTGTAGACTGTAAAACGCTTTATGCAACCTAATAGTTTACGAATACAGTCGTTAAACAACTATTTATTTTGTTTTGTTATTTTAGATGTTTCCACGGATCCATAAAATCATGTTAATTCTTTGTTATTTTATTGCGCAGGCTACTACTCAACTGCTATGAGTAAAAGTTCCAAGATGCTTGAGATAATGATAGGTTTCTTCGCCGTAGTACTTAGTGCGGCTTTCAACGCTCTTGTAATTGCCTATATGACAGAGGTTACGCCCATACAGCAGTTCCAAAGTTTTTCAAATATAATTGAATCTTCGGAATACGATCTCTTCCCTGTCAATGGCTCATTGCTGCACGCGATATACACGGTACGATCTTCGAAGTCAGCGATTGTCGACCAATGTGTCGCGTAAGACTTGCAAATGTGCGAGATTTTGTAAACAACGAACTAAGAGGGAGAATTATAAAAAATTTCATTAACCCCTTAACTTGTACGCTCGAGTTAATTCGAGCGCGCTAAACAGGCCAAACTGTGCACACTCGAGATAATTCGAGCGGCGTTGTATTTTATGCTGCTATAATTTTTCACACTCGAATATAATCGAGAATTGAAAATAACAATGTGAAAGCAAAGAAAAAAAAATCGTTTCATTGATATTTATCATTTACATGAGATTGTAAGCTACAACACTTATTTATTCAAGAATAAAATATAGCCTTTTTCCATGGAACGGACGTTCTCCATTGATTTTTTTTTTGGCCGCTTAAAAAAAAAAGAAACTGTGCGTTAAGGGGTTAATAACCCTTAGACCCCTGCGAGTTCTAAGCCTCTGCCGAAGTCATTTCTGACTCACGCCGATATTTTACCACTACAGTTTTATTCCGATATAAGACGATGGCTCGGGACCGGTTTTCGTCGTATTTCGGATGAGGGTACCTATGCGGTTTGACTTTCAGTGATTTCGGCACTAAGCGGTGTCGAGCGTAATTTCATAAGAAGAAGAGGGGGTAGCGATTTCCTTATTTCGAAATAAAAAGCGTCGTCCTCTATCGGAATAAAATTCCAAGGAAATTGACTTTTCTAATATTTCCTCTCGGCAGATAAGGATTGTTTTGCATTTATATTTTCAGGGGGGATATGATGTTGATCCCTCGAGTAAGATTGCTAGAAAAAGATTTTTCGTTATGAGCAATCAAACCGAAGTCTATAAGATGCTCTGTTCGAACAACTTTGCGATCACTTTTTTAAGTGAGGAAACATTCACAAACGAAAAGTTACCGTGTAAAATAAAGAATGTGGGAACCCCGACAAGGTTCTTAATATCGTCTGGTGTCTCGTGGCACTTCGAAAATAAACGGAGCATCGATGTCGGGTAAATAATACGAGAATTGAAATTAATTCTCTACATACGTTCATAATTCTCTAATTACGTTCTGTTCTGCAGACTGTTAAAATTATGTGAATTTGGTCTCCTGGAAGCGATTCAACGAAATTGGTTGATATGGTGGAAGGAAGAGAACAATTCGCGTGAACCTGAAGCAATCGTCCTGGAACAGGTGTATTTCATTCACATGTTATTGTTAGGTGGCCTGGTGATGTCGCTGATAATTCTCATACTTGAGCGAATTACATTTCTTTGCAATAAATAACATGATATTCGGTGTCTGTGATTTTGAGCCTTGGACATGTATTTTATTCAGAGTGAAATAAAAAATGAAAATTTAAAATAATAAATATTGTTTAAACTAATTGTTTTAGAAATCACACTCGAATCATTCGAAAATTCGTATCATTTTCAAAGAATTTCTTATTTTATAAAACAATGTATGACAGAAATCATTTGACAGCCAAACAGTGAAATTATCTAGAGAAAAATCATTTCATCTGTAAAAAAGTGCACAATCCACAATCTTAAATCTATAAAACCCTACGAACACATTTTAGAAAATGATTTATTTCAATCTTGATACGAGTTTACATCGCAAAACATAAACGTTCCGGTGACCTAAATCCCCGTCTTGCTCTTCCGTGACCGAAGAACTTATCAGCTCAATATCGGGACATTTAAAATCATGATAACGCTTAATTAGGCGTTGAATTGCGAAACCAACATGTACATCATTCTCGCTTCAGTATTCATTGAAACAATGAAACGTGTTCGGCGAAAAGCTTTTAGGTACATGATACCATTTGCGAAACTGATGGATGTTATCAGAAATAAAAGCTGTTCCGATGATACCAGCGATAAAAACCGTTAAATGTAATTTTTAACATTATTTTTTAAAAGTAACTGTGTACTTTTAAATACCATGCACGGTAATTAACATTGACCGTGGAACACAGATTTATGAAACTGTGACCCCGAAATCACTCAAACATCAAAATGAAAATCAACGAAGTTGATCAAAGCTACTTTATTCAAGACTTAAATTTACCTCGAACATAAAAATGTGTCATTTGTTCATTGCCATTTACTGCGGTGGTGTTACAGCAACTGACTCCTCGACATCTTTCGCTGTTAAACTAGTTTCTTCGATCTTCTTTGGTAACGTATACGTTCTCGCCGCTATTTCTTCCGGTGGCAGCCAACTTGGTATAATCTTTGCATGTAATCTCCAAATACCATATTGATTAGATAAATGCTTCTCGAATACAATGTAATCTAGAACATCTTTTCTTAATATTTCACTACCCTTTAACATCCGTCCAAATCTGTCATAAATGCACAGTATCTGAAAAGATTTATCTTACATGAAGCAATATAGAAACGATGTATCATATAAAAAAGCAAGTTGTTTATTATTGAACCTGTTGAGTGTGAAACCGGACGGTAATTTGCGCGAAAATATTGGTCTTTGATATTACTTCCGCGCATCTGGCGTGTACAATACGTGCTGGTTCTAAGGATTCTAAGAATTTCCAAACAACTGTTTTGTCCTCTATGTTATGTATCATTTTCTACAAATAAACAAAACTTATCAACATATTTTTGGTGTTAAATGGTAATAATATGTTAAATCGTACAATATTCCAAATTACGGAACTTACAGGATACGCAAACTCTGTAACATGTTGTATTAATTCATCCTTATTTTTGCTGAAAATAGACGAAATTATTATTTTACAAAATTCTTGATATTATGTAAATTTCCATGACAAATACTCACTTAGCCAATGCAATGTGTGCTTTCTTATATATCTCTAATGCTTGCTCTGGAAACATGGTCGTCGAAAAGTCGTCATCGTATGACCTTATTTTCCTAACAGCCATGTAGGAAGTTCCTTTTTTTCCAATGAAATCAATTTTTTGTTTTGCTCCCTAAATATTAAATGTAAAACGATTTTATAGATTTTGCAGATTAATAATAAGTTTAGTGTAACATTTACTATGTTCATTAAGCTGGTGTTTATGTACCTCTTTAGTAATAGTAGAATATTTTCCATCACCTTCTGGTACAACATATGGCTCAATTATGTTAGATGTAGAAGAAATGAGAAGTGGCCTTTCAGACCAGTTCCTTTGAGGTAGTAGACCATGCTTTTTCAGTGTCGCTCGAAATCGTTCTTGTGTCACTTCTTCTCGATCTTCTTCGAAATTTGGAAGTTCTACTTTAATAACCTTCTGAGCCCTAAACTTACGAAACTTTGGATTCCAATGTTTCGCTATGTTTCTATGTTGTTGAAAATTATAATATGCACAGTTTACAGGACTTAATATCAAAAATTGATTGTTCTGAAAAAGAATAACTTTTACTTAAAGACCAGAAACGTTTATTAAATTCAATAATAAGAATCAAATTACCTGTACATATTTTCCAAAAGCACAAACTGCGCCTTTATATTTTGATATCATCATGACAAATTGAATTTAAATTTTCTGGAGGTAATGTTTCTCTACTTGACTCACTTTACACTTACTCTTGCACACGTATATATATGTATTGATACATTTAGGTTAGGTAGACATATAATAACAATGATTATTCAAATACGACATAACATATCAAGTAGTGACCGAAACACGTTTCTGCAACTTAAATTAAGTGCAAATATAAATTTTATTAGAAACCAATTTAATTATATTCTTTCTACGACAAAATATTAATATCGTTTCGTTATAAATTCGCTCATCAGGATTACATAGAGTTGAGACAGGTTGAGCTTATAGCGAAAAGTGGAGCTTATACAATCGTGCCTCAGACCTCGTATCCTCTCTGTATATATATAAAAATAACTATATAATAATTAGAAAATATCTAAATGTAATATTATATGCACGTACACAAATTGTATAAAAACAATCACAAAAGTCTGCACGCTGTCACGATAATCATTGTCTCGTGAGAACGTACCATTATGGAAGTACATATATGTAGCAGAGTTGTAGTATAGCAGCTGGTATTGGTTGATATCTTCTCTGTTCGTCACGTGATCGATCATCACGAACCGTCATTGGTGCATTTTGTGCCGGACATCATTATTCAGAGCTTTCATGAAAATTTGTCCAGCTATCAATCGATCGAAGAACGTTCTTAAGGTTAACACTCTTTAGCCAGTGTGGAGAGAGAATAGTTTGTGCCGTGAAAGACCGATTTTGTTCAGTAAAGTACTAAACGGTGTTGTAATCTGAAAAATGGCATGCTTACGTAGTCGTGCTGTTTTCCAGACATGTCGACGTACATTCTTCCGTAACGCAGCATATTCGAGCGCTAAGAAAGGTAAACTGTAGATTCTATTTCAACAAATGTTAAGAATATTTTTTAGTTAAGCTTCATGTGTCTTCATATTACGTAATGTGATAACACAATTTGTTATTTCGTTGTGATTATAATTTCTTTTTCTTCATGATCATTATCTGTCACAGGTGAAGACTTTACTGATCCTCTTGATCATGCTACTGGGATAGAAAAGCGAGAATTTCTTGCTGCAGCTGCTGGCAATTTTGTAAGTTCAAGACAATGGTACACTGTCTCACTTTTAGGGTACATTTCATCTTTATCACACCATCGAAAATTATAATTGCATATAAAGTAATAAAAAAGAATATTACTTGAATTTTGGAACATAGTTTATGAATATAATGCTAAACTTTATAGCTTTTTGTGAGTTACACTCTGATTAATAAGTTAAATTATCTCATAGAATGCAAATTACATATATACGTATATGTTGAAAAATGATATATTGAAAATTGTTTTAACATTTCCTTGTTCTCACCAATTCAATTCGTAACGCTAAATGTATCACTATGGTTGTCAAACGACGTTCTAGATTTTTTATTTTACCATTATTGAGATGCTTTCATAAGAAATGGTTTAATAAATATATTTATTGGAGCACATACTATGATGGAAACCATGCAAAGTTTAAATAAATTAAATCTTGTCATTTTATAACCTAGTAGCTATAACCTACTATGGAATTATCTAAACCCCCACCATGATTTTTACATGAACTTTTCCAGAAATTCTTATGTTCAGTCTACAATAGTTTATAATTGAAGGTTTTTTCATTTTAGGATCCATATTACATGAAGGCCATTCAAATATCGCCAGATAGTTCAAAGGATTGCCCTAATCTAGTACCCAGTGTATTCAAAAGTCGAATTGTTGGATGTGTATGTGAACCAGATGCTGCACACGTGAACTGGATGTGGTTACACGAAGGCAAACCTAGGCGCTGTGAATGCGGTCATTGGTTTAAACTCACTGAAAAAGCTCCTATGTAATCTGGTTCCAAATTAACTAGTGGATTATTTAAAACATAGAATTAACATTATTACATTAAATGAATGTTTTTATTTATTACCCTTTCATGTCCCATTTTCATATTTCATAAGATAATATGTTAGCAACTACAAGATTTAAATAATGGATGCGTATGAAAGAAGCAACTGCTGTATTATTGTTATTATCTAGAAATATATAGGTATTATTCCTGTGAAGAAATTTATCAATATACAGAGTAAAAGACTGAAACACCATTCTTTATTTAAATTCCTTTATTTTTAATATTTATTTATTTAAATACTACCACATAAGTTACTTCGAAAAAAGGGCTTGGAATTAAGTCCAAAACCGGTCTGTGGTTAGTTTTCTGCAGAGACAGAAGAGGAAATATAAATTGGACACTTTTTAGAATACTATTTCGGATTTTATTGAAATTTGGGTATGTTGTAGAGCTATACCTACATATATGAACATATCTCAAAGGATGTTTCAAAATTTTAAAACATTGATCTTAGCAGCAGTGGGGATAAGACTCTAGGACTTTTATCGGCTAGGCATTTGGGACATATGTAGAGAGTAAACATTTATAATTCCATTCATTAAGGAAAAACATAAGAATATATTGTAATATATTTAGAAATCAGCATTTTATTGTTTTACAGTGAAATTTACAAAGGTGGTTTTCATCTAATCTACTGTTTAAATTTCACTGTTCCGTGCTTGATATCCCGTTCATACAATCAACGAATAGTCACAACGTGTTGGCAATTTAAACCATTCGCGGACAATATAGTTATCAGCTGTCGTTTCCTTCCTGTACCTTATTCGCGTGATGATGCAGTTCAAAATGATTGAAATCGATAGTACAATTACGCGACACCGTGCATATTATGCTACCTAAGTAAAACGTTATGTCCTTAATGGTACCGATACGCTTTCGTTACTTCATGTGCCTCGGTGAGTTGAGTACAGTTGATTATAAGTTCATACTCCTCTAGAATTTCATCCATTTGAACGGTCGACTCGATTAATTAATTTAACGCGAATTTTAATGGCGTTCAGACAGGACTCGCAAGTCCATCTCCACTTATTCGAACCAGTTCCGTTCGCGTAACGAAGAAGCGAAGACACGCGAGAAAGAAAAAAATTGATCGTAGAATAGATTTACGTCAGCATTGCTCGTTCAGGATCCTGTCTATCGATTGCCTTAAAAAAATCACTCTTCACCTCCACATGCCTTATATTTTACTTGGTCGAAGAGGAAATCAATTCGAACGAAATCGTTTCCCGCTTTACGATCACATTTTTGAGCACACGTTGCGACCAGGATTTTCCTCTGAAATAGACTCTCCCAGACCTTAAACGATTAGGTTAATACTCGCGCGTTAGTTTTAGTAGTCTCGACCATTGAGCTTGCACAGAACGCTCGTGTGACTAATAGTCACCGAATATACATATGTATCTAGTATACCGCACACGAGCTGGTCTTCTGATGGATTTTTGTCGATGAACGAGGT
This sequence comes from Seladonia tumulorum, assembly GCA_913789895.3. Lineage (NCBI taxonomy): Eukaryota > Metazoa > Arthropoda > Insecta > Hymenoptera > Halictidae > Seladonia > Seladonia tumulorum. The sequence continues at coordinate 37,186,149 of OU565266.1, forward strand.
GATACCGCGATGACTATGAGAGCTCGATGGAGTTCACGAAGATGACTATACAGGCCGAGTAATGGTAACGTGTACCATATGTTTCCTGCGACAACAAATACAATTCAACATCGTCAGAGATCGTTACACGAATCGAAAATGAATCAGACGAAGTATAAAAATATCAGACGTAAAGGATGTATTAATTTAGCGTATGATAATATTCTATACATTATCATTGTTCAATTGTCTTCGATACATATGAATTCATCCCCTCACCCCTTTCACTCTGTGTGGGCGCATGTGTATGTGTGTGTGTGTGTATGTTGAGTTTTTACGTATGCATGTATGACATGAATTGGAGTTACGAAAAATTTCTTTGGTATCGTGACCAATCATACAATACAAGAAATCACCGTGGATCGTTACACTCGCAGAACACTACGACGCAGATCGCGAGGACATTACCATGTAATTTTCAAGGTCACTTTCGCAATGACCTTTCCTTTACAAGGCTCGTCCTTGCGGACTGTGTAGCATAAACATTACCTATTTATTGATTATCTGTGCGAGTTCGTGCACGACTTTCAGTATTTGGGATAGAAGAGACACACCGTGGTGACACCCAGTACTACCGGGCCAGTAGCTAGCTCGTCACCGGAAGTTACGAGTATTTCAGGATATTAACCTAACCATCGCATCCATCGATCTGCCACTCGATCCCGGCTGCCAGCTACGAGAAGAACACTTGAAGAACACTAACTGTTTCGCAGTGAGAAGCTTTTTAGAGTCTTGATCTCGTTAGGCAGCTTTTACCACCTAATTACACAGTCGATTCTGTCGGCAATGAGTTTCTTCGGCAGCATCATCCTTCGCTTTTCATATCTGACAGGACATTTAAGTATCTCGAAGAAGAAGTCACGCACAGAATGGCTGTGCAAGAAATGGCAATGGCTATAAAGAACGATACAAATTCCCGTTAGACGGTGTCTCGTGTTACCAAGGAACATTTTCATCCTCCGATTAAATATCAGTTAGCATTCTATCGTAGTATTCCGTAATGTTAATCGTTATCTCTGAGCGACTCAGATCAACCTTTTGTTCTTCGATTTGTTTTCACAGATCCACTTGCGGACACCGTGGCGTTCTTCGCGTACGCGCTGTACTTTCCGCGAATTGTCCAACATCAGTCCCGTCTCAGTTGCAACCCTGTCTGGTTGGCCGAAAGCATAGATCTTGAATCCTGTGGATCGTTTCAGAACTTGGACTCGCTAATTGCCTCGAAGTCGACGAAAGTTACCTTCTTAGTTTTTAAGTTGCCCTCGTGGGGCAACCCCTAATGCTATACGGATATCTCTTGTATCTGCACGCGTTTCTTGATGGTGTTGGTGCCGGGGGTGGTGCTGAGCGAGCTGGTTGTCCTGGTTGGTGGTTTCGGGGGTATCGGATCCTTGTGGACAGCGTTGTTGGTCCCATGGCCAGATTTCGATTCGTTTCTGACCGGTTCGTCCGTGTCCAGCGATTGGCTTTGGAGGACTTGCTGATGCTCCTGGATAGAGGGACTTCTGGCTAGGGTTGTGTATGATGGCGGCGGCTCCTGAGTCGATCTGGGGCTGTCCGGCCCTTTTATAGACGATCTCGTCGTCATCGGAAGGGATTCTTGGCCGTTCGGCGTGCAGTCCATCGCTGCCCTCTTCTTGTCCCTGTCCCTTTGATAATAGATACCAGCGAATATTAACATGTTCAGCACCAGGAGGATGCAACCAACTCCTACGGTAATCGCTAGGGCGGTGGTGGTGCTATAGTAATGGCGAGAGGCCAATCTTTGCAACAGTTCGGCGTCGTCTTCAGAGTCGTCCAGGATCGGTGTGATGTCTTCGGCGATTCCCTCTTCGCCTGACGGCGTGCTGCACGCTGTTGTCGAGGACGCGCTGGTCTTGGTCGTTCCTACGAGTGGCAGTGGAGTGTACCATTCATCCCGGACTGGTCCTGAAAGTGATTTATAATCATTTAGCTAAATAATTCATTAATGTAGAAAGAATTTTGGTTCTTTCTCTCTTAATTTATTGATTAACCCTTCCTCTGGAACTATATGTGCCACATATTTCAATTTTTGTTTATAACTTTCATAGGTTTGTTCATATGAGGATCAAGAAGAGAGTAGTCTAAAGATAGTATCAGAGAGGAAATGAGGATATATTATCTGTATTACGAAGATTGGTCCACCCAGTATTTTGCACAAAATGGGGTGTACATACAGTTTAGAGAAGTACGCTGTTCTACAAAATTGTAAGTTACCCGCATAAAAGCGATCGCCTCGTTCCCGAAAGTGATGGTGCCGCATGGAAACGTCGTCGTCGCCGGGTCGATGAAGTTGTGGTATCAAGTTGAGCCAGACCGCCATTTTATGGCCACGGTAGTGACTCTTCATCTTTGGTTTCATAGCTAATGAAAAAGAAGGAAGTTAAAGCTTGCGTCGAGCGCTCGGTTGTACGTGTAGAACCAAGTCTCGGACTCACCGATGGTTAAATACTGTTGTGTACCAGTCTCGTATTGCTCCCACGTGAGGCCGCGGTATCGTGTTTTCTCCTTCGGCGTGCCGTAGTCCACCGATTCAATTTTGTGGGGTTCGTTTGGGTTCCCGGTTTTCGCGAAATTCGTGAAGAACGTGATAACCGCCTCGGCCACGCCTTGGTCCTGACGGGAGTAATTCCGTGGAAAGAAAGCTCCCCCGGCCACCAATGGCAACCCGAAAATGTAAGGGATGTCCTCGCCACGAATGCTTCCGAGACGCTGCAACAATTACCAAGTTATTTTAGCGTCGCAACATCGCACGAACAGTGGTATCTGGAACTCTGGTATCTAAATAAATCGGTACAAAGGTATTTTTAATTTTGGCCAGAAAAAGTCAAAGAGTTTAAGAAAAAGGAAAGAAAAATTTTTCTTGGCCGGTGTCGAGAACGATTGAGCGATCTAACCTTAAATCCTAACCTTAAAACTTAAATTGCCGGTTCTTGACATTCGCGTGGGGGCTTTTCGGCGAAGGCTTTGAATACATCGGAGAACACGGTTGATTACAAGTTACGGCCGGTAGTTACAAAGGTTTTCGAGATCGACACCGGAACTTATTAAACGCGTCACCTTTCCTGCGAGCGACAACGTGCTTTCGGTTTAATTAAATTTCGCTTTGTGTGTACACAGCTGGCTCGCGTGGCGAGCAAACGCAGTAAATCGCTATTAACCGTGGTCCCGGGCGAAACTTATTAACTTTCGGCCATGCTGTGATTCATGTTGGCCCTTCGGAAACTCGGAGGTTTACGACCTGTCCGCTTACTGCCGGAGAACAGTAGCTACGACAATTCCGAACTACTGCAGTAAACCCTAACTTCCTCTGTCAAGATGTTGCTATTCCCGACGAACACACTACGATGAATTATGAACTGGACTAGCCGTCGCGCAGGCAAGAGGTCAATGAGATTAGTTCAATAAGCAATACAATGCGTAAATTAAGACTTACTCTTTGCTTATGCGTGTTCTAGGTCAAGGAGGTCAATCTGCAGGAGGAAATAAGTCGGAAAGAAAATGTTTTATTGTTTATGGCTTTCTAACACTTTCTGTTAGATTTTCACAATAAAACAAAAATTTCAATGTCTCAAGTTTCTTCTGTACAAGTGATTAAAAATATTAAGCTAGAGGTTTGAGCAGTGGCGGCCCAAGTCAAGCGGGGGCTCCAAGCGGTAAAATTTTGGGGCCCTCAAACTGAAATTAAAAATACAAATTGCGAGAAAACTCTCATAAACTTATTCAAAAAAAAAGAAGAGAGGAGACCGCTTATTCCGCTTGCGATTAAGCTAGCTTTTTAATTAAAATATCCGCCGATACAGATTGCAAGATTTTCGCTGAGAGTGACCCACTGTAAATGACACGCGTCCACATTGTTTCCCGGTGACCCAGATCGTGAGAGCCTGATTAAATTTCGGCAATCTGGCAGGGTAGTCTGCGGCGAACAACCGTGGAGCCGATCTTGGTTCAAAAACACCAGCTCCTCCAGGTCGGGTTTCCACGGGCGACCCGGTTAGACGCGGAAAGGCGTGTAGCCGTAATAACGCGAACTTCCGAGATTCCAGCGGCGAGCAAGTTCGAGGGATAACGTCACGCTTAATTTACAGCGGGCGGTGGGAGACCTCGGCGATAATGCGAGCGTCATCCACGAGGCTCTCGGGGCGTCTGATTAAATCAGTAGCTTCATCGTGGAATCATGGGCAGAGCGGTTAAGCGGGGCGGCGAGGAGAGTGAGGCGAACGAGAGGTCGAAACGAAGCGAAGGAGCGGAGGAATCGGAATCGATGGCAAGGAAACGCGGAAGATTGGAGTGGCATCGGGCAATCTTCGGCGCAAGGAAACGAGAGCGCGGAGAGCACGATTGCGTTCTCGCGATTGAATTAAGCTCAACCGACGAGTGGCCTATCATCCTCTGTCTCTTCTTCTTGTTTAACTTACTTTTCAGCCTGAGAAACTGGCTCGCATTTTTTGACGAACTACGCTCGATGGCGTTCTCAACTGCCCCCTTCAAGATTCGATGGTAAAAGGCTGAAAGACTTTCGTGGAAATCGAAGACTTTAAAAAGGACCCCCTCCCTTACACCCACCTCCGAGGTATTTCTGTTTAAATGTTTTAACAATTTTCTTAAATCTCATTTGTAGACATCGGATGTTTATGCAATTTTCAATTTTTATAGAAACATTTTAAGAAAGTGGAATGAAATAAAATTTTATTTTTAATGGGGACAGCCTTTGTAGATCCAAAGCAAATAAAAATCGTGTTAAATTCTCTCGAATTTTATATTATAGCATTTTTTTAACATTTCCATAAGCCATAAATGCATAAAGATCCGATGTCTACTCATTTGGATTGTTTGACTTCTTGTTTAAAAATGTTATTGGATGAATGGAAAGTCTAGCCATAGCCCGTCTTGCGGAGGTTTAAACAAAGCTTAAGATAATAAAATATTGTTTAAAAAAGGGACAGTACGTCGGACTTATCACTGGTCTGTAGCTTGCCGCTGTCCTTGGTCTGCGGCTTGCCCATGTCCTTGGTCTGATGGCTGAAGTGGTAGAAATAGGTTTTAGCCCCTCTCCTGGCATGATAGAAAGCGATCCTCATGAGTGGGGCTACTGTATGCCCGTCGCTCAGAGCTTCCATGGTCGAGTCCCTTAGGTTGATCGGATGTAAGACAGACTTGTCCCAATCCGTGTACTCGTTCTTCACCGCGGAGAAGATCTCGTTCAGATGGTAAACGTACGTGTTCCTGATGAACGTTCTCAGAATGCGATTCCGATGATCCTCCTCTAACCCGTACTGGACGTCGTCCGCGTTGAAGTCGAGGTTCGACTCGGTCGTGGAGACACCCAGTATCAATGGCACCTTGATGAAGGTGTCGCTGACCCGCTCCATGTCGAGGCCTGGGTCTGGGTTGTTTTGGTCCACTGGCAAGCCGGGTCCTATTCGCGGCACGAATCTGCATCACGAGAGACAAGTCTGGCTGATTTAAATTGCCGCTGTGAGTTTTTCAACGATTACCACTTTTAACAACTTTTTCCCGGATTGAATATTAGGGGTAGTGACTTGAATTTACTGCAAAGTTTGTTTTAGTTCTCAAAATAATTGATTACTTATGGGTCCTAATACTTTCGACCTAGTTACGCAAAACGGAGCTGTACCAGATTATCGCGAGCTGGACATATATCGGGGCATTACTGTATATCTGTTCTATCAGATAAAGCGGTGGTTCGAAAATATTGAGATTGAATAATAAGAGACGACGCCGACGCGGTATATATCACAATTTCCAGTCGTTCCTACTCGAGAACGTTTCCGGAGGTAATTTCATTGTCTCATATGTGTATAGTTTTCAGGAGTTTACGGGACTTGTTTATGTGAAAATGAAGGCGAGCACGCTGAAGTATCCATAGATGTTAAGCGAAGCCCGGGATAAGATCGTAAACGGTTAGTATCTCACCGGATTTCCGGGAGTTCAACCGCCATAAGATCGCGGAGAGGCACGCCGCGCAGACAGTCGGCGATATCTTCGTCGTTTCCCGTGGAACATCCTATTTGCTCCGCTACTTTTAAGCGCAGGTCGTTTGGATCGTGAACGGAGGACCATGGGCTCAACGCTGAACCACTTGATAATACCACGCGATGGAAAAGACCTGGAAAAAAACCATTAAACCGTACATAACTGGGATCATCTGCCGCCGCTGCAATTTTGCTGTCCAGAGTGTCGTTAACATTACGTTATTATAAAGTGTAAGTATACACCTCGGCGACAACGGCCCGACACGGTGGGAAAATCCAAAATGTTTCGTTAGTATACTCGGGGACGCCCTAAATTTGCGTTAGAAAAAAAAGTCATAATCGATAAAATGGTGGTGAAAATATTTTTAGTTTTCAGGTAATTGTAACCGGAGTTATGTTCCCCACCGTTTCGGGCCATTTTCGCCGAGGCGTCTCGATGCATTTGTACACATACCAATCGAAATGAAGTCAATGAACGCTCTATGTGTCTACAGAAAAGAAAATCCACCGACGCGACGGATTATCGGCTGGGAGGAAGGGGGGAGGCGAGCTGCTAATTAATTAAGGCCAATCGATCGGCGAAGTTCGTCGACTTTCGGGCAAATGTTGACTCTACTGTAAACTCACGAATTCACCGCGGGGTACCTAATATTTACAAAGCGAAGTTTTCGTACTTGTGATTGGTAATTTAATATTAAGCACGAAGCAACCGTTCGACTGTGTCAATCGACCATCGGATATCGGTTTGCAATCGATACGCGCGTGCCACAGCCGGGCGAGTTTTATGTCTCCTGATTTGTCACGGGAAAAAGGAGAACAGCCCGGGTCCTCGGGCGAGACAAATGGCCATCGATCCGAAAACACGATCAAACGTGGATCCACGGTCGTCTCATGGGCAAATATCGCTTTCCGAAAATTACACCGGCTCGCACGAGACTGTAAAAGGCAAATATTTGCCTCCCCCGCCTCTCCCTTCCCCCCTGGATCGGAGAACATTTACATTGGACACGTATTGTACCGTATTTCCCTTCGGTATCGCGCCGAACTAATCTGGATTCGTTGCAACCGGTCCAGGCGAAATCATACATGCTTAAGGATTGACCCTGTTTGTGTACCGTCGCGATACACGGGATCTTTACGGATTCGCCTTGCAAAATGTCGCAGAAAATCTGGCGGAAGCGAGAGCTTAAACTTCCGCGTTGGATAACTGTCACGTGTTTATTAAGTCAACAGAGCCGTTCCCCTGTGCGACACACTCTGGGGGGAAAAAGAAGGGGGACAAAATTGACTATAGTGGTAAAATGCAGTGTTCTTTGGGGAAAAATGGATAAACGAGAAATGAGACCGTAAACATATTATGGAAAAATTTCAGAATGTCATTATTGTCGACTTGCTAAAATTATTGGAAGCTTCCGTCTCTTATGATCGACTTAGTCAATTTTTATTTTGCATATTATGACTTAACCCCCCCCCCCCCCAATTTCACATGGACTACAACGGGTATTAGAACAATGGTGAGGTAAAAAAGTGAGTGATTGGAATGACCCCTACTTGGTTTTAGAACGTAAAAAAGGAAATTTGGACAATGTAATCGGATTCATTTGGTCACTCTAGATTCTGCATATTACAACGCTGTTCACGGAATTGCGTCATGGTACGTCTTTGCGATTCCAAGAGTCTCGGAGCTTCTTATCGTTTCGTCAATGCCGATTAAACGTCACATCCCGCATGCAAATTACTTCATTCGACCCCGGGAAAATTGTACGGCGCGACCATTGGAAGCGTTCCATCGTGAACGCTAAATCGTCGTTACACCTCAGAAATGTAGATTCGGAAAGTTCCGGCCGCGAGAACGCGCGCATGAAATACGAATCATGCACTCGTACGATTTCCTCCACTCGACCCCCATTACGATTCTTGAGATCTCGCGATCTCTAATTCGCTTTCGAAATCTCAGCAGGTGAGGCTACACGGCGAAGGAAATACGAGCGAGTTCTCTGTATATGTCGCCAAGGCTTGGGCGATAAACGTCGCGGAATTATCCCCACCACCGTGGGATATTATATTCAACTTCCATAGTAAATCGGTAACTATCTAACTATTATTTTTGAAATGAATGAACCCTGGATTTCTATAAGAGGGGGATTGAAAATTTGTAGGAAAGGTGGCAAACTGTCCTTGGTAATGACGGAGATTATATAATAAATTAAGAAATAAAAACCTGAATTTACTACAAAATTTGTTTCAGATTTCAAAATGATTACTTATGGCTCCCCCTAATACACATGGCTGCCGTAGAGAAACAGAGTGATAGGAGAGATAGAGAGAAAAGTAAGGGGAGAGTAAATAGAGGAAACCCAGGTAAAAGTTGTCCGGTCGAGGCATCAACTTCTTCCAGGCTCAAGTGCATTCTGGCGGTTCGCGGCCACGAACGGATCGGAAAGCCCTCGTAGCTCCTTATTCGCCGGAAGGTAGTTGCCCGCTAGCATACCCATGGTATCGGGATCGAAAAGAAGCGAAGAGCGAAACGGAAAAAGCCGCAGCCCCTGACCAAGAGTAGAAGCTGTTCCGCCGGCGCTTCCTGCGGTTGCTCTGGAGAACGGAGACAGCGTACACCGACCGAGACGGACCCCTCAAGATGTAGGTAAACTGTTTGCCGCGTTTCCTCTGCATCCGGAAGCGAGCGGGAAATGGCTAGGTGGAGGAACAGATTCGGACAGCCGCGAAACCCCCTCCCCCCATACAATCTATCTGTTTCATCCCTCGCGTGTTCCTGCCCGTCTCTTTGTTCCCTCCAAGATGAAAGCAGTCGTCTGCCATCTGCCGTTATCTTCTTGGGAACGGTAATGAGAATCGTTGGAAAAGAAGATGTTCTATTACGCGAAAAGAAGCATCGTCCTGGCAGCTGAGAGAATATTTAAAATTCGTTAAACGAACAAGCATACCTTCAGCTGAAAACAGTTTCGGAAAACAGAAGATCCGGTAAAAAAATCACGCTACTAGTAGATAGTAACAGACGACAGAAGAGAAAATTTGAGGGGTGGTTCTCCGTGACAATATAAGACGAAAATGAAGAGCAAAAAAATTGCCATTTCGGCTCCATTTTTGAGTTATTAACGAATCAAAATCCGCCTAAAACGCGGCAACCCGACCAACGTGGCGTACGTTGATTACGACGTTGCGTACGTCATAGAGGCGCGCGACAGTCGCGTATCACGTGACAGATACCCCCTGTGTGCCTGACAAGAAATCACCTGGCAGGAATTTGTCAGGAATGCGGTTGTAAACCGTCCGATTGGGTCATTCCACGCGTACTTTCGGTTCTAACCGAATTATTGGCTAAAGCGTGTGACGTGAAAGCCTATCCATTGGGTACGAGCGAGGAGCCCCTTTGATACGTGACTATGGCGCGCCTTTATGACGTGAGCAACATACACCTCCTCCGTTGGCCGGGTTGCAGCATTTTAGGCGGATTTTTAATCGATAATAACTCAAAAATGAAGCCGAAATCGCAAGTTTTTTATTCTTATATTGTATCGGAGAACCAGCCCTTAAATTTTCTCTCATCTGTATCTTATAGTAATTCTGATATTATTTTCAGAGTCTGACATGCATAAGTACATTCTTTGTTGAACGTTGTACTAATAGGAGGTTCGTTCGGAGTTTGCCCTTGGATGTAGACCGAATACTAACAGAAACACGTTCAACGTTGGCAAACAAGCTATACGGCCATCAAATTAGCCTCAATTATTCGCCAACTTCCGGATCGCCTAGCGGCGCGTCATGAACTTGTAATAATACTTCCTGGACGCGACGCGCAGGAAGTCGACCGACAATATTAGACCGAGATACAGTCTATTTACGTAGCTCTCTCGTCGCAACGTAGCCCGACGTGTGTCCGCATATTTTCCTTGACAAATTTTCGCGTCTCCATTGTCAGCGTGCGATTCCGATTCCGATTCCGTTTCCGTTGACGGGTATTCTGACGGGGACTCGAAACGATCCGGAAACTCCAATCTGGCCGGACACGTACGATGCCAATAAAAAATACATTCTCGGTTCTCCAGGTATAAAACGAACCTACGCAATTTGTCACCATCCCTGCGAGATCGATACGCGCAATTTTTTCTCCTCTCTTCCGGATTCCTCTTTTTGCTACGCGCGCATTTGTGTGTGCGTGCGCGGGCGCGCGCGTGTGTGTCGGCGTGTGCGTGTTTGTTTTTTTTTTTTTGCATGAGATCTCCCGCTATCTCGATTGTCGGCTCGCTGGTTTCGCCGGACTAATCTCTCGCCGATTAATCTATCGAGTGTCGGCCGCGCTCGATCCCTCTAATCGTGCCCGACAGCGATATTTCTGCTCTATTCCGAATCGATTTTCATTCGATGCCGCCTCGTTATTGTACGGTCCTTCGTCATCGGCTGAATCGAGGCCGTCGCCGATCAACTATGATCGTTCCTCTTAGGCGTGCGATCCGTCACAGCTATCTAATTTCCCGCTATTCTATTATTCAACTCGTTGCTGTTCCATATTTATTCTCGAAATCGGTTCTGGGGAAACAGAAGTTGCGAATGAAAATGTATACTTCGGCTTTGAATAATTTTAACGAGTCGAAAGTAGTAAAACAGTAGTAAATAGTATGTAGTACATTTTTTCAAGGTTATATTTTTTGAGATTTCAAACTCATCGAAGCTTTTTTTAAATGGGATGATGTATTTTTATTATCGGCTATCGGCTAATCCAACGACATGTAATGTTATGACCTTCACGTGACCTTGAGTAGGAGAAAAGTAGGGCAACCGATGTAAATAGTGAAATAACGATTTCCTCCTGCTAAATGAAACTTTAACAAATTAATAGGCTGTCTTTTGTTTGTGTAGAACGGTTGCTAAGTAACAAGAGAGGTCAATGGAAACTTACCCTTGCCGTATGGAGCGAGCAATAGAAAATTGACAAGCGCGGCGCCGGTGTCGTGGCCGATTAGCGTAATTTTGGTCGGATCACCGCCGAAGGAGGCGATGTTCTCCCGCACCCACCGCAACCCCATGGCAATATCTTTCAAGGCTAGATTCCCGCCAGATCCTGGACTCCTGTCTGGATACGGCCGAGTCCTCAGGAAGCCTGGAACACCGCCAAGTATTACCGAGTAGCGGCGATTTCGCCGGCAGAAACTGATCATGGGAAATACAGTGTGTACTCTACATATGTCCCAAATGCCTAGCCGATAAAAGTCCCATACGGGCCAACAATCTCGAGGGACCTCAGTCGTCGAGGATTTGTAAGTTTTTGTGTATCTCGTTATATGTCAGTGGCTGGACCCGCGTTTTGGACATGTATCGAGTAAACACTGTATCTCGCATCGTTATTGTCCTATCCCAATCCTCTTTCGATTTCAGCTGCCCCCTACCACGCGGCCATGTTTTCCATTTACTACAAGGATCGATAGAGAAGTCTATGGCCGAGCAAGGAGACTCTGGCCGGTTAGAATTTATATCGTAAATGGAATCTAGATTTGTTTTTTTTTTTTTTTTACTCGGGACCAGCACCGTGATAAAATTGTTTACCTATCGGACCGACGTGGCCTCGGTTACAGGAAACCTGGTCGCGGTATCGGTTATTTCCGATATTGTAATCGAATACGGTTACAGAGAACCATGAGATATTAATTCTCGCGTCGGATTTATGGCTCCGCCGCATTCCGGGAAGTGTGTAATTATTAAGTTTCCGCGTACGAAATGGGTATCATTTTTCTTCATTTTTTTTTTCTTTTTTTGTAATCGAGCGACCGTCCATCTATAGTATGTGTCATCGAACGGCTGTCTTGAGGCTAAGGGAAACTTTTAACCTCTTAACTTAAAAGCCCGAGAATACTCGGTTGTTAATATAATGTAATATACACTTTTACAAAATAATTGTTAAGTTGGGAGGTTAAAGGGATATTAGAATTTTTTCTAAACAATTCCACTGCACACTTCATGGTACTATCTTTCGTATTCCTTGTATTCTTTGTATTTGGCATTCCCTGTTCCGTAGAGTACAAACCTAAGATTCCTAGACGGTAATTAAGCGTGATCACTATAACGTGGCCAGCACTGGCTAACACAGATCCGTCGTAGACGTTCCCGGTTCCCCACTCGAAACTTTCACCGTGAACGTACACCATCACCGCGTACGGGGCTTCTAACCCTCGAGAGCCTGCAACAATTAATAACCACCATAATTAATGAATCCTGTAACACGTACAGTAAGTCATAAATTAGATCCGAATATACGCTGCGCGCGACAATACCACGAGAAACTGTTCAAAACTATTCGAATCTATGTATGATACAAAAATTATGTTGCGTAAGCAAACGTTACATAACATTCGAAATGTGGGTTCTCGCGACTAATGAGGCGGTCTTAACAATTTACATTAGCAATTTAGTTAGCAGACCTTCGCGGTCCGGTTAATTGTACAGACACTTCATGCACCTCGGTGGAAGTGGTCAGTGCTTAAACGAACATGACGTCACCGCGATTTAATTAGCCGTTCTCGTCGAGGTAAGACGAGACTGCAAAACTACAGAGCTGTCCAATTGGCCTGATTAAAATAGTTCATTATTCGGTACAGGGCTCGCACAGGGCCAGGGGAAATAATTCGGTCCGGAAAACAAGATGGCAGATTGCGTATCTCGCTGAACATTACGGTAACTTCGTTTCCTCGTTTGGCCGTGTAACTATAACTGGAAAATATTATTACAAGCGGGTAATATAATTCGAAAAAACTAATGCATATTTGATTTCGGAAAATGCAACCCCGCTTTGGGGGACGGACGTTTAATTACACGAGATCGAGATTGCCAAGTAGACTTTTAATCTAGTTTAACGAGAAATGGTCGCGGAAAATAATAAAAAAAAAAAAACAGATACCGCGTGGTCTGCGCGCAATTATTGAAAATGATTTTTCGGCCGATTTTGGCGTTATAACGTTCAGTTGTCGCCGTGCCTAATATCTCTCCGAAGTGTCGTTAATCGCGGCACTATTGCGACTAAATGTCGCTGTTTAAGCGGTGGCAAAGCGGAAACGAGGGGGCGCACGATTAGCACGCGACGTCGATTTTATTGGTTTCGCCGAAAATTGAATTTCTCTATCGTGTTACAATCCGGTCGGCCGATTTAATTGGCAGCGGACCACGTTTGTCGCCCATGGCGTCGCGACGCGTCGCGTCGGGACCGGCAAATAACAACGCGGGACACGCTCCCGATTTCGTGAACGCGCGAGACCCGAATAAAAAATAGCGCGGTTCGATAAGTCGAGTGTATTCTGGAGGATTATTGCTACACCTACGTATAAAGACAAAAAACAGTCGTTGAAGCCTATTCAACAATGACGAAAAGATATTTTAACTAACGATAAGTTTAACAAAAGAAGGATTTTTTTTTTGACAAATACTGAACTACCGGAATAGCGCGCTAACGTAGAATTAGTTCAAGCTTTTCAACGAATGACAATTCGATGGAGTCTGTGACACGGTCTCGAGTTTAACGGTCGTCGAATGATATACGAGCTTGAGCTCTTACTTTGGTGACAATGCCCTGTATAAAGGTACTAATTACTTCGGGACTAATTACTTCAAGAAGTAAGGTGTTTCGTGACACGTGCACTGCTCCGTAAACAGATGATAGATATCGGTTCGAAATTTCCCGGCAGTATGTTATTAACGCGCAGGTTAATTAATTACACGCGTTGCAAATCAAGAACATTTTCTTTGACACATGTCACCGAACTGCGACAACTTAATTAATGATTCTCGAGCGCGGCGCGCGTATTTGACAATCAACATTCGATTGCCGGCGAGCGTTAATTGCTAATACTTCACATTCGGCGCACTGATGGACTTTTATTGTTGTACAGGGTGGGCTGTAAATCGTGACAGAATGGGATCGAGCGGACTTTCGGAGAAAATGTTTTCTGAAAAACCAGCTGGCACAAAAGTTTGTACAGTGTGTACGAAGAGAATAGTTGAGAAATTCCAAGTGTGGTGAAAGATCGTGTTATCCTCACCGCTTCCAGGTATGTACAGGTTGAGGAAGAGGCAGTCCTCGCTCTGATTGGTCAGGAACATGTGCAAATGTTTCAGCTGTTGATACCTGCCCAGAGGCATTTGCGAAAGGGCAGCTGTGTCATTGCTGGTGTCCGGGAAGTACTGTGGGCAGACGGCGCCGAACGTGTCCGCCAGTTTGATACCGTCCCAAGGGATCGGTGAGATCGGCGGTCGAAATCGTAGATCTCCTATGGGCGGCGCCGCGTACGGAATACCTCGAAACACTTCTACAGGATCCAAGTGTCTGCTGTTTAAGTCCTGCGGCAAAGAAAGTTCCGAATTTCCGTTAGTACCACTCTCGCTGCAAACTCAAATGGGAAAATCCTACAAAATCCAAAACAATGTCTATTATAATATCTATATAACAAATTCTATTCTTCTTTTATTTCTAACATTATTATACGACTTTCTCCAAGCCACGGTTCAAAGGACTTCGATAATAAATGAAAATACGCTCCTGTAGCTCGTACAAAACTACAGGGTGTCCCAAAACAGGGTGCCTCTCTGGAACTTTCATCGGCTAAATATTTGCGACATATGTATCTATATCGAGTAAAAACAACTTCGGTTTGACGGAGTGCGTTGAATTTATAAATTATAGGACGTCAACTCGTGGCGGGTCGTAACACAATTCCAAGGAACAATAGCTGTAGCCACAGCCTCTTTAATCCGAAGCCCGGTGGACTTAATTCGAATAACAGAACCGTCGCCTTTCGTCGGGGGGGCTCGTGAATAAATTAATTTGTTAATACCCGCGCTCGCGAAACATCTTTGTCGCGGATCAGCGAGTCGTTTCGCCTTTGCCCCGACGACGAATCTCGCAAACATAACATACATACTACTCGTTACTTCAATCGGCGTGCAGCAGTCCGATAGGGAGATCTCTGACATTAATATCGCTAACGGCGACAACACTGAGTTAAATGTAAATCCGGTATTTTATGCACGCGAACCCTGGCACCGGGGGTGCGTTCGCGTTTCCGGAAACTAATTACCTAATTACCTTCTGTGTTTCGATTATCTGTGGTTTACGAGGGCTTCACCGAATCGCAACAATCCGCAGATGCTGCGCCACTTCGATACGGTCGCGCGAATAAATAATACGCGCGTGGATTTCGTTCGCCTCTCACTCTCCCCTTTCAGTTGCAAATAGACTTTGTCGATTATGTTAATTGCAGCGAGACGGTACGATCGCTTTGATAACGTTTGCTCCAACAAATCTGATAAAATACCGGCTAAATTGCGTCTCTGTTACACTTACAAGGGACCATTGCCCAAGTGTGTGCGGTCACAGCTACACGCACAATGTATAATTGATTTACTAAATGTTCTTCCGATATATCATTCGGAAACACAAAGAAACGTACAGTGTAATATCTCTTTTTGACTGTAACAAGCCGTACCAATTTATTTTACTCGCAACAAGCTCAAATACTGCGTCGGGTGGGATTTTAATTAATTACGCCAGACGTGCGAGATGGCGCAAGGAAAGTACAACAGACCTTTTTCTATCAAAACAAGCACACCGTTCGAAGGCAACTGGAGGACACAACGCTGACTCACAGGAGGACGATATTAACATTGTCTTCTCGATCGCTAACAAATACATATCCCCCCACCCAATGTTTTTATTTACTTCCGGTCGTAAACTGGTCCGAGTTCTCGTTCAAAAGGGCTTAGAATAAGGGCGACGACGAAACTCGATAATTGCTTTCGTTAGACGTAATTGTACGGGGGGGGGTAGGGGAAGGGAAGGGGGAAGGTTGCAGTTCGCCGGCTTTCTTGGAAGCAATTATACCAGAAGAGCTAATAAATCTCGTTTGGTACGCGTCGACGTTAATTGCGCCTCCGGGTGCCGCGAGGAAAAGATCGTTCCTTCGACCCCCCCTACGCCCCCTCGTCCCCCCTCGTCCCCCTGCCCCCATTCAGAACGTGGATGGAGTCGCATCGGGTTTAAAATCACGAATTCCCATTAACGCGAGGATCGCCGGTGTTACCGGAGGAATAATAAAAAGGGCAGGGAAAGGGAACGGTTGGACGTGAAAAAATTTTTACCCCCACCTCGTGGCCTTATTTTCAACCCCCACCCTCTGACGGTGGTCCTATAGTTATGCCGCTTCTTGCCTCGGATGCTGATCATCTGCTGCCCGGGAAGAATTCCTCGACGAAATTATTCCTTCTGTTCGATTAATTCTGTAATCCGTAATTTGCCGAACGATTATCGGCCACCGCAGGGGTGTCCTAGAAAAATCGATCACGGAGAATTCTCTGGGAAAATCTGATAGAAACTTAAATCTAAAGATTATAGAGATAGAACTGAAAGTTAATCTTAATTGATAAATTAAGGGAAGTGGATTGCTTACAGAGAAGCGACTGTAGGGATGATAAATTCGTTCGGGACATGCTTTTAGGGGTGGAAATGACGCTGGGGAATCTCCGTTTCTCGCGTTAATGTTGAAATCAACGTTTCAGTATTTTCCAGAAATCACGAATCGAGCACGATGACGGAAAATATTTAAAAATCGCATTCCGAGCGATTCGACCTCGTTCACGCAGGCATTTTCGAGCGTGTTAAAAAGTTAACGATTTTCGCTCGCCGGACGCCCGGGAAAATGCCTCTGGAAACAACGGATGTTGACGAGTTATTTATCCTCGCGAGACCGCCGATTTCCCCTGTCACACCGATTGATTTCTGATAGGTTGCGCCGGCTACGCTTTTGCACAATTATTTTCTCTCTCTCTCGATTTCTCTTTCAATCTCCCTCGAACTGAAAATCAGTGGCAGAAGACCGCCTGTGGTCAGACACGGGAATACGTAGAAGCAACCCGCGCTCGGTCGGACACGTGAAAGGAGCGTATTATAGTTAATAGTAGCTACCTCTATTTAGTCGGACAGGCAAGCGAAGGCTCCAGTGGTTGCGGTCCGCCTTTAGCCAGACACGCTACGGTATTCAACACGGTTGATACAACTTCCTGGAACTTTTAATAGCATGAGCATACCTTCGATAACTCGTCCAAGTGTATCTCCCTTGTCGAACTTTAAGCGTCAATTTTTTCTGAAACTGTTGTTTATCCAAGGAAAACGAAATTAACAACATTCGGACAATTTTAATTGAACCACGTGTCGTACAACTAATCTAACCGGGCAAATCCCAGAATTAGTGATTTTATTAGATTCACTGGATGATATACAGTGGATTATTGCCACCTAAGAGTTTATGTAAACGTTTATCAATGTTTACAAAGCAAAAATTAGGTGTACCTGGATTTTTTTTATTTTTATTTTAAGTATTTTATGACGTATTGAATTGCAAATGTACAAGCGTATTGTACATTCCTCGTAGGGGTAATAAATATATTTTTCTAAGAATTTGTATTGCAACAAACTGGGGTGACATTTAATTCCTTCTAAACTTGTTTAACACTAAACCTACCACGGTCAGAATGACCGGTTTTCTATTTTACAATTATTGAAATTGTAAAAACGTTTTCATAGGAAATTACTGAATCGACTTCTTCATTTATGCACATGTTATAATGAAAATCGTACAAGTAAATTCAATCTTCTCCCTTCTATAAGACGTTTCATTTTTACATGTTTTGTGCTTGGTAGGTTTAGTGTTAATAGGTTTCAAATTACGTCTATTTATTTTTGTCGCACATTTCAATTTTCATTGCTGACTCCGACGAGAAAGTTGTGACGTCAATATTTAGTATTTTCTTATTTTTATTTTCAATACACCTTGCACAAAGTACCCACGGAACTCTCTCTCTCTCAGTGCTTGTACAGTCAACGCGAGCAATCTTCCCGCTAATGCTTCCGTGAAAGTAGAATCGTGCGCACACCGTCACCGTGAAATTACACGCTGCCTCCTCGAAATATATTTCGACTGCATAATCTTTTGTCCGGAAAAAGGGAGGGAGGGTGAGGGGCGAACTTTCGAAATTAAAAAGGGAAAGCTGCTATCGCGGAACTCCGAAACTTTGAAAGTGGTGCAGGTACCGTTACAAGACTCGTGTCATTAAAACTTCTTACCAGACTGTCTAGCAATGATTCTTGCTGCGGGGTAATTCAGTGGTTTCTACGTTGCGTCACAGGATGTTAATCGCGTGGCTTTTTATGTTTGTTGCAGGATGCTGCGCGAGATACCATCGATCCTCCTTGTATTCTTGAAACACAATTTCGACGGAGCTAGGTCCCAAAATTTGGACAACTGTTCCTCTACAGCGCGACATTTTTACAACATGATTTTCAAATATGTATGTATATATTTTCATTATCGCGTTTTCACGATGTATTTCCACAACAGGGGTCTACCGAGGGACAAGTATCGAATAGGAGGTACCGTTCTTTGATTCATTTGTTTAATTTTGCTCCTCACTGTATTGCACACATATGTTGCGTAATGTTAGCATATTCTTCGCATATTTCTCGTATGTATTTATTGCATACGTGAATTCGTTTCGGCCGCGTAAAAGTCCGCAATGCAGTTATTATTATTTCGTGAATAAGCTTACAATAAACGGAGATGGTAGTCCAAGGTAAAATAATTGCAGAATAATACGACGGATTACGATTTTCATTTTCACGGTGCCGCCGCGATACTCCGATAAAGTTGTAAATTCTCGTTTAATTTTCCGCCGGCTCTGCATCCCCGAAAGTTTCGCGCCGAGCCAGGCGGCGTTCGTTTAACGTATTTCGCCATCACTGGCGGCTTTCAGTAAATAACAATTGACGAGTAATCATCGGTAGCGCAACGCGACGCAGTGCAGGCCCGTTGCGTCGGTGAGAAGGGCCCGTTCCTCGGGGCAAAATTTATTTTTATCCATAACCGGCTTTTTCGTCTCTCGATCGCGTTACCTTAATCACGGCGTAATTATGGTTACGTTAGTCGGCCGGTCAAACAGCCGGCCCGTATACGCGCTCTCCATAGCAATCTAGTAATAATAATAGCCGGCTGGTAATGCCGACATAATTACGGAACGATGACATTACATCGGCCCCGGCCACCCGCAGTAGGGCGGCCATTGTACATACACGCTCCTAGTGGTCGCCACGTTTAGCGACGCTCCGTCGACACACAATGCTCGTATAATAAAATATTTAGCAGTTTACATGCCGATTGTAGCGCACGCGCGCTCTCCGCCGCATGTTAGGGATTTTATGGGCACTAAACGCGCCGGAAATGAAAATATCCGTGAATTTGCTGCGGCGCCGACTGCCCCGAGGCGTCCGCGTCCCCTCGACCGGAAACGGTGCACGCGTGAATTTTTATTTTATCCACGCGCTCCACCCCCGGTGGGATTTCACGGGCAAATTGTTGCGCGACTAATGACAGCGCGTGGAAAAAGAATTTCTCGAAATTCCACCAGACACCCTTTTCATATAACACACCCTCCGCTGAAATATAAGCTACTTAATGTCTGCACATTAGCTGCTCGGAGATTCGAATATTTTGTTTTTTCATTCTTTCATCTGGGCGGCGAACGGATTTCGAATTATGAACAGACTCCGCGAGAATTATGAACAGAATCCGTCTCTTTCTGTAGCGGTCGGAACACTGTCTTTAAACAATAGTGTCCCGCTATGGATACAGTGTGCCGGATAAATCGGGCCTTTGATATGTTCGAATATTTCGTATAGTTAACAGAAGAAATTAAGAATTGCAGTATTATCGTGCCGAAAAATATAATTGCAATAGAAACCGACATACTGATTTTATAGAGTACGTAAGCTATCATTTAGTGACTAGAAATTTTTTCATTAAATTAATCACTCGAAAGAAAAGTAACATATTTATATATTTTTGAAATTACTTCAGTTTGAAACTGCTCGGATATGTTTGCACAGTCAACATGACACTATAACAGAGATAAATAGATCGCGTTTGTTTTTGAAAACTGAATTAAAATTGTACGAAGAAATGAGCCGTTTATTTTGAAAGTGGCCTAAGTCAATTTATCTTAAAATCGAGATATTTAAGGGTTTGCGTTTCAATGAATTTAAAAATATACGTATAGGACATTAATGAGTCGCACTGCTTAAGTGTATCTAAGGGTGTTAAATTTATAGTTCCTATTAAAATAGTGGCAATTATTAAGTGAATAATATGCGTTTTCTTATCAAGAATGGAGTTAGGCCACTTTCAAAATTAACAACCAGATTCATTATAAAATTTGAAGGTGCCCAAGTCCATTCAACATAATTTAAGATGCTTCAAATTGAAAAAAAACAATACTGAATTTATTTTACATATCCTTAAAACACTTCAGGAACATAATTTATGCGATTCAATTAACTACATAACGTGCAAAATTACAAAGATAAATTTATTACAAAACAATTTACTACTCATCTACATTTTGTGCGTGTAAAAGGGATTTGAAGTAATCATGATGTTCCGGTGGTATATATGGTAATAGGTCATTTTGTTTGTTAAAATTTCCAAAACCCCAAAACTTCTCAAAAATATTCTTTCTTTCTTTTTCATCGTAATTTTTTGTGCATGCATTCCGACAACGACAATCTTTGTTTTCGAAAATTTTTTCCGGTACAATATTTCCGGTTCGAGTACAATATCTTTTTCCTGAATTCCGTTTAATCTTTCGCACTTTTTGGATGTGTGATTCATCAATTTTTTCTCTATTGTCATTCATATCTTCATCCTCTGAAGATGAATATTGTTCTATAATTCGGTTTCTTTTTCGATTTTTTTTTAAATCATTACTTACTATTTCTTCTTCACTATCTGAACTAAATAATAGTCTTGTTCTGTTCTTCCCCATGGGTGAAATAATTTCTAAAATTTAATATTAAATTTTAAGTTTTATATTAATTAAACGTACTGGTTATTCAACTAACGCAATTGTCCAAAAACTGAGGTTAAATTGTAAATACTAATTAATTAAAATTACCTTCATCACTACTTTCCGACATTATCAATGGTAAATATATTATCTTGATTATTTAAGTATAAATGGAGTTAGGCCACTTTCAAACTACACGGTTCGATTATTAAACTAACTCCGAAAACTTATGTGTCAAGAATTATCGTATTTGCTCGGATTATAAGCAACCTGAAATGCTTTACTGATAAATAACATAAAGTTGTACACGTAACCATGATAACCGGAAAAAACTGAAAAACGGAGTTAGGCCACTTTCAAAATAAACGGCTCAAATGATGCATGCTACTATGGTAATGATTCGATGATTGAACCTCCTCCACCTCTTTCTCGCACCTCCCCGTCGCGCGTTATATTCTTTGCCAGCCTGGTCAGCATACGAGAGGGGAAATATCAACTGCGCGATACGTGAGGCGACTGTGTGACAGCGGGAATCATTATAACCTTTTGCGGAACACCGATCCTACCCCGAAATCAGTAGCGCGGAAACGTGACCGTAATTCTCATTATCGTGGAGCTCGGGGACGAAATATTCCGACTGAGAAATGTAAGAAGAAAAAAAAAAGAAAAATCACTCTCGACCGTTCGTTCCGATTCGTGAGAAATTGGAGAGAAAAGAAGGAGACATTTAAACGAGGATTGAAGAGGGTGGAAGAAAAAATGCCTAACAAGTCTGTTCCGGAGTTTCCGGCGAACAATTGCTTCCAGGTAGAGAGACAGAGGCTAGTCAATTCTTAATCTTGATTTAATTTGATCCGTCGACTAATTAATAATTCGTGAAGATTCTCAAACATTTGTAGAAATACTTACGAAGCTACCTGAAACCATGAAAAATATTAATAGGAGCAAAAAGGTCTCGACGGATGATGAACATTTCGCCTGTACTTTTCCATTTTTTTATAACCAGAGTCTGTAACGGAAAAATCAGGAAAAATTCCCAGCTATGTAGCTTGCTGCCTGAAATATGTCAGATTTTTTTCAGAATTTTTAATTTCGATCGACTAAGGAAAATAGGGCAAAAATTGACTGACTTTTCAATTTTCCCCTGTTACTACCCTCAAAGGGGAGGTGGTATCGGGCTGAAACTTTGGCAGAAAAGTTTCTTTCCTGGTGGCCTATCGAATCTGCCATTCAGGTTCAGTGAAAATCTCCAGGGAGCGAGTTTTACTCCCCTAAACCCGGGCGGTAAAACATTTTAACAGTACCCGAAAATTAATTCTATTTCCGTGAAATGATGGAAATAAATTTCAGAAATAAAAACAAATCTACCGTTTTTTAGTTGTCTAAGCCTTCTTTGTACCTCGCGACGTATAAGTTTTTTAATGAAATCTTCGTTTCAGGATGTAGCATGGAAGCAGGAACCGACCTAGACGAAACGGCTGACGGAACAACATTTTCCCTTCTGTCGAGCGTGCATAGCACTCGATCGCGC
The DNA here is from genome assembly GCA_913789895.3 of Seladonia tumulorum. Classification (NCBI taxonomy): domain Eukaryota; kingdom Metazoa; phylum Arthropoda; class Insecta; order Hymenoptera; family Halictidae; genus Seladonia; species Seladonia tumulorum. Next base: position 37,208,628 of record OU565266.1, read on the forward strand.
GAAATGGACCGAGCGAGGTGGGCGAGAAACGGACGAACTGCAGGGTGCAACGTGGGTTAGGTCTGGAGCACGCGTTACAACGTAATGTAAAGGCCACCGGACGTCCCGGGCGAAAAAGTTTTCTCGTTATCCATCTATCCACCGCGGCGGCGTGGGGACGGCAGTCGGGTTTAAAAACGCCCCGTAAATTACGGATCCGCAGTCCACCGAAAACGAGCGCGTGTTCACCCTCTCGACGCGACCGTCTCCTTTATCCCGCCATTGCCGCTGTTCCGTTCCTCCAAATATTCGTGCTCGATGGGTCGCATACAGACTTTAAAATGGCTTTTTGCCTGCTGGGCCTCCGTTTTCGAGAAAAGCGAGTTCCAAGTCATCATCTGCCATGAAGTAGAAGAAACGTAGTGCCAGAAGACGTCGCTGCAATTTGCGGTGCTGACAATGACCCTTTGGCCTCTACGCTGGAGGTCCCGAGTTCGAATACTCGATATATGTCCCAAATATCTAGAAATATTTCTTATTCAGTGTTTTGCAAGAAACTGTAGGAAACTTTGTGTACAAAACCTAATTGCACAGTCTACGCTCAGTAATGATCACGGGTCGATAAGTAATAAATAGACTGCGGATCTTTATGCAAAATAAAAAATATTTGATTGCAAGACACAGGAGCGAAATAAAAATTTGTTTCTTCTTTCAATTATTTTATTAAGCTGAAACCAATACGCTGACGCCCTAAAATCTTTTTATTTTGTGCACTGCTTGAAATTGTGCTTACCCAGTATTGTCATAAATGCATAAAATCCGCAGTCTAGTAATAAAATATCGGCGACAAAGTCGTAACTTCCGGAAACGGTTCGGCAATCACGGATATTTATTCGCGAACGAAATGATTGTCTCCTCGTTTTGCATTACCAAGGTCGGCTCGCTTATTGTGAGAATATCACTCGGTAACCATTGATCCACCGTCCCGTACGGCACGAATATCTATTAAATGCAATAAATGTCTATCCGGTTAGCCGACTGTCGCAGTAAACGTCGGATCAGCTTCGCCATTTGTCACAGATGGCCGACAGAAAAACGCAGTAGAGAATATTCCGAACGTTTCTACAGTCGCGACGATTCGTCCGGAAATTATATTTTGGTGGATAAAAGCTAAATAGTACACTTTTTCTCTAAACGCGAGCATACACTAACAGTTTCATACCAAAAAGTAACATCTGCACTGTGGATATTAAAATAATACTTGTTTGTATCAGCTCCAAGAAACGGGAGACAAATGCAAATTTCTTTCTTGCTCTATTCATTCCGAAAAGTTGAAACTAACACATACATTGACTTAAATTGTTGTAACCCATCTACTTCGAATTGCACGTGTATTCATTTTTCTCTCAAAAAAGCTTTTACAATTTTCCGATACCATTAATTATAATTTCTCACGTTTAGATACAACCCCGTAAAGACTATGACTACACTGAAAGGCCAAAGAATTTTTTGGAGTATCTATCGAGACGATTTCGGATTGGCAGTTGCAACGAATTTGATAGTTGAACTACGCCCAGCTACGATTTTGCTTGACAATTTCCGGTGCTCGGTTCGTCGGGAAAATCGGTGGAAATCGATATACTCAAATATTCCATGAATACCGTGTCGAAGATTTCCGAGGGTAATGCGACGACACTTATCCTATCTGGAATTATTTATTCCATCGGATACGTGTTTTATGCTCATAGCATGGTCGATTTCCTTCGCCCTCTGGGCGCCGCCACGCGCTTCACATTTTCATATCGTTCGACGGCCAGCTTTTTAACGCTCGCGAGCATGCGAATTTTATTCGCTGTTTGATCCGGTTTCCGCGACACAATCTGCTCCTCGCTCGCAGACCCTTTGAGATTCCGCGCGTGCACGCATTATGCATACGGTATGCAAACGAGCCGGAACGTATGACGGATGCTTGTCTATTTCGGATTCTTTTTAAAAAAGATATCGCGCGTGCCTGTCGCGACGGGAATATTTTCTTTTTGCTGCTCGCGAGACGAGGCGTCGGGAAAGTGCTCGCAAAATGTTGCGCGACGCTTGCCGACCGGGCTCGAATGATTAATATTAATTTGCTTGCATTCTGCCACCACGATAGCTCTCCGAATATAGCTTTCCGGTTATTTCTGTGGCGAGCTAATGAGCGTTTGAAAGGTTGGTTTACTCTCAACTTAAAAGTTAAATAGTAGAAAAAGAAGAAGAAGAAGAAGAAGAAGAAGAAGGAAAAGAAGAAGAAGAAGAAGAAGAAGAAGAAGGTGGAGAAGGAATCATTAAAGAAATTTTTTCCTGGGAGAGAGCCGCCTTCATCGCTTCGTCGCTTCATCTTCTACCCCACTTTTCCTGGAATTTACTTTTGAAAAGAAGTCCACCTAAATACACATTTCTATCCTATTAAATTGTGTAAGGGATGCAAGCATAAACTAATTAAAGTCCACCGGTAAGAGTGCTTCTTTCCGGAGTTCTTTCCTCTTTTCATATTTCCTGATTACGGAACAACGACAGCGGCTTTTCGTTTTCCTGTTCCTCGGTGTTACAGCTCACCCCGCTGAGCCAACACCGAGACATAATATTGTTTTTAATTATACATTATCGTAGTCACGACATCGCCATTCATCTTTCTTTTTATTTGTACAGTGAAAAAGCAGATCTCGACGCAGAAGAAATTTCTAAAAATATTATTAATATAAATACAATATGAAAATATAAAATACAATGTGTGGGAATTGCCTCACGATGGAGCAAATTTCTCAGCGTTTTTCATCGTGCAAAAGTAAGAGGTAGGTAAAATCGATACACGTACCTGAAGGATCCCTCGAATTTGTCCGCTCTTCGTCTCGACGATGCGCGAAGCGTAGCGGATTTGCGTGGCTGCGAGCGATCCCTCGCAGCCGATCAGAACGAGGACAGCTATCAGGATGAGGCAGCGGCCTGTCGTCGATGCGGAGCTGGTCGAGCTGCTCAAGGACCTCGTGGCCAGCGGCCTCTTCTTGGCCGCCGGCTGGCATGACAAGAGCATGACAGCATTTGCTGGCGGCCACCCGAAGCGACGCCAGCAGCATAACCGTGGAACGCGACTTTAGCCACAGCCGAAGATCAGCCTCGAGAGATCGCCGAGATGATCACCGCCAACTGCCGCTGCATTTCAAAACGGTCGATTAACGTGTCACGTTCGCCTCGGCTTTGATGGACCACGCGAATTCAATTGAGGTCCAGTATTACAAAAAGATGGCGTACTACAAGAAGATATTGGGTATAAGAAGACGGTAAAAGCAAATCTATACAACTGTAACATTCTATATAATATTGTAGAACCTTTAGTACCATTGTTCTAAAAACTTTCCCAAAGTAAATTACACTCGTTGCGTAAAGAAATACATTTCAGAAAATGTTTAACATACAACGTGTTCCACGAGCTCTGTCGACATTCCGTTATCTCCACTTGCAAGAATATCATTTTTATTATGTAGTTTCTTGAACCTTACAACTTCCGTAAGCAACATTTTCTCGTATCGTTTGAAATAACCAAGATATTCAAGTGGACAGAGCTCGTCAAACACACTGTATGTATGTACGCCTTTGTTGTACTGTTCCAATTAATGTGAACACAATTATACGGCAACCCCTTATACGGAATCCCTTATGCAGCAGGCTTGCACGTATATACACACATTGTCTGTGTATACAAGACAAGATTGCGGCATGTACCTTAGGCGTGCCCGTCACCGGAAGGGATGGAAAAATATTTCCAATCGAGGCTCCGGAACAGCTTCCGAGTTATTTCGTAGGCCATCCAAGGCGCCGCCGACAAATCACTTGGTGACTTCGTTATGCAAAACGATGCGCCCGTGCTTCTCCGCTCCGAGGCTTTCGCCGCGCGTCCTCTTGTTTCCCCCGCCTTTATCGAGTCCCCCGGACCCTTTCGCGTGCAAGTTAAATTACACTCAAAACATCCCCTGAATGACAAAATACGGACGCGGTCGAGCGCCGTCCTGTTCCCGGCATAGTTCTCGCCCGTTCCCGCAAGCCAACGCAGCTATTCTTCGCGCGATCTGAAACCAACAGAGGGAAAAGAAAGGCGGTATTAGATTGAAGTATTAGCAGCGAAGGGCGTGCGAAGGATACGGGAAGAGAACGGAGGGACTAGAATCCGCGGAGAACGGGTTCGAGTCTGATCTACGGGGATGGCCCACGTTCTGCGAGGCCAGTCTTCTTTCGAGCAATCAGTGCCTCGCGTCACGTTCTCGCTTCGACCAACCACTATCCGTAACGTCTAACAAGTCGGAAACCAGCCCCGAGATGTGCCCCGTGGTCCGGAAAGTATCTCGACGTAGGTTAAGTATTTTCAAAAAAAGTAGGACGCTAAATAATTGGCGAAATTTCCGGTGGCTCACCTGGACACCTAAAATATTGCTGTCACATATTTTTCAGGCTCTAGATTTTCAATTTTTACTCAGGACATGAATAAATCATTCTGGAAAAAAAAAACAGGTCCTCCGATTCCATAATGACTTGCGTGCTTATCGATAGTTCCAGATAAGAGCGGACCAGTTAGGGCTGGATTTGATATTAATAGCGGCAGGATGAATGAACGCGGGGAGGCACGACTCGAAACCGTAACTCACACCGTTAAAACGATTTGTCACAACTTTTTATCGTTAGCATAAACCCCCTGCGCAAGCCTGGCAGTGCTACAAGCATTGTTTCTTGATAAAAACGTTGCGTGATTCTCTGACGTTACTTAGAATGAATTGTGTATCTCTGGTTGCGCGGCATTACGACCGAAGTGAAACATATTCGCCCGTTATCAATGATCCGAACAGTCGAATACATATGTATGTACATGGGTAGGTATATGCATCTCGAAACACGAAGATTATTCGTCAAAAAATCTTTGGTAGAAGTTGAAGCGTAACGATTAAAACAGTTTAAGTAAATTCATTCGAGCAGAATAATTGTTGGCGTGCATCCACTTTTTGCCCCGGCTCACGGACAGGCGGGCGCATCGGCGATTTCCTCGGGCGATCAGGCGATCAGGCGATTAGGCGCTCGGAAAACACCGGGGCAAGGCAACGCGTTTATAACTACGTAGGCAAATACGCCGCACGGGGGACGTTCAAGGAATCGAAGTTCCGCTAATTTAATTCCGAGTCTCAATTATCGGTCGTGCCGGATTCCCCGAGCGGCTCTAACTTCCAACCCTCTCCGCGCACACAGCTCCCCCCACCTCCCTCTCTCTTCTCCCCGAAGAATGAGCTGCTGGACCGACAAACGTGGGAGCACGGGCCGAGATCCAGCCCCCTGTATTCCGCCACTTTATCTTGGGATTGACGTTTCATCCGACGAAACCGACAGACCGAGAACCGGGAGGATTGCTCTGCGCCAGTGGGTTCGTATCTGACGCCGGGGAATAAAACGGTGAAGCGAAAGAAACAGCGACAAAACCAGGATCCGGCGAACAACCGCTGAAAGAAACTGCGGTCGGTCAATGAAGACTGGATAAGAAGGTCAAAATTTCAGACACAGTTCTCCCTGTAACCTGTTTTCCTTCTTTTGTTTGCTACTATCGGAAACCGTCCGAGCTGGTTGAAATATTAGGCGAAATAACATTTTCGCTTGAAATACGGTTCTCTACGAATCGGTGCGAGGCCCTGGAGGAAAAGAGCAGTGAAAAAAGCGTGAGTTTGAAAGGTATCGAAGAGAGAGTAAGAAGACTATAGTACATACACAGTGAGAGAGAACGGCGGAAAGAGGAAAATGCATTCCCTTCTTGCCGGAAGAACTTCTACTTCCCCTCATCGATAATTTGACTTTATAATCGAGCCATCCTCGGTCAATTACGATGGAATCTCTCGCGGAATTTCACGCAAACAGTCGAGAGGAGTCGACCACTGGCATTGTAAAAATCCTCTTGAACCTACAATATAAATGGGTGGCTATAATATAAATGATCGTTGTATATTATGCATTTCATGTGGTAGAGAGCAATTTTCTTGTGCGTTCGATGTACATACGCGGTATCATTAACAGTTTTTTGATTGTGATTTCTCTAATTTTTAAAGAGAAAGCACATTAACATGTACATTTTAATGCATACATAGGAACAATGCGCTCATTTTGGAACGTTATTACCGTACCATTCGAAAATTGATAATCGAGTAACAGTATCGGGTAATTACGTTTAATTAAATTCGAATCTCTCCGCCGATTTTGCGTAGCTTCCGGCGGAAAGGACATGACAGAAATTTCTCTTTTCAAGGATCACAGCCAAATGGGGTTCAATCACCCTGCGTGTCCTTTTATACATTTTATTGGTGGCCGTGGCACACGGGTCGCTTTCGAATGTGCTTTTTTGCCGAACAATTGCCTACTTTGGTGCGCTTACACCTTTATTACGTAACACCGGCCACTGTGCTGCCAGGGGTCACATTGAAATATGCTCGCAGTCCCGGAAATGCGACGCCATACTATCCTTTTTTACCACCGAAACGTCAAGCTGCTAACGAATACGTAATATCTCATATCTGAAAGTAAGAGGATAAATAAAAATGTGTATACGAATAAAAATAGTAAACGAAAAAATATTGGATAAAAAGGAAATATTAAATACCGTTGAACCACAGCTAAACGGAATTTACGATTTGCCAGTTGATATTCCCTATCGGGGCTGAACTATTGAATTATCTTTTTTATCGAGGCAATAATATTCGGTTATAAAATTTGAAAAATACCTGTTCCAGTAAATACTGCCGCATACATGTAAACATAAACCAATTCGAATGGAACGGAGAAGAGGCGCGGGTCGATATCAAGCGAGAAGTTGGCAACGCATGCGCTTCGATTGCGCTCTGAACCAGTGGCGACTTCAGGGTGGTCCACAGTGGCAATTGGGCACTTGGGAGGGGAACACTTAGTGTCGATAAAAATCTGTTTTATTATTTTCTCAAAGAGAAATTCTCATCGATGTAAATAACCGGAGAATTGTTATCCCTCGAGGAATTGAACTCGCACGTAAGTACTGAATATGTTCGACCAATTTCCTCTTTTCCTGTTGTTCGTGCACCTTGACGTACGGTCTAATGTCAACTTGAACCTTCTACGTGTACGCTTCTCGCTTCTATTTCTCGTTTCTGTCTGCTGTCTACCAATGTTGATTTTCACGAATTTTTAGCCATGTTTGTATTGCAATTTGTTTTGCTCTAACGCTTGTGCTCTTCGGTTTGATAACATAACCTCAACTGGATTTTACTGGTGCACTGAATTTGCGCTTTTCAAATATCACCGTATCTGGTTTCCTGATCTGTCCTACCTGCTTCCGCTGAATCGTTATCGTGTTATTCACAGAGAAACGATATGGAATTGATTTTTTTTTTGCAGTTCGACACATCGTAAAGATGTCGACATCAGCAATATATATTTTAGATGTGAAGGGGAAGGTGTTGATCTCACGAAATTATCGTGGAGACATAGAAACTGGTGTCATAGAGAAATTTATGCCTCTAGTGATGGAGCGCGAAGAGGAAGGAAATCTGACTCCTATAATTCAAACACCAGAGTGTACGTACGCGTACATAAAGTACAACAACCTTTACATTGTTTCGACTACGAAAAAGAATGCCAATATCTCTCTTGTATTTGTTTTCTTGCATAAACTAGTTCAAGTGATGCAAGAATATTTTAAGGAATTGGAAGAAGAGAGTATAAGAGATAATTTTGTTGTTATTTACGAGTTACTGGACGAGCTCATAGACTTTGGCTATCCTCAAACCACAGACAGTAAAATCTTACAAGAGTATATCACTCAAGAGGGCCACAAACTTGAAATTCAACCACGTATTCCTATGGCTGTGACTAATGCTGTGTCTTGGAGATCGGAGGGCATCAAATACCGCAAAAATGAGGTGTTCCTCGACGTAATAGAGTCTGTGAATCTTTTAGCGAATGCCAATGGAAACGTATTGAGTTCGGAAATAGTGGGTGCCATAAAGATGAGAGTTTATCTCTCTGGAATGCCGGAATTGAGACTCGGACTGAACGACAAGGTCTTGTTTGAGTCGACAGGACGTGGAAAATCTAAATCTGTAGAATTAGAAGACGTCAAATTTCACCAGTGCGTCAGATTATCCAGATTTGAAAATGATAGAACAATTTCTTTCATTCCGCCCGATGGTGAGTTCGAATTAATGTCATACAGATTGAACACCCACGTGAAGCCACTTATATGGATCGAGTCTGTGATTGAACGGCATGCTCATAGCAGAGTAGAATATATGATAAAGGCAAGGTCACAGTTTAAGAGGCGCTCCACCGCGAACAATGTGGAAATAGTAATTCCAGTACCAAACGATGCAGATTCCCCCAAATTCAAGACCACTATCGGCAGTGTGAAATATTCTCCTGAGCAGAGCGCAATAACTTGGTTCATCAAATCATTCCCTGGAGGGAAAGAATACTTGATGAGAGCACACTTTGGCCTACCGTCTGTTGTTGGAGAGGACGTGGAGGGGAAACCGCCGATTCAAGTAAAATTTGAGATCCCCTACTTCACGACTTCCGGTATCCAGGTGCGCTACCTGAAGATCATTGAAAAGAGCGGCTACCAGGCGTTGCCGTGGGTGCGGTACATCACTCAGAACGGAGACTACCAATTGAGGACGAATTAAACGAGAGAACAGTCACCGAAGTGGAAACTAGTCGGTTCGCTACGCTTAGTACGCTTCCGAACAATCGAGACCATCTTTCTAGCTACTTATTTTCACAGCCGATTGTGATCCACAGTAACATGATTGAAACGAATAAATCACAAGACTAGCGCATCTCGAATGATTCGATTTTTCTGTGCAAGGTTTTAATACTCCTCCACAACGTTGCATAAATTCAGTAACTGAGTTTTTTTTAGAAGATTTTAGAAATACGATGTATGTACTTAATTCCTCGAGCGGGCACGCGTTCCGCGTGACGCCACGTTACTCTTATACGATACGATTAGTATTTTCCTTTATACAGAGATTCGTACTGTGCCCTCCGTCGGAACATTATTATTCCATTACGAGAATGTAAATAATTTGATCGCCATCGCGACCCAACGTTTTCACGGAGCTGTTAACCATTTCGTCATTTTAATAGACCTCCTTTATACTAATTTAAGCTCTGATAGTATTACGTCAGAAGTAACCTTGTATATCAGTATGACAATAGATATAATGCTGTTATTATTGTATATCAGTGTATTAGTAATTTAAAATATAAAAGAGATGTATTAAATTTTTAATAGAAATTACTCTCTAGTATTCTTTCCATTTCTTGACAAATTCCTTCCCTCTCATTAAGTTAAGAAAAATTAGGATGAGGGTCAATCTTAAAGCATACCGTTATCGAAAGAAAACTAATATATATTATGTAAGTTTATATGGTATTTTAATCTCGACACGACGGACACTAGCTTCAATTATTAGAATGCTCTGGATAACTGTCGCGTTTCTGTCCCTACCACCTGTAAGAATCCCCACACAACACCCCCCCCCCCCGCCTTAAGAAAAGTACACAGAATACGCCCTCTGTTAGATTCTCCGACCCTTGGCCCTTTCAGCGTTTCCCTATCTCTTCAAGTGCTCGAAAGGTGTAAAAATACACTCTGCCCTGTGGCAGTTTCGTGTCGCGGTAAACCCCGGAATCTGTAACAGTTGTCGAGGCGTCTACTGTATGCGCTACGTGTCGTTCCGGTCTCGAATCGAGTTTGATCCGACAATAGGTTTAAACAGCTGGGAGGAAAAGGCGCGAAAAAACGGATTGAAATCACAGACGCTACTCTGGAGGGGGTTCACGAAACGCTGATGGCCAGTGAGACGGTAAATATTCTACGAGACGACGCGATACGGAGTACGGTTTAGGTCGAAACGCTGCTACGCGCGGCGGGGATTTTTTATTCGCCAGGACGGTCACGGTATGCAAATTTCCGGGGCGCGCTAACACCGGCCCGTAATAATTTTATGGAAATTGGTGGTCTTGCAAAGAATTTCGAGTGGCCAAGCGAAACGCGTATCGACCGAAGAACGTGTTATCGGAAAAAGAATGAAAAAGCAGGGGGGCCGAACGATATAGCCTATTCTCATTCATGGTGGTAGGAGAGCCAGATTCTTTGTCCCTTTTTTACCACCGTGTTTTTCCTTTATTTTGTCCACGCTGTGACTGAGATGCTGTTCTTTGATGAATTGTCAAACGTAGAAAAGTACAGCGAAGCTCTAGAGTGCAAACATGTCCTACACGATAAGTGTCCAAAACACGGGTCTGGCAGGGCCAACTATCGTGTAGAATATTGCGCTATTCTTGACTTCGGTTCATGGCCACGTTATTGCAAACGGAGAAAATTGTTTCCTCCTTCTTTCGCAGCGAATTCAAAGATCCTTGATAGTGTAACGAATTTGAAAGAAATTCTGGCGAGAAAGGAACCCCCCGGATCGGTCCGAAGTTTCCGTCAGAGGACGGCAAAGTTTGGATACGATTTTCCCCGCATATGCTTTAAGTCGTATTTTTATTCGAGACTCGCTCACGTCTCCGAGCGTATCCAGTCGAGTTGACAGCCGGTATATATTTCCCGGGGCAAGTTTTAATATCCTGCGGCAAAGGACGGCGCGAGATGTCTACCCGGCGCGGATTTCGCGACAGGATCTCGGGCGCAACTTTAAATCGGCTTCGCCGGAATTTCTCGAATCCCACGGCCGAGGCTTCCGGCCGATCGAACGTACGCAAACTTGCCTAACCGCGCCGAGCAGAGCCGAGCCGCACAGTGGGCCGTTTAGAAGTTATGTGTATTAATTTTCTGCCGACTCGCATAGGCGACCGAGCAACGCGGCACCGGAGGCCACCGTCGAGTACCTTTCTCGAATCGAATTTTCCTGGCGCCGGTTACCGTCTGGGATCAATTTGCTTTTCCTATTAACAGAACATGTCGGAAAGAAGGCAAATTCTCCGAGATCCTGAGCTAGTAAGGGATATCTCGAAAATCAGCCGCACATTTCGAGTAAAATGTATTCGGAATATTTTCACGTGTACGTATACCCACCGATACATGCTCGTCTCATCGCCGGAAATTTCGGATAAATGCATTATCGTAAATAGCAGCAGACATGGTGGAATTCGTACGCATAAATATCCCAGACGGGGAGGAGAAGGAGAAAAAGGAAATGGCCAGAGCGGGCTGGAGTATTTATTATTCGACCGTGAAAATTATGTTAGGACGAGCGCGGCTTGATGTGTGGGGCGCTGCCGAGACACGGGCTAGCTGGCTTTTGTAAATCATCGGGCACAAGATACACATATATAATACATACGTATGTGTTACCCGCGATCGTCGGGCGGGTACATTTCCATTAGACCAATCGAAAATTCAGGACAGTAGGAAGACAGAGCACATATTGCGTAACGTCGACGTATAAATAAAATCGTGACTGCGGTACAAGGACGTTCCGTCGGGTTAAATACTTACAGGGTTAAGGTAACAAATTGTGGATACATTTTCGCTCAGGCGAGGATAAATCGAGCGGGGCGTTCTTAAACGACGCACAGTGGGCAAAAACGGCCTTTTTCGATTCAAAATCAAAGAACTTTCGATAGGAATGAGGTAGAGCGATGAAATTTTTTTTAAATGAAAGCTGAAACTTTGTAGAATATGGGAAAAATAGGGAGATTACGGTACGAACGTTTTTTAACCTTGAGAAAATTCGTTAAAGTTGCACAATTTCAAGAAAGTGCCAGTAGTAATGACAGAGATACGTCAAGTGATGACGATATGTGAAGTGCTTCATGTTTCGTAAGTAACTCAAAACGTTAAAATACTTCATTATTATTATTTTTATTGTGTTTTATATATGAGAATACGATATACTTTCAAACTAGTGTGTTATCAAGTCATTTTAACGAAAAGATTTCATTAATTTGTGTCACAAAAATCTATTTTTTTCAAAAACCAGAGGTCGTAGACAAATTTTGAAAACAGATTTGAAATCAGCGTGAAAAAATCTATGGGAAACGATATATAGCATGTTAAAAAAAAATTTTCCGCGCGTATTAGCCACAAAAACAAAATTTTCTTGAAATTGTGCAACTTTAACGAATTTTCTCAAGGTTAAAAAACGTTCGTACCGTAATCTCCCTATTTTTCCCATATTCTACAAAGTTTCAGCTTTCATTTAAAAAAAATTTCATCGCTCTACCTCATTCCTATCGAAAGTTCTTTGATTTTGAATCGAAAAAGGCCGTTTTTGCCCACTGTGCGACGTCGCTAATTCCCAACGCTTCGTGGAATCGCCGAAATATGAATCGCGAAACCGCGGAACAATATGTACATCAGGCCCGGCTGGTGTACAAATATTCGCGGAAATACGTTCCCGGCGGAGTTTCCCATTCGTAATTCAACTCGAGTTTATGTTCCTTGCGTACAAAGTGTTACCGTGAAGTTACACCGTAGAAATACTCCGTTATGAATCTCGAAAGTTGTCCGTTTCCCGACCGGAAGTACGGCTCGGCGCATAGGTTTGCCGATCGTATGTGACGCGGCGTCTCGCGAATCTAAAACTGTCAAACTTCGGTTTTGCATCGATTGTTTATTTTTGTATGTATTACCGCGTCTCGTTGGACCTTTGCTCTGCGCTCGAACTTCGAACGTCGATGAAACTACTGTATTTAAACACGTAGTCCTTTTCTATGCGATTATTTATTTTGCGTGATTTTCCATTTTCATTTGTTTTTGGAAGCCATCTTAAGATTGTTTTCAAAGCGTAGCCAGGTAGCTAACGCAGGTAACCCAGTTTCCTGATTAGAATGGATATCTGGTCTTCGAGAATAGCATAAAGGGCGCCGCGGGTAAGTGCACAGAAAATGGCGGGATATTATTTTAGACAGTATAATATATTTTTGTTGTTTTTTTTTTCAAATAATTAATTTGTTCGTCCGATAGTAACGTATCTAATTTTTGTAATTTTCACGGGACGCCCGTTTGAAAGAAAATTTGAGAAACTGGGACAGCCGAGGGTATCAAAGCTCCAGCGAGTAAATTAAAGGACGCAGTATACTGTGTATAGTATACGTATCACAGGGCCGCGTTCTTGCGAGACACCTCTCGTTTGCGAAAATATGCCACGCTCGCGATAAATAAATGTATACGTTTAAGTTTCAAATGGCGGTTGCCAGCCTCGGGATGAAAAGAGTTTATGCACGCGTGCTCGGGCGCGCAAAATCGGAGAAAAGGCGGCAGCCCTGCTCGCGCGTTCCTAGATGCTGAATTACGCGAGTCCCTCCCGAAAAACCAGCCTTTGCAAAGAAACGAAATCGCCTTGAAAACTCGCCGTAAAATACCCGCAGTCGCTTGCAATGATATTCGGAGATTTCTAAAAAGACGGTAATTTTTTTCTTGAGAAGTTAAAACAGTGTACTACATTAGTGACAAAGAAATTTTCCAACAATTACAACTGGTCGCTTTTCGCCAACATATTCGTCGTATTTTTCTAATGAAAATGATACAAAATATGATATAATTCCGATGATATCTCCTGGACGATATATGTCGCTGGGAAGACCCGAGTTGTTGACATAAATCGAGCAAACACTGTAGCACCGAGAATGAAATTTTATTTGCCTCCACCTTCTTCAAAACGTCTACAAAAATTGCAAATTGCATAAAAATCCACAGTCTATTTATTCGAGGGAATGTTCACGATTTTTAAACGTTCGTAGCCTCCATAAACATTCTAGTTAGTTTGTCACAGAAACCAAAGCAATATTCTTGTCATTCAATATTTCATAGTCAATCGATTTATTCCATATCTATAGTATGATTGTGCGAAATAATCAGGGGTCGTTTATGAACGTAGTATTATCACGAAGGACATTTATAATGTGTTCCACAAGTGATCGTAGCGACACATTCATTGCTACGGCACAATTGAACAAAGTAACCACCAAAGCTGCGCTAGATGGTCCACATAATTTTCCGTTAATTGATTTTCTTTATGTGAATTTAGAAACAAAATTAATATCTATTCTAGTCTTTGACGCGCGGAGAATTGCATTTATTTGCTAACAGTAATTCCCTGCTTGGCTTTGTCCACAAAATTAATGTCTACGACATAACTTGTATTCTAAAATTCTAAAAAATACTAATACTATTTTTACGAGCTATAATACTATATTTTCCCGGCGAAAAATGTTCTCATACAAGGACGAAAAGTTGAGTTGCACGTGAAACCATTTTTCGTCTATTTGTTGTCGGTAACCTGGTCACTCTACCTTATCGCGAATACACGGAATCGTGGCTCTTGACCAATCGATCGGTAGCGCTGTCTCTGCGAATGTAATTTGCAATCAGATGTCGAAGTCAAGGGACGAAAACAGGGAAGCCTGTTTGGCTCGAAGCCAGTGACTGATCCCGTGGTTTTCCTGAAGGAGCGGCGTTTTCTCACTCTTGTCACCCTCGAGACCATACTCGCCGGTGAAAGCTTAACACTCGGTAGCGGCCATATCTCTCTCTCTCTTTCTCTCTCGCTCTCGAAACTAAATCAATGGTGTTCGCTATTTTATGGCTCTGTGGAATTTTTTCCCAAACGATCCGGACGACTGTGGCCTCTCCATCCGAATCTCCTGAAATTCGAAACCCCGTGTTCCCAGCAGAGCTCTCGCCGGCTCTTCCCTTTGGATTGTCGGGTGGCGGGATTGCGTCAACTTCATCTAGATCCTCGATGGATAAAGAATAAAGAGATCCCCGGGCTTCCTCTTGTCATTCTATCCGGAGAAAAAAATTGTTTCTGGCTGAACGTTTTTACCTCGTCGTCTGCAGTCTATGTGGATGACGCGCGGGGATTGTTTTGTAGCTCGAGCGGAGTCTTTTTTCGCGCATCGGTGATCGAGTAGATTACTTGTTTGTTATTCTACTGAAGATCGATCTCCATCCGAACCGTTTCTTGTTTCGGTATCCATCCGAATAGCCCCCCTTCCCCTTCCCCTTCCTTCCTTCAATGTGCCGTTAATTACTTCGCGGCCTGGTTCAAAACGCTTTTTTCTTTGTGACGTCGCGTCGCGTCGGACTTATTGACGTCATTAATTACGGAATTAAATTAGTTACGCTGCCCGGATTCCTTGGAGGGACCCGTCATACGAGGAAATGGAATTAAACATTAGGAAAATGAATGCGAGTCTCTGGAGTGCGCATCACTTGCCAGTTCTTTGCCAACTACATTAAGTAGCTTCCACGGTCTTCCCTTAATACGTAGATACGTATAACGATTCTACACTCTGATGAATAGAAAGCGGATCTTTATGCATTTACGGCTTATGGAGATGTTAAAAAAATGCTACAATATAAAATTCGAGAGAATTTAACACGATTTTTATTAGCTTTGGATCTACAAAGGCTGTTACCATTAAAACTAGGATTTTATCTCATTCCACTTTCTTAAAATTTTTCTATAAAAATTGAAAATTGCATAAACATCCGCAGTCTACTGATGAATATGTAGCGGACTACGGATGACCTCGGAGGAAATTTTCGGGACACCCCGTGTATAGGAGAACGAAGAGGCTCGAGGATTTGAGAAAAATAGCGCGTACATATTTGTACACCTACGTCACTAAAGCTTCGACGTGTTCGTCGCCCATTGTCGAACGCAAATATCAATGTAAATATTCTCCCCGTCGTTTTCCACGCTAATGAGAACGCTACGCAACGTAGAACGTCGTGGAAAAAGTATCAGAAATACGTTCGAAAAGGGATTGCACAAGCTGCACGGCGGCATAAGCAGATTTCTTCGAACGCGGAACGTCGTCGTCTGTCGTCGTAATATCACGTCACTGGTAATATTGAAAAGTTGTAAAGGGATTCTGCGGAGGTGCTGCGAAACACGTTTGCCGATATCGATTCTGTACGCTTCGCAGTGTCCACACCGTGAATCAATAGAGATTGTTCGAGTTACTTACAATTAGATACCCCGAGGTAAATATAAATCCTCTGCTGACCATATGAATCTATCAATGTATCAAAGAATTGTACAATATTCTAGACGATAATTGGCAATGCCAGTGTTTTGGACATATATCGTGTAGGAGATGTATGTTTACACTCCTGGCCGACCGAGGCCTTTAGAGCTTCACTGTATTTTTCTACGGTCAAAGAACAGTATCTCCTGGCCGATATATGTCCTCGGCTAGACCCCTGTTTTCGACATATATCGAGTAAACACTGGCGAAAAATGTGCTAAGCATACAAAGTATCCAGATTTTATTGCAACAATCTGCCCCCGTATCAACCTTCCTCGATCGGAATAGAATTTTTCAAAAAAGCAGGGATGAAAGGTGCACCAGGTGCGCCCCGCGGCCGAACCACGGGACACCGGGAAATGCAAATGCAGGGTAGTTTGGCGACGTAGTCGTCCCGGTTGACGTTAAGCTCGACGGGTTAATGCATTCGAGTATCGCGGACGTCGACGTACTTACGCTCGCATGCAAATACGCGCGGCGAAGAGGCCGAGCGCGCGTCGGCTGCGTCAATCCCTTGATTGTCGGCCTACCGTTCCCCGTTACCCTTTACACGAACAAATACACCGAAACGACGCTGCACCGTGATCCTGTGAATCACGTCGCGATTATAATCCCTATCGACGTTGAATCCGATAATTGAACGCTCATCTTCCGAAGCTTTTTCGCGGTTTTCATCGCTCCTGCACGATCTATGTCCCTGGATAGGCCTGTGTAGACATGTATCGAGTAGACACTGTATAAATTACTAAGATACATATTTATTTGCACAGTATCCAGCGTTTCTATGACATTGAAAGAATTGAAAAAAATATTGCACCACTGAAAATTTTCCGAGTAATTATTTACATTAGGGGCTTCCTCACTGATTTTGATGATCTTGAAATATGTTGTCAAGGTCATCATTCTGAACAACTTTTTCCTATACATGTTATCGCCGCTCAACTTTAGTTTCCGAGATATTCGCAAAATGACGGGATCTAATATTTATAATTTACAATTATTGACATTGTGAAGACGTATCCATGGGGAATTATTCAACAAAATTATTGTTTTGGGTATATGTATATTATTTAAAAAATTGATACAAATGTGGATAGACACGTTCTTGTTATTTTTGTAGAATAATGTTAAGTAGTCAGTTTTAGTGCTTTGTAAATCTAGTGTTAAAGGGACATTGAAGTTGCAAAATATGAAAGAAAACCTTGCATCCAATATTCTACATACGAATAATAAAATATAATACTAATGTACTACAAACTACATTATAAAATACTAATGTAAAGTGTACTTACTTCTGAATCTTCTGTACCTCCGTCGGATCCACAGCACACAATTATTCACTCACGAGAATGGGTCCGAATAATTGAAGAACAATCACTAAGCAACACACACAACACACTTAACGAAATCGTGACAGCAGACGAGAAGATGTTACTCCGACCACGAATAAAATAATACTGCGATTTTAACAATGATCCCTTCCACGGAGGTGGTACGGTCAGGTTACCCTAGACAGGTTAGACGCTGAGGGTCTGTAAACACTAGATACCAAACCAACAAAAAAAAAAATTATGGCGGGGCGCCGACCCTATTTCCCGGAATTCCCTGTTTTCGTATCACACGTCCGTGGGAGGGGGACGGTTAAAATCGCAGTATTATTTTATTCGTGGTCGGAGTAACATCTTCTTGTTCGTTTTCGCGATTTTATAAAATGTGTTGTGTAGAGTATAGTGAATGTGTTGTGCAATTATTCGGACCTATTCCCGTGAGTGAATAATTGTGTGCTGTGGATCCGACGGCGGTACAGAAGATTCAGAAGTAAGTACACTTTACATTAGTATTTTATAATGTAGGATTAGTATTCGTATGTGGAATATTGGATACAAGGTATTCTATCATATTTTGCAACGTATATTAACGATCATTAATGATTTGGTATATAGTATAATTTAATGTGGTTCAAATAAGATACTACTTTAAATCAAATATTTTTATTTTGTATTTCAAATATTTGACCTTACAATGAAAATAAGTTGAGCAAGTAGTTAATATTATAAATTATAATTTTTAACATGAGAAGCTATAATAGTTAGCAAAGTATCATTTGTAGTTTAATTAGGAATATGTAACACGTTGATAAACAGACTACAATATCGTAATAGCATTACAGGCAACAAAATATCATAAAAATATATGTATGTATATGCATGGTTGCCATCGACGTAGCTCCGATACTTCTCAGGCGGTCGAAATACTTCTGTGATATTTTCCGTCGAAAATTTAATTAGATTTTCGATATCCGGCCGCTGGGAGGCATCCATAAATAATAATATTATGCTCGAAAGTTAAAGTTGTCCCGATAAATTTGAACCCGAGGCTGGCGATGGAATATTCGATGAAAAGCGACGGGTTAGCGAAACATTTTTAGACACGGTTACGTACTCCGAGTCTAATAAAGGCGGGAAACGCGAGGGGGTGGGGATTCATTTATTTCCATTACCGTCACGGTCGATTAGGGGAAATTCCATCCTGGGGAGGGTTAGTTATTACAGGAACGCTGTCAGATAATCGAACTTCAGATAAATGCAGCCGACCCATGTATGTACGTCCGTCCCCCCCCCTGTATATTTGTCTGTGTGTAAACGTCGACAAATTACCCGCGCCCGAATAATGTGTCGGTCCACGGTTAAACATGGGAATTGTGGTGGGATCTAGCTTGCACTAAATTTCCTAATAACGTTCAAAATTCTATTGACATTTCGATTAATTGGCTCGATCCCAGTTTTTCTACCCCTCTCTTTCGCTATAAGGTGCATCCTTTGAGCACTCTCAAAGCTTTCAGAAGCTTTGTCCTCTATACCTTTTGTCTGTTCGCTGACCCAACGACCACAAGAATTTAATAAAATTCGAGGAAATTTCATGAAATAGCAATTTAAATTGTACACTGAATATATTAGCGTGTAAATTCATTTCCGAAATTATTCTGTATCCCGTTTCTGGGAATACTACGAATTTTCTATTTTTTCGAAATATATTCCACATGTAAAGTATAAAGTGACCGGCTAAGTTTTTTTTCAAAATTCTGGAAGATTTTATAGAATCGATTGAACTGAAGGTGCTTTGTCTTGGGGGAGGGGGGATCTTTTACTGTACACTTTGTAGATCTTAAAGCTTACTTTTTCACCATTTAATAGTTGACTCATATTTCTTCATAACCGAGACCCCGTAGTTTTCCCCTGCAGTCCAATAACGTACCCTTTGAATTAATTTTGATAAAATTAATTTTAAAATAATATACCACTAGATACATATTACATATTTTATTTGTTAAATTATTTATTACAAAATTCCTCCCAGGAACGGTGTCATAATTTTTAAAACTTTAACAGTACATACTGCTGACTCTTCTAGAGCAGATAATTGAATTCCTGCGAACTCGTGTTGTTCTATTTTCCGGATATTTAGTACATAATACGGCAGTTTCCATTGGGATCTAAATATGCACATACCTATGTAGGTACAAAAGGTGTACATGGGTACGGTTCGAGCGGAGGACCACGTTGATTCCATGGAAGGAATGTACAATATTATATTAATAATTAACTGGTACTGCCGAACATGTAAATTAGTTCATATGCATCCAATACTCCCATTATTGGGGTCGATTGGGGAATTCCCGGACTGGGGTATACCATTATCGTTTTGCTTTCTAGCTGGCGAAAGTAAAAATAAAAGTAACAAACTTCCGTGGTTTCTGCTGTTTAGAATTTTAACTAAATTTGTAGATAAGAAACATTCCCTCTTTTCATTCAGCTTAAAAATTTACGAAAAATCCTTGAAATCCCTAAAATTCCTAAAATTTCGAAAAATTGACTCTTTGACCTCTCTGTTCCTCTTCTGTAGTTCATTACTGCTTTCCTTCGAACTAGAAAAATGTACAAAAATAGCATCGAGCTCATAATCATTCACAGTATCTCTAGTAAAAAAAACCTGTACTCCTGTACACGTATTAAACACGAAAGTGTTTTCTGAGCAGCTGTGCAAACCCCCCGTTCAATAGTGTAAGGCGTAATAAGTAATAGGCGTGACGATTTTGCGTTGCGTGTTTCGTTACATCTTTTATGAAATCACCCCCCATCTGTAAAACACTTTTCTCTCTCTCTCTCTCTCTCGAACGAGGAATCCCTTCTCGAAAGATTTTTGTACTTTTTGCCCGTCCGTTTACCTTTGCCTTTATGTTCACCTTTTCTTTTCTCTACTGGCTTTATGACTCTGTCGATCATCAGTACCAGGTAACGGATTACTAGGGTTAGGGAATTTTACCTGGGACGATTATCGTCGCGTGACGCATTTCCGTTGCATATTTCGTTACATCTTTTCTGAAATCACCCCCCATCTCTAACACACTTTCGTGTTAAAATTGTTTCGTCCATCTACCATCTACCCGCACAGGTATTTTAGCAATTCATTGCATACGTCATATCGCGATCTGTAGAATGAATAGAAGTTTCTAACGAGACTCGCTCAGGCGTTATCGGAGATTGAATTTCGCGAGGGTAACGGTCGCGAATCGGTAATACGAAGTTTGGGACAATCGAGTTCTATTGTGTGCCGCTCGCAAACGACAGATTAGAAGACGTCGTGCTTGTGATTGACGTGCGGTAACAGGTTTCCGTGGTGTTCGACCGAGTTCCAGGAGAAAACGTGTGCCCTCGGAACGCATTATCAGAGGCACTCGGAAGCGGCGGTAATTAAATAGAGTGACGTAGCCCAGGACTTTGCACGAAGGTTGTAAGCTCGGAGTCACCCGGGGTGACTGCGGAGGGTAGCCGAGAGGGGTTCGTCTCGTGGGGGAGGGGGAGGGGAGGGTCGACGAACCGCGCGTTCCTTTCGTTGCACTTGAATGCATTAGCTCAGCTTAAAGTTGAGACGCCACCGACGACGACGACGACGACGTCGACGTCGACGACGACGAGGACGAGGACGACGACGACGTCTCTTTGCATTTGCATTTACTGGCGGTGCCCACACGCATTTGCATTTACTTACGAATCATTGCCACGACCTAACCGTCCGAGATCTCGCAGCTTTTGACAAAGGCGAGAACCGCGTGCACGGAGAAAAGAACGACGCCGACGCCGACGCCTTCGAGGAATTATTACTCATAATCCCCGGTTACTAAACAAAAAGATCACAATTGAATTTCATTCGACTTTCTTCTCCCTCGAATTAAACATTCCATAAAGAGTTAGAGGCTGAAATCTGGACCAATCTCTTGCTGGATTTCTTGGCTGGATCGGGTCTCGCCTTTGGAAAAGTTTTCTGCGAATTTGTTTGAATTGTGACTAATTTATTTTCTGTAAAATAAAAATTCTCTAATTTATTTTCTGTAAAATAAAAATTCTCTCATTTATTTTCTGTAAAATAAAAATTCTCTAATTTATTTTCTGTAAAATAAAAATTCTCTAATTTATTTTCTGTAAAATAAAAATTCTCCAATTTATTTTCTGTAAAATAAGAACTATATCGCTGTCTTTTCCTACGTTCGGCGCGGATCGAAGAATTGAGTGATTCCTGTTCGATAAATGACATATCGAGAATTCACTGTATCTAGCACATACAGCTATTTTATAGTCGAACGACAGATATTGGCGACGTGACACTGACAATAAGGCAGACTCCTCCGGCCGAGGGAAACGTTTATTAATGTCCTGTTGCTTTTTCGCTCAAAGCTCACTTTTTTCCGGTTGGGGCGTGCGCAGAGTCGCGCAAGTCCCGCGGGCATTGAAAAGCAGCGTTGAAAATTATTGAAAATCGAAATGAACGCGAAGGACATAAATGCGAGGACGGCAATCTCGATCAGAAAAATCGAAATCACCGAGTGACTGGATTAAAAATAAATTTCATTGTCCCGCTGCTGGTTGCACCGTGAACAACGCCGCGCCGGCGTGTTCAATATTTGCATTCAATACCTACGGAAAATTATCGAGAAAGATTGCTATTCGTAGTCGTTATTCTGTTCAAGTCAACGTGGTATTACTTCGTAATAGACACAGTGGTACATTCTGTACTTTGTCCACGTTTTCTCGCCTCTCGTCTCGTCGAGCTCTGATGCAAATCTGATGGTGCTAACACGAGAGCCTCCTCCTTCTTTCTCCCTCCCCGTTCTCATTGTTTTTACTTCGCCTAATGAATATCAGGTCATTTCGACTAACTGAACTTAACGCGTAGGTTGGTTTTTCTTACCGCACGGGCATAAGCAGTCACGTGAGATTCGTATTACTGGACTGCGGATCCAGTTAAAAATGTCTGCATTAACATATTCCGGTACGAATATACGGTACGACATTAACGAACGAACATTAACGATATTTGTACCTGTACTCTTGTCGTAAAAAATCGTGTAACTGCCGGACTAAATGATGCTTTCGCAGTTATTATCATTAATCGCTGTAGAACTAACCGTTTCGTTTTTATGTAAATCTAGTCTAACAATGATTTTGTTAATAAGGAAAATAAGATAGTTGAATCGAAGGTAAACTCTATTAATTTTAAGTGCAGCTTTAAATTTGTTATAACTAGACATCGGATCTTTATGCATTTATGGCTTATGGAAATGTTTTAAAAATGGTATAATATAAAATTCGAGAGAATTTAACACGATTTTTATTTGCTTTGGATCTACAAAGGCTGTCCCCATTAAAAATAGGATTTTATTTCATTCCACTTTTTTAAAATGTTTCTATAAAAATTGGAAATTGCATAAACATCCGATGTCTAGTTATAACAGTAAGACAAATGCAATTAATTAGATATTCCGGTATGTAAAAGGTGTGTTCAATAAATTTTTAAAAAAGTTTCAGAACCACTCTTAACGCGTGAAGGTACAGTGTTTACACGATATATGTCCAACACACGGGTCTAGCCACGGACATATGTCGGCCAGGAGATTTTTTTGGTCCACCTTGCAGAGAGTTCATATTTGCATTGAAGCTTTTGAAAACGGTTTCATTTGTTCGAAACATTAACAAACCGGGGGTAAAAGTCGAACGACTATGAAGGGGTTCGTCGAGGTATCTGATTACTGTATGCTTTTCCTTATCGGTTCATCGTGCAATTGGAAATTCAGGTCGAGTTCGTCGAAGCACGATGAAAATGTATTGTGTTACGATACTTCCGGCGGAACGTTTATTGCTTAGCACCGTAAACGTTCTCAGCAACCGCACAACGATTCCGCGGGATGTCTTAATAATGCAATCTCTTCTTCTCTTCCGAAACGACGCGACGCGGAAGCTCCTCGGCCATGGAAGTGTCTTCGTCGAAGGCGTACAAATTTAATGAAAGAAAAACACGGTTAGCGAGCCGTGGCAATCGTCTCGTCGAAATGGCGATCGCGTCTTTGTCCGTCCGTCGAATGAAATTCGCCTTGTTTCCACGGGAATTGATCGCGGTTAATGTTGTTTTTCGATCGACCAGAGAGACTTGAGAGAACAGCGAAAGAGTAAGCAATTTACTGTATCACCGGAGAGAGATTCGATTCGCTTGCTACGGTCTCAATCTGTGCTCCGATATTCACAATTAAGCACGCTATAATCAAGTAATCGTAGTGTTTACTCGATACATGTCCACAAAAAAGGTCTGCCCAGAGACATATATCGTGTAGAAGACTCTTTGATACACTGTCGAACGTAGAAAAGAACAGCGAAGCTTCTTGGCCTCTTAGGGGGTATATTCAGTGGGGGTAGCTTGCGACATATATCGAGTAAAGACTGAGTAAGAAAAGAGTACAAAATTCTTTACTATTCATTATTCTTTCATTACTTAATTTTAATATTATCATTGCTTTTCGTTTCATCTAAAATTCAAGACCGTCTAGTTTTAATTGAATTTGTCCCTTCTTCCAAATTCGACGGAAACGGTACAATTTGGGTTGTTTTAATTAATGAGCACACGCACCTTGCCGAGGAGTATGGCCCAGCGATTTCAAGGAATGAAAGGGGTTCGGCTGAATTAAAGTATCTTTCATTTTAAATGAACATCCTCGGTTTCGGTATAATCCCGTCGGAAACTTCCGGACAAGCCTGGTCAGCGATCAAAGGAAGGTACAACACAGTCATTTTTTTTTTCTGAATCAGAAACTTGCTCGTATTAGACTCCACTGCGCGCAGACTATAATTTTTGTGAAAGTTTTAATTTGAGATCCAGATCGTACCGCGGGGGACTCTTATCAGAGGATGAGTTGAGATATTATCTAATTAACTGTCGGACTTTGGCTTGGCTCTGTGTGCTGCGCGGCATGCGCAAACTGTTTATTACACAGTCGGAAAGTTCTGATTACTAGGATTACCATATTCATATTTCTGATGTACGTCCGCGGCCAGCATTGTTTACAAAAAGATACCTAATCGAGACCTTTCGTTGATCGTAAAAGCTTAAAACTTTAGGTCTCGAATGGTGACTGTGAGGCGTTATTCAAAATATTTTTCACATTATTAAATTTGTATTTAATAAATTACTAAACACTTCGGTATTGTACGAGTAAATTCCACCATTTTCGTACAGTCGAGTCGGAAAGTAAGTTAACGACTGGTATATGCAGGCAAATGAATATGACATGTCTTTAATCTTTAATAATGATAATATATGTTTTACTAACATATTTGTTTATTTCCTTACACCTCCTAAATAAAAACAATACAATAACTTGATTTTATTCATCATATTCATTGCCTACATATCACCAAATGTTAACTTACTTTCCGACTCGACTGTATGTATACCATGAACAAAATGTATAGTATAGAAGGGAAATATTGTAGGTCGGAAGAAACGTTTCGTTTTGGAATTAAAATATCTTCGAAGGGTTAATAACAAGAAATAGTAAGTGTTCAAGTACAATATTAGTTGAACCGATTCGCAAGCGTTGGAACGTGCCGATTTGAGTGCGAATGGGCCGGAACGGTCCGATGATTAAATATAAGCCGAGTGGAGTGAAACTTTTCAATTGGCCCTTGTCGAGTTTGAAGTTACCGGTGTCCCTAGGGATCGCGAGGACCGATTCGATTGCCGTCGCAAAAATGATTTTTCAGTTCCTAGACGCGATGGAGAAATGTTAACAAAATCGAGGGTGGGGGAAGGTTTCTCGATCGGCCACCGAGTTGTTCATTTTCCCTGTCTGCCGTCAGAGAGGCAAAGGTTAAGGATTTTATCTTTGACGCCGCGCCGGGTAGAACGAGGTAAATCTCATTAAAATCGCAGTACGAGTTTCGCTTCTCTCGCCTGGACGAAGAAGAAAGGACCAGGAACTCGAAGGTATCGTTAATTAACTCTGTCCGTCGCGGGAAAAAGTTCGTGCTCTCGCAATCTCGAGCGCAGTCACTAGGATCCGTTTTCAATGTTTCTTGGGGAGATTAAACGGCCGGCTATTCGAGGATCACCGGGTTCGACAACGAATTCGAGTTCTCGCCAGGGGAATCTGATATGTACCTACTTTAAAAGTTTTTCGGGAAATCGATTGTTCTCGCTTCTGTGAAAGTCTGGCGATTACACTTATTTCCTTCATTTATAACGTTGCACCTCTAGCTAACACAAATACATGTATGTGTGTACATACACGTTCAATGGAACAGTAATGACTGTGTATATGTAATGTACATACAAAACTGTTGTACTTGAAAGAGATGATTCCTCAGGCCATTTCGAGTAACTTTTTCCTTTGCGAAAATCTTCTCCGCGGTTTCGTTAAGGAGTTATTAGTGAAAAACACGGACCAATCAGAGCGCGGCAACAGCGGACCCAGGCGACAGGCCCCGCGACAGGCCCCGCTGAGCGTGACGTTGGCATTGGCCGAGCCGGAATCCGGCCGCTTCAGCCGCGTTGCGATTGGTCCGTGTTTTTCGTTAATAACTCCTTAACAAAGCCACCGACAAAATTTTCGCAAAGGAAAAAGTTACTTCAAATCACCTCAGGAATCGCACCCTTCAAGTACGACATTTTTGGGACACCCAATATATCAGTTTAACCTCGCAAATGATGGTTAGATTCAATGAAACACCTTCATCGAATAATTCTTTTCGCGTATTTGTAAATTTATGAAACTTCAGTATTTTATTTTGAATAAATTTTAACGATTCAAAGTGGAGCTGCATCAATTTTCAGTAAATTTTCTATACCACAGATTTCGAGAACATTTTTGCTCGCTGAAACGCTTAAATACATATCTACAATTTGAATATAACAAATTTATCGATTAACAGAACTGATGCGCGCTGGCATGGCGCCTCGATTTACGCGGTAAATAAACTTTCAGTTTACACGGCGCTTTTATGGGCTTTCGATTTTACGTGATCAAAATATATGTAGCTACTTGGTACGAGGCTTATTGATTTTATCGTGTATAAGTGTAGCCGGTAACAAATTTCTACGAGATTGCGCTAATTTTTTATGAGCTTGAAATGTTCAAATGTTTTTATATTCCGATTGATATTAATTTTTCCTTAATTTTGACTAAGTATAAATCCAGTACCTCTGTGTTCAACTATACGTACCAATGAAACTAAACGACGGATGCTAATGTAGATCGACGTTCTCGCAGAATAATCAAATTAAATCGCAATAATACGATTGAATCAATTCAATTGAACATAACAAATTCAGATTCAAATAAGCCCGCGAAAATTAGTATTGCATTTTCGCTGATAACTAGATTGCGGATTTTTATGCAATACCAATAGACAATAGATTTTGTATTATTCGCAAAGCTTTTATAATTGAAGCAGAAAAAGTTCTTAATACTAAACCTACCAAGCATTAGCAGTATCTGGTAAATATTGCCTTATGAAAATGGCAATCCTAAATTTATTGTGATTGTCCGTGATTTTTAATATAATAAATGCTTGGACAAGCAAATTTATTCCACTATTTTCAATATGTGAATTTTGACAGTTTCAATAATTGTAAAATATAAAACCGGTCATTTTTGGTAAGTTTAGTGTTTTTAGCTTTTCTTTGAAGTCCTTAAATATTGAGATTAGTAGTGGAAAATGATTTTTAGATTAAATGTTCAGTACCTGAAACGCTAACACTCGGTGTTGGTCAGAGTATGCAATTAGATTGAACATATTAGATGACAATCACATACCACTACATGTCTTGTGTGGCGTCTCTACTGGAAACCAACTACAACATCAAAGGGGCACATATCTAACATACCGGTGAGCATTCAATCCAGTTAATTACACGATAAGTATCGTTAACGCAATATTATAATTTAATAAAAATCGTCACCAACCAGCAATATTCAAAATGCTTTGTCACATGTATATACAGAATATATCCTGTTTATGACAATTATAAAAAGCCTGTAAGATATGCCCTGTTATTCTGCGCAATAATTTTATAATTTCATAATTATAAATATAAAATTCAATCTGAATTCAACTCAAATTTATTTCATAATTACAATTATAAAATTATATAATTTTTCATTCTTTTGGCAATAGTTCCGTTTGGTCTGATAGTTTTGCCGCCGGTATGTGCAATAGTTTAAATTTAGCAAATCAGGTGACCAATACTGGCGCGCTTCTACTAGCACAAAATGACTCACTTTTCGATGTGACACAATTCGCACAAGAATTAGTATGCAAACGGCCTAAAAATTCCGGAAAAATGGAGCACCGTGTTTACCGGGGTAAATCAATGCCCATTTCTTTATTTGGAACAAGAACCTATATTCGGGGCGTGCCGCGGGCGGGGGCGGAGCGGAGCGGAGCGCAGGGTGGGCGGGGCGAGAGCGCGAGGCAGTTGCAGGCAAGACGAGGACCGGACGGAGTGTCGTTCAGTTTCGAATTTCGGTTCTCGCGTTCCGTGGGTGGGTGCCCCCTCCTCGGGGGGGGGGGATTAGGGCATCGATTATACGAGGGTTGACGCGCCGATTAAACCGACACTGTGTTCTTCGGTCTATGTAAACGACGTCTCGTCTCCGAAACTAACTTACATTCTCCGCCCTATCCTTTCGGGGCCGCTCCTTTGTCGATCCCCGGTAAACATTGGCTTGTTTGGCCGACGGAAAAGTTGTCGACCGTCAGAGGGCTCGTCAACGGCTGCGACACGAGGCTAAAGGGTGCGGAGGGGGAGGGTAGGGCGAGGGGGAATCCGTCGGGTTGCCGATGGGTCGACGGAGGCGACGAGTCCTTCGAGTTTCTTTTATTTCTTTGTCTCTCCTTTTCGACTCGTTCTCGCTTCTCGTACCTGCTCGCTTTCTTCTTTCGTTCTTTTTCTTTTTCCTTTCTTTTTTCTTTCCCGTCCATTCCAACGAGGAGCATTCATTGTCCACTCGCGAACTTTTCAAGCTCTCGTGCAAGGCGCAGAAAAACTAGAATGGAGGGAGGAGATTGATTGTGAGACCGCCAGGTACAGACCCCCTTCTCGCTTTTCTAACCCTTCGTTTCGACCGACCACCTCTCCCCTTCCCTTCCCCTCTCTCCCTCCTCCTTCTCGAGGCTTGATGAATTTATGATAACGTTTAATGTCCCGCTCGGCGACAAGGATTTCTTCGCTCGCGCGTGCTCCGAGCACATTGTCCGAGCCTCGTTGACGAGGTGTTTTTGTATTTTTTTTTTTTTTTTTTTTTCTAAAAGATCCCGCGAATGCGAAGGGCGCTTAGGCGAAGGGAGAGCCGCGTCGTTGCGCGTTTAATCGAAGGGCCGCGGAGCGTGTTCGTCGACGCAACAAGTGTTGATACCGTTGATGTCCGCTGTTTAGCGGAATATGTGTTTTGTAACGTCGCGACGCCTCGCGACGCGTCGCGTCGCATCGACTGCTTTCGACGTCGAGCGTAACAACACGTTCTGTCTGATACTCGATGTTTTATCGGGATTTGTCTGCACGGTTTATCGTAGGACTCGTCGATATTGATAATTCCACAATTAATTGGCCGCATTGACTGGCACAACGCGCTGGTTATTGTATTCATTAATTACGTAAAGCATGCGTCGCTGCCTACCAATTACCGTGCTAATTGTTTAAAGCATTGTCGGCCGGATTAATTGAAGAGCAGTGCAATCATGGTTAATTATTTTATAAAATAATTGCGCCGCAGTAATTAATACAAAAACCGACAATTAACGGGCTGGTTTGCTGGGTAAGTGAAACGAATCTTTTTATAACAAACGCTGGCGAACAAAGGAATATTCAATGTTGAGAAAAAGTGGCGAGAAATAACGTTTACGACTTCCACTACTTTATAAACTACTGAACCAAATGAACAAAAACAGAGTAAAACGTACATGTGTACAAAAGATTTAATTTATTTTGGTCTATCGAATAAGAATGAGAAAATTGATGGGGTGTCCTCATTTTGTCTCCGACTGTGGCGCGTTGCGTAATAATGGATCGCGTAAGTGTCCGATGCAACGGTCCTGGGATAAGACATTTATTCATTCATAAATAATCCGCGGAGGACCATTTTTTTTCTTCCACCAGCAGCGAGAAGATACTTTTCAACCGTGGAAAATCCCAAAGCCCACATTCACCTTGAAGACAGGCATGCATGAGTAATTCAAGGAGGTACATTTCGATCTCTTATCCTTCGCGGCGAGGTAAAAGGTTCATATTTTCAGGTCTGCCATCTTGTCTTCGCTATTTCGATATTATATCTCTTTTCCGCTCCGGGATGTTTGCACGCTCAATATGCGCACGCCTCGGCACACATATCTTGTCGGGGCTTTTCTTCTTTTCTATTATTAAATATTAATACGCCTTACGGGTTCCCGCAGAAAACGCGAATCCCCGCGGAAGAAATACGAACGCACAGAGAAATCCTCTAACTCGTATTTCCGCTGCGCTCACTGTTATTGGTGTCACGCTGAACACGAAAAATATGAATTCGTCGAGTCCCTTCAGAGAACAGTGGCTCTCGAAAAATTAGATTTTCTGCGCGCGCGCACCTGTCTCCGTGTGTGTGTGTGTGTGTGTGTGTGTGTGTGTGCTCCAGCCAAAATTCATATAAAAATATTCGTTATCTGCAGGTCGCGCTGTTGAGCCGTTGGTGTAAAAATATTTTTCATTTTCCAGACTTGTTACACGAGTTCACTTAAAAATGAACGAAGTTTTAACAGATTGAATACTTGAAAGTTATGAAAATGAATGGATTTTTTCAGAGCTCGTCCATGATAAGTGTCGCCACTGTGATCTCCATTTCCGGGTAAAGAATGAAGACTTCGGATCGAAGAAAGATTTCAGATTGAACTCGAACGTATTCCCTAATTTTCCTGCGTGGGATGGATCACGCGTTCCCGACAATTTACCGTCTCCTCGTCACATCAGCAAATTAGATTACCCCGAGGAGGATTCTCCTTCCTTTTTCTTCGTCGTGTCTGAACGCCTTCCTCACCGCTACTTCCGTCGCGTCGTCGTTTACTTCCCGCTGCAAGGATCACCTCGGATTGGCGGAAAATTAGCGCGTTTCTCTTATAGATCCTCGGGAAATCCTTGCTACGTTTTTCACTGGAAAAAGTAACAAAGAAAAAGGAACGAAAGAGAGTCTGCCACTCTTAAATTATACTCTTAAAGAATAAAATAATACCGCGTAGAGAATAAATCGAATACTATAAAATGGAAAAAAAAGGAAAATCGAATGTATCCTTGCTTAAGTTTAAATTACTCGATCTATGTCATCAACACGGGTCTTGCCAGTGTCATGTATCGTCCAGGAGACATACCCGAGCCGTGTTATGTTTACCGAGGTCTCGGGGATAATTCCGCGACGTTTATCACCCAGGCCTTGGCGTCATATATAGAAAAATCACTGCAGCTAAAAGTTATGAACATTAACGCAGTGGAGAACATATGTGCCCATAATTATGAAAGTGGTCTAAGTCAAAATTAAAAAAAAAAATGAATTTATCACTTATTTCACACGACATGATTTTAAACTAAATTTATTCAATGTAAAAAAAATGAAAGAAATATATGACTTAGACCACTTTCATAATTATGGGCACATATAACAATGATAATCGCACGAAAAATTGTATTGTATTATTTTGAAACACAAACAGTCGAAAACCAACGGCCGCGAGTGGAAATATCCTCTTAATAGTTTAAAATTTTTATGTTACAGGTACAAACGAACAAAGTGGTAATCCGTTGGCAAAAATGTGTAGAACGGAATGGCAGAGAGGTGGTTAACCAACGGTAATGAATTATTTCAATTATAATTAACAGAATAATATCAACGATTGCCCTTACAAATCACCAGACGCATCAATAAATTACAACGGTTATTTATCGTCCGGAGCGAAACAATTGATGATTTGTAACGTTTCGCGCCACGATATTAACAAGTGCATAATTAATCGGTACATTGGATCAATTTAACAACAACTATTATTTGGAATATGCACCGGAATGAAATCTACTGATATTCTGGAGAATTATTTTCAGAAATAATTCACGCGAACGGGTGTGTATCGCGGGCACAAACGCATTGTAATTCCGTCGTATCATATTACTCTCGAATGGGTCGTATTAACCGTGCAAAGTATACTTTCAATGGCGGCGGGCCGCACAATAGTCGCAGGAAATTATTCCGCAAGCTGTTTCGAGGAACCTTATCCCCGGAAACGGATGCCGTTTATCCTCGTGGAAATGTTTTATTGTCCGTGTTATCAATATCCCTCTTTTTACCGCGGGTTTCTATTTGCGTTTCAATTATATCCCGTCAAGGGACCGCCTGCATAATTCTCTCTGAAGATCCAACTTCCCCGCTCTCTGTTAACGAAGATCAAAATTTACGAGAGAATTCACCGTCGAAAGACGTTCCCCGACATTTGCGATCTCGCTCGAGATCGAATGAAGCTATCCCTCGGTCCGGAATAACGGGCAATTGCCTGTAACTGGTAATATTACAGACGTAATTTCCCATCCGCGGTTCCCTCGGCAAACTCTCCCCCTCTGCCGATCCCCCTTCCCTGTCCAGACGAAACCGAGAGGGAATTTTCAAGGAGGACGCAGCCGGAGATAACGTAAATTTACTGTCCGGTTGTTTTCGATTCTCCCGGCGATCTTCGCGAGAGCCAACTTCCTTTTAATAAACGCAAAGAGTTTCATCGCTGGTGCCCACGGTTTATCAAGAAGGAAGAATAATCCTTCGTTTACCGGCAGAGAATTCATCCCTGAACCCCACCCTTCTCCAACTCCTTTTCACCACCCCCCACCCCCCACCGCTCTCCGTCGTTGCCGACGTTGCTTTTGATGCCTTTGACTGAAAAAGGGGGGGGGGAGGACCAGGGGGTGTAACAGTCGCGGCTTTATGAAGCAACGCGAAGATTTTGCTTGAAACTTTCCTTATCGTATCCCCTCCGGGATTGTGAGGCTCCCTCGCATTCGTTATCGGTAATCCGGTACTTTCTTACCGCTATCGGATACGCCGTAATAGAAATGAAATAGATTGAAAGTTTCGGTATGAAAAGAACTTCGAATCTGATTTTCGTGTGACCCTCGTCGCGGCGATCCTAGAGCTGCACCACTAGGAACGTGGCTTGCAACTTAGGCGAAAGGACGACATTGGGTAGCATTTCATGAAATACTATAATTTTATGTAGAAGTACAGCGTTTACAGGGTGTGTTCGTTTGAAAACTTTCCAGCTCGAAAAAGCATGAAAGACATTGAAAACGTGTAAAACTCCAAGGATTTCGAGGGGAAAAGAGGAGCGCGCGGTATCAGGAAACCTATATTTTTCATCATGGAATCTTATTGTACGTGAAAAGACCAGCAATTTTCGTAGTATACTTTTTTTTATCACAAAACTTGGGGGCGTATAAATTTTCCGCAGCGGTTATTCGTTTTACCTAATCGAATTTCGCGTGCTTAGTCGATGTATCATCCCCGTGATTAATAGCTCCGGTTCGCGACCAGAGTGTCGTTAGCCCTTGAGTAATGCGCGACAGTAGTGGTGTACCGAATTACGATTAAAATGATTGGAAATCGACGCGAGTCAACCTAATGGAAAATTACCAATTTAATCGAGCTGCCAAAGAATTATGGTATTTTCGGTCGGAGCTTTTACATCGTTCACGCACGTACTTTTTTCAGTTTAACAAAATTTGGGTTCGTTCTTGTCAAAGAATGGGCTGCTCAGTGCAAAAGATATGAATTAAAATGTTAATTAAAATGCTCGTTTCGTTTACATAAATCTTTGTTCCGAAAAGAGCATCCCAGTATTTTTTACGTAGAACAGAACAGAGAAATTTAGGAGTTTATGCATTTACGACAAAAATGAGCAATTTAAAACAGCGAAAAGAATAGGAGTGTAATAAGAGTGTAATATATTATTTTCAGTACATTAAAATTCTAAGTGAAAAATGTATATTTAGCTTCTGTGTCTAGAAATCGATGAAACGTTTTATTTTCCAGAGAGATCCGGAGTCTAGCACTATAATAAGCTTAGAATGGAAGCGCTAGCACTCGAATGTCTGCAGACGAACAGCTTTTGACGCGACTGCCGTTTTCTAGAGACGCCCCATGCACAATAGATAATCGTGCGAGGTGTCGGTGGAGAAGTGCATGGGGGGATAAGTCAGCAAGAGGTGCAAACTGTAACAACTGCCTAACTGCATCGACGGCGAAACTTCGCTCGTAGTAAAACGCATAAATAATGGAAACTTTGCGCAGCAGATAATAGAACGGACTAAACGCGTTTCCGCGTTGCCGGTGACAATAGATAACCCTGTAACGACGTAAGTAGTAGTATTACGTATAAGTCAGACAAGCGCACTGGTGTGCCCTACTGTCCACTGCTTCAATTAAGTTTGCTCGTTATGAAAGACCGTAATGCCGCTGGAAGGAACAAACATGCTCGTTTACCATACAACTGCTGCGAGCAAATAGAAATTATATTAAGTACTCGTCGGCAAAAATGAAAGATGAGTTTAAGTGTCTGTCGGGGATATAATTGAAACAGTCCAGCATATCCTACTATTTTCTCGTCATTTTCGTTTTGCACAGATTTGCACGAACATTGGAATCGTCTAGCACTTCATTAAAATGGCTTACGAAAGCACCATTCGGAAAAAACACACCCCCATGCTCACTTGTAATTAGCTGCAAGGAATCCATTGATCTTTCAAAATTAAAACTCCCATTTCTATACCAACAAGCGAAATAACGTGAGGTCAAAGCTTTATGCGAAATAATTAAACCTGTACAATTTTCTTTCACAATATTTTTGTTCCATTTCGTAAAACTATGGCTGCGTTTGGTTTAATAACACCCTCCCCTTTCTTTTACTAATTAATATTTGCTCCTTCTTCCTCCTCTTCTTTTTTCGTCGGTTTTATCGATCTATTGCATTGTTTGCCCCTTCGAGCTTGGTTTTAATTTATTATTGAAAATATATGGGGAAATTTTTAGCTATAGACAAATTAAAATAATGAAGGCTCCAAATTAAGGAGAATTTATTTTTGAAAAGAGTTATAAAATTATAGAAATCTCTACGGAATATTAAGTGCAAAGGGTTAAACAAAGCTGGTAAAGTACTCTTTTTGTCCTTGACCGCGTAAATGTACAAAGTGCGTAATTTCGAAATCATTTCGAGTTACACGGTAGCCAAAGAACGTCCCGGGTGCCGTCTTAAAGACCGGCGGGGAGGGGGAATGTAATTTTCCCATGGTTATTCGCCGTTTCTGCTGAACACGGGGGTCAGTTGTAGCAGGTGCGGGCAGGGGGTAGGAATCCCCGTGGAAGACTGGGGAAATTTACTGCGCGACACTCATTTCGGTCGCCGGAATAAATGGACACTTGTCCGGTGAACGGTGTGAGCCTGTGAGAAAAGACACGGCTCCTCGTGGTTTATCGTCGAGACAAACGGACCGATTAAAACGGAAATAAACGGTTCGCTTACCGGCGCTGCGTAAAACTTTCCAAGTGTCCATCCAACGCCGCCCAGACGTGTCAGACACGAGAAATAATCCGCGGATTTCCCTTAAACTTTTCCTGTCGTGACCGCGTCTGCTGGAAATTAACAGTCCTTTGAAGGCGCACGGGATTCTTGCGTTGCGTTGATCGTGTCCGTCACTGTAACAAAAGAAATTTGTTGTTCAAACAGCCACGGACAAAGGCGAAGACTTTCCAGAAAGAAACACCCCCGAGGCTAGAACTTTCAACTTGTTACGAACCGCTGGGAAATTTACCGCAATTTCTCATAACGAAGTCCTGCGACTTTTTTTGGAACAACGTTACCTCGAGACACTCATTTTCGAAACAGCTCTCCGATTGGAGCAGAGTTGGTTTTCCGAAATTAAATTTATTTTATATTGTAGTATTCGAATATAATATTTGTTGGCAATTTTCAGCACGAGACGCACCGACACAACGATTTCCGATCGATTGTCATTGTTCCGACCTTTGCACGGAGATCTTTTGTTTTGCCTGGTCGATCACAGCGAAGACGCCGGTGATTTAATTAGCGAGGACGTCTTTGTCAGCGCCAGACGTGACCGTCCGAGCAGAGAGTTATGGCTTTTACCAGATGTGTACTTTATCAATATTGATGTTGGATCAGGCCACGATTCATTCGACGCTTTATATCGAATATTGGAGGAAGTGACAGGCTAAGCTTGGTTTACGACGACGGATAAGAGTGCGAAGTGGTATACGGATGTTGTTGACACGCCGAACGGTCACGCCAACAACTAAAGTCCACCAATAAAACACCCCACCGCGGGATAGTTTGGTTGATTTATCGATTAAAAATATTTGCGATCAATAATTCTTCGGTTCAAATAAATTGGACCGGAAACAAGGATTTTCTTCCTTGATGTTCGCGTGTCGGGGATAAGCCCTGTTTCCGGTTGAGGGACAGTCGAAAGATCGATTTTTTTAATTCTATTTTTTGAAGGTACAGAGTGTCAAAAATACCTTTTCAAGTTTTCTGTTTAAATTCGTTTGAACGACTAGGTTATAATATTTGGCATTATCGTCGGTCACCGAAATTTCTACATTACCGGCGAGCTACACCGGCGAGAGAGAGATTCTATTATAGGAGCTCCGGCCAATTATTATTATATCGATTTAGCATCTAATCGTGTCCGAATACGTGTTGCCGGCGCGTCGCGCCGCGCGCCGGATGAATCGACGGCAATCGATATAATTATACGCTCCTGTGCCATCCTCCAAGGAGGAACTAATTACCAATCGGTGTTTCAGCAACTTCCAGAAGGCAGTAGTTCGACGGTAGTTTGTCCACAAGTGATTATTCTAGGCAGAGCAGCACGATGAATGCCCAATTACAGGGATCCTTTCAAGAAAGGTTAGTGCACTCGGAAACGAAATTATGAAACTTTGTCTGCAAGTATAGTTTTAGCACACCCCCAAAAAGAATGCAGAATTTTCTTTCCCGTAGAATATCAGAACGAGAAAGAATCTTTAATTTGACACAGGTATCTCCAAATTTCTATATACTATTTACTCGATATATGTCCACGAAACGGGCCTGCCCATGGACATATGTGCCCATAATTATGAAAGTGGTCCAAGTCAAAATAAAAAAAAAAATGAATTTATCACTTATTTCACACGACATGATTTTAAACTAAATTTATTCAATGTAATTCTTTTTTTTATGACAGACCACTTTCATAATTATGGGCACAATATATCGGCTGGAAGATACTTGTGTTTAAATAATTATAAGAAATTTGAATTCAATAATGTCGAACAGACTGTGTCTCGCTATTTAATAACATGATACAATTTACAGGGATGTTTTTGCAAATTTTTATAGTTTCTTTGTATATAAAAACTAGACAGAGTCAGCGTGCAAAGGAACGCCCTAAACGCTCGCGAATTTAAATAGTTTCCCTATCTTCCGCAAAGTAGGTATAAAATTTATTATGCCACAAAAACGCGTATAGCTTCGCGGTACACGTACACACGTATAGTCACCACTCGTGCGGGTATTGATATCGGTAGCAGGAAAGATCGTTGACAACGAGAGTTCACCGTTCATTGTTTCGTCGACGTAATCGAACCTTGGTGATTTTATTTGATCGGCCGATATCGTTATGCGCGCTGCACCACGTGCATACCACGGGAATTCGAGAGCCTTGGCAATAAATGTTTTCAGTACTCTCTTTCAGCGGCGCCCTTGTCACGGCGGCGACAAGTCATCATCATTTTAACGATGAAATTGAATCGACAAGCCCTCCGCTATGAAACCGACGCAACAACGACCGCGGAAGTGGTCAGAGGAGGCACTTGGTCGATCGGGAAAATCGATCACGAGCGAGGTCTTCAGTCCGTGTCCGATAAAAACTTTCTCAACGACCCTTTCCGGCCCAGCATTCTACTTCACGTCTGCACCCCACTACCCCTCCTCCCACCCCCTTTGTTCTTCTACAATATCTTTTATACCACGACCTCGTTTCCTCGGAGAGCTCGTAGGCGACGGCGGGCGGAGAGAAAGAGCGCGACGAAAAGAGAGAGAGAGA
Source organism: Seladonia tumulorum (assembly GCA_913789895.3). Taxonomy (NCBI): domain Eukaryota; kingdom Metazoa; phylum Arthropoda; class Insecta; order Hymenoptera; family Halictidae; genus Seladonia; species Seladonia tumulorum. The sequence continues at coordinate 37,246,170 of OU565266.1, forward strand.
GAGAGAGAAAAAATGAAGAGAGAAAGATGGAGGGAGAGAAGCCGGAGAGAACAGCTGAAACATTAAATTCTAAATGAAAAGGCAGCGGCGAGCAGGACTTCGGAATTTCAGGTCGAGGAAAAGAAGGGGTAGAGAAAAAAAAATGGAAGAAGAGGAAGTTGAGGAACGGAACAGTGGCGAGGTTGAGTTGGAGGGGGGGGGGGGGAGGAAGGTGTAAAAGCGAAGCTGTAAAACGTGGGCAGAATCTCTCGGTTGATTCACGGGTACCTCGGCCATGTCGAGACAGAGAAAGGGTGAGAGAGAGAGAGAGAGAGAGAGGGGTGATGGAGAGAAAAAGATATTCGAAACTACTCGACGAGATCTGGCGGTTTATTCGACGTTCGGCGTAAATGAAGTTCCGGAAGTGACGCGTACCCGGTCGAAAAAAACTTGTTAAAATACGGACACTACGCGCGAAGCTCGGAACGTTGCTAGGTAACACGACACGGACGCGGGTCACGACAGGCTGACGCGGCCCAAAAGAAGAGCGAGAGGACCTTGATGTTTTACTTTTCCTCTCGACCTGCTTGCCAAGCGTCCCCATTGAATCTCGATCGTCGCGTTACGGGCCCGGTCTAGACTCGCGATAAGGTAGAGCGACTACATTACCGACAAAAATAGGCGAAAAAAGGTTTCAGGTGCCTGAACTTTTCGTCCTTGAGAATATTTTTCGCCGGGAAAGAGCTCGTTCGAAAGAGCAAGGTTCGATCTAGCGCGCGCTGGTCATGAGCTGACGAGATTATGCAGATATTTGGTAACATAAGCGCTAGAAGTGGGCCAAAAATTGACGATGCGCGTGCCGTGGAATCCAAGCATTTTTACGCCATTGGATGAAATGGAGAGTAGCGCGTGCTAGAAATTATCTCCATCTACAAATTGAGCTGTATTTTGTCTTTTGATAATTTGAATAAATTTATTACGGGACGTTTTACAGAGACCCCTCGGTAGATGGAACTCGAAGAATTGAAATTCTAACCGATCGATTATTTCGTAACGATACCGTACAAAAATATGACGATGAGAGGGTAGAAAGGATGTCGTTCGATTTCCGTGAAAATTGGTATCGACGAAGCGGAGGATATATATTTTTTTTTTTTTCGAGGAACGCCGATGATTCGACGGGACAGAATAGTTTCCCTTTGGTCTCGTGGCAATTTCGCGGAGGAAGTCGTTGAAGCTCGCATGGCACGGCCGCTGGAAACCAATCGAAGAATTCAGAAACACATACAGACGAGTTGTTAGATTCAGTTGTTATCAATAGAAGTTCCAGCTCGAAGAAAAATAACGTTTTCCGTATGCATTGCGTGTAACTTGGACGCAGACATGCGCCGCGTCGCAGCGAATGTATACACGTAGGATAGATACATACGTGTGTACATAGCTATACGCGTTGCCACGAACTTTGGAATTCGAGGCGGAGAAGTTGGTCCCGCGGGATGATAGTCGACCTGCGGATGATGAATAACCAAGCAGAAATACGATCTTTGACGGTTCATTAGCCGGTTCAGTGCCGCCCCGAAATTTTGCGTCTCCGATAACGCTTCCTAAGTTAGTCGAAGTCTGAATTACCATACTTAATTGTTATTAGCGACAACATTCAGCTGAAGAGTAAATTGCGCATACATTATTAGCTTTTCACGCGTTCGTTAGTCTACTTTATGCCGTTGATTAGAAACGATGAAATTGGTAGCGCAATACAGTGTTTACCCGATACATGTCCAAAATACGGGTCTGGTCACAGACATATATCGGACAGGAGATACTATTATTTGACCCACGAAGAAAATGGAGATGGCTCTGGGACTTTTATGTGCTAGGCTTTTGGAACATATATAGAGTAAACACTGTATATGAAAAAAAAAAAATAAAATTCGGTAGAATTTAATATAAATGCTGTTGCCACCGAAAATAAAATTTCCATTTGATTTCATTTTGTGAAAATTTATTTACAAAAATTGAAAAAAACAGAAACAACCGCAGTCTAGTTATAACTATTTCAGCGACACACAATGTCGATCATTTGTGTCGATCAATATACCGTAAATATAATAAATCGTGTTAATAGGAGGCTAACCTGGTTATAATATAAATATTGCTAGGTAGACCCTAATGACTAGACTGCGGATGTTTATGCAATGTTTATGGAAAAATAAATTTCCAGTAGTAGTGACCTTTGCAGGTCTGAAATGAGTAAAGATCGTACTAAATTCTGTAAAATTTTATATTACAGCATTTTTTTGTAAATTCTCAGAAGCGATAAATGCATAAAGATCTGCAGTCTACTAACGACTAACAATAAGACATGTAGAGGGAATATTGTTAAAAGAATGTTTAAAGTAATGAAGGGAATATTGTAATCTGCAGTTTTGACTGCCTATAGAACACTGTTTCACACGTACAGCGTAGCCAGATTTTCGTGATTGTGGATGTGCTCGCCACGCATAACCGCGAGCGTAATTCATGCACACGCGCTTTCACATGGAGATGCAGTAACCGCATGATTTATCGTCTTACGTGACCGGACGGGACCCTCGGTCCACTTCTATCATCGGTTTCCCGCGACTACGTTTTCCACAGCGACGTTCCAGCCCGGGCAAAAAAAAAAAAAATGAGTTTAAACGGCTTGAAAAATTTCTTTCCCGCTCAGAATATGACACGAACCATCCCTTGTCTCAAAATGTTTTCCGAGCATGAATAATATTCGCACGCGTGATAGACTCGAAGGTGTCGTCGATTCTACTTTGCTACCACGGTAACGGCGCACATTTATTTACAATTTTTTCTGCACATTTTTCCTATACATATGTTTATTCTATATGTGTCTCAAATGCCTAGCCGATGAATGTCGGCTATGTTTAAGCTCGCAGCTTAAACCACAATTTTAAGAACAAATGCCCTTTTTTCAGATTTCTGAGGAACAAAACTTTTATTTTTTGTTTGCTCACTTTTGTTCTGTATTAGAATTTAAAAATGCATAAACGGTTTTAAAAATATGATTCAGTTTATAATTATTCACAGCACTGTACAGTAGAGTAGTCCTTGGTCGTCGGTCGAGAAACTGATGTATACTACTTGTCGAAGGTGTGTTGATCGAATTTTCGGTAAATTCTTGCCGAAGGAAAAGTCTTCGCACAGTCCGATAAATCGGGGCTCCTTCGGTGGTAGTTAGCGAGTTGCAGGGGAGTTCCGGGCGAAACAATTTTGCGACACCGATGTCGCGGTCATTCGATATAATCGGGAAAGCCGGTTTCTCGAACAGCAAACGCGAATTGCGAACTTTATCGGCGATAGGATACTCTCTTGTGCAACTCGCAGCGCTAATAATCTTTGCGTCGCGGGGGTAAGGGAAGTTTGCCCACGCGTATCCGCGTGTATCCGGCCGCACCGCAGGGGGAAGCTTATGCGGCAGCAAACTTTCCGGTGACGGCCGATATCAATTTGGCAAACGACAGGGGAGTTTTCAACTCGAGAACGAGGCGGACGAGAGAGAGAGAGAGGCCACCATTCGAATACCGTACCGGGGCGATATTACCCGTCGAATGGCCTCGAATGCTTCTGGTTCTCTTCTGTTGGCAAACACGATCTGGGAAACCGGCAACGGTGTCACCGTAGACAATTCGCCGTATTCACTTTTATCTCGATCCTCGAGAATCGGCGCGGCCTCGAAATGCAAGTTTACGCTCGACTCGAGCTCCTCTCGCTCCAGCCGACATTTTATCATATTTCTGTACTGTTCGGGCACACGCGGTCCCGTGGCTCACACTTTTGCCCGACCGGGTCCCTGCGAATATCCGTGGAAAATCTGGTACGCGATTGCAATTTGCGAGGCAAATGCCTGCTGAGCTGTGCGATAAACTTTTATGGTATACGGACCGTGCCACACGGACGGGGTTCTGTATTTCCACTTTGATCGAGTGGGAACGAAGGGCCGCGTAAGAGGAGCCCCAATGGTTCTGCCGGGTCTAATTTCACTGATTAAGAAAAAACAAACAAAACGTGACGGAGTATCGGGAGATTATTTTGGGAAAGCTTATTTCACGATGAAAGAATGTGAATGACGTATTAAGATGTTCTAATTGAAAGGAAATAGAGAAAAATAGAAGTAAAAATATATTAGTAAAAGTCGGAGGAAAATAGGAGATTATTTTGGGAAAGTTTATGCCACAATGAAAGAAGATGAATGAACATATAATATATTCCAATTGAAAGAAAAGTAGAGAAAAATAGAAGTAAAAATATATTAAAAATCAGAGGAAAATGGTATCATAGTTTCTTTTTTTACGTAATCGATTGAAACAAAAATTGTGGAAGTAAAAAATTGAAAAATATGTGTCACTTTGCCCCGGTGTCCCGTGTACCTGGTTATTTTCTCGCAAAATGTAGATCAAGATCGTTTCCCCGAGGCAACGGAATGGAATCGTTTCTGGTCGGATGAGAATTTTAACGGTAGGTACTGTACTCTATTGGGCAAACAGAATGGTCTTCTAGACTCACGCGTAGAACACGGTCCATTACTGACCATGCAGGCGGTAGAAAGCGGTCATGTATGCACCGGTCAGTAGTATAGAACTATCTTTCCAGGAGGCAAGTACATACGTACAACCGTGGCGCAGTGTTGCCGATACAATAGGGATTGCGTACAGTCGAAGGGGCAGTAGAATAGGATTGCCTGCGGCTCGACACGGAAGCGAACTCGACGCTGCGTAATCTCAGAGAATTGTGGTAAAAAATTCTTCTGGGATCCAATCAGCATTTAATTCTTATGAGAACACAGAAAAATACAGAGCAATTCCTCGATATATGTCCGAAATATCTACCCTATAAAAGTCCAAGAATTATCCCCACTATCGCCGGGGTATACCTCGTGAGGGGCCCTGGTCTCCTCGAGCTTTGCTCCTTTTCTACATTCGGATTAACACTAGAAAGACGGGAGCTTAGTATATACCTATATTGCCTGAAAGCCGGAAGCCGTTACCTATATACCGGAAGTGAAGGAGGGGGGGGGCAACAACAATGATTATTTAACCCATTTATATGTTGTAGAAAAAGTCACAAAATTATAAGAAGCTGTGTCATTATTTAAATAATTATTTTTTTAATTGAAATTCAAAAGCAGTCAAAATGACTTGCTTAGGCAATCTAGTGTTAAAGACAATTATCGATTGTGCACTGTGTCAACGGGAACCGGCGGAATTATTCGAGAAAATGATCGTTGACAGATCAAGCGCCACCTAATTGGCGAAAAATGTTTCACACGGTCGCGGACGAACGGATTGATTCGTTTCAGCCGTTCACCGCGAAACCGCGAGCCGGTCGTCGAACAGTTATGAAATCTTTGTCCAGAGTCACGCAATCCGGCGCGTCCCGGTGATAGATTTATTTCGCGCTGGCCATCACCGAGCCGAAACGATTGCGTAATTAGTCGGGAGAGAGAAAGAGAGAGAGAGAGAGAGAGAGAGAGAGAGAGAGCTCATTCGAAAACAGTCGGACGGAAACGCGGCGAAACACGTTAAAACGCGGACGCACGCCGGTCGGCCGAACTAATTAAAGGGATCGTGAAAAATATAAGTATGCATCGATAAATCGTCGTCAGTGTCTACGGTCATGACTAATGGGGATTAAAATATCTGATTCCGAGTAAATTGCCGCTGACACATTGCCCCCGTCGGACCTCCCGATAAACGTCAATTAAAACACAACGGCCGTTGTAGAATGAGCACGCCAAGTGCGTCGCGCAGTGGTCGCTCGAGAATGCAATAAATGTCGAATATCACCGAAAGCTTTTTTTTCATTTCCGTGTAACGGTTCGAGTTACAATTCTCGATATATGTCAACAACACTGGTCTTGTATCGTCCAGGAGACATACCCGAGCCGTATTACGTTTACCGAGGCCTCTCGATCTTCTTGACCCCTCGTATACTACACGGTAGTGGGGGTAATTCCGCGACATTTATCATGTAGGTCTTGGCGACATATATAGAAAAATGACTGTACTCTTGAACGAAGCGGGGGGCATTGTTTCCGTTATAGTTTGCGAACGTCGTTCGAGCAATCAAATTTTATTGTTAATCATCGTAAGTATTATTGTCGGTTTGTGTTCGAAAAGTACCGAGGAATATTTGCTAAATCCCCCACGCGATTCTGCAGGACAATTCATGTGAATTTACGATGCCGCTCCCATATGATTTGCCAGTACATTTAAGTGCAGTTTAATTTAATTATGCCGATGTTGGACAGCAATGTGTTGAAACAGTGAAAATAAATTATTCGGTTGGCTCGATACTCCAATGCACGAAGGAATTTTGCATACTATGTCATTTATTTGACAGTGTGAACCGGATACATTGTCGCTGCAAATCCAGGAAATATCGAGAAATTGCGTGCTCGGACCGCAGCGTTGTAATTTCGACATTCTCAAAATACGCGTGTCCCAAAAAAAAAAAAAGAAAAATTACAGAAGAGCGTGCACTCGATACTAAATATTACCTACTATCTAAGTGTTCGAACGATAGTGATAATGATTACGCAATAGGCGCGAACGTGTTAATTCAAAACACATATACGTGTCACAGTGGGACCGCGAATATCGAACGACAATTATATTGCACACGCCGTTGAACTGTTAAGTTTAAAGTACAATGTATGCTTATAGACTGTGGATACAATCTATTGTATGATATGTCTTAATTCCCCTGAATCAGGCGCTGCGATTAATTTCACATTCGCCGGCGCTGTATAAATATCGTCGCAAGCGAGCGTAACGAGATTTACTACCCTGCGAAATTCGGGATACGAATTGCGGTATTTGGGGACGCAACACTGCCAATGAGGTTTGTTTTGTGTACGGGAATCATATTGTGATTGTTCCGAACCGTTCGCAACTGGCTCGGAAAGTTTCGAATCAGATCATTTCGCTTGGAAGAACTAGAATGCAGAAGTCCACTACACCAGTGAACAAAATCACATTCTACAACACTTTAATTTAACCAAAAATAATAGTTTCTTAGGTGTAAAAATTAAAAGACACCATTATTGCTCTTTACACGATTCTGAAAGTAGTTTACGCACGTAAGTACAGAGTCTACTCGATAAATGTCCCAAATATCTAGCCTATAATTGTCGTAGAACTATCCCCAGTACTGGGGGGTATATCCTGTGAGGGGGTGAAGCTTTTCCCCTTTTCTATCCGATTATTGTCCTCGGCCAGACCCCTTTTTTGGACAACTATCGAGTAGACACTAAACTGTACTATTTTCACGTTTCAGAGTAATTGTCAAATAGTTTTATTAATTTATATGGGATATACGGTGACTGGTTTATTAGGTTTTTAAAAATTTTATACGGCAAACATTTGTAATACAATAATTGTTATTCTACGTAATCGATGCGGATGCGATAATTGCATGTTTATGAATCTCATTGTCGGTAACTTTAAATCAAGTCGCCATCTTAAGGTTGATCGCGAAGTTTCCTCGGGGAAATAACCTGTCCGTAAACTAAACGAATCATTAATAATTCATTCAACCATTGACGGCCTTTTAGCCGTTCGTCCGTGCGGAGGAGCCGGCTCTTCCGAACAATTTTCAAAGGTAAATTATTTAAGACACTGACAAACTGTATAATAATTAAAATTTCCTCGCGAAGGCTGCGGACAAGGAACGACGCGACGCGAGGGGACGCGACGGATGAAAAAAAAAAATAAAAAAATAAGAAGGAAGACAAGCTGTCGAGTCGCGAGCGCGGCAGGCGTCAACGGCATAAGCGAAAAAATAAGTCAACGTCAAAGGGGATGGTGCAACGACGGAGAACACCGTTTAGGCATTATTCATCCTTCATTGCGTGCAAACAAGCGTGTGCGGCACTCTGCGCGGCAGAATGTATATACATGTACGGTAGACGTATGTGTATATACGTACAGGCGAGTACATGGGACCGACTCGCATAAAACAGCACGATCGTTTTTGAAGCTTAAAGAAAATATTGTTCTTTGAAATTGTCCCTTTTGCTCGAGATCATTTTGTAACCAGACTTTCACACCTTCATGCATAGATAGAATTTTTGTGCATGAATACGCTATCATGTAGAAACAAAAGCATTCCTTTCGTTAACACTCTGGGGAAGTTGAAAGTGACGGAAAATTTTTTATTACATTTTTGTTAAATTTTTATTAGGCTAACTGTAGCCTTTTTGGGATCGTTCGTGGTGATAACTGGAAATGAAAATACTTCTCTTTCTCTTTCCAGGTTTTGTAATTGATTTATTTTTTCTTTTTTGCTATATAAGTGCATACTCTTTGCAGTTGATCAATAAGAAAGGGATTAAATTATAGTATTTTGCCAAGGCCACCCAGTATATTATACCGAAATTGTTTTCCGCTGTCTGCACGCGACTTGCCCTTTTATTTCTCCCTTGTCATTCTCGCTTCGGACGTGCCGGGTGTCACGTCACACGTCACACGTCACACATCACACGTCACACGACAACGTCCATTATGCCTCGCGCGCGCGAATATGGGTTCCGTGTGTTTCGCATGCAAAAAGGTGAAGTGCTTTTCGGGATTCACATAAAACTTCGAGTTCATTTAGGTATCCGGATGATTAATTGGCCGTGTACTCTACGCTATCCTCGAGGAAAAATATCTCGTGTATACGATACTTGTGTAGATACTGTACACATGTATACCATGTATGTATGTACGTGTACTTCTAAAGTGTTCGTATATAGGAGATTCATTGTTCCGAAATGGAAGAGTTCCAACGAACCTGATAACCAGGTTAATCAGTTGATGAAATATCTTGTTCATACAAGTTACCCGACAAAACGGACGTTTAATATTAAATCGTTAAACGCCTATCACGCGGAATTACGGCTGCCAAGAACGATGTATAATTACTATTTCATTGCTCGTCCAATTTGCTCCGAAAATTCACTTCTCATAATTTGACAAATAAAAAATAGAGTTATCGACGTTTCTGTAGGAGTGATACAGTGATTTCTCTATATTAATACGCGATATTTCTCTGTATTACTATCCCATATTGAACAATTTTTCAATCACAATGATTTCTCTGTATATGTCGCAAAGGCCTGGATGATAAACGTCGCGGAATTATCCCCACTACTGCGGGGTATACCTCCTGAGGTGCCACGAAGCTCGAGAGGCCTCGGTAAACATAACACCTGCACGATACACGTCGCTGATAAGACCCGTGTTGTTGACATATATCGGGAATTCACTGCATCGTTTAGTTTTGAAAATTTCTATTGAAGCACAGAAATTGTGCAGTCGAAGAAGTATGATCGAAATTCCGTGGACCACAGTTACCAAATTTGGACAGGTACAATTGCAATTGTTCATCTGGCCAACAAGTTGCCCAGGCTTCTTTCCAGCCGACTTGGGTCAGGTCGATCGATTTGCGAAATTTAATTGTGATTAATTTGTCCGGAGCATTTCGTGACGCCCGTGCCCGGTTCGTTCGGGCGTGCATAGACCGAGTGACATTCTATTCGAAGAAATCTCTTGCCTCTCAATTCCGTTAAATTGCTCCCGTTACCTTTATTAAGCACCACTCGCGTTGCATCCTCAAAGACCCTCTCGACACACACACACACACACAGACAGACACACACACATGCAATGCTCTGTCACGTATTTGCCCGCGTTTCTATTGCCAGAGTACTGTTCGATAACATCTAGTAGTATGGTTCACTTTCGACTTCTGAGCAGCGAAGTGTACTTGGTAAAACCGCCCGAGCGTTCTCGTCAAATCTCGCGAATAATTTGATAATTAGAGCACTCTCTCGTTATACAGGGTGAGTTGCCCAAATATGCCAGCCATACAGGAATCGGTATTTCCAAGGAAATACAACATTTTGGGACACCTTGTATAGCAAGCGCATTCGCTGAATTTTCAAGCTCGATTTTCTCGAAAAATATCGTCCTACGAAGACGAAACGATAAAATAATGAGATTCGGAATTTTCATTCTCCGGAAGATTTAAGACGGAGGTTCGCCGATCCGAGGAGTTTGAGATCTAAAAATTCAAGGACTCTCCGTTGCGAGGATTCAAAGTTCTAAGGAGCCCGGAGTTGGCCAGCTTCAAAGTTCCGGCAGCTCCCTAAACTCCGTCCTGCTAGAGTCGTGAAGCCTAAACTTCTGATACTAAAGCTTCAAAAGCTCCGAAGCTCCAAGTTTCTTCTAACAACCGAACCCGTTAGTGGATTACCGTTGTTTGGTAGGAGCCTTGTAGCCGAGTCGAGCCAATAAACGGGAGCGTTGTTAGCAAACCGCTCTCTCTCTCTTTCTCTCTCTCTCTCTTCGTTGTCATTTAAAGTCTACGCTCCACGCATAGTTTTATTTTACGCCGAGGCTCGCGAATAATATTCGCGAAACTTGTTACACCCGCCGCATCGTCATGCATAACAGCGCGCGGATTACGCGGACGAGATTTTAATTGTGCTCTCGACGCAATCGGCCCGCCGATCTAATTACGACAATTAGCTTGTGTCGGTATTGCCGTGAGAACCACGTTCGCTGACAAAAATACCGTGTTATTTAAATTATACTCGGTCATTGGCCCTCGGCGAGCGATCGATACGCGATTGCCCCCCTCGTCGCTCGACTATCGGCCGTTTACTCGAGCATTTTATTGCAATGATGGCAAAAACGACGGACATGGCAGACCGCTAATCAGTGCGGGGACCTGTACCGCTAGAAACTTTATTTCTCGGCAATTTCACAGATTTCCGGCCAGCTGATTCGCTCGATTTTTAAAAGTTTCCAAAGAACTACTGCCCAGCGAATTTAAGACTGCGGTCTCTTTTTCGTTTCAACCGGGAAAAAAGATTAATTTGTTTATTCGCAATCGTTTACTGAAAAAGTGATCGACTGAAATCCAATTGTATTCCAAACGTACCTATATACAGTGCTTACTCGATATATGTCAACAAAACGGGTCTAGCTAGAGACATATATCGTCCAGAAGATATTCTTTTGATCGACACCGAACCTAGTAAAGGACAGGCTGATGGCTTCAGTGGGGATGGTTCCGGGTACTTTTATGTCATTTGGGTGGCGTTTTCAAGGTCATTTGAAGGTCAATTTTGTTTTTTCTAATGGAAACCTATATATTTCATTATGTGATCTTATTACGTACGTAAAGGGACCAGCAATTTTCGTAGGATACTTTTTTTTGTCTTTGTCCCTCGAAATCCTTGGACACGTGTTTTACACTTTTTTAATATCTTTCATACTTTTCGAGCTTTTCGGCTGGAAAGTTTTCAAATGAACACCCTGTATATAGAGTGAACACTGTATGTAGTTCTTTTAAAGTAAACTTTCTATTATCCGTTCCTAATAAAATTTGATGTTATTACGGATATCCAGAGATGGTGTATAAAAACAAATTTAATTAAATTCAAGCTCTTGCTTTAGAGTGTGTACGAAAGTTGGAGAAACGGGTTTCTGCTTATCCAATCAAACCAAAGAGGTTGAGTGGACAAGTGTAACGGACACTTTGCGATCAGAGTGATTAATAATAACGTGCGTACCCCGGGAAAGAGCGGAACTTTTCCGCGGTTGTTTTCTATGTTCAGCCGCGGAGAATACACACCGACTAGCCGAAATCGTATTTCGATGGAAGTGGAAGTGCTATTGTGGCCCGCATTCGTCGTTTCTTCTGCGGTCGGTGTTCCTCGGTCGGGTCCGGTAATTGATGCGCATATTTTCAAGGATTCCGGGTTGCCTCGGGGGCGGAAAAGCTCGGGCACGGAAAAACTCGTTAGATCCCGTAACAATGTTTCGTCGAGTGGCGGCGATGATGTTGGTGCGCCGGATTTGACGGTGGTTTCGCTCCGGCTCATTGATTAAATTCTGCTACCCGCCGACCTAAATAAAACACCGGGGGGCTCCATCTTGGTCGGCTGATTGCAGGAAATGCAGATTAAGCGAGCGACCGATGCGATGGCGTGCGGGCTTGCCGTTCGAAATTGAACGACCGATTCCTCCGGGCGAGACCGTTTGCCGTTTCAGATCCGACAAACCGTCTCCGACTCGACTGCGAAAAACCGGCTCGATTATTCGATAAACACTTTATCCGGAGGAAGACGTATCGGTATTGATTCGTCGGCGCCAGATTAGGCGAGCTTTTCCCAAGCTTTTGCTGCTCTGCTCTGCTCTGCTCTGCCTGTCGCGAGATATAAGTTAACCGTTCGACAGACTTTTTTCCCACCGAGCGAAACGTTCAGCTCCGCCGCGCAATAAAAGTGTTGTACCGCTGTACGGGTTTGCGTACGCGAAAAAAAGGCAGTTTGTCAAATGATAACGACCCCGAGCGAAACGGAACGAAAAATCCACAGAAATATGGGACAATTTTTTAATCCGATACCGAGCACCCGGACGGCTATTCCTGTTTTAACGGTTTCGCTACGGTGTAATAGTTTGTTCATGTGGCCACGATTATTAGCAACAACTGTAGCTTGTTTTTCGAGCAACTGTCGAACAATGGGGACGCAGCTTTCATCATTTTGCTGGATTTTTATATTCATTATATTGATGTTTATATATAGTATAAGGTAAAGGCACCAGTAGTTGACCACCATGTACCAGTAGTTGACCATTTTATAGAAAAACAAAAAATAAGGTTTGAAATGTTCTTACTGTTTTGAAATTTAAACAACAGACGGCATGGCATCCGAGGTTCACTTTCATCAAAAGTGCACTTATAAGTGCGCTTATAAAAACCTTATTTTTGGTTTTCCTATAAAATGGTCAACTACTGGTACATGGTCAACTACTGGTGCCTTTACCTTACTATACTGTAGTATACTATACTATACCATATACTATACTATACTATACTATACAATACTGTACTATACTATACAATACTATACTTTACTATATTGTGCACTATACTATACTATACTATATATATGTGTATATAAATTAGTCAGAAATCTATATTCATTATTTTCTCGTAATATAATTATTTTCCTGTTATAGATTATTTTCTGCCGTTGTGAAAGATTTATGTAACAAATAACGATGTAAATTGAGTAATTGCTTTGGCAATCAAAACGTGATCGTGCGCAGCGGTAATTACTTGTCCAGTCGAAACGGGGAAAACGCAGGGACCATGCGTGCAATACAATGTAATACAATGTAACATAGTATAATGTAATATGAAATAGTGTAATTGTTTCGGACGTAACGGTTTCCGAATTCCGTGACGATTGCGGGAACATTGAAACGGTTAGCCCTTATCAAAGACGGATCGAGGCAGCCCCGAAATGAACCACGACCCTGAAAATCGGCGAGGTTTTCGGGGTCGCTTCCGGTCGTATTACCGCAACTGAGCGTAACCCCCTCGGGATTACACGAACTGCCGGCGGTGGCAGATTGCTTGGCAAATAGGATTGTGCAGCCAAACAACTGCTAGCAGTTACGAGAGATTGGTATCGTGGAACGATGCCGACGGAGTCTATGTCGAAGGGGTGGGGGTAGGGGCGGGGGGAGGGAGGAGAGGGGAGGTGGAGTAGAAATCGACTCAAGTTTTTCCATATTTGCATTCACCTCGAACTCGCGGCGAAACATATCCGACGGAAGTGGCACCGAGTGCCGGAAGTGCGAATAACTTACTCCGGTGAATATTCTTCGCGGCATTGTTTCCCCTTTTTCCGGTTAACCTTGCGAGAAACCACGCGAAGCGGAACGCAGTTTCCTATTCGGCGAAAATTCGAAACACTGTCCACCTCCATTGTCGGAATATTTGCGAAGAAGGTCAATTGCGATCGCACATGTGAGTATACTGTTTGAATATTATTTTAATAATTTTATTTTGATTATTTTCATTCCTTAATTGCGCTTGGAAATTAAATGGGAGCCTGCAGAATTAACGTAATTTTGGGAATTTATTATATTTTAGCCCTCTCGCCCCTTCCACCATGTCGTGTGTCAAGTTGGCAAAGTGGTAAAATATCAAAACAAAAGGAAACGATGAATATAATAATTTCCATTCGCTACTTATTTTATTAGGAATACAGTGATTTCTCTAATAAATGTCGCGCGTAAATGACGTAGAACAAGAATGCGAAGCGAATTATATTTTTAGGATTTTGTTATAGACAGAAAAAATTCTATGAATTATATGTCGAACGGTTTCACGCTATCCAACCAATTTCCTTCGAGATAACACCCGGTGTCGTAATAATACAAGTGAATTATATTTTCAGGGTTTTGATATTGACAGAAGAAAATTGTATGAATTATGTGTCGAACAGTTCCACGGTTATCCGACCAATTTCCTTCGAGATAACACCCGGTGACGTAATAATCGGCCATCTATAAAGAACAGTGACATCCCATTCTTTCTGGCTGACACCCTCGATTCTTCGTCCGCGGGAACAAGAAATTGCAACTGTCTCGGGCCGAAGTGCTCGTTAAAAGCCCGCCCGCCCGCGCGCGGGCCTGATATATTTTTTCAAATTATGATACATTCCACGCGAATATCATGAACGCGCCGCTAAAAGCACGATGCATTTCCTCATTTTCGCACGATTTTTCTCTGTTATAATTTTTCCTAGACTGCGCGGTATGGAGGGACACAAATAGGACATATAGAGAAATGGAAAACAAAGCGACACGAATCGACAATACTGGAATATTAACAATGTCGATATACCATTTTTAACATATAAAAATAATTAATCAGCAAAATCAATTTTTACTTATAGATTGCAATAACTCCTACAGATTACAATTGCTGTATAAAAATTTTATTTTGCATAAACACTCGCAGGTCTACTTATGATCGTTTTATTTAATGGTAATTAATGGCTGGATTGCCATTAATGGTTGCGAAATCCGCGACAGTTAAAGAAAATTGCGCAGCGAATGGGGTGGGTATCATCTCTCCAGGGGGATGCCGGGCATTTGCCTAAGCGTCAGCGTGATTCCGGTCCCGTGAAATCCAAGTGTCCGGCCTCGACGGAGGCCGCATTTCACACTGTACATCCGCGTCGGGTTCGTTCGGAAGCATCGTCCGGGACACCGGAAGTAAGTGGGCACGGAATCGATCGATAGTTCCTTCCTGGCTTGGCAGGGTCATCCCGCTGGTCAGCCCGGCAACATTCGGGCACACGCGACTCCCATTCTCCCTCGCACTGACGTCTCTGTACAACCGACAATCGCATGCGTTATGGGTATCCGCGGGAGCTCTGTGCACGTTCGTCGCGGCGCGACGCTGTTGGGACTTTGATCCTATGGATTTATGACGCGCGATGATGGAAGGATGTCGCGTAGCTTCCTGCCGATACCTCGTAAATCTTCCGTAATGAAGAGGACGTCGTCGTTGACATCCTAACAGGAACTCGGATTCTAGATTTCACGAACCAGATTACATTCACTACACTGTTTTTACCGTTCGGCTCTTTGTCAATCTTTGCTCAATATACAGGGTGTTTGGTAACTGGTGGTACAAGCGAAAAGGAATGGGATGATTCTACATGAAAGAATAAGTCGAAAATATAGAATAAACATTTTTCGTTTCAGGCTTTGTTTTCGAGAAAATCGACTTTGAAGATCTGTCAGGTTTGTCTGCTTTGGTATATGCAGGCAGTAGATTTGGTTGGTCATGATCAGACAATTCCTATCGAATAGCATGCGTATTCGCTGCATTTCAAACTCGATTTTCTCGATAACGAAACTTCGGATGAACAAATTTTATTTTATATTTTCTATTTATTCTTTTATGTAGAATCACCCCCTTTTCGCTTGTACCACCAGTTACCAAACACCCTGTATATCCCGGAGATGTAGTCGATAAAGAGGGGCTTTTAAGGGGCTCCTTGAGGGGCCAAGTATCAAAGAATAATGTCTCCTGTCCGATGTATGTTACTGGGTGGACCCGTTTGGTGGACATATATCGAGTAGATAGTGTACCGTTTCGGATGTTGTTGGAATTTGTGTATGTTGTAGTTTTCGGTGATACGGGGAGGAACAAAATTGTGACAATTAAAAAAAGAAAGAAAAGAAAATTATTCTCTACTGTATTTATTAAGATAGAGTTCCATATAGATTTCAAGAAGCACACGATTTTGAAGCAAACAATTACTAACTCTGTTACCTTTTAGTTTACTAGCTGAAAGAACTCTTTCCATTTTTCTTCACTTTTTCTTAACTTTGTCTATTTTTTCTTTTTCGGGCGGTACTATCGACATTGGCTACGACGCTTAAATTGCTTAAGTTTATGATTAAGATTAGTGTAACCGTGTGTACCTACACCCTGCCTACTGTCCGCACGGGAGATAAATAATGTTAAGGACAGGAGCAACGTAATTCAGCGCAGCAAGGAGTCCTGCCATCGTAAAAATAAGCCGGAAGCTTCTCTTGTCTGCGGAATTACGTACCGCGAACGATAAACCGTTCGACGATAAGAAAATCAGTATTTCTTCCCGGGCAATCGTAACCGGGGCGTACTCATTGCTTAACGATACAAAGACAGTGTCGTGAGCGCGAGTGTACTTCGCAGATAAATTCCGTGGCTCGCGGCCATAACTCCGGAATGACCGCGATGGACGGCATTTACGCGTCGGCGTAACTGCAAATTGCGGCGAGTGCGTTTACTTCGGTAAGAACTTGGAAAGCGAAGGGCGCGGATCCATGGGTATCCGCTAGTCGTGAAAGCAATTTTGACGCCATTCCCGTAGTCCGCTCTAATTTCCTTCGAGGCCGACCGAGTGCCCTGCGAGGCGCTCGTAACTTCTTCGTCCCTTTACGACTTCTCGTAACGTCACGCGCGCCGCCCTTGCGTTGCCTATCGCCCGCTATCGTCGCCTCATCTGACCGTTCCTTACCCCTTTACCTCTCGCAGTGTACCTCGACCCTTGGATTTGCGAATTTGTCGAAACACCCTGGATCAAATGTCTGCTCTGGGACATTCGCTATGAAATATTAACCCTTTGCACTCGAGTGAAGCGCCACTGAAAATTGTTGTGGTATTATTTTCAAGAAATTACACAAAATATTACAAACTTTGGATTTAATAGATTACTAAACACTTAAATATTATCCCTTTGCACTCGAGTGGCGACTCTGAAGCGCCACTAAAAATTGTCGTGGCACTATTTCAAAGAAATCACAAACAATATTACAAAATATTTGTTACATTACAAAATTTGTATTTAATAGATTACTAAACATTTAAATGTTATATGTGGAAATCGGATCAGTTTCGTACGAGTAAAATGTTAATATTCTAAGACGGAAGAAAAATTTTATTTTCGAATTAAAATAGCGCCGAGTGCAAAGGGTTATATGTGCAAATCTGATCAGTTTCGCATGAATAAAATGAGAATATTGTAAGGCGGAAGAAAAATTTCGTTTCAGAATTAAAATAGCGCCATGACATACAATATGAAAATATTTGATGTATCTGGTTATCAAGATAAAAATATTTTATTGTATTTCATTTTTGAACCACATTAAATTATATTATTTAACACTAGAACTACCGGATGGGTCAAAATGACTTCCTCCCAATTTTTTCTTTTAGAGATATTGAAATTATAAATATGTTTCCATGAGAAAATTTTTTAATAAACTTCTCTATCGAAGTAGATATTTAAACAAAACTAATACGAAATCTAAACAAATCTTATTTTGTTGTTATTATAAGGCAATGTATGCCAGTTGCATTTAGTGCTTGGTCGTACTAGTGTTAAAATGGTATTTAAAATATTTTTTCTCGAAATTTTGCCCAGGTCTGCTCGGGTATATCTCCTGGACGATACAACACGCTGGTAAGACCCGTGTCGTTGACATGTATCGAGTAGACACTGTATTGCGTTGCTCGAGCGAAGAGAAGGTAGATATGCATGTCTTTATTCAAAATTAAAATTGTCCGCGTTAATTGCAGGATACGGGAGCGAGATTTGCTAGAAATTTTCGGATTTTAGGCAAGAAATAGAAAACTGGGGAAGTGACGTTGCCAGGTCTAGACATATCGGCCGTTGTATTTCGAGAGACAATAGCCTCGCTCCGCTCCTCGAAGTTATTCAAACGTAATTGATAGGTCTTTTCGTCGTTTATTGTTCATGTTTAATTCCGTCATCGCGGCGCGCCGGTGCGGTCTGCTTCGAGCAAACTGCTCCTCGTTACTCTCGCACTGTCCGCGCGTACTCGCGCGCGCGCCTACAACCGCGCCACGACGCGCGAAAAGCTGCGCAGGAAAGTTCGCTCCGGTGTCGGCGACAAAGGAGCCGACCGCTCGCCAGAATCGGAACGCGCTTATAATGGGAATTCGGAAACAATGCAGCCCGCTATCGAACCGACCCCATTCATGCACCGGGTGTTCCGCAAGTTATTGCCGATTTTAGTATTCCGCGGGAGCGTGGCGCAGCTCGTTCTGCCGGGAATCGATAATTATTCTGCAAAGTTATGCCCGCCTTTCGAGAAAAGCTCTCCCGCGTCGCGCGATACGCTCTGTCGCTTGTAAAAAAAAAAAAAACAAAAAAAGAAAAGGAGTCAGCTTTTCAGTTCGCTTGCTCTCGAGTCTATTATGTCAGTTTTTGCCTCTTAACTCGCTACCTCTGGCCGACGAAGGATTTACAGATGAAAAAAATATTGATTTTTTCCTTTTACGGCAGAGTTTCCCATATCCGAACTAATAGGCACACGCTGTAAATTTAGATGACCACAGATTTTAAACGAATCTCTCGGGGAACCTAATTCCATTACATCCCGTAGCAATATAAGAAATTCTCGATATATGTCAACAACACGGGTCTTGTAAGTGACATGTTTTGTCCTGGAGACATGATCCGAGTCATGTTATGTTTACAAACATGTAATGTACATGTTTACGTGTAATTGAAAAATTGTTCAATATGGGAACATCGCATATTATTATTTTATAAAGCATACCTCAAAATTACTCCTCTCCCTTCCTTTTACTGTCGAAAAGATTTGACCTTTTAAAAACAGCATACAAAACAGAATACCTCCAACAAATTTTTGCATATACTACGGGTATACCCCGCCGGAGTGAGGCACTTATATCTGCTAGGAATTTGCGACAAATATAGAGTAAACGCTGTATTGCGTTGGAACGAACACGCGACGGCCGGCTGGTTTTTATCGGCCGATAAAGACAGGCGATCAATTTACGATTTGCTAATTAATGCGGCGTAATTGGGGCCGATTCGATCAACTTCTGAAATATTCAATCCGCTGAAACGAAATCGTACCGACGCGACGCAACCGGCACGAGCCAGGTGCAAGTCACCGCATTTTGCGATTGGGGCTACATAATGGAGCTCCGTCGACAAAATAACGGATTAAAAGTCACTTCCGCTACGGAATTATTTAAACGATAGCGTGCGTCCACCTGGGGGTGGGTTCATAATAAATACCCGAATGATTAATCCTGTCGAATTGCGCGAAAGGAGGACAAACACTCGCGACAAATGGAATTCGCGAGTAGTAAGTAGTACAGGTAAACGTTTCGTGCAGTTCTTTTTCTTTTTGCTGATGGTCGTACCGCTGATTAATTTATCAGAGCGGAAAAGAAGGATCTATAGACAATAATTGCAACGGCCGATTCTTTTGATATATTCACCAGCGAATCGACCCTCTATGTCCGGTTCCTGTTGAATTTCAGGGTTTTCTCCCTGTGGAGCAATTTTCTGCAAGATTTAATTATGCGCCTAACGATGCTATTCGGATATGTAATTTTGCTCCGATTATTCGTTCGTTAATAAATTCGATCGATTTGCGTTTTATCGTTCGGATTCAAGGAGACACGAACGACACACGCACACGGCGATTTGATAATTACAACGTTGGTATGGCGAATTCGAGTACAATTAGGGTTGTAGGTACCTTTTCAAAAACTTTCCTGCAATTTTGTCATGGGTTTACGCTTTATTATTATAAGCACCTGAATTATAACACCTTATCAATATTTGACCCTGAACCCAAAATTTGCATCCCAAAATTTTATCACGAAGGCCTTCATCACCAAACATTTTTTTCTATTATATTTAAGTACAAAAATGACTACAAGTTAACGAGCTTCATATTTCAGCATTATAAGAAAAAATCAGAATTATTACTTTCATCTGCAACAACACCCTCGATTTCTATTTTTTTAGCTAACGAATAATGACAGTAGCCAACAAAATTGAGCGTATATATACGCTAACGATGCAAATGGATTAACGAATTAATCTCGAATAAGTAATGTCGCTACCTATGTATTTCGTCACACTGAATTCATTAAAGGGTCCTACAGCGTGGCGAACGGCCAATTGAGCCCATCTTGACATTACCCTAGTAGCACAAAATATTGTATACACATTCATATAATATTAAAAAGAGATTCAATCTTTTTTTAATATTCAAATATACATACAATATTTATTTTATATTACGTAACAAATATTTCTTTTTAAATATTCAGGAAATATCTATGTCATGTTACGAGAAAAATATTTTTTCTCGTCGGATCCACAGCACACAATTATTCACTCACGAGAATAGGTCCGAATAATTGAACAACAATCACTAAACAACACACACAACACACTTAACGAAATCGTGACAGCAGACGAGAAGATCACGAATAAAACCACGAACAAAAAAATAATACTGCGATTTTAACCGCTTCGGACCCAAGGACGTTTGAAACGAAAACAAGGAATTCCGGGAAATAGGGTCGGCGCCCCGCCATAATTTGTTTACCTTGGTTTTGTATCTAGTGTTTATAGACCCTCAGCGTCTAACCTGCCTAGGATAACCTGACCGTACCCCCTCCATGGAAGGGATCATTGTTAAAATCGCAGTATCATTTTGTTCGTGGTCGGAGTGACATCTTCTCGTTCGTTGTCACGATTTTATAAACTGTGTTGTGCGTGTGTGTCGTGTGTGTTGTTCGTGCGTGTGTGTCGTGTGTGTCTATTCCCCTGAGTCAATAATTGTGTGCTGTGGATCCGACGGAGGAAGAAGATTCAGAAGTAAGTACACTTTACGTTAGTATTTTATAATGTAGGATTAGTATTCGTATCTGGAACATTGGATACAAGGTTTTCTATCATATTTTGCAACATATATTAACGATCATTAATGATTTGGTATATAGTATAATTTAATGCGGTTCAAATAAGATACTACTTTAAATCGAATATTTTTATTTTGATAACCAGATAGATAAAATGAAATATTTTTATTTTGTATTTCAAATATTTCCTTACAATGAAAATAAGTTGAGCAAGTAGTTAATATTATACCCTAGTAGCACAAAAATATTAGATAGATATTTTTCTCAAATATTGGAAAAATATTTTTTAAGCCACATTTTTTCATATGAGAAAAATATTGGATCTGAATATTGTATACATGTACAAGAAATGCGCAGAAAGTAATACATATTCATAGTTTCTAATTTTTGTTATATTTTCTTAAATTTGAAAATTTTATTGAATGTTTTTTAAATATTGAATTTATATTTTTCAAATATTGAATTCACATTTTTTTAATATTTACTTTATATTTTTTAAATATCTAGTTTATATCCTCTGAATATTTAGCTTATATTTTTTAAAAATTCAATTTATATTTCTTGTACATGTATACAATATTCAGATCCAATATTTTTCTCATATGAAAAAATGTGGCTTAAGAAATATTTTTCCAATATTTGAAAAAAATATCTATCTAATATTTTTGTGCTACTAGGGTAAATCCAACACGAGTACCTACCAGGGATTACCGCGAACCACGCGAACTTTCTGCGACCGGAAGTCCGGCGTTCTACGCTTTCCGCTTGAAATTAAATCGTAACTTTCAGCCTGGACACTGCCTTGCCCGGAAAAAAGGCCTCGAATTTTTCGCCGAACGATCGCGAGCGTTGTCTTGAATTGCTTCCACGAACATTTTCCCGCGGTCCAGCGGTACGCTATCAATTGTAAAACTCGTTCAGAAAGTTCGCCCCGGGGCATTCTTCGAATATTCGAATAGTCAAATTAGTCGTGGGGCAATTACTCCGGCCTAATTGCGATACACGAATGAAAATGAACCCTTGACTGGGGGCATTGTAACTTACCCGACTACTGCAGAAGGTCTAGCATAGCGGAAATATTTATTATTGCGTATACACAAATGCTAAAAATTGATGAAATTGTTCTTGCTTCAAGAGCAATGTTGTACCAATATTGTCAGAAACTATTGAAAGCTATGCAGTCATGCACAGTATTTACTCGATACATGTCCAAAAGACGGGTCTAGCCACGGACATATATCGTAAAGTTACTATAGATAATTTTCAGGTTCTAAGATCTTTACATGAAACATATATGTATAGCATTTGGCAAGTAGAAGATATTTTTCGTCAAGAATTGCAATCCGAAATAGTCGACACGTTTGACGCAAACACTGCTGTATGTGTACGTCTGTTGGAGGAGGCTATAAAAATAGTTGGAAACGATCGATAGATCGCCAAAACAGTTTCACAGGTCGATCTTAGACGGAAACGGGTTTCAGGGTTCCTTTGTGGACCGCGAATGAAAAATCTCCGACCCCGTCCGCGTTGATGGACTAGAATGACCGGGTTCGGGTCCCGGGTCCGGGTCATTCAGAAACTTCTGCGTCTCTTCAGTCGTTAACGGAGTTTCACCTTAACGACTAAGTCCACCCACCGATAAATTTCAATCCAATCCTCGCAGACCCGGTCGACTTGGATGTGCTGTGTAAATATGAGCCAAGTTGACCCCCGGTCGAAGAACTATCGCGGAAACCGGTCCGCGTTCTCTCTCTCTCTCTCTCTCTCTCTAAGCACCGGGGAACGCAAGCTTCCGGCCGAGTTTGTCTTTGGTATTAACGGGTTTTGGTACAGGGGCCTGCAGGGCCAACTGCTTTAGTGCCATAAATTCTACCACACGCCAGCTACCCGTTAATATCCCCTCCCCCGCACCGTTGGAAAGCGGTTTACGAAGCCCTCGAAATCACTCTGGCCCTTTTGTTCTATTTACCCTCTGTTTGGTGCCCTTTTTACGACCAACATACCTGCCCTATTCTGCGCAGACACGCGCCAATTCGGGACCTTATCCAATCGTTCAAGTAGACTGTCATTTCTTGTTGAAATTTTCATTTCTTTGCCTTCAAGGTCATCCGAAGGTCATGGTACACTAGGTCGTTGAATTCCCCTTGATACGGTCTATAATACTATCGAGTCAAAAATACAAAATGCCATTTAAAAAAATGAAGGTGAGCTTGACAATACTAAAAAAAATTGTTCTCGAACTGTTTTTTTTTTTTATTGCAATGTATGGCCAATCGAAAACTGATCCACCTGTGTTGAAAATATTTGTCAGATTATCGCAAGTACCTGGAAAATCGCGAAAAGTGTTACACGTGGTACACCCTGTATATGTCACAAATTCCCAGTCTATAAAAGTCACAGTACTATCCCCACTGCCCAGAACTATACCCTGTAAGCGGCCATGAACCGAGGCATCTATAGCTTTGAACTGTTAATAGTACCTCCTGTCCGATATATGTCTCTGGCTAGACTCGAGTTTTGGACATGTATCGAGTATGTATTCCGTGTTGCTTCGGCGGCAGTCTCGCAGAAAAGTGGGCAAAATTCGCGTCACCTTGAAATTCTGCGTCGAGTGTGAAACGTTTTAAGGGTCTATTCAACGCGACAAAACGCGAATACGTGAATCAAAAGCAAAGACATTACGGTTTCAGCTTCGTTGTTCGATTATTAACAATTTAAGTGCGCTAACAACGGCGCGGAAAGTACACGTAACCACAAAGAACCGGGTAGAATCGAGCAACGTTTGTACAACCATCGCGCAACAGTTTCAAAGCTTTGTCAGCGTAATAAGCGAACCAAAGCAAGATTCAGAGAAATACTGGAATCAGAGCTGCTGCCGTGGCAATTAAAATCTGCGAAAACACGTTTCGAAATCTCCATCCGGAATTTAAGTTTTGTATTAGTCAATTTATTAATATGGAACGCTGAACGGTTTCCAGGTTTACAATAAAAAATTAGCTGCGAACGGAATTCAGTGAATTCTCGATATACAGTGAGTAACGAAAGTATTCGAACGCCCTTTAAATCAGTATAACTTTTTTTTTAAGTGAATCAAACGACCTGACTTTTTCGAGGAGTTAGAAGAATTGGTTTTCCAAATGATGTGTAAAAAAGATTTTGAAAAAATTGCAATTGGTAAGAATTACATGAGAAAATAAAAATGGCACTTTTCACAACTTTTTTATTTGAGCCTGTAATGAAAATTTAAAATATGCGTTTTGTAGATCTCTGTTAGTTATACGCGTACTGAAAATTTCATCGAAATCGGCTGACGCAGATAAAAATGGCACGTATCAAAATATGTTAGAATCTGAGGATTTTAAGCAGAAACTGGCCAAAAGTCGTGAAAATCTACGCTTTTCACCACTTTTAACTAGTTGTAGCTCGTGTGTATATTAAACGATTTCAATGAAATTTGCAGCATGTATATTAACTAACATATATCTACAAAACGCATATTTTAAATTTTCACTACAGGTTCAAATAAAAAAGATGTGAAAAGTGCCATTTTTATTTTCTCATGTAATTCTTACCAATTGCAATTTTTTCAAAATCTTTTTTACACATCATTTGGAAAACCAATTCTTCTAACTCCTCAAAAAAAGTCAGGTCGTTTGATTCACTTAAAAAAAAAAATTATACTGATTTAAAGGGCGTTCGAATACTTTCGTTACTCACTGTACGTCAACAACTCGGGTCTTGTCAGCGTCGTTGACTGTGTATTTTTGTTCGGTGTTCAGGAAGAAATAGTAAATAGTAGTCATTTATTTTCTTTTTCGAAACGATCTCATTGATTTTAATTTTTTCAGAAAATTTCAGGTTAGAAATTTGAAGTTAGAAAGGTAATGGACCGCGTTCTGAATAATTCGCGCAGGCGTGCGTTTGTTTGTCGGTAGTTGGGCGGTAAGATGAAACTTCGGTAAGTTCTGAAGGAATAGATAATGAACCTTAAGGTGCGTGCGTATCATGTAACTAACAACGTTCCTCGGGTGATTCTCGTTTAAACTGACAGCGAAATGTAGGAAAACTAGCAGGACTTTGCCGCGCGCGTTTAACAGTTCCACCGAACAGCAGAGCTATTTCGGGTAACAAACTACGACTGGAAGATGGATCTGTAAACGGAGGTTGGTTTGCGAAGTTCCGCAAACTTTCTATCCCCTTTGTTTACATTTGGTTTGTCATTTTAACGTAATATTCCCGAACTCGCCGGTATCAACTCTGTGTATTCGTTAGTTTAATGTATGTTTGTTCAATCGTAGAATTCTCCTGTCGAATGTACAGTCGGGGACAAAATTAAGCGGACGCCCTTCGAAGGCTGACAACGTTCCCTCAAATTCCACCAAACGACTCGACTTTTTCCATTTTTTCAGACGTTAAAAGGATTAGTTTACTACGTAATGTAGAAAAAAATTAATCAAAAATCACTTCTCTTCTATTGATCGAGTCGCGAAGAAAGAAAATAATGTCGAATAATATTTAACTGTTTTCTCTGTGCCTGCAACGAAAATTTAAAACGTATATCCTATTTGGTATCATTTTTAATAGAAAATTGCCACCAATGTGTTGGTCAATGTCCTATAAAAATAATGAAAAATAAAGTTGTTATTGGATTCCTATAGCTTACTTATTGTTAGTTAGATCGACTATAAAAGAAATATTTCAAATTTTTATTATTGACGGATAAAAAAAAGTGAAAACTCGTTTTTCTCCATTATTGTCGTTTCAATGAATTTAAGCACACAATTTTGTGAAAATATTTTTATTATATTAGATTCTATACTTTTAAGAAATGTAATAATAAAATTTTGATTTCTGATTCCGTTTGCAGACACCGACCCCCCTGATCGAAACTTTCGAAATTGGTCAGCCAGTTACGTGACAATTAGCTGAATATATTAGGTTAACCTTCGGAAAATTCGGCAACTAACGAGAAATTGGTATGCCTCGGAATAGTTCGCCGCTCGGAGCCATACTCGGACTCGGGCCGGGCGCGCGTATCACCAAGTCCGAACATACTCGGTGTCAGCTCGTTAGGAAATATCAAGCGTGTGAACTATGACGGCGCTGGTGTCCATTAAATTAAGTTCTCGCTAGTTAACAGATTGCAGTGGAACATCAAGGATCCTTGACGTTGCAATAATTTATATGCTAATTATGGTCCGTACTACTGTGTCTATTGTTTCCATTAATTACGATTCATATCTTTGCTGTACATTGCTCGGGAACGCGGTAAATACAAACAAAGAGCAACGTTTATCTCGATCGTTTATATATATTATTTATCCTTATTATACCGAGACAAGATGGTGCAGCTTTTGCAAAGTATTAAAAACTACTTATGTACATACGTACATACTTGAATAAATATTTTCCAGAATCACCTCGAATAAGGGTCTACGTTATATGTGTTAGATATACAGTGTTTACTCGATATATGTCCCTGGGCAGACCCGTTTTGTGGACCTATATCGAGAAAACACTATTTTCCAAAATTTTTCCGAGAATTCAGTGGATACCTCGAATAAGGGTTTACCATACATTGTATGCATGTGTTAGACATGGTAAGGACTCCCTTCTTGGAAGAGCTCGCTTCATATCTGTTAATTTCACATAATCATGTATACACGGAGTGTATTGTTCGTCCAGTTTTGAATTCTTCTTTAAAATGTCTGAACAACGACAAGACCTTCTTCTGAACTAAATATTTTAACCAACAGCTCGAGTACTGCAGAAAGAAATACTTGTTTCACTCAACGGTTCCCGGTGAGCGATGACCGGAAGCTAAAGACGTCACGTTCCTCCGTGAATGTAGTACCCTGAATGAAGTCCTTGCCGTTTGTCACTGTTTGCGTCCGACGCGAAATTAGTTTTTCGGAAAGCAAATCGTACTTCGCGGGACAGGGTAACGTATGGACACATCAATATACCGTGCTGGTTAATAACGAGTTTCAACTTCAGCCTGACCGTGTGTACGTACACACACATGCTGAGTTTCGAGCCCCTAACAATCTCATGTGTTTTGATCATTTCCGGATTTTTCTTTTGTAAATGTTCCCATGCCTGTAACTCTTAACATCCATCTTTCAATTTACTTTCTTTTAGGAAAGCAACAAAATGAGAAAAGTAAAATTTTAGATGATATGTTATATGAAACTTTATTTCTAACAAAACTTGGTAGGTACAATAAGTACAAAGATAGAAAGAACTTTATTTTACATTTACTGAAATTATAAAGACACTTATAAGAGAGCATATATTATAATACGAACCGTACAAAATCCAAATAAATTCAATCTTATCATTTCTATAATATTTATTAGTTACTTTTAAAATGTATTTTGATCCGATACGGTGATTATTGTTTTCCTTTTCGCACGAACCTAATGAACCGAGTTTTGAATAATACAGAACACCAGACATAATATCCAGAAAATGTTTACATTTTACTTTCTTTAAGTTTAACTTTGATCCGCTTGGGAATTCGAATAAATTTTTTCGGCATGTCCGTGAGGACCGGCAAAAAGTGAGTAACGCAAATTGATTCCGCGACAGACGGTTTTATTAACCTCTCCACCCACACCTGGGCTTTTGTTAAGCGTTCCTTTGCATATACCCGCGCGTGCTTCGTACAGCACCAGAGAGGGTAGACCGTTCTCGCATTGCACACCTTTTCACCTGGTCCAATTTCCAATCGCGTTCCCACCCCTAACTGCGATCCGGCAGCGTTATACGTTCGCCAGGAAATCGAAAGGAAAATCGTCGTTTCCCCGGAAACTGGAGTGCACTCGCCACGGTATCGAAAATCTTCGGATCGTTCGAGAAATGATCGGCCTCGACGCGCGTCGCGGAGCGTCGCGACGACGGTCCAACTTTCGTATTAAATTCTCCAAAGATTCGCCGGTGATCTTTGAAACGTATCCGCGCTTCACGCTGTCCGTAACAGATAACCAGATGTTTTCTGGGGAGAGGGAAAACGGGGTGAGGGTGGGGGATCAAAGCGGTTCCAATTAAATTAGCAACGAGAAATTTTGCGGCTACTACTTTGACATGAATCCTGGCGGATTCGCGAACGAATATTGGATCCTTTCCGCAGAATCACGAGCGAATTAACATGCCAGACGGATGCTAATCTTAAATTATTCCGGATGAAACGACGGATTAATTACCAACTAGAAGTTCGAATTTCTTTTACCGGTAGATATTCATTAACATCGAATCCGTGCTTTTTCATTGATCCCGGAGAAAGTTTCGGCACGAGTTTCGTCGCACGTTGCCGCGCAAAGTTAAATTACTTTTCTAATAACTTCTACGCGAATGTTAACTATATACTGTGTTTACGTGTGTCCCAAATGTCTAGTCGATGGAAGAACTGGGGTACACTATCTTCTCGATATATGTCGCAAATACGTGGACGATAAAAGGCGCAGAACATACCTAGGGCAAGGGACCCCCGATTACTGTGGGTGTACCAATTACTGTGCTTATATTAATTATTTTTAAAGCATAATGAATATTAAAAAAGAGATATATAATTGAAGAATTTAACATCTATCTTTTAATATTCATTATGCTTTAAAAATAATTAATATAAGCACAGTAATTGGAGCCATTACTTTAATGCGTGTCAAAGAATTTCCTGGACGATATATGTCGGCGGCTAGACCCGCGTTTTGGACATATATCGAGTAGACGCTGTATCTGTTTGTTTTTCTGTACCATCGAGCCTAAAAATTCGCGTTTTCAAAAACATTTCAAGAAAATGTTGTCACCACTTTAAAGAAATAGTCTGTGCACGTTCGATTTAAGATCTGAAAATAATATTGTTGTACAGCCATAAGAGTGTTGAGAGTATAGGTACGATTGGGGAGAAAATGGAGTCGTCACCCTGTGAAAACCAGTAACTTTTTGAGAACTGCAGCTACGAGCTCGATCAAACAAATTGCTGCGATACACTTTGCCGGCAGCGTTGTTCCGTTGTACACGCATAACTCGGTGTGTAGAACACACCGCGCTTCGAAGAGTATCCCACCACCCACGTACACATTCTGCAAACGTTCACCTGCACATCCTGACGCAGCCGCCGCTGCCGCGTCTTTGTTATTACAGCGCAGCGCGACGCAACGGGCGCGGGCAGGCGCGGGGCGGGTTAAACATGCCGGCATAAATTGAGGAGCAAACTTTCCGCTTAATATCGCCTACGAGAAAACAGTTTGCAAAGCAGAATCAGCTGTCCTCCACCGGTAAGCCTCTGTTTTCACTTCGGTTGTTGGTACAAAGCCCGCAATGCCAAAATAATGGTGGCATTAATTGTTTCGGGGAACTTTGACTCGGGAAAAATTCATTTCGACCAACAATGCACAACCACCAGCAACCACAGTTGCTTAGTAATTAATTTATGTTTACGCGTTGTTAGACGGATTTTAAACTGAAACGAGATTATGTCTAGAGACCGCTCAAAGCAACTTGCCCGACTGCCTATGTCACTGTGGAGACAAGCTTCTATTGTTGTCGCACGTGTTGTACCGTTTGTGGCACTAGCTACAAGTTATTATCTCTATTTTAGCATAAACAAATGTTTATAACTAGACATCGGATTTTATGCATTTATTACAAAAATGAGTAGGTGTAATTTAATACAGTAAGGACATTAGACAAATTTAGAAATACTGTTATATTATTTTCAACCTATTAAACATATTAGGAAAGAAAATAAATTTCTATTTCGTTCCAGTTTGTTGCAGTTTTGGTAGAAAATTTTTATTTTTTGCATAAAGATCCGCTGTCTATTTATAACACTTCCGAAGGAACTGATGGTTTAGTATAATAAACGTTCCATAAAAAATAATGAAAAATAAAGAGCTTTTGTTATCGGATTGCTAGTGGTCTCCTGGTCTCACACCGATATATACCCGACCCGTGTTATGTCTCCTGAGACTTTTATCGACTAGACATTTGGGACATATATAATTTTACAGATATAAATATCTGCGTAATCACGTCAGCTCATGACCAGCGCGCTTTAGATTGAACCTTCCTGTTTCGAACGAGTCCTTTCCCATCGAAAAATATTCTCAAGGACGAAAAGTTGTGGCACGTGAAACCATTTTTCGCCTATTTATGTCGGTAACGTAGGCACTCTACCTTATCGCGAATCTACGGAGACCTGGCTCTTAAGTTTAGTGTATGTACTGTAATTTGCAGTCGTACAATTCCCCCTTATTTTCCGGTCCCGTGGAATCAAGGCTCGCAAATTAAGGTGTCGACTGTCCACGCTCGCTTTCGTCGGTTCAATTTAGACCTGGCCACGCCCACCCGTTCTAACCACACCCAGTTAAATCTCTTCCCGCGGAGCGTTCTACCAAAAGCCTGGCGCGTCAGGCCTAAAATATTGAATGTATAACCCCCCTTTTACCGGCGGTGGCCTCCATTTTCCTGCAACAATTTTGTTCTACGCGGATAGGCCCCGGGCTCGCGCACACAGGAGGGGAGGGGGGAGGGGGGAGGGGGACGCTTACTGACATTTAACGTAACGCTGTACAGCCGGCCGATACAAAAGCAACGACGAACAATGCCCGGGCCAAATTGAACGTCGAAAAGGAACTTTATGGGTGGAAATGCGCGTTTCCGTAAATCGTTCCGCCGTTACCATTATTAAGCGGCAGGTTCCGATAAATTGACAGACTCGTGCTAACAAAATTACGTTGCGGCCCGAGATACGAAGCCCCGGCATCAACAAATCGACGCGGCGGTTCCATCGATCGGTGGACTCTCTCTCTATCTCTCTCACGGTGTATCCTAAATCTGTTACAAAATTGAGGATCAAATATTTTTCTCGTATTTTGAGTTTTTTCGCTATTACACATTATTTTGTCCTCTCCCGTGTGTCTGCTTCCGATATAATTCGCATACAATTTCTTTCGGAAAAGTGTGCATTTATGCAAATGTCATATCATTTGGTCGTGTTATAATTTCTCTTAAAAATGTACGTTTTTCTGGATAAATTCATGCCGAGCAAAACAACCGGATCAAATTAGAAAAAAAGACAGTGTAAAACGTAGTATGTAAAGGAAATTGAATTTATGTTATCTGCCGAATAAAAATTAAGAAATCAATATAGTAGGTTGCTCTATTATTTTGATTGCACGCAGAGGAATTGAAGAATGCACGCTATCATTTTGTCGAGGCATATCGATCAGAGCGAGAGGCAATTGTGCCCTCTCGGCTTTCGAGAAACAAAGTTGCTACGAGAGCTGTATCCCCCTCGACGCAGTCTTCTCTTTTCCGCTGGTGCTGGTGCGGCCGCGGTGCCGGTAGTTCTAATTAAAAAATAATTTAACGAGCTCTCCAGGCTGTATTACTTTCTCCCACAATTCCCATAACACTTGGTTTACTCGAGCTCACTTCTCGTCCCGCCATAACGCGTGATTCACTGCACTTTTCTTCCCGGTTCCCATAGGCGGCCGGCGGCGGCTTAGTTCGCCCGGTCTCATTGTCTTCCCCCCCCCTCCTCCTCTTCCTCCTCATCCTACCATTGTCGATGATTCTCCCTACTTCGCGTTTATCTCTTAACAGGGAAACTTCTTCGCGCGTTTATCACCGTAACAATGGCCAACGATGCCGGACGATAAAGGGCAAGTTCGCGTTTTCATAAGTTGTTTCGCATCCCAAGCGATATTAACCAGAAGGCTCCCGGTGAATTTACGCTCGCTTGATTCACAGTGTCATGAAACCAGCTACCGAGATCATGGAATAGAAACGACTCCCAGGCAACTTTACTAAACTGCAAATTTATCGACCAAGAAAATAATTGCGTCGATAAACGTTCCCCTCACCCCTCCGCCCACACCACCCATTCTTCAATTAATGGCGAGCCCCACCGTCACGCCGTTAACAAGCCTCTCTCATAACATTGCTGTAACTTCTGATTAGATCACTATCACTGTCCCACACCAATTTTGCACTTTCTCTTATTTAGGAGATCTATAGAGACCCAGAGAGAAAGTGTAGTTAGCTTTACCAATACGTTTGCGAGTTTTTGAACTCCTAATCCGAGCTTAAAAGCACCGTGATTAAAATATGAAAATTACAAACGAAATGTGCTAACGATGGACAGTGCGAGAACAAGCTGAATAAAAGTAGTTTATACTGTAAATTCGATTAAAGCGGAAAATGCGCGTGTGCGTGCGTGTGATCAAACGAATTAAAAAGCGGCAAAAAGGTGTTCCGTTGAAGTTAAACGAACAGCAGGAGATCGTCAGGGATCGCATAGTGCTTTCAAGCTTCTTTCCGCGCAAGTTATGAGAGATCCATACGGTGCGCGTCTATCCGCTTCGCCGCTGTGCATCAATGTTCCCCTTTCTCAGGGACGCGTCAAAGGAGAAAGCGCGATGAAATTTCACTTTGGTTGCCCGATCGCTCGGGCAGAAGCAAAAAATCCAGAATAGTCCGACCCTTTTTATTTACACTCGGTCTCGGTCGGGACGAGGCGGAAACGCGGCTTCAAATCGTCCTTCCGTGAACCACTTCCCGCGTAGGCGTAGTATTAAACGACGACCTCGTGTAAATTCGCTCGACAGACGGAATTCGAGCGCGACCAACCGCCATTTTTTCCCGTTCGACTTCGAAACCCTAAAACTATCGAACAGCGTTTCCACTAGATCTGTTATTTAAGTTCCACATGATTTTGTAACTGGCCCGATGTTTTTTTAAATGCACAACAAATACAGGGTGTCCCAAAAATGTACTTCCTTGGAAGGGGAGGTTCCTGGTGTCATTTTAAGCAACTTTTTCCTTTGCGAAAATCTTCTCCGCTGCTTCGTTAAGGAGTTATTAACGAAAAGCACGGGCCAATCACAGCGCGAGTATGGGGGACCGATTCCGGCTCAGCCAATGCCAACGTCGCGCTCAGCGGGGCCTGTCGCTGAGGCGGGATCCCTCCGCTGGTAGCCGCGCTCTGATTGATCCGCATTTTTCGCTAATAACTCCTAAACCAGGCCACGGAGAAGATTTTCGCAAAGGAAAATGTTGCTTCAAATGACCTCGGGAATCACCCCTCTCAAGGAAGAAATGCAGAGTCGTTGTTTTTTCACCGAACAAATTTTCGAATCGAATGTTGTTGAACTCTGCTCGGTCCGGAATTGTCTCAACATCCTGATTCGCACAGGTAACGAACCTCTCGGCTGATTAAATATTCTGCAGCGACGTTTGCAACGGACCGGGTTGACGATATGAACGGAAAACGTAATCAAGATCCAGTTCATCGAGATTCTTTGAAATCCCGTGGAACCTTTTGTGTCTAATACAGGAGAGGATGCAATTTCTAAGAGCATTATAACCACCCTGCTTTAACCAATCAGGCTTCTGTATTTTCAGAACGCCGAAAGCGTTGCGGCGCATAATAATCTCGCGAAACTGTTTGCCCGAGAAAGACGTTTCTGTTCCGGCAGACAGAGCGATAAATTTCCATGAAATGTAGAATGTTGTAGCCCGAGCGTTTGAAACTTTGGATTCCGGCTGGAAAATAAAGAAATTACGGGGTGGTTGGAGGGGAGGGGGAAGTCGGGCCAGCATTAAATCTGCGATCTAAATTCACCCGCGATTCTGCTCCGACGAACCGTTACCCTTTGAATTTATCACGTTCCCGAAGAAAATTGTTTACCCTTGAACCCCGGTCGCGATTTCCATGAAAATTGTCGGATTAATTTTAGCAGACGCTCCTCCGAGGATCACCGCGCGGTAGCATAACGGAGAGCGTAGCACGGCACGGTTCTCGTCGAAATTCTCGCTCGCGCGGAGGAAGCTTCTCCAGTTACATAAAACGAACGTGTCTCCTTATTTCGATGTTACCGACCAGCGAGCGCTGTTTTTCCGTGCAGTTGCCCTTAAATTTCCACCGGTCGGCGGACTTTTGCCTTTCGAAAATCCCACGGGACGAAAATAACAACCGCCCCGGAAAAACTCGACGACGCGTCGCGTCGCGTCGCGGCGCTTTGACAGACTATATCTCAGGCCGTGTTGCGCACCGGCCGCGGCCGAGTCACAACAAATTTCCAAACGAGAGAAACGTTCTTTTGTTGCCGGTCTCCGGTCTGTTCTTCCAACTGGAAACGCAAGACTGCAAATAGCCTGTGTGTAACTGTACAAACATTTGCCGGACAATTTAACAACTGGGACAATATTTGAGCCGTTTATTTTGAAAGTGGCCTAAAATCGAGATATTTAAGGGTTTGCGTTTCAATGAATTTAAAAATATACGTATAGGGCATTAATGAGTCGCACTGCTTAAGTGTATCTAAGGGTGTTAAATTTATAGTTCCTATTAAAATAGTGGCAATTATTAAGTGAATAATATGCGTTTTCTTATCAAGAATGGAGTTAGGCCACTTTCAAAATTAACAACCAGATTCATTATAAAATTTGAAGGTGCCCAAGTCCATTCAACATAATTTAAGATGCTTCAAATTGAAAAAAAAAACAATACTGAATTTATTTTACATATCCTTAAAACACTTCAGGAACATAATTTATGCGATTCAATTAACTACATAACGTGCAAAATTACAAACATAAATTTATTACAAAACAATTTACTACTCATCTACATTTTGTGCGTGTAAAAGGGATTTGAAGTAATCATGATGTTCCGGTGGTATATATCGTAATAGGTCCATCATGTCCTTGAATTTTGTTGTTGTAATTTGTCTGATATTTTTATACAGTGGTGTCAATACAATATTTTCGAACTTTTTTGGTCTACCTCGACGTGGTAATAAATTCAGGACTTTAAAATTTTCATTCTTATTCATTGGTCTTATAGAAAAGTTTATACGGTTCATTTCTGACAAAGCGCATCCAACATATTTTTAGCCAGTTTATTGATTCTCCATTAGAATTTTTTACTCTTTTAAAAATTGCATCTTCTAATAATTTTGTTGATACAAAATCTTCTTGTCTCATTTAATTTACAATAAAATTATTACCTTTCCGACACTTTTTCATAATCTTGTAATAATCTTGGGGAACGAACAGTAAATTATTTTTTTTTAATGACATTTCTACCACGCCAAAATCTCTATCATTTGGTAAAAACGAATGTCCTGATATTAAAAATTTGTGATCTATGATTTCTACATTATTTTCCAAAGATTGGACAATTTTTAACCACATTAAAGCTATTTTAATGTTTCTATTTTGCCCGGTGCACATGTCACTGTAAGCTATAATGTGTCTTTCACTTTTTAAATTTTTAACATGTTTTAGGATGCATGAAACAATTTCTTGAGCACCTCTGGATGCAATAGTTTCATCCCAAACGTACATGTAAACATTATCGTTATGAAAATTGTGAATGCCTAAGTTTAGAACATACATATTGCGTTTGTAATATGCTACTGAGGTAGTCAACTTGGGATACGGTAATGCTTTTTGCAAGTCGAACGAGAAAGCAAAATAATAATTTGAATTACGCAATACTTGCTCCTGATCTTGTTTATACTAATTAATTAAAATTACCTTCATCACTACTTTCCGACATTATCAATAGTAAATATATTATCTTGATTATTTAAGTATAAATGGAGTTAGGCCACTTTCAAACTACACGGTTCGATTATTAAACTAACTCTGAAAACTTATGTGTCAAGAATTATCGTATTTGCTCGGATTATAAGCAACCTGAAATGCTTTACTGATAAATAACATAAAGTTGTACACGTAACCATGATAACCGGAAAAAACTGAAAAACGGAGTTAGGC
Organism: Seladonia tumulorum; assembly: GCA_913789895.3. NCBI lineage: Eukaryota > Metazoa > Arthropoda > Insecta > Hymenoptera > Halictidae > Seladonia > Seladonia tumulorum. Next base: position 37,282,059 of record OU565266.1, read on the forward strand.
CACTTTCAAAATAAACGGCTAATTTGTGGAATCGAATCAAATTTTATTTACGTGTTCTGGTATTTTTTGAAAATTTTCAGAAGCCATATTTTTGACGCGGAAACACGTCTCTAGTCACTTTTTAGCTCTACTTATTTCGGCAAGAATTTGCAGAAATTAATTAGCTGTTTTAAGCGCTGTCACGCTGGATCCATATTGCGGGAAAATTTGATCGCATCTTCTTGGCAAAATACGCGACCGAACAGATATCCGATGTCGCGCGTATCAGTTTATACGCCAAAACGGTGCATGCAGTGCATCGGTGACGCGCACGATCCCGGCTGCATCAGTCGTTTATCGTCAACGACGAGATCTTGCATCGAAGCCCGGCCGATCGACGCAACGTTATCTGTTTTGATCGCGACTTTAACGTTGCCTCGTCCACGGCGTAATGACGTTAATGTGCGCACGGTCACGAGGTTATCGGAGCCATAGAGCTAATGCTCGGCCCTGGGCCGACAGGGACAGTTTATGCGACCGGGGACCGTTTACTTTTTCCCGGGGAAGATCCTTTCTGATATATTCTGTCTCTGTGCCGCGCGCAATTCACACCTCGGCCTTCGGGAAACACGAACGGTCGAGATTGCGTGCACCACCGGCGAATTGTATCATGGGAAATTGTATACACCTTCGAACAAATGCGAAATGCAACGGCTGCGCTCGCAGCATCGACCTGCACCGTGCACCAAGAAAAAAAAAAAAGAAAGAAAAGAATGATGCAACGTTTTCGGGGCTTCTTACAACAAATGGAGGAGATGGTTGATACGGTTTCTCGAAGAAAATTGTGTTAACGAAACTGTAAAATATTGTTATATTTACAGTCGAGTCGGAAAGTAAGTTAACGACTGGTATATGCAGGCAAATGAATATGACATGTCTTTAATCTTTAATAATGATAATATATGTTTTACTAACATATTTGTTTATTTCCTTACACCTCCTAAATAAAAACAATACAATAACTTGATTTTATTCATCATATTCATTGCCTACATATCACCAAATGTTAACTTACTTTCCGACTCGACTGTATATTATTTGTATATTTTATATTGGCTAGGAATTGTACGAGAAATTAATTTTTTATAATTACACTCGTAATTCCTAACACTGTTATAAACTATTATAAACTGTCCCTTGGATGACAATTCCTCGATTATTTCTGTCGCTGACGTCACGACGGCGTTGTTGACCGTTCTAGAGTATAAACAATGGTGCTTGGAAGTGCATGTGTCGAATAATAATCCGAGCTTGTGTAATCAATTTGGAAATATTCTTAAAGGTTAATACAACAGAAAGTACCAAGTAATGCAAGAGTATTAGGATGTAAAAAATAGTAATTAAAATACATATACTAAAAATGAAATACTATAATTCTTAGAAGAATATCATATGGAAGATTAGCAGAAAAATTTAAGTATTCCGGCTTTCATAGTCTTTTGAAGTGAGCACGTCAGAGCACCGTCGAGCGAGCCGAGATTCGGTACAGGAAAGTTTAAACGCATTTCGCTGAAAACAATGTTCCTTTTCCGGCAGAAAGAGAAATAAAAAAGTTATCCGACTAATCTAGCTGAAATTTTTTGATGTTGCTTTTCAAGCCATTAACGCGTAAGGAGATTCAAGCTGCTGAATTGAAAATTTCACATTTTTCTTTACTGTGAAAGTTCGGCGAAATTTTATCTTGCCGGCTGTCCCACTGCGATGGCCACTCCCAAACAGACGGAGTATCTTTCTGACATTTTTGTTTCGGATCTATTTGCGCGCCATAGTTTTTTATCAAGCACCTCCAACGTATAAAATAGTAACAGAATGATTAAACTGAATTTCGATCTGCAGCTTGGAAAACATATTTTTCCGACGTATTTTCATTTGTTAATCGTTAAATCGATCTATCGCAACCGTTTACGCGTGAAGAATATAACGGACACATGAATTTGTGTTTGCGTGTATATATTGAAACAACAGAAAGCACAAATGTAGCGAGAAACGCGCTAAACAAATGCGGAATCGAAAGAAAACATTAAAAAAAAAATTGAAACAAAAATGTTCGGAAAAGCTAGTCCATCTGTGTGCACGTTTCGAGTATAAGGCGGTCCAGTCGGAAACAAAACACGAGTTGCTTTTATAAAAGTTCGCCGCAATAAAAGAATGCGGTATCGCAAAAAGAATATTATATCGATAGTGGAATAAGAAAAATATATAGGTACAATTCGCAGGAACAGTGGCGTACGTCATTTCCGTTGAAATCAATGTCACAGCGAGTCTTTTCTGAATTTGTTCGTCCGTCCAGGAAAAAAGCGCGTTTCAATTTCGCAGCAACAGCGAAAGTTCCGAACATTTTTTTTTTCGATATCGCTGCTGGATAGACAATTTTCGACTCTCCAGTTACTTTTCACTTCTTCTGCGTAGACTTACACCGTCAATTAGCCGTCGTCGACCGAAAATCTCCTATCCGAAATAATGGACAGTTGAAAAAGGTAGTGGATGAAACGAAATGAAACCTGGAAAACGCAACGATAGGAGAGAGAGTGGACTTTCCTCGTCAATCAAATCCACGATATTGAGGATACATACGAATTTGTTCGCGGTGAAATTCGATTCCCGTTTCTGATCGAGCGTTTTTCACTTCATTTTACCGTCATTCATCTTTCGCCGAAAATATCCGCTCTATGAAAAACACAGATTCTCATACTCGATGTATGTCCAAAACACGGGTCTAGTCAGGGTCATGTATCGGACAGTAGAGGAGGATTCTTCGATCCAAGAAAAAGTCCTTTGTGAAAAGGACGGCGAAGATCTAAAGGCCTCGGTTTATGGCCTCTCATACCTCGCGGTAGTGGGGATAGTTCTGTGCCTTTTATCGTATAGGAATTTGGGACATATATAGAAAAATCACTGTAATTGAAAAATTGTTCAATATGGGATCATCGCATATTATTATCTTGTAAAGTATACCTTGAAATTATTCTTTTTCCTTTCTTTTATTGTCGAAAAGATTTGACCCTTTAAAAACAACGTACAAAACAGAGTACCTCCAACAAATTTTTGTACTACGGGTATATCCCGTCAGAGTGGGGGACTTTTATCTGCTAGGCATTTGCGACAAATCTAGAGTACTGATATACAGTCGAGTCGGAAAGTAAGTTAACGACTGGTATATGCAGGCAAATGAATATGACATGTCTTTAATCTTTAATAATGATAATATATGTTTTACTAACATATTTGTTTATTTCCTTACACCTCCTAAATAAAAACAATACAATAACTTGATTTTATTCATCATATTCATTGCCTACATATCACCAAATGTTAACTTACTTTCCGACACGACTGTAGATCACTGTATACTTGTCTTTCACTGTGTCTTTCGAAACGACGCGATCCCTAATTGTCAAAGAACAAGCGGAATATTCAATCTTCAATCCCAAGGACGAAATGCCAAGAGCAAAGTGCAAATTCGTCAGGGATCCCGTAACAATCTCGCCTGTTCGCCAGCGCCACCAAAGGAAGTATTACCGTCACCGCTGAGCGTACAGGGATGAATTCGTCAAGGAAGTTTTCAGCTAATAACGTCTGCGCGGAAGACAGGATACAAGGAAGGGATTTTCCTCTTTCGTGACGCCAGACGATCTCAATTGCTGTAGTCGAAGGAGAAGTCGAAGAAGGGCGGTGATTTAAGGCGGTGTAGATACATAGGTACACACCGTGCAAAATTAATGCAATTAGTGCAATTTAAATAAAACGGAAAACATTTTGTGGAACATTTAGTCAACAGTTTCATTTTACTTTCATATTCGATAGTTATTCAGAATTACTGGCAACTTTATTGGATGTCCTGTTCTACGTTCGACGAGAATCAAAGAGTAGTATCTTCTCGACGATATATGTGTCTGGGTAGACCCGTATCGTGGACATATACAGGGTGAGGTACTTAAAACCGGCCAGCTGAATAACTTGGTTGCCATTGGTGATAGGAAAAACTGGATCAGATCAAAATTATTTGATATCGAGGGGTTGATTATCCGATGTTACTAGTTTTTTGATAGGTGGAGGCGTCAAGGACATATCAAGGTCATCACGGTTTTTTGAAATCGAAGCACAGATTTTTGAACTCCTACGATCGTAGCCCTTCTCGAGTCAATTTCAACGATACAGTCGTTCAAGGTCATGCACGTTAACAAGGAGGAAGAATATAAATTCACCGTGAATGCTACGTGTATGCGACTCTGTGTATATATGGACATGTAATCGTTTTAGGATCAGGATGCGCAATCTCTCAGCATTAGAAGCAGATGGTTCGAGATTCTTGCGGTGGCCGTTTAAGCACACGAAGGAGGCACCTGCGTTGCTCGCGACGCCAGGTGAATCCTAGCCCCGTTAACTCTTCATCTTCCTAGTAATCAAGAGCCGCGAGGGCGTTGAAACGAGAGAAGTATAAGCGGCACGTGAAATCGTCAAACAGCGGCACGAAATGATAACAATTAACCGGCGCTAATTCCGGTTAACAGGAGCGATACGGTTGAGCGGCGGATGACTCGCCTCCGACTCGGAGAAGTTCTCCGCGGCCGTGAGAACGAGATGGGATCCAATTAGTCAAGGCACCGCGAACGATCTTGTCTTCGGCGTTGCGCACCGGCGGCGTAACAACGCCATTCAGCACGTGGGCATAAATTCGTCGGGCGAGCTTTACCAGCTTGATATCGCCCATGGGGGAAGCGGTTTAAGAGGGCACCGCCGCGAAATCCCATTCTCCAGAGCGTCATCCTCTCTCTATCTCTCTCTCTCTGAACTCCCCTACCGCGCTTACGTTCCCCGAGGCGAGCGCGAGAGAACGCGCCGCGCCGTATCATCCACGTCCGTAAGATTTCGCCCGGAGCGGTGACGAGTCTCTGGAAACTTCTGCCGTAAACCAAAGGGGAATTGGACAGCCGGACAGAAACTCGAAATTCAACCTTTAGTCACGTAGACCTAGCCTCGCGACCGACTTCGTTCCGCGAACGAGCTTTGCGAGAACCCACCGCCGCACGGTGGGCAAAAACGGCCTTTCTCGATTAAAAATCAAAGAACTTTCGATAGGAATGAGGTAGAGCGATGAAATTTTTTTTTAATGAAAACTGAAACTTTGTAGAATATGGGAAAAATAGGGAGATTACGGTACGAACGTTTTTTAACCTCGAGAAAATTCGTTAAAGTTGCACAATTTCAAGAAAGCGCCAGTAGTAATGACAGCGATACGTCAAGTGATGACGAGATGCGAAGTGCTTCATGTTTCGTAAGTAACTCAAAACGTTAAAATACTTCATTATTATTATTTTTATTGTGTTTTATATACGAGAATACGATATACTTTCAAACTAGTGTGTTATCAAGTCATTTCAACGAAAAAATTTCATTCATTTGTGTCACAAAAATCTATTTTTTTCAAAAGCCAGAGGTCGTAGACAAATTTTGAAAACAGATTTGAAATCAGCGTGAAAAAATCTATGGGAAACGATATATAGCATGTTAAAAAAAAATTTCCGCGCGTATTAGCCACAAAAACAAAATTTTCTTGAAATTGTGCAACTTTAACGAATTTTCTCAAGGTTAAAAAACGTTCGTACCGTAATCTCCCTATTTTTCCCATATTCTACAAAGTTTCAGCTTTCATTTTTAAAAAATGTCATCGCTCTACCTCATTTCTATCGAAAGTTCTTTGATTTTGAATCGAAAAAGGCCGTTTTTGCCCACTGTGCGCCGCGCCGGGGCAACGCTGGATTCTCGCCATGGTGTCCCGTTCTGCCGACGAACGGACAGCTTCCGGGGAAATTCGCCTCGATTGTTCGATAACACGCGGCTCGTTGGTGTAATTCATGGCTTTACAGTTTGCGTAGCAGTTGCCGCGATAATGAGCCATGTTTCGGAATTGATAATGACGCCCGTTCGGCTTCGGCCTCTTGTAATTGCGCCGAGAAACGGTTTCGGAAAGACAACGTATTCCGGGATACGCCGATGCAGTTACCTGATTACGAACGTGTAATCGTGCCGTCTATTTTTTCGCGGGAGTTTTGAATCCACCAGGTTTGTCCGGGAAAGAAACGGTAATTAATAGTGTTTGGACGGAGTAGTAAGCTGAATTGACGTTTACTCGATATACACTCCCGCTCATAAGTCTTAGGACAGTGATCATACTCGTATTCAACTTTGTAAAAATTAAATAATCGTTGAAGGATGCGAACAAATTTTTTCTTATTTAAAGGTTTACACGTCGAAGAAAATATATGGAGTGGGATAAGTGCACCCCAGTGTTTAGTAAGTTTGACTTTCAACCCAAATATCTTGAATTTGTTTTAGAATAATTCAACATTTATTGACATCAACGAATACTTGAGTTAATACTCTTTAATTAACATTGTCAATAATGCCAATTCCACTTGTATATTTTAATTTTTTAAGAAAATTGTAAAAAATTGCAACAACTGTGCACTTAGCGCACAATCGACAGTTAAAATCTATTTGATGTCTTACATTGTATGTTACGATGCAAGAGCATAACTATTGATACATATGTCTGCTAGAAAATGCTTTTTACCGCATTCAAATATGTTGTTTCGTTTTGGAGTAAAGCAAATAAATAATAGAAATAAATGAATACAAAGGGATTAGTAAAGTAAGATCAATATAAAAAGATCTAAAATATATTAATGTATTAACATCTACGTGAATACGATGGTATTAACTCAGAGTAGATTACTACATATTAGGTATTGCAATTTCGCTGATATTATATTAATAAGAATCCGTTTATGCACTTACCCCGCTCCACTTATATCAAAAATCCTACTAAGCAGTAAAAAAGTATATTTTCTTTTCATCCAAGAATCCGCCACGTTTCTTTATTACAGTGTCCACTATTCTTGGCATTCGCGTGATCAATTTTCTGATACCTTCTGTTGTTATATAATTCCATTATCGTTCAAAAATATTCCATAAGTGTATCTTCGAAGCAGATGTACGGTGCGAATACGTACAGAGAGAAAACGCGTCTCTCTAATTTCTCTGAAGGACACACGAGGATAACTCTGTAAGAGGCGTGACACGATACGTTCGCGTTAATGCGGCATCGAATGAATTCCCTTTCAGAGCGTCAGTTGACGCGGCGTCTCGCGTTCGCAGGAACAGAGGTATTCAAGGAACACGTATTAAGAGGTCTAGGAGGATCTGTTCCACGGATTTTAGAAGTCCGCGAGGGTAGTTTGAGGGCTGGGCGCTCATGTTCTGGCACGGTGAACTGCGAGGCGGCGCGGCGGCTGCTTTCAGAAGGCACATCGCGCCGGCCGCTTCTGGTATCAAGCGATGGATTGTGGAGCCGGTTTTGGATGTAAAGGAGCATCCACAGCCATAGAGGCCGTTATACCGCGCGTCTTTATTGCCCCGGGTGAAGGATGTGGACTTAGCTTAACGGAGTGTTCCCTTCCGCCGGTGGAAGCCACAGTTTTCCTTCGCCCCCCTCTTCGTCTTTTTTTCTCTCGTTTGGCTCCTCTTTTGAAAGGCTTTCTTCTCTCTTTCCCCTTTCTCTTCGCGGCGCCCGGCTTCCATTTCTCCGCGTCCTCTCCCGGTTCTCGCTCGTATGTCTCTCGCCGGTGCCAACAAAAGACGGCAGTAATCTGCAAACGACCTGGCTTACATCTAACGAGGCAACACATTAGTCACGGCCAGTGATCTGTATGAGTAGATATTACGCGTGATGCAATTTTATTTACGAGACGCGATTACGGCCAAACGGCACCGGCAATTTACTTCGCCGCGATGCGCTGCTGCGCGTCCGCGTAATTGCGTTTTTATTCCCCTCCACGTGTGCCCCCGTTCAGACGGCTCTTATTAAATATCCCCGTCGGATCTCATTCTTCTCTATTTACCAAGATCCGCTGTTCGTTGAACGGGGGTGGGTTCATAGACGGGAAGGACTTGCTGTCGCTTCGTATGGTTAAGGGTTGCACAATGAACCCGACGTGCGCCACCGGCCGGACAAGCGAAACGGTTCTTGCTGTAATGAGACTCTTCGCCGGGACGTCTCTGATAGAAGATTTCTGTAATGGTTTACGAAACAATAGGACGCGGCAATTGTCCAAGAAAAAAACAGAGGTCCAGCATAACAGTCACTTCGAAAATAATTTGGAAAAATGTCGTACAGTGAAAATCAACATTTAGGTGTATTTAAATGTATGCCGGTGAATCTGAAAGAAATTCTCCAGAAAATATTTTAAAAAATCCATCTTAAATGATCATTTTTTTGCCTTTAAACTAATTTGTTTCGGTTAACCCCTTGCACTACTGTTTATTTTGTGATTATAATGATTAGAAATTTTTCATCGTTCAGAATTTCATAGAACAAGAAAGATAGTTTGTATTTATTATATGCCTATGTTTTCTCCAAAGGATATACACTACCGACCATAAGTATTTACCCACCCACATATTTTTTAACATTGTAGTCCACGGTTCTACGGTTCAGCTTCAATAACTTTGCTATTTCTCTGTTACTTTTTCCGATGCTATGATGGGACACTATTAGAGCGCGCGTTTCAATCGATAATTCTTTTCTCCCTGACATTATTTGAAATTTTCACAAAATTCTTTAGGCACGTGAAAATCAACTGTTTACTGTATGAAAGCTTAATGCAGTATGAAATGCAGTATGAAATTTGAGAAGACTAAGATACCTGTATTACCTGGTTTCTTTACTTGAACTCCAAAATTGTCGTTTTTCATAAAAAGCTGTAAACTCATTTACAGTACCTGATTGTGTATGTACAGAATATTTTGGATGTTTTTTTATTAGCCTTATTAATGCTACGGACATTTTCATAACAATAAAATACCTATTATTTGAATAGTAACGAAATTTGAAGGTGGGTAAACACTTATGGCCGGTAGTGTACATCAACTACAACAAAATAGAATTTTATTTCGTTTTAAAGGAAATTAATAACGTTCGCATTTATTAGATTCTGTTCAAAATCTTCATCACGAGTGTGGCTCGTTATTGTAGGGCAAGGGGTTAACAGCGGCCAATACAATAAACCGAAAATTTCTTTCGGCTGCCGCTGGAATAAAATTCTTTTGTAATTTCAAACTGTTTCAGAATTTTACGGTTCTTTTTATTTTTTTTTAATTGTATGACAGAAAAATTCACAACAAAACAATCAACGGAAATAATTGATATTCCCAGAAATCGTTTAATTTCGGGGGCTTCGAATTTCCACCGATAGCCCGATTTAATGGCAGCAGATTTATTTTACAGGGATATTTAAAGGACCGAGCGTACACGTTCGTACGAACGATATGACAGCTATAGGACGATATGCAACAAAAAATTCGTAATAACGTTTTCTCTGGTGCCGAATTTTAAAAAATGTCATTCAACGCAAATACAGTGTTTGCTCGATACATGTCCAAAACACGGGTCCAGCGACGGACATATATCGGCCAGGAGATTCCTTGATCCACGTAACCTTACACCCCTCGGTGACCGAGTTGTGACGTAGTGGGATTAGATCTGTGACTTTTGGGACATGTACAGAGTAAATACGAATAAATAAATATGAGCGTTTGGGACATGTACAGAGTAAATACGAATGATTAACAGAAATATGCGTACAGGTTAAAATGAATGCCACACGCCTCTGTTAAATAAACCCAGTAAATAACATATATGTATGCCTGTCCTAGTGCTGGCTATAGATTAACGGTTGGTCGGCGAGAGAGGTGAAAAAAAAAAAAAAAATCGAAGAATCGACGCTAATATCGCGTGCGTACAAGCTCACGTGAAATTCAATCGTGTTAATCGCGTGGAGAACGAAGGGCTGTGCATCGGGAACAAACATTACACGCGTTGCGTGCATTCGACCCTTACCGTTCGCCTCTGAAAATCGCTCTTTTTTTTTTGTCGACGATCTCTCGGCGGAAGAGATAAAACCGGCGGGATTTTTGCGTCCGCGATACGGACGTAATAACGACGGCTTTTCTCGTTTCCCAATCCGATCGGAAAACGATCGCTTGATACGAGCGTGATAACTCATTAAGGCTGGACGACCGCCCCCCCCCCGTGAACCTTTTATTTTGATCTGATCGTGTAATCGCAGGATTACCCGGGGTCCGAGAATTTATCTACACTCGCCGACTGAATCGTGCGCGCATCGATCCAGGTAAGTGAGCACCTAATAGTTCGAAATCAGCAAACTATACCGCGTGGTTCAAAGAATAGTATCTCCTGGCCGATACTTGTCCCGTGTTTTGAACATAGATCGAGTAAACACTGTACATACGTCTATAATATTATTATGATATTATAATGACTATTAATATGATTAATATGACTGTACGAATGATTATTCGAATTCGTTTCAATCGAAAATAACTGGAATCATTTATTCGCTGCAAGGGACAAACATTTAACATAAGTTAATATTAGTCGTTTGACTGAGCAATTTTAATCATGCGGTCGGACATGTGTTACGTTACAATCGTACGTTTAGAAAGTGTGCTGATAATAATTGGAAACGTCGTGTTTGTCGGACGGGCAAATGATTGCAAATAATCAAGTATATGGCTGTTCAAACAGCCAGTAGTATAGATCCGTAAGGGTCAGACGTAAAGAATTCATCGGTCGACCGTGTTGATCTTTCATTGCTGTTGGACCATTTGTTCAAGTCTGTTGATACATGTGCATATATAACAAGACAAACATAATAACACTGAACCACGGAATATCCAGCCGCAGAAAGTTTCGTGGGCTCGAGAACAGCTTCAACCGAGGCTTGTAATTTTTAAACGAATTCTAATGCGGTGAAATGATGACTTAACCTCCCCCCCCCCCTCCAAATTTCACGTGGACTAGAACGTATTTTATTTAGAACGAAATGAACCCAGTGCTCACGTCTTTCCGAGAGGAAATCTTCCGTGCAGGTATCTGTGCAGCCGCGTACATTGTGTGTACGTACACTTTCTTGCGATATTGTGTGGAAACACAGGGGAACGTGGAGTGTCCTATCTTCTTGCCGGTACCAATTGCCAATCAAGCCAAGCGCCGGATAAAACAGTCGGAAGCAGCAGGTCAAATAGTTTCGCGAGCGCCTCGTTAATTCGGTGAGAAGTGGAGGAGCCAAAAGGATCCGAGATTTTTCCCGGGCAAGTTGCGAATTTTACGGCGGCTGAGCCGCACGAGATTGTTGCCGCGTTCGCGTTGAAAATTTCAAGCACACAGCCCGTGTGCCGGTAATACAATGCCCGCGTTAAAATGAACGCTCACGTTTCGCATAAATCCGGTCAATTTTTCCGGGATCGCGGCAGCAATAAACATTGATCGGCGCGGGTTCTTTGGCCCGGGAGGGCTATAAAATGGCCGGGAACGAATTCAAAGTGGAACGTCGAATGGCAGGGCTCTTTGTAACTCTGCTTCACCTTTACTTTAAGACGCGTGCCGTACGTGACGTAGAAACGCGACGTCGTTCAACGAGCCAGCCTAGGACCTTCTTTACGAAAAAGGAATTTCACTACGCGGCTTGAAATGTGCGCCGATAAACCTGTCGCTGCGAAAATTCCTGTTCAGGCAGAACGACCTCCGGAGGCATAACCAAACAAATGCTCGTACGAGTCACTTCGGTTCCAATTAAAGGGAATTACTAATTAACCCCTTGCACTACTATTTATTTTCTGATTATAATGATTAGAAATTCTTCGTCGTTCAGAATTTCATGGGAAAAAAAACGATATTTTATATTTATCGTATGCCTACGTTTTCCTCAAAGGATATATATCAACTACAAAAAAATAGATTTTTATTTTGATTTAAAGGAAATTAATAACGTTCACATTTATTAGACTCTATTCAGAATCTTCATGACGAGTCTGGCTCGATATTGTAGAGCAACGGGTTAATACTAATTATTACAGGGTTGTAAAGAAAAATTAGACTTTTTAGAATATTTTGAACACAGGCTGTGCTTTACCGAAAACGGTAAAAGAATACGTGTTTCAACGATCGGTACAGAAACCCTAATATTTTTCCCGAAAATAATGCTCGGGAGCAGAGCAACGCAAACGAACGACGCACAGTGGGTCAAAAAAGTCAAAATTTTTAGTTTGTTCAAAATGACTGAAACTTTTTTCTCGTGTACCTGAATATATATGCGAGTAATATACAATAATATTTTTCTATAAATAGTACTATTTAGTAACATATAGACACTTGAAAGTGACATATTCTCGTGACCAAGAGAAGGGTCGAAAAACATGTGTTAAAGAAATGATTCTTTTCACAAGTTTGGTGTATGGAATCGGGATAAAAACATTTCTAGGATGTAAAGGAAGGTATATAAAGTAATTTTATAGCTTTTTGTTCTAAACGCTTCGGTGGTTTTGATAGAATAAACAATCGAAAATGGTACAATTTTTTTTTCAGAAAGTTAAAATGTATTATGTAATAATTTTTTTTCTCCGAAAAACACCTCTCTAATTTTTGTTGAGGTTATTCAGTAGACATTGCTTTACAGAATCCTGAAGAGTTTAGGTGCAACAAAGTGCCACACATGGAGAAATTTAACTTTTTGTTAAATGGGGTTTTGGCCAAATGGGGTTTTGTAATAGCAATTACTCTAAATCTGACAAAAAAATGTTTCAAATAAAAGTTTAACAGTATTAATAAACGTATAAATTTCAATACAAAAAACATTAAAAAAAAATTTGTTTAAAAGAAAAAAACAAGATCGCTTTGATTTTTTAAACATTAAACTGTATTTTTGATTTGATAATGTTGTAGCTGGTATTAGGACGAATTCAACGATATATAATATTATGACCTTCACATTACTAATAACGTCGTAATAGTTTTGGCGCGCTAAACTGGCAAAATACCCCACTGTGCGACGAGCGAGCAAAAGTAAACAGTTAAAACAAAAGCTGGAAGCTTGTTTCCGCTTGAAAGTCAGCGAACAGTTTATTCGCTGGTAGACTGGGACCAGTCTATGGAATATGAAATCGATTCGGAGAGAAGCATCTTCCTTGGGACTGGCTGTGGCACGGTCGCGTCGCCGTGCCAAATCAGCGTTCAATCCTGAATCTAAATAATCCTAAATCAAATGCAGCGATTTCGAGAACACGGCCAATCTGTTACCGGCAAGCATGTGGGAGTGTCTGAAATGCAGGGAGACCTGTTCCTCGGATTGCGTCGGCCTCCTGGCATCGAACGCGTCTCGAGACATCGATTCGCATTGAATTAACCGGGCTATCTGAAAATTTTCGGTATCCGACATGCATTGGACTCTGTTCAATTACTGCGGCGACCGCGTCTGAGCATCCCCGAAATCTCGAAATGACCGAATTAATCGGGGGCGCGACGTTCTAAGATCGCTTGGCATTTATGGCAATCCTGTTTTCTTAGTACACCGGTCCTACCTACATAATTTAGGTATGTACACCCAGCGACAACAATTCGAGGCATACGTACGAATCGAAATGAAAAATGTTCCTTTCTGTTTTTAGTGACATTGTCCACATTTTGATGGCATAAAGACAGTCTGTGCCTTTCTTTAACACGTTGACTGCCATGTCACCCGTATACGGTGAATTTTTACGTTAATATATTCATTGTACCAAATTTGATTAGGATTTGTAAAATGCAAGAAAGTTGGAGAACTACACAATATCATACATTTAATATTTTTCAATTTCTATTTTATTAAACATCTTGTTTTGATTTCATGGAATTTTTTAGCTTTCTTGTTTGGCGATCAAAGTGTTAACTGTTTTTGACGAGTATACTCGTCATGGAGAACTGGCAATATTTTGTGTTAGGACGAGTATGTGTAGATTTTGTAAATATATTATGCAATGTTAACCATTTAAACATTCGGAGAAACTATGAGTATTTATGGATTTAGATGAAATTTTACTATTTCTATTTACCACTTTGGTAGAGACGAGTATCAAAAATATAATCAAATTGAATTGTAGCACTTTTAAATTCGGTCTTACAAAAATTACGTTTTACGCTTAAAACTGACTGGCCAACTGTCTAATACAATTTGGCGTCTGTCTCTATATTGAATCCGGGGTTTAGAAGGTTCAATTTTCGCTCGCAGCCCGAAGTACCCGAAAATCAATACTTTCCCTGGTCGAGGACACGGTGAGACAGAGGATTACTGGAAGACAGTCGTTAACCAGATTATCCGACCGAATTTGTTCAGCAATTACGAACGAACTCGAGGACATATCGAGCGGTGTGGGGTTGTGGAGGGTTGGCGAGAGAGACTGGCCGTGGCGTTGTTCTCGCCGGATTGCCGTAAGTATAGCGAGTGGAAGAAGAGGCGAGGTCCCGACGACTTATTCGCGAAGAGAGATGGGAAAATAAAGGAGAAATGCGGGACTGGCGTCGAATCGAAAAGGAGGCCGGAAACCCGGTTGCGGAAAAGAAGTAGACGCCGGGACAGGGTGCTAGCCTGACTGCAGCCAAAAACGGATTACCGCTATTAGGTTCGACGGCTTCTTAATGGCACTTCGAGCGGGCTGCGAATCCGAGTTCCGACCGCTCTTCCCGCGCTAAGGTCGAGGCAAAGGGACTGTCGGAAACCATTGTCTCGGGATCCGGAACGACGCGGAACACGGTTCGCACGGTTTGCAAGGCCAGGAGCCGTTGCTCGCCGGCTTCGAGCAAAAGAAACCGACCCAAAGCGCGGCTAGTATCCGTTCGATGGTGACGCGCAGCTGGCACTCGAAGCGCACGTATTCCCGCGTTACCTCTTTTTGAATCGAAACGCGATATTCAGCTCGCATCGCCACGACCTTCTTTATTTTCTGCGACGCTGAATTTTTTTTTTTTTTTTTTTTTATTTATTGGAAATCTCATATGAGATTTATTACAACATGAATATTACAACATGATAATTCCCAGCACAGAGTATTATTAGTAAGTATAGTACACTACCGGCCATAAGTGTTTACCCACCTTCAAATTTCGTTACTATTCAAATAATAGGTATTTTATTGTTATGAAAATGTCCGTAGCATTAAATCCTAATTATAAGGCTAATAAAAAACATCCAAAATATTCTGTACATACACAATCAGGTACTGTAAATGAGTTTACAGCTTTTTATGAAAAACGACAATTTTGGAGTTCAGGTAAAGAAACCTATTTTTCTGAAATTTTTATAACGGTTAGTAGGGAATATGAACGCAGGTAATACAGGTATCTTAGTCTTCTCAAATTTCATACTGCATTTCATACTGCATTAAGCTTTCATGCAGTAAACAGTTGATTTTCATGTGCCTAAAGAATTTTGCGAAAATTTCAAATAATGTCAGGGAGAAAAGAATTATCGATTGAAACGCGCGCTCTAATAGTGCCCCATCATAGCATCGGAAAAAGTAACAGAGAAATAGCAAAGTTATTGAAGCTGAACCGTAGAATCGTGGACTACAATGTTAAAAAATATGTGGGTGGGTAAACACTTATGGCCGGTAGTGTAAGTATATTGTATGGTACAACAAAAAAATACCGGCCACAGCACAAAAATCGAAAATACTTAAGCACGTAGGTTACAATTATTTAAAAAGGCTATCATATATACACAAGCGATGATGTTAGGTTCAGCTATCAAGCAACCTATGTCCAGTGGCAATTGAAAACCTGCTCTATTGAGGTTTTGGATAAATTTGATCCTCTGGTAATTATAAAAATTGCACTGCCAAAGAACATGGTTGAGCGTTTCCTGCTCCTGATTACATTTACAATTGGGATTATCGATGATGCCAATGCGAGCAAGTGAAGCAGCCATATGGTAATGGTCCGCCCTGCATCGATTAATTGAAACAATACATTGTCGGGTTAGCTTTTTGTGACCAAACCAAGGTGAACTAACATCACTATAGAATCGTTGAAAATAAACCTTTACCCTTATGTAACCCTTGATCTTTTATTATTTTAACTGAATTTAAAATTGCATCCTTCTTAAAAGTTTCGGATAAGTCAGTAAATGGAATCTTAGAGACCTTCAAAGAGCTGGCAACAGGACGCTGAATTTCTCTCGCACTGCTCACCGTCGAAAACTATTCTAGACGAAGGGATGCTGCGAACGAAATTTTTCAGCGTGTTGACATTGGAAATGAGGGACCGGGTTCATGAGAAACACGTGGATAGCACTGGCCTATATGTGCCCATAATTATGAAAGTGGTCTAAGTCAAAATTAAAAAAAAAATGAATTTATCACTTATTTCACACGACATGATTTTAAACTAAATTTATTCAATGTAAAAAAATGAAAGAAATATATGACTTAGACCACTTTCATAATTATGGGCACATATATGTCCCGGTCTAGACCCGTCTTTTGGTCTTTTAATATACAGTCGAGTCGGAAAGTAAGTTAACGACTGGTATATGCAGGCAAATGAATATGACATGTCTTTAATCTGTAATAATGATAATATATGTTTTACTAACATATTTGTTTATTTCCTTACACCTCCTAAATAAAAACAATACAATAACTTGATTTTATTCATCATATTCATTGCCTACATATCACCAAATGTTAACTTACTTTCCGACTCGACTGTATAATGTAATATTTGTATCCTGGAAAAATAGCATTTCTCCAAATTAAATGTCGAAATGTGTTCTGGAATATTTTTGAGCGAGAAGCGTATAATACAAAGTACAACTGAAACGGGTAATTAAAATTTTTTGGCATTGTCTGAAATAGTCATGTAAATATGGGAATCACGTTTACGTGTTAACTTCTTCGGGTTCTTTTTCAGTCGTTAATCGGCAGATTAGTAACTTGATCCCCGTATAGATGAGTTTATCATTGAAAGCGTTACGGCGTTGTTGGCGCATCGTCAATTATTTTGAGTAACGAACAGGATCCAAAGATTCCGTGCAAACAACATCTTTCACGCCTATAGTCCGCCTCCTCGTGTACGCACGCATGTACGTAGAAACTTTATTACAGCTTCTATCGTCTAAGTTTAATTACGAAATAGATCTCGGCAGAACTGATGCTACTTCGCCAGGGGTCTTATGAACTCGGGTAACTAGATAATTACATAAGTTTTAACATTCATTATGCAACCTCCAGCCGGAAAGCTTGTGTTTAATTATGTTGCGCCGGGGGCGAACTTCGGGTAATTTCATTGCACAATGTGTGTGGTGTGCCCGTCGACTTCGATAGGCATGGAAATTCTTTTCGGAATCTCGACAATCTTTTCCACAAAATTGCTCAACAATTTCTGACACGTTAGCCAGCGGTATTGTGCTCGATCATTATGGAAAATAACGAATAAAAATCGGGAAAACAATTTGATCGGTCATTGGGAATAATTGCGTGGATCATTTGTGACGCGCGTCAGCATTAAATTTCGCCGGTCCACAATCAGAAAATGATCACACAGAGTCTGGTTACAAATCCAGTCTCCTGATAAACTGACAAAGCCCCGCGCATCGACACGTATCTTCGGCGCGGTAAATCAATCCCATTCAAAGGGGGATCAAAGTTATCCGATATTTTCCGGCTACGTGATATGATTAATCGTTCGTTCGTCGGGCTGATCTGTCACCGGCTGCGCATTATGGAAATGCGACTCGGCCGAGCCACGGTATTTTCGCGTCACGGGAACACACGGGGCTCGCAACAGGCTGGAATACATATTGTAATGCTCGACGAGCGCGGTGCGGTGCGGTTAGGTTCGCGTCGCGTCGCGTCGCGTCGCTTACAAATCCTTCGCGCAATTTGTTCAAGTAATGACACGCTCGCTGGCCTGATCACCGCTATCCCAAGGGACTCTGTCAACAATAAACACCCTAAACGCCGAACGGAAATGCAGATAACTGCGACTGATCATGCTGCTATCACACGTACTGCACTTTTCCAGGACAATGCGACTCAAAACGGTAGCACATCGATTCAATGTAAATTATTATTTCTGAGAAAAATTCTAAACCGAAAATCTTGTATTCGGTGGAACCACTGTACAGGGTGTAAAAAAAGGTTTGGTTTTGGCAAGCGTAGGCGTATTCTACATCTTCGGATCGATGAAGATCTGTAAAAAAAAGTTGCCGCAAAATTGTCCTTGACCTTGAATTTCAAGGTTCTTTGGCTTAGAAGAAGAAATAGAAGATGAACATCTTTCATGACTTGAAAGGTAATATTGATTGTGATCAATTACGTTAATAATTAATAATAATAATAATAATAGTAACTGCTTACTTTATTAGTAATAACTGTAATATTATTTTTGATGAGAACGGTCAAGTTTTGACCCGTGGTTCCTTTGACACTTTTTATCCTCATGATGAGTAGAATACAATGCAGTAAAAAAAATTTGACCTTGAAATTCAAGGTCAAGGACAATTTTGCGGCAACTTTTTTTTACAGATCGTCATCGATCCGAAGATGTAGAATACGCCTACGCTTGCCAAAACCAAACCTTTTTTTACACCCTGTACAGCCAAACATCCAACTCGTACAGTATTGTTGTATTGGGTGTATGGAAAAGTTTTAATCTTTTTAACGAATAGATTTGCCAATAAATAACTCTAAAATTGTATCCATAATTAAATTTTACACTCACCGCAGGCACAGTGGGGGAACCAGGTCGTCCAGCCTGAAAAATACATGAAATTTCGAGATTAGTGAGAGAATGAACGTGGAGCATTGGACGTTGGGAATTGTGACTGACCAATGACGATATCGTCTACTTCCTTCCTCGAGGCTGATTTCCCAAGGTACCATTATAGTACTGGAGTTTTGTAAGTCTCCGCTGGGTTCTCTAGGTTTAAAAGATTTCGTCTTAATCTCGGCCGGTTCCCGGAATTGTAAATTCTTCGAAAGATTCCGTCCTGCGATGGACAAGAAAAGTTCCACGGACGCACCTGGCGTAAAGGTGTAATTTGTCGCACGACACGGGGTAGCCTCGTGAAATTTTTAATATCTTTCGAAGAAGAAACGGTAGATAAAAGAACCAGTCAGAGACAGAGACATTCGTGATAATTACACAGGAAAGATATTTTTCCGAAAAATATTTTCAAATACGTTGTGCAGTCATTGTCTGAAATTAAAATTCCGTGCACCTCAATCTTGGACTAAGTATCATTCCGCGTCACGCTCGGAGAGGACTGAATGTACAAAATGAAAATTTTTAAATTGAAGGATGTCGAGACGTGAGAAAATTACGAATGCAATTTTTGCTTGAGTGGAGCAAAAAAAAAAAAGAAGAAGTTTCTTGCGTTCTCTTTGAAATTGTCGGTCTCACGTTTCGTCGTATAAATTTCTTAGCGTGTGTGATCCGTGAGGCAAGACGGTTGTCTGTCCGAATAATATGTGACGTAGCGAAATGCAATCTGGCTTGAATATCCGTGGCTGGCCGAGTCGAAATCGTTGAAGTCGTGCTTAATGGGCCAATAAGGAATGGCGGGAGATAGGCCGAAGCGATCGTTAGCCTGGTTCTTCGACACTATTTTCACGGGAAAGAAGGTGGCCGAGCATTCCTACCGGAAGTCGATAACATTTTCCAACGGCATCCGCGATCGTATTTCTTTGCCAGCCTGAAACAACGCGGAGTATAAACGCTTAGCCTGATTTCGGATGAACACCAAGGGAGCTTACTGCGTCGTTTCGTCCCTGAATTTTATTGCATACTTTGGAGGCTTGGCAGAAATTCACTATAAAATTCGAAAGAGCCCAAGTCCGTTCAACACAATTTAAAATGTTTCAAATTGAAAACACAATACTCAATTTATTTTCGATTCTCTGAATCGTGATTTCCGTGAGGTATGCTGTTCTTGAATTTTTCAACAGGTAACACCTAAATCTTTCAAATCCGAAATCCTCTGATCCCAGCATGGAAAAGTTGTTGAAATTTTTAATCCCTCGGAATTGTTAATTTCTCAGTACATTTTCAGTTTTAATTAATTTTTCAAACTCCCAAACGTCCATTATCGCACTTCGAACAATGCGTAATCTTATTTCCTCCCGTAAATGGAGCACCTGAAAACAGTCTGCCCGCATAGTGAATTAACCAGACGGAACAAATGCCGTTCAGTGTAAAATCAACTTTTGTTGATGTTTGTCTCTGCGGATATCTGAAGGGAGCACCGGGTCGGGTTTTGAAAATGTGTAAATACGCTACGCTATTGTGCCTTATTGAATTGAACATACTCGGACCGTGGCTGAATACGGGGTCGAAAGAGTTTCGCTATGTTATATTGTACGGTGATTTAAATTATGCCCGAGAAATAAATACGAAAGAGTATATACAATTTGCTTTGTGCGGATTAACAAGAGCAGAGGCACAGCAGCCCGGTCCGGCTGGAGAAAAGGCCTTTTTGCGACCGGGAAGCAAATATGGCTGGCTGTCCTTCCCGTAAATAAATTACAAATGACGAGACGCGCGCGCGCGACGGAACGGCCGAGCAATATTCGTGAAATTTCGCGTGTTGACAAACTTCTGGGCCGTGATTTACGCTTTTTAACATGATGCATGAGCGTCGCGCGTCCCGGATCCTCGAATTAAAAGCAATCCGTACCGCTCACCAGCGACAGAAATTATTTCAAGAGTTTATACACGTGTACAATTCCAAACAAGAAAATCTTATACATACATATATACAGTCGAGTCGGAAAGTAAGTTAACGACTGGTATATGCAGGCAAATGAATATGACATGTCTTTAATCTTTAATAACGATAATATATGTTTTACTAACATATTTGTTTATTTCCTTACACCTCCTAAATAAAAACAATACAATAACTTGATTTTATTCATCATATTCATTGCCTACATATCACCAAATGTTAACTTACTTTCCGACTCGACTGTATATAGGAAACGATACATTTTCAATTTACCCCCTTGGCGAAGTGGTTAACCGCTGAAATTAAATCTTTCCTCAAAGGGAGCAATAAAATGTGTTCAGAAAATACTGTTTCAAACAAAAAAAAAAAACAAAATAGCGGAAGCCCAGCAATATAAACACTGCTGACTCCGACTACGGCTCCATTCATGTACAAACAATAGATTTAAAAAAAACACACACACACACACACACACAAAAAAAGCGAAAACAAAGGTAACAATCCGACTCACAGTTTGCCGTATGAACGAGCAATGCTCCCGACACCCATTGAAACACGAGCGCGTATAAATTTAATTGATTTCAGTCGTGCTTTTACAGAATATATCGACACGAATTTTATCATATGAGCAAACAATACAGCGGCAGCAGCAGCAGTACGTGAACGTATTTGCAAAGAGCTCGGAATAAATCCCGGCCGATTCTGTAAAAGCTGCAATTTATCCGACAGAGTTCTGAGGACGTGTTCCGTAATCAGCGACGAGAAGATGCAAATTACCCACGTGTCCGTCGGACAATAGGATTTTTTTTTTTTTTGTTATTTTCTTGAATTATTCAAATTGTTAATTGGTTGCGCGAACAAGGACAAGGAATTTCATTGGCTGGTTTACCGATGGAAGACGACACGTCCAGGAGCGCCGGTCTTCTTGCCGAACAAAAGAACGGAGGACCTGATTTAGTGCCCGGCATAATTTCGTCCTGGCATTAAATTAATATTTCCATGGCTTTGTTCGCCTGTTCCACACAACTAAAGGAGAGAAAAGAAATCTTGATGAATATAGTCTCTTTTAGACGGGGACACGGTGAAATATATAGAGAGCCGTCGGGGTCTTCCGATGTGGGACTTCAGAACAGGATTCCTACAGGGAAGATTCTTTTGAAACGGAGGAGAGAGGATCCTTAGCTTTCCCCATGCCTCACTGTTTTCAATGTTCCTGAAATTCATTCTTCTGCCCGCTTCCGTTCCAAGGCCGCCTCTAAATGCATGCTTAATCGCGACGGATCCGACCTACAATCCGATCTGTCTTCATATTTTATCACGTTTCAAGTAAATTTATTTCCTTTATATTTTAATCCTTTGTATACACGAAAGACGTATATACAGGGTGTCCCAGTTTTTTCCGGCCAAACTTTGCCAGTGTGTTCTTCACGCAAAAGTAAGAAAAAAATGTTATATGAACATATGCTCTTAAATGTTGTATTAAGGAGTTATAACTAATAATATAAAATGATAATGAACTGGCATTTCGTCGACACAGCGTACGAACGTATTATGAATATCTCTGTTTGTGTTTACAAAAAGTCTTATGTTTACTTGCTGAAGTAGTTGATATCGACATTGATTTCTACTGAACTAATAATGTTTAGTACGCTGTACGACTTCATATCGAGATGCCACGAGAATTTTCCAATCGTGAATACGCTGATATGCATTTTATTTATGGTTTTTGTAATGGAAGTGCCCGAGCACTAGTAATACGATAGAGTCAATTTTTGTTAGATGCCAATCCTGTATTCGTAATAACGGACGTCATTTTGAAATGTTAACTCGTTAATAAAACGTTAATAAAAAATGTCGATATCAACTACTTCAGCAAGTAAACATAAGACTTTATGTAAACACAAACAGATACATGATACGTTCGTACGCTGTGTCGACGAAATGCCAGTTCATTATCTGTTTGTATTATTAGTTATAACTCCTTAATAAAACATTTAAGAGCATATGTTCATATAACATCTTTTTCTTTCTTTTGCGTGTAGAACACGCTGGCAAAGTTTGGCCGGAAAAAACTGGGACACCCTGTATATATATATATACGCCCTCTACATTTTTCTTACTGTAACACTAACGAAAATAGCAACTGAATATCCAGTTCAAATCTCCGGGTACCGTTTTTGTCAGTACAGTGATTTCTCTATATATGTCGCCAATGATGTATGTCGCGGAATTATCCCTACTACTATACCCCGTGAGAGGTCACCAAGCTCGAAAGTCTCCTGGACGATACATGACGATTTATCGGCCAGATATTTGTGACAAATATCGAGAAAACACTGTACCTCCTACCTTGATGCAACTCCGTAGAACGATGCATGACTGTTGAGTACGTCTACCGACAAGTCTGAGCTATTAACACATTTTTACCGTGAACTGTTTCTGTGGTATAGCGTTCGCGACAATGTATGTACTCGTGCTACTATGCACGCCCATGAGCAGCCTAAAGCCTTCTCGTGCTGTAAATCCGCTTAAATCTGCCTCGTATGTTACACTTCACGTGTAAATCATCGTCGAGGCTAACTCACGGCAAACGCGTCCGGATCTATTCTATCCTACTTGTCGCGCGAATAACGTCACGAAATTTCCCGGTGAACTCGAGAGTCAACCGAATTGGTACACAGACACACGTCCCAGTTTTAGCTACATGTAATTATACAGAACTCGAGGCTTACATGCAAATCGGTTCCTCTTCAGTAGGATTTAATTGATCCGGTGTGATATGCTAATCTGATACGATTATGCGTCTTTCCAATAATGAATTGGGACCGTCATGGATCTGGAACCAATCGAATTTACAAACGTTTGCTGACGAAGCCCGGGACATTATCGACGAAAGTAATCCTCCGAGCGTCGCGTCGCGTCGCGTCGTCGTTTCGACGGCTCTACGTGTTATCGCACTTTCAATAGGATCGTTCTCTGCTGTTTTTAAATACCGAAAACTGTTGCCGTCTATGTTGTTGCAAAAAATTTCCAAGTATCTGGCATGATCTCTCTAGGCACTGTAAATTAGAGTTTTGCTGTTACGATAGATACAGTGCATTGAAAAATGCATAATTCTCTCTTTGTCTTTTTGCTGCAGTTCTTTCACTTCTTTTGTTTTTGTCACAGTCTTTGTGATGCTGTACTCTAGAAATTGTATTTTTGTTATACTATTGTATTTCAATTACTAATTGTAGGACACGTATCGAGTAGGAAGCTTTAAATAAATTTTAAATTAACGATACAGTCTT
The DNA here is from genome assembly GCA_913789895.3 of Seladonia tumulorum. Lineage (NCBI taxonomy): Eukaryota > Metazoa > Arthropoda > Insecta > Hymenoptera > Halictidae > Seladonia > Seladonia tumulorum. Next base: position 37,306,006 of record OU565266.1, read on the forward strand.
TACTCGATATATGTCGCAAATATCTCGCAGATAAAAGTCCCAGAACTACCCCTACTGTCACCCCGTGAGATACCAAGGAGCTTCATGTCCTTTTCTACGTTAGGCAGTGTATCAGATAACAGTGTCTTCTATCCGATACATGTGCCTGGATAGACCCGTGTTGTGGACATATATCGAGTAAACGCTGTACTTACAAAACGGTAGAAGTATCTAACCGGCGAAGAACAAGTGTAATCGAAGTTCCTTTCTCGATCAAACTATAGCTTTTGCAAGTCATATCGGGACGGAATATTTGCTGCGCGAGTATACATATAAGTTTCATGGACAGCGTGTTTCGTATCTGAAGTTCCTAAACGGTCGGTATTATGTACGCGAGAGCGTTCCACCGGTCGAGTCTTTCACAAGCATATCGATTTTCCATCGAAACTATAGCCTGTTCCCGTATACCTTCCAGATTCGACGACCTCGTTATCGCCGGTTAGGCCGGGCAAATCTGAACTCAGCCAAATTCAAATCGAATTTCCTTTTCGCTCGAACGGATTCCCCGATTTCGAGCGATTTCCGGGCCAAATACAATCGTTTTACGTCCTTTACGCCACGGCGATTTCAGCCGGATGCCGTTAGGCGTCCCTTTCAAAATGTTGCTCGCCCTGTTTACATTTTCCTTCCGTTCATAGCACTCTCTGTCCTTCCATTCCTCGGAGCTATTTTACGCCACGAAAATGATTCGTCGAACCGCCCCTATAATCGAATATGATAATCCTCAGCTAAACGATCTGTGCTCCGAAAGAAACAGCGTTTGCAAGGTCCTCATCACCCTATAAAAACATGCTCGATAGCATCTAGCACAGCTACTCAACCATATTTTCAGCTTAAGGGCAAATTTTAAATTATTGGCACAATTAGAAATTTCGTTCCCCTGTTCATTGTTAAATAAAATGAAAATATTTTTCGAACTGTGCAAGGGTAGCGGATTCGGAGCGCAAGTAATTGCAGGGTAAATGTAAGTTTGACAAGAAACGGGACAAAATTAGTGAAAACCATCAGGGGTGTGCGGGATCCCGGTCGGGACGGGAATTTTTCTCGGGATCGGGATGCAATCCCGAAAACATCCGGGATTCCCGCGAATTTTCGGGATCCCGAAACCATTCGGGATTCCCGAAATTGTTCGAGATTCCCAAAAACGAACATGAACATTCCCGATTAATAAGATATGTAATCTTCGAGAACACAATTGCTTTCGGACTTTCGGATGCTGGTAATTGTTGGAAGTAGGGAGAAACTTAAAATGTCGGGAATCACAGATGTTTTTGGGAATCCCGAAAATTCTCGGGAATCCCGAATATTTTCGGGAATCCCGCACACCCCTAAAGACCATGATTTGAAACCGACATAATTGTTCTTACGTATGAATATCTGTTGAAAGGTTGCATAGCCGGACAGACATGCTCTTAACGACCTCGTCGCCGCTATTACTGGCTGCGCATTGGTCGTTAAGCCTTTCCAGCCATAAAGCAGATTGAACCGAAGCCAGTATTTTGACGCTTCATAATCCACTCGACCAGTTTTGCTGCGCGTTACCGAATAATTTAAGCGCTTAAGAGATTCTGGGTTCATTGTATCGCGCCGTTCCACGCCATTTCAGTCGGCAGCTTTCTCATGTCTTCCGCTCCTGGAATTGCGTTATGAGCCTCGTGCATACGTTTCTGGAAGACAGCACCGCCTCACCGCACCGTGCCGTCGTCGTTTACTCTGCTGAACGACGTCCGCTTATAAAATACCCCATCGAGAATTATTTATTTCGCACTTTATATTCCTCTCCGAGCAAATGAACCGTCGCGTCGGGGACGAAAATTAAGCACGGGATTGCCTACTAACTTTTTTAAAATCGGTTCCAGTTCTTTTTAGACGTTGGAAGGATCAGTTCACTCGGCAATTTTTTAATATCGTATAAAGAAGCTGAAAGTCTAAGATGAATCGTGAAAAGCCTGTATGTAGCGATAAAGATAATGAATTATCAATTACAGAAAATGTTACTTACAGAAGTTCAGAAGTGGAGATCAGCTTTGACCTCAGTCCAAAAGTACTAAAATGTATTTGCTCTAACCGTTGCGGAGACATTTGACTGTTTTCATTCTGGTACTTTCATTATGGAACGTATTTAAGGATATGCTCACTACCTCAAATGTAAACATTGGTAGGCTCTCGACGTTCCTCAATGTCAGTCAGTTTCTCAGATAGTGAACATAAGATAGTCAATATGAAATGTTAATTTGAAGAACAATTAGAGATGCTTCTAATTGATGGAGAAAGTAAGAGAAACGCGATTGTGGCTCGAAATTTGTACGGTGAAAGGAAAATGGAAAACAGTCAAATATCTTAGTAATGGTAAGTTTCAGGACAAATACACTTTAGTACTCCTATACTCGGAATTTACAACCCTAGAACTTCTGTAAGTAACATTTTCTCGTGTCGTTTGAAATAACCAAGATATTCAAGTGGACAGAGCTATGTTATATTAGTTTTGTGTTTTGTCTTTATATGAACGTACGCCTTCGATTATTTTATTCACAGAAACGAATAACCGCAGGAAAATTGTCGGGCGAGTAGTTTCATTCTTCGAGCGTTCTTTTCTTTCATGGGTCACGCCGACCATCTGTCAGAATTCCACCGTATAAGAGGGGCATACACGATCTAAGAACAGCCGATCATATCCCTCTCGCTGAATCTCTTATTGTACCGACGAAATCCTCACCGGTAATATATTAAGTCCAGTATTATTCCGTAAAGCCGTATAAATCCAGCTAGAATACATTACGTCGAATAGCATGCGATGGTACGGAAATAACGCGATTTGCATGGGATCATTCGCGACGACCGTGCTCTCTCCCGGTTTATTTTTATTCGAGAGATCTTGCGAACAGATCTTCTTGCAAACGGAGCTTCTCTCCTCGGCATCCGCGACATTTATCGTCCAGGCTTCGGCGACATATATCGAGAATTCGCTGGACTCCTTCCAGCCTTTTCTTTTGGAATGGTCGACACTCATTAGGAGAGAGTTAATGCACTTTCATTCGAGTTTCGTTGTAGGTATATATGTACATATAGCTATAATACATACCGCGATCGCGGCAAATTCCGTCTCGTTCATGGTTTACATTTTTAACGAAACGCAGGCTCGATTTTCGGTGCAATTATAATGTAATTATCGCGGCGACTACACAGCTGCACGCAACAGTGCAATAAATTTTCGGGTAATGCATATTACTTTCGGTGCATTAATCAGAGTTAATTGCCCGAGCTGCCGTGTTAATTCGTCTATCTATACATATGTATATTTTCTTTCTTCTTAAATCGACCGTGCCCGCTGATCGATCGCGTGTACTTCTAACTATCGTTCGTATATCGAACGACAAGACTCGACTTGGTATAATAGAACCGCTGCGTTGATATTGCGAAGATATTTTAGAATGTACTTTTGCAAATGTAATTGTCAGTTTCCGCGTAGCACACCAGTTTTAATTAAAAGTTACGGGGGGACAGGTGATTTCGGCCGAATATATCGCCGGGGTATGAAAGTTGGGATGTCTTTTGATTGTGTTTGTTATGAATTGATAAATTGTGGTAGTTAACGCAGCGGAATGCTAAATGAAACAGTTGTAATATACGTTGAAAACAACGGGGTTCATTATCAAAACAAACTGCGGCTTTGTAATCAATTCTTTGGCTGCCGATGTAGGTTTAACGACCACGGTTATTCTTGCGTATCGCGAAATAAGAATCGGTGAGATATTCAAAAATAAATTCGCCCGAGAAAAAATATATTAAATACCGAGGAAGTAAATTCCGGGAAATAGGGTTGTGTGTGTTGTTTAGTGATTGTTGTTCAATTATTCGGACCTATTTTCGCGAGTCAATAATTGTGTGCTGTGGATCCGACGTAGGTACAGAAGATTCAGAAGATTCACAACACACACACACACAACACACTTAACGAAATCGTGACAGCAGACGAGAAGATCACGAATAAAACCACGAACAAAAAAATAATACTGCGATTTTAACCGCTTCGGACCCAAGGACGTTTGAAACGAAAACAAGGAATTCCGGGAAATAGGGTCGGCGCCCCGCCATAATTTGTTTACCTTGGTTTTGTATCTAGTGTTTATAGACCCTCAGCGTCTAACCTGCCTAGGATAACCTGACCGTACCCCCTCCATGGAAGGGATCATTGTTAAAATCGCAGTATCATTTTGTTCGTGGTCGGAGTGACATCTTCTCGTTCGTTGTCACGATTTTATAAACTGTGTTGTGCGTGTGTGTCGTGTGTGTTGTTCGTGCGTGTGTGTCGTGTGTGTCTATTCCCCTGAGTGAATAATTGTGTGCTGTGGATCTGACGTAGGTACAGAAGATTCAAAAGTAAGTACACTTTACATTAGTATTTTATAATGTAGGATTAGTATTCGTATGTGGAACATTGGGTACAAGGTTTTCGATCATATTTTGCAACGTATATTAACGATCATTAATGATTTGGCATATAGTATAATTTAATGTGGTTCAAATAAGATACTACTTTAAATCAAATATTTTTATTTTGATAACCAGATAGATAAAATGAAATATTTTTATTTTGTATTTCAAATATTTCCTTAGAATGAAAATAAGTTGAGCAAGTAGTTAATATTATAAATTATAATGTTTAACATGAGAAGCTATAATAGTTAGCAAAGTATTATTTGTAGTTTAAATACGAATATGTAATACGTTGATAAACAGACTACAATATCGTAATAACTAGACATCGGATGTTTATGCAATTTCCAATTTTTATAGAAACATTTTAAGAAAGTGGAATGAAATAAAATTTTATTTTTAATGGGGACAGCCTTTGTAGATCCAAAGCAAATAAAAATCGTGTTAAATTCTCCCGAATTTTATATTATAGCATTTTTTTAACATTTCCATAAGCCATAAATGCATAAAGATCCGATGTCTAGTAATAACATTACAGGCAACAAAATATCATAAAAATATAAGTTACCAAGTTAGAACCGGTAATTTGACTGTGGTGGTACGTTTACTTTTAAATGAACGTCGAATTTGTTTAGTATAATTGTTGTATAAATGTTGTATAAATGTTTAGTATAATAGTTAGAAAAGTATTATTTGTAGTTTAATTACGAATATGTAACATGTTGATAAACGGACTACAATATCGTAATAACATTACAGGCAACAAAATATGCCTGCTAAAAGAAAATATGAAATATATATTTCATACGAAAAATATGAAAGCTAGATCAACCTAATTTGCTAACATGTCTTGTCTCTCGAGATCGTAACGATTATGATATTATGTTCTCATACTAATTTTCAAGAAATTAAAGATAGCACGCTATCATTTTGTCTGGGACTGTATAGCGATCCGACATGTCGGTTGTCGAGTTAACCGTATTTCATCGGAAACCGATTTCATTCGGATGTAACGCAAACTATTTTCCCCGCCTCGGCTCCCCGAAGATTCGTTAATCACCGATCCAAGGGAACGCCGGGTAATCGATAGGCGGGCGTCTGGAGTTTCCGTGACGATCCTTCAAAAGTTTCGTGCACGAAATTGAGAAATTAACCCGACGGGATCGCGGGGGAGATTGCCGGAGAGGGTGGTTTACGCGCGCACCAGGGGGTGGATGTTCCGGTAAGGAACGTGGAAGGAGACGCACTCTGCTCGGAACGATAGCAGATACGTCGGTAATTTATCTCGTATCGCGTCGATTTGAATTACAAATTGTCCCAGATTATGGTTCTGTCTACCCCCCTCCACCCTCCTCCTCCACCCCTTCCTCAGGTCGAAATGGATGCGTAAACGGTGACGCGAACAGTTTTCAAATTTGCGACTGCACGATTACTATAACGAGAATATCCTACGGAAAGTTTTCGCCCCTTCGTTTATTAATTATTCGTCGAAAATAGCTTCGTTATTCTTCTCTAGTCATCCCGCGAATTGTCATCCCCTGAAATCATTTATTTCATACCAGTGAAACATTTCCCACATTACGAGAAAACAGGTCAGCTATAAATCATTATTACTACCGTTATTAATTAACCGTCGCATTGTAAATAACCTTATCCGGTTGTAGTCTTGATTATCCGAAAGTAATTTAATGTCGAAGCGATTCATCAGTTCACGTGACTTGCATAAAACATATTACAGTCGAACCTGTTTTTGTGCGAATTTTATTTTTTGCGATTTTTTTACAACACCCTTGTACTGTTCTCATCACAAGAAGAGTAGTATTGAATTATGTGCGTTTCGAAAATTTCTCCATGTTTAAAATGAGAAATTAAATGTTTTAAAAATATAATTTAATTATTTATTTCGTTTGGAAAGCACTTTCTCCCTATTTTGTAAATCTTTCACATATGTTCTAAGTGAGACTTTTTTTACGCGGTCCTTCTCCACTGCATAAAAAGAATTTTCTTTAATATGTTGTGAAAAATTATTTGTTATAGCTATCTATGAAGTTTCTGAATATTTTTTTTTAAAAACAGGTTTGATTATAATATTTCTCGCTAGAATTTTTCATGATTGATTTTGCCATCGAGTTGCTGTTAAAAGATTTATGTAAATATTTGTGTGCGCGTTGTTGTTACTATCGAAATGGGTTTAAACAAGGGTAGCAGAACTGTTTCGTTAGATTTTGTTATTCTCATTTCAGCTGCCCACCGAAGTTTCTATTGTCACTTTAAGTTAAAGATTACGGGAACTTTCGTCTCGGGCCATTTTTTGCCCACCCCCCCCCCCCAATGGTTCTTGAGCACCGAGGGGTGAAACTTTTCGAATGTTCTTTTATCCCTTGAACCGAAAGCGCTGAGCTTAAAGGAGATACCTCGTACAAACACCGAAACGATACTCAATTTTATAGATTTTCATCGAGTTTGCGCAATTTATCCGATCCGTTCTATATATGTACGTACATATTTAATAGAAATTCGCAGCGTAATTAATGGAACATTCTCGCCGTGATGACGATGCGAAATGAACATTTATTACGCTCACGTCTATATTTGATGCTCAATAAAATTTACTGATTAAATAGGACTTGATTAATTGTAACAATGAATTAAACGTTATTGTCACGACGAGTCGAACGTGTTTCACCGATTCGGAGCGACGGCTGACCTACTTGGCTTTATCAAAGAAACCAAATTATCAGACAAAATTGAACCGAATAATATAATTAGCTTGTTCGCCGCTAATAATCTGCTGTCGTGTCGATGCGATATTAAGCGTTTATTTTAAAAAACGAAACAAAAAGGAGAGAAAGACAGAAACAAATTCGGCGAATGTGGAATGCAATTGTGAAGCAATATTGGAAACTGTCGATATTATAGAGTCTTTCAAATTCAGTGTGGAACAGTAGAAATTGAACATTTTGTATTCTCATTATTAGACATCGGATGTTTATGCAATTTCCAATTTTTATAGAAACATTTTAAGAAAGTGGAATGAAATAAAATTTTATTTTTAATGGGGTGACAGCCTTTGTAGATCCAAAGCAAATAAAAATCGTGTTAAATTCTCTCGAATTTTATATTATAACATTTTTTTAACATTTCCATAAGCCATAAATGCATAAATATCCGATATTATGTTTAAATATATTGTTATCGTTACATATGTCAAGGGGAAAATGTTAGGTACTGCATTCCGGCAAGTTAAACAATATTTCATCCTGCAGTCAAGCATACTGTTTACTCGATATATGTCACCAAGACCTGGATGATAAATGTCACGGAAAAGAACAAATAGGAATGTATTTGCACTCTAAACAATCCTGAGAAATGAAAAATAACAGAGTATTCATTTTCCATACAAACGCGCAAAATCCGGAGTATAATTATTCTTCATTTGGCTAAAATGATCGGAAATTCTTAACACATATTCTCATCAATCAATTGATAAGTTTGTCATCTGGTCCTTTACAGACCATTTTTTCAAACCGTTGGAACACGCTCATACATATATCGTTTCATGCTCCTGATGCATTGCCGCGTCGCGGTTGTTCACATTCGTCATTATTAATGTCTATTAAATCAACGGAGTGTTGATTATATACGCGTATCTTCCACGTCGAATATTTCCCCATTCATTATCTCGAGGCATAATTGAACGGTGGTTTTACATCTCCCGGAACGCGGTGTAACATTTACAGAAAACCTTAACCCTTTGCACACGAAGCTATTTTCACTCCAAAACGAAACATTTCTTCCGCCCTAGAATATTTTCCTTCTATAGATTTTTTTTCCCATGTTGTAAATTACTCGTACAATATTCAAGTTTTTAGTAATTGAATACGAACAAATTTAACAATGTAAAAATTACTTTAGTAGCGTTAAATTGACACGTCGACTGTCACGTCAGTCACATATGACTGACAGTGATATTTAGACATCGGATCTTTATGCATTTATGGCTTATGGAAATGTAAAAAAAATGCTATAATATAAAATTCGAGAGAATTTAACACGATTTTTATTTGCTTTGGATCTACAAAGGCTGTCCCCATTAAAAACAGGATTTTATTTCATTCCACTTTCTTAAAATGTTTCTATAAAAATTGGAAATTGCATAAACATCCGATGTCTAGTGATATTTGACTAGGTTCAGGAATTCATTTTTATTGTGACACATCCAGATAAAACGAATTTTATTAGGATCTTTGGAATTCGAAAGGGTTAAGACAGCATCCCCTATAATACACTTTAAATTTCTAGCTTCGGGCTCGTTAATTAAATTATACTGATTTCGTGAGATTCTCTGGGTTTGATTTTTGGCACTTAACTTGTGCAAAAATTGCTGAACGAAAGAAAACCAGATGGCCAGTGTTATCAGGTGCGAATTTCTCGTTCGACGAATTTCGAGGAGAACATTTTCTACAGCCTAAGTGTCTACCGGCATCGATCCGGCCGGGGTTTATTCGCACGATTCTACAGAGTCGTAACTGTTCGTTCGTCAGAACGTAAGTTTCCCATAATTCACGGCTTACGGTAAGTGCACGAAAATAAAGAATCCGAGGGAGCTCGCCCCGACAATTCTACACGGCGCGGCAGGGGTTCCGTTCGAAAAAGCTTCTCCCCTTTTCCCGCTGTTCTACGCAAAAGAGGACGGGGGAAAAAAAGAGTGGCCAGTCGCACGCGATGAAAGGCCTGTGAAAGGTTAAAGTCGGCTTCTGGCAGTGCGCTTGGCACCCACACACACACACTCACACACACACACGCAGACAAACACACAGAGAGACACCAAGCGGTCGCATCTGCCGCGGAACATCGAGTGGCCTTGGCTGATGAACGGAATTAAGTTCGGCGCATTAAAATGTGGCAAGCGCGGTAATAAGAGATTTACATGGCAAAGTCGACTGTATTATCGTTGTCAGAAATATAGGGGGGGGAGGGGTAGTGTGTTACCACTCGAGGCCCGAGGAGTCCCGGGTATTTACGCTGCCATTAACATTCCCCGGATACCGGTTATATAATGGCGGCGAGAACTCTCTGTTACCGGGGCCACTATCGGAATAATATTTTGCATTCCGACGGCCCGTGATAGACTCGTTCGCCCGTTTGTTCACGCTCGCCCGGCCCGTGTTTTGCTTGTTAGATAATTCGGAAACCCGGGGGCCCTAGCGCGTCGCGACGCCTATGCAGTAAGGTCGAACCGATCGATTCTGTTCACGGGTTTGGTCGGCCAATGTTTGTTAACATTTCATTGTTAGACGGAGATAATATTTGACGTTGGTGGTACGACTGGTGTTTGGTGTGCTCGCCGTACCTGTAAGTACGGTCGGTGACCAAAGTCTATACAGGGTGTTAATAACAAAATTCCGTTCTCGAAATCAATTGTCTCTATTCTTCAATCAAAAATATATTTATAATTGAACGCTTGTAAATAACAGAACACAATTCCGTTCTCGCACACAATTATTCTTCATTCAACACTTCTTCCTTTCTGAATAGTGGGGTTGAGTCCCTCTCGCTGGCTTCGCTTGGCTTAACCCCTTGCCCTACAATATCGAGTCAGACTCGTGATGAAGATTCTGAACAGAGACCAATAAATACGTATGTTATTAATTTCCTTCAAACCGAAATAAAATTCTATTTTGTTCTAGATGATATACAGGGTGGTCCACGCAATTGTTTCAAGTCATAACTCCGTTATTATTGCATTTACGAAAGAACGCCAAAGGAGAAAGATAAATGGTTCGAAGAGCACTACATCTGTAGGCCTTTAAATTTTTTTTAGATGCAGCAGTGCATGTGCAATTAACAATTGCATCATTTCTTTAAATAGAAATGCATATTTTTTTTACACAGATCGATTATTCTGTTCATTCTACGTACAAAATGATTAGGGTACCATGGCAAAAAAAATTATTAGATCTCGAGATATTTTCAGAGGCCCACAGTGCTCTTCGAACCATTTATCTTTCTCCTTTGGCATTTTTTCGTAAATGCAATAATAACGGAGTTATGACTTGAAACAATTGCGTGGACCACCCTGTATATCCTTTGGAGAAAACATAGAAACAATACAATAAATATAAACTATCTCATTTTTCTTTGAAATTCTGAACGATGAAGAATTTCTAATCATTAGACAGCGGATCTTTATGCAAAATAAAAAATATTTGCATTGAGTGCAAGGCACAGGAACGAAATAAAAATTTCTTCCTTCCTTTAATTCTTTTATCAAACTAAAACCAATACGCTGGCACCCTTAAATCTTTCTAATATGTCAACTGCTTTAAATTGTGCTTACCCTTTTTTGTCATAAATGCACAAAGATCCGTAGTCTAGTAATCGTTATAATCACAAAATAAATAGAAGTGCAAGGGGTTAACGGCCTAGATCCTAAGATCCTTACGATCTTACCGTGCTCGTGGACCTGGTTTCGGAGGGGTTTGATCACAACCCCCTCCCTGTCTACCGGGCCTAGGCTGTTGTCCATAACAACCCTTACCTTATTTGGCGGTCTCCCTGCAATACGCGATGCCGCGAGAGGTTTTATAACGCTTAATTTGGAACACACTTTCTCCCATAGTAACACTCTATGCATATACAGATCTGTCACCATACCATTCAATATTCGCACGCAATTTATTAGGTTGTAACATATGAAACGTCCGATTTTTAAGATTAACTTTAAATGAACACAACGGACATTTCATATGGTACAACGTAATACAATATTTCCGCATCGCACCACTGCTACACTACAAGCTTAACTCTATTCACGCTATTAATTTATTACAGTATTTGTTCGTCGTATACACATAAATAATTCGTCTCTTACATTTCACACTGTCATCTCGCGCGAAGCGAGGATATCCTAGTAACATCTAACTTAAATTATCAATTCGCAACACCTAACACTTATAAACTAAAACAAACAATTGATTCGTAACACACATGGTTTACTGTGCATATGTCACAAATTCCTGGCCGATAAAAGTCCCAGAATTATACTCACTGCCGCGGGGTATACCACGTGACAAGCCAAGAAGCCTCGTTGTCCTTTTCTACATTCGGAATGGATCTATACGATATATGTCAGTGACTAGACCCGTGTTCTGGACATATATAGGCCACGAGAAGCGTTCTTCGTTGCGGAGCGAACACAATTGAATTGTTCATACTTCTGATGACGTTGGGATCAGGATATCGCTGACATTGAATCGGATACAGTAATTCGGTTAGCTGTGCGCGGGATTTATTTTTCATTCAAATTACAACGAACGGACGTACAGCAGATTATACGATGCGAGATAGGTGGCGGCATTAAATTTATGTTGGACGTTTGACGTGCCTGTTATAACAGGGCTCGAAATTACGTCGGTACACACGTATGTATATGTATATGTATCCATGTAGAAATAAAATGTGGACGCCCGGGTACCGTAACTCGTCTGAAACGCGACAGAACACGCACCAAGCAAGCTTCTGTTTTTATTCAGCCCGAAACGTTTCAAGTGCGTCGGACGAACTAATAATTCCACTCCGGCCGTGCCGGCTAGTGCGATACATCGCGCTCTAACTATTTATGAGTTAGCTTCTAGTATGCGACATTGTTATCTGGTGGTAATAAAATAAAAGAGAAACTTTCTCGTTATTCTTCGTCAACTGTAATTGACACGGGAAATGCACTGAACCTCGTCACTGCACTTCCTAGTCATGTAACTCGATCAAAACAACCTGTATAAGATAAATCAGAGCGTCACTGTAATCAAAAAACTTCGTCCGTTCGCGTTTGTTCACGATTTGATTCTGGGCAAAATTATTCAATAAGTAATTAATAAATAATAATAATTAACGGTCCAATGTTTACTTACTGGGTCCAATGCCGCGTGTATGGCGGCTAAAATCAAATTAATTAATAATATAAATATTTCAATTTATGATATAAAATATTAATTCTGTTATTCAATATTTCTATACTTGATATAAAAATGTTGAGTCCACAGTTTCTCTTCTTGGACCTGGACGGGAGTAAACTTGAAATACTCCCGGACGGTTAAGAGTTAATAATTTATTATTGTTATTACTGTCCAATCATGATTCTCGCGATGTGTATGGGTCACGGTTATGATGGGTGTGCGAAGCGTGCGCGACAGTGTGAACACGGTTATTTTTCATTTTTAGTAAATATTCCGAGGGACGAGAGAACTAACACGTGCTTCATAGTTTATGACTGGCTGCTAGTACGAGAATTGTTTTATTTCAACAGAAACACTCGAGTACAACACCGCACTCATGTTTACATCGTATGCGAGCAAGTTCTGCTCCGGTAAACTGGAATTGTGACTTGTTCGTGAAAATCTTTAAATAAATGACTGCGAATTTGTACGAAATAACTATCCCTTACACCTAATACGATTATTTTCTCGGAGCACAATTTTTTCTTGATACATGTCGCGAATACCTGGCTGATAAACGTCGTAGAACCATCCCCAACACGGGACATCGGACGCCGAGGAGTATAATAATAAAGAATAGTATCTCCTGGGCGATATATGTCACTGGAAAGACTCGTTTTTTAGACATACAGTGGCCGAAATAATAATAGGTTCATATCATTTTTATGATATAACAGTGTTTTTCATGCAACATTTCTATCTTTTATTATTGGTATGTGATTCGTTAGAATGTAATTAGTAGAACACATAATGTATTTGAATAATATCATTTTTATTAATGTGTTTATTAATCAATATTACAAAAATTTGGAATTTTTGTACGAAGTAAATATAGGTTCACTTAATCATTTTTTAGTTGGACTTAACAAAATGTTACAAATATAAGTACAAATTAATTATTTGACCAGAAACAACTCAGTATTTAGTTGGTCCTCCGTTGTTTTTTATGACCTCAAATATCCTTTGTGACATTGAGAGTCTATTAATTTCTCTAAAGTCTCTGATCCGATCTGAGACCACGCCTATTTGATGCCATTTTTTAATTCATTAACCATTGCGTATTGTTTGCCATTACTGTAAACTTTTCTTGATAAAATGCCACATAGATTTTCAATGAGATTAAGGTCTGGACTTCTTGATGGCCAAGATAAAACCTCAACTTTTCTGCCATCTGAAAATATGCTTTAATTGCTTTTGCACGACGAATTGGTGCGTTATCGTGTTGGTAAATAAAATTTGGACCACCAATTCTGTCACCATATTCGTCTAACGCATATTCTAACAGTTCTTGGTACTTATCCGCATTGGCCTTTGGCGGAAACCACGTGATCGGAGTTTTACCGTTGTAGCCGAAAGCTGCTCAAATCATCACGCTACCTCCTCCATAATTTCTGCTCATTCTAATCTCTCTCTGATCCACGCAGATCATGCCAATAATATTGGAAACTGTCCGGACCGTCTAAATTAAATTTGTTTTCATCTGAGAAAATCACAGTTCTCCATTTTTCCGTCCATGACATACGATCTTTCCATCGAGTTGTTGGGAACGTGGTTAATACTTTTAGATGTAATACGCTGACATAGTAAAAATACTAATCAAGCCGATTTCATTGTTTAATTATTTTTTAAAATGTTCAAGGTTTATCAGTGCCTGATAGACTTACAGAATAAATAGAACGTAATAATTTTAAGGTTAGCTTAGTTCTTCGCGGAAAAAACGTCGAAAAAATCAGTTTTTATTTTTTTTAACAACGGCGCACCAAACCAAAAAATCTGAAAAAATTCATGAACAATACTTATGACAATATATCGCTACTGTAAAAATATAAATGTTGTCACTCTAGAACTTCCATGTGAAATCTGCATTTTTTCGATTTTTTTGAGGTTTTTGATTTTTTACAAGCAGGATTTTCACTTTAAAAATCTGAAACCAATTGCAAAGTATGTATTAGGGTTCTTGATATGTGTCAGATTTTTCTCAGAATTTCTAAACGTCATTAACTAGGGAAAATAGACCAAAAACTGATTTTTCGATTTTACCCCATAACTACCCTCCCGATCGAGATACAGGGTTGAAATTTTGCATAGAATGTTTTTTTTTGGTGCTCTATCGAATGGCACTTCGTCGATAAAATTCGGTTCAAGGGCATTTTTGACTATCTTATCCGGCTAGGCTCTTTCAATCTTTCATGTTTGTGAAGCTTGGTGAGAGGGGGCTTTTTCACTCTTTTTCTGTATCGAAGCGCCTTACTCGTTTTCAAAACTTGTTGCACACGTTGTACAACAACTGGTAAATTTAATTTTGCCCTGATTTGAGAAGCGTACAATTTATTTTTTCGAGCTTCATAAAACATTTTCCTCTATCCCTTTGACTCAATTTCTTTGGACGACCTGTAGATTTTTTGCCGCATATTTATCATCCAATTACAAAAAATGATTAACAACATTTAAAGATCTATGAATTCTTTCTGCGATGTTCCTATTTGACGGATTCATGTCCTTGAAAAAACGCTATGATTAATCCCTTTTCGTGATCATTTAATGACTTTCCACGACCCATTACGCTTTAAATAATTATAACTTGTTTAGAGCATTAAATACTTAGAATTAATATTAAAACATACAAACATGAAAGTATTTTGTACTTACATACCTTATAAAATTTCTTCTACGTAGTAAGAAAAGTATTTCTTAGATAAATTATTTTGAACCTAAGACTATTTCGTTCTATTACCAGAATAATTTTCAGCAAATTTCACAATCTATTACGTCCAAAGACTTGCTGTCGAAACTAAACTAAATGCATCTTGAGTAGTAAGAACACGACTTTTCAAAATATAAACAAACACCACAGGAGGTGTTCCACGACGCAGATAAGAATGACAACAGTAAACACGCTAGTTCGTGCTATGAACCTATCATTATTTCGGCCACTGTATATCGCGTAACAGGGTTTTATGTTATTTGTCGGTTATCAAAAGTTGGAGAGTGACAATTGCGAAGTTTGCGTAACGTTGGGAAGGTGTGCTGTGTGTCAGCGGTTTCTCGAGACTTCATTACGCGGTAACATTTCATATGCGACAGTCTAATATTTCTCCGGGAAGCCCGCGATGAATGTTAATCGAGATGGTAATTTCGAGTGACTCGTTGCTCATCTGCAGGCCCGCAACGAAGGTTTCGGGGGCATTTTTAATCGGGTATCGTCGGGGCGCGGGCGTTTCCGTTTAATCCGAACAAGCAATTCCCGCGTGCAACACCGTGCCGTTATTACGTTTAATATTCCTTCGCATTAATCATCGTCCCCGAGTGCCTTAGCGTGTGAACAACGGTCGCGCGCTCGCGTGACGCGAATGCAGAAAAGAGCTCCGGGCGCACACTACAGCCGCGATAAAACTTGCAATGCGTTCGTTCGTTAAAATTTTTAATGAGCCGGCTTGCTCTCGCTCCGAAATCTCGAATTTTGTAAATTGTACAAGAGAAATTTATTATGTCCGTCGGCGACGTCCGCGGGATTGTAAAAACGTTAACGACATGCAAATACATCTCCCCCCCCCCTCCCCGGCCGCGTAGGAACAAACAAATTTTCGCCGGGAAATAAATTGAGCCTCGTTCCGATGTTTGCAGGAAACTGAATTTCAACAATGGTCACATAGAAAAACCGGCTGCATTGTGCTCCTCCGTCCGACTTACACAGAACAATTATATCCCCGCACAATGTTCACGGTATCCAAATCGCTGCAACACAACGAGCATAAATTTCGTTGCATTAGCGGGACGACGGATTTCATAATTCGCCAAAGGTTTTTTTTTCTCTCTGCGATTTATGGCCGTTCGTATGGAAACACGTTGGAACAAATTGGATTCGGTGAAATAAAATTGATTCCGGTTGTCGTGGCAGGAAAATAAGTGGTAACATTTTTCTGGCGTGTTTTAATAAAAAAAAAAAACAAAATGCTCGTACGAATAGATTGAAAATTAATTTTTAGAATTTCATTGATTATACATTTTTCTGTTTACCCTCGGAAATAGTTTCTCTACAACTCGTACACTTCTGGTTCGCGTCAATATTCGGCTGTTGTTCGTAAACTGGTGAGCAATATTGTCAATTGTTACGTTGTCAATCGATACCGAACAATTATGGAACATCTACACTCGACGAGGCTTTGTTTTCGAGACAATCGAGCTCGAAATCATTCCGTTCGAAAACAAAATGACGCCATTTCAACGCATCGAACGCCGCCACGCGAGTCACATCGAACCCGCGCTGTGTCGATTAAAAACCGTGAAACTGACCTTGATTTCCCATTGAAACGAAACTTTTTCTCAAACTCTCGGTGACGTAATTCACCAAGTCATTGGAAACCGATTAACTGTCGATGCAGACATTTTTTCTTTTTTTTTTTTTTTTTTTTTTTACAGGCTATCGGAAATGACGGAAAATTCATTGGGACTGAATCGTTTAGAGGAGTTGATTGCGCAATCGAAATTCAATTGAACCTCCTTTCCTATAACCTGTAGAATCCCGTTACGGTGAAAGTAATTTTCTACTGGCGCGCGATGCACCGGTATCACAGTCCACTTTTGCAAACCAGAAACAATGGAGGACACAACGAAAGACCAATTTGTCGAAAACACATTAATCGGATACCGTGTGTGCGCACCAGCATTCTGTTGTATAACGTTTCAACAAAAACACTTCCGGCTAGGATAACAAAAAAAAAAACAGAAAAAAAAGAAAAACATAGGCGCGCGTGCTCCACGCGTCGTTTCCGCGCTAAAAGGGCTGAAAGAATTTACCGGGGGAGGAAATGTTCGAAAAGCTAAGCGCAATCGATTCGCGCACGCACCGTGTGACAGCAAATTAAATAAACAGAACATAAATTTCGCGCGAGGCCGCGGCTGGACCCCCCACCCTCCTGTTTTTCACCCTCAACTCGATGCACAGCTTCGAGGGAGCAAACGAAATCAAAATATTAAGAAACTTTTGTCAGTCCTTTTAAGCGTTTAAAATTTCCAAATAAAAGCATTAGCAGTAAAAGTATTAATAATAACGAAACCAGGAACAAATTATGGCGGTGCCGGAAGCGTCCAGCGTCACGAACGTGGCGAAGTGAATTAGAAAATCTCGCGAATGCTCATTGTCTGAGATGAAATCGTGAATCGACGTGGAACCCAGCAAAGAGCCCGACCCGGCCCGACTCGGCCCGACTCGGCCCCGAAGCAGAAGCTTCGACGGACTTTAAAGGTAGGTTTCTCCGTAAACGTGCAGCTGTTGGATGTCGGTACTGTGCAAGAACGACGCTGTAAAAGATCGACGTAAATTCCGGAAAATTCCCTGCCACTGCTAAGATGCTCCTCTGTTCTACTAAAGTTCCTCCCATGACATTGTCGTTGATTAACAAAAGCAGCTGTCGTTCGATAAATTCAGGGGTGGGAATCTCTGCGGTGACGTGGCCGTTGAACTCGGAATGTTCAAACCACAATTATGCGAGCCGTTTCATACGAATGATATACATTGTACGTGTACTTACGAACGATTAAAAATCCGCCTGAAGTGCGGCAACCATACCAACAGAGATCTTGTGACGTCAGCAAGGGACGCCTCTGTCGGTCGGGTTGCCGCATTTTAGGCGAATTTTTAATTGCGAATAACTAGAATACCAAGCCAAAATCGCAAATTTTTAACTCTTCATTTTCGCCTTATATTGTCATGGAAAACCGTCCCCTAAATTTTCTTCCACCTGTGGTTGAACACCCTGTATATATCCGAGTTGCCTTAATTTTACAAATTCGAATGTAAATTCTTTTCTAGGCCGCGTTAGCTTCGCTTGAGGAAAATTGCAGGAAAAATCGATTTTTGGAAACGAAAAACCAGAGTATGCCGGGGGTTAGACTCGTTTTCATTTTCTCGGGGAAATATCAAATGCATACAAGTCGATACAGTAATGTATAAAATAGAAGATACTGAAAAAAGTTAATCCAGAATATCGGAGAACGGAGAATATATACGTGGAAAATGTAATTTAATCGAATCCCTTGGTTATCGCAAAAGTGTATCACCGGGCAGGGGCCCGGTGGTCATGATAAATTCGGATTTCTTGCCGAGTAATCGTGCCGCGCCTGCATATTCACGCGAGATTACATATGCATCCTTTGGCCGCGTATGCATATCCGGAGACATGCATAACAAGCGCGTGTATCTACATCGTGCTTACGTTTGTGCACGAAAATCTCCGGAGATTACACTACGGTCGGTTATGTCTACATCAGCGATTTCGCCGAACACTAAAAGCTATTCCTAATGTCCCAGGGTGTTCTTCAGCTACTCCGTCCGACGCTGAAAACCTCGTCCGAGCTCGCTTGCCCTGATAATGTCAAACTAATTTAGCTACGGACACATTATTCCGAAGCTGCTTACCTGACCGCGCGCTGCATAACTTTTCTTTTCGAAAGATAACCTCAAGCTGTTTACCGCGCGTTCGACGCTTTCGCCT
Organism: Seladonia tumulorum; assembly: GCA_913789895.3. NCBI lineage: Eukaryota > Metazoa > Arthropoda > Insecta > Hymenoptera > Halictidae > Seladonia > Seladonia tumulorum. The sequence continues at coordinate 37,324,970 of OU565266.1, forward strand.
AACGACGAAACATATTCGAGTTGCGAGAAGCTGTTCCTTTGGAAAAATATTCGACACATGGTGTTGCCATTCGTGACATTTTTCGGATTGAAATGAGACCAAACACAGAATTATTTGTTTAATTCACGATACGAATAGAACCTCGTTTATCCGTGTTATCTAGCTTAGATTAAATTTTCGTTGATTTATACAATGGATCGTGTTCTATACTGATTGCTTCAAATTGACCTGTTCAAGTCTGAAATTTGGTTAATGGAAAATTCCGAATATTTCATTATTCAATACACTAAATAGTCAATTTGACAAATATGCTCCGATTTAGAATGTCATGTTTGGTTAGTTTCATTATAAAGTGTCTTAAAAAAATACAGAAAATGAAAAATGTTTTGCCGTGGGATTAGTATTGTCTCGGTTAAGGGGTAGCGAGGATACATTTTTCCACAAATATCAGATATTTCTTGGTTGCTGAGTGACATACTTCGCGAAACAGTTGTTCACTTGTGTGCAAATCGAAATATTCTATTACATGCACATCGTGGCGGTTACCTGTTTATATAAGACACCTGTTCACACAATTTCGTACGCGAATAAATACGGCGCGGCGCCGTTCTACTTGCTGATACAGAACATCCTCGATTCAATTCTATCCGAAGGAATCTCGAACCACTTGCCTGACCATCTCGAATCTGATTCCACTTGCTATTCCACTAAGGTCTCATTCCCTCAGTCTGATCACACTTCACCCTAATCTACTTAGACCAAGCAGCTTAGTTAGCCTACAAATCCAATACGTGCCGTCAGCTGAACGCAAACTACAATCACTTTTCATTAGGTGCGATACTACTTATTAAATATATCATAGCAACCTGTGCACTCTTTGTTTATGATTTATAGTAAATTCTAGCGAGAGGTAAACTGTTGTTTACGATTTATTAAAAAAATCGATTTTGGGATCTTCGCGAATATTTCGAAAGATTTATACAAAAATTCGCATAATTATGAAAATTGTAAGACTTAAAACTTAATCCACAGCAGAGTAGCGTAACTGCCCTGAAACATGGAATTATTGTACAAACATTTGTACAACCATGCCTGGATTTAAACATATATACGTCAAGTCCCGCAGGGGATGAAAGTTGTTTGAAGATTTTTTAAATCGTACGTTAGGGGGAACATCAACTCGAACTTTGAAGTCGTTTATCTCGAAACTGCATTTTTTCGGATAATATTTTCGCTTGAAAATACAAACTGAAACTGTGAAATGCCATATAATGTCCATCAAGTGGAACTCGAGAATTGATGCTCATTCTTTCGAAGAAAAATAAAGAAAGAAATTTGTTTCGCGTACAACCACAACTTTTTGTTCGATCTCGCCTAACGAGTTCTACACTTTTCTCTCCCTCTCTCTCTCTATCTATCTAGCTTTGGGCACAAGAGAGATAACTCGCCCCAAACATTTTGTTTCCAGACAATTGGTTCCGAAACTGTGCGCGCCGACAGCAGCTGTGCTCTCCGTAGTGCTGTCTTCATTGCCCCCCGCAACTTCAACAATTTTCAACATTCTGACACTTGTCTTGTTTTAACCCTTTTAGTGCTGAACAACGATACATCGTCGTTTGCTGCACCTGTGACAAGCCATTGCTCTATTCCACTTTATTGGTCACCGATCACATATACTAATTTATCGTTATCAATCTTGAAATGTTTGCGCAAAATTCAAACTTTTCTAGTCAATCGTAGGAAGGAGAAGTTGAGTGAAAATTTATTGTTTAAATATCGATAGATCTACAAGTGCCTTCTTAAAGTTTTAGTTACGAATGCGACGTGAAAATGAGGCAGTGATAATGGTCGACGATAAGTCAGGAAATAGGAAAGAGAACCGGAATGGGGGCCCGGACAATAGAAAAAGAAGAAAACACAGGGCACTTTAAAGAGTAGGGACGACGAGCATGTCGGCGAGAGCTGATGGATCAGATAAGCGCGAGGGCGCACGATTTATTTGCCGGGCAGCGTGGAAAAGAACGTTATAATTAAGTAGTTGAGGAGGGTGACTCTCGAGAACGAACTCTCGCGACACATTCTTCCTCGGCCACGAGAGCCTGACCTGATCGACGCTCGCGCTTGTACGGCACGTCACCGCGCGGCAAGATTTATTATATAAGAAAACTTCGTCGGCCGGGTTTTGTTTCGTTGTTTCTGGCCGACGCGACGCGTCGCGACGCGGGTCGATCTAAAGTGCTGATCGCGGTGCAGCAACGCGACGAGGAGAAAAAAAAAAAATTTCACCGCGAATGCGAGGAATGGACTGATTTTCCCGTCGCCGCGCCGGTAATGAATGAAACGAGAAGGTTCCAGTAAAAAAGGAGCATTCATATTAATCGTGAGAGAGAGAGAGAGAAAGAGAGAGAAAGAGAGAGAGGGAAGGCGACGCTGGCAGCGTGAAAGAACGTTCATATTGATCAACGCTGTAGTCGCTACGTGCCACCTTGACATATAGTGTTCACTGTATTTCACTGAGCTCGTGTTCATGTCCCTGTGTCCCTGCGAACACGTTTGCGCTACACCATGGAACCAAGTAATACAGATATATTTCAAAGCTTCAATTTTAATTTGAGCATTACGAGAAGACCCTTGTGTGCAACGCGTCGAGAGCCGGGTAATATTTCGAAATTTCTTTTATGGATAACTGTGCCGCCATTTTTTTTAATTTCCGGAATACTTTATCGCGCTGTTGAAGCATCGAAACGAAATTCGTTCGGCGGTAATGGTGTGTATTGTCGAAGTGGAAATAAACTGCGACTGAAAAATCGAAATAATATTGATCGTTTATGTATTCATGAATTATTGGAATCTATGGCTAATGAAAATAATGGAACTTGGACTCGAGCGTGAATTTTTGAAAATCTCTAGCTTCCCGATTTACTAAAGTATTAAACTGGTACACTCTCTGAAGTCACTAAAGTTCTATTTGTGAAAGTGTTTTTTTTTTTGTTTTAATATCTTTCCGAATACGGTTTTATGTTTAACCCGTATTTCCGATTTCGGTCCATAAATTTTTTATCAGATTGATAGCCAGGCTTCCGTGGCGGAGTGTTTGATGTGTACGGAATATTATACAGCAGCGACTCTTTTACGACTCGAGCTATACGTACAGTATACTTGGGATCATTGTCTCGTTGGAACCGGAAGTCTAGAAATCCTAGTTTACGGTTGCTGCGTCTGAGCTGATTCTTCAGAATGTTTAAATATTTATATTCACGGAGTATACCGGTGACGAACACTAAATTTTTCCTACCGTTCACTGCCACGCAGCGCTGTACCATGTTTTATTCAAATTTCCCGCGCCGAAGTCTCCATTTGCTTTCCTGCGTAAATCATTTTGCCTACAAATTCGTCCGGAAAATATTGTGCTTGATTTGTATCATATTTCGTGAAATGTAATATTTTTCGCGTTTAACAATGCACAAATCAATTTATTATTGCACAAAGTTCATTTATATTTTAATTCATCTCAGTGAATGAATCATTCACTCTTGGTCCTTGAAGTTCTTTCTATATAAAACACAAGTGGCATAAGATTCTATATTTTTGTTCATAATTTTTCAATAGAGCGTTAAACAAGATTCTAAATTGTACTGACAAAGTTTGGCACTTTAAACTTGGGACACCCGGTACACGTACGTATTATTGCGGCTCGAATTACCTGCGTTGGGAGTACCGCCACGTATATCGGATTATCATAAAATAATGAATTTGAAGGATTGGCTAGAAAACTAGTTACGGTATGGCACGTGATAAAACGAAAACAAAATATCGAAGAGGCAATTTAAAACTAGATATTTATAGAGAGAAAGAGCGTTAAACTATGAATTGAAATCTGCGTTGCACAACGTTTGTTCTTTGTACAGCTTGCGGAACAAGTCACGAAAGAAGGAACACTTTATATATGTCCCAAATGCCTACGCGATAAAAGTCCCCACTGCAGCGGTCCCCTGGAGGTCTACCAACCGAGACCTCTAGAGCTTTGGTGTGCTTTTTTACGTTCGGCGTGAGAATAGTATCTTCTAGCCGATATATGTCCCTAACTAGACCCGTATTTTGGATATACAGGGTGTTTGGTAATTGGTGGTACAAGCGAAAAGGGGGTGATTCTACATGAAAGAATAAGTCGAAAATATAGTATAAACATTTTTCGTTTGAGGCTTTGTTTTCGAGAAAATCGACTTTGAAGATCTGTCAGGTTTGTGTGCTTCAGTATATGCAGGAAGTAGATTTGGTTGGTCATGATCAGACAGTTGCGTTAGACAATACCTATCGAATAGCATGCTGCATTTCAAACTCGATTTTCTCGATAACGAAACTTCGGATGAAAACATTTTATTCCATATTTTCGACTTATTCTTTCATGTAGAATCACCCCCTTTTCGCTTGTACCACCAGTTACCAAACACCCTGTATATGAAGCAAGCACAAAGTTCTTGATACTATACTATACCAACAATAAAATGATAAGCGTGCAGGGATGGTGACGCGTAGAATTGTTATTAAAAAATTTGGAAAGGAGCATGTCGCAACCGAGTAGCTGTCTAGTTAGTATTCCGGGCAGTGTCCTCGAACTTTCCACAGGGTGTGGTTCATTAATGTTCTACGCGGAACAACAACGTCCCGCGGGGGCAGCTCCGTTCTCCGAATTCCTATCTAAGCTTCTTCTATTCCAACGGGATATGGTAAAGAAGTTTGGGGGTATCCTCCGGTTGGATACACGGGGGTGGGGGGAGGGACGAGGGGGTAGAGTTCATAACTCTTATCCCGAGGAGCGGAGTCATAATACTTCCAACTGTTTAAGAATCCTCTCGCGCCGGCCGAAGCTGAGGGGGTCCGGGAAACTTCGAGACAAGATTTCAGTTCGCGGAAGTCAATTACTCGGGGGCCAGGCTAAAAACCCGGAAGACATCTTCTCGGGACGAGTGCCGGCCAGGGAGTCGAGCAACTCTTCTACCGGTCCTCCAGGTAACCCTCGCCAACACCTGGAGGAATGGAGGACGATCATTCTTCTCGTATAAATATTATCGATAACAAGTATCAATAGTCATACCCCTAGAGCCAGTCGGAGGGTTTGTAAGGTCATAGGGATCGAAAAATCTCCTGGTCGATATATGTCCGTGGCTAGACCCGTATTTTGGACAAATATCGAGTAACCACTGTCTATAAAACTCAGTTGAATATTTTCTATGGAAGTAGTCCTTTGTGGAGACAGATTCATCGTCGAGTATGTACATTTCTCGGGCGGTCTAGTGGAATATGTTCGTAATAAGTCAGACAGACGGAATTATTGCATCCTTCCATCTCAACGAAACTATGCGTATATTTTTAAACGAGGATTTACGAATATCGAAGCACTCGTGATGGGCGTGTAACCCTCGCCAACACCTGGAGGAATGGAGGACGATAATTCTTCTCGTATAAATATTATCGATAACAAGTATCAATAGTCATACCCCTAGAGCCAGTCGGAGGGTTTGTAAGGTCGTGGGGATCGAAAAATCTCCTGGTCGATATATGTCCGTGGCTAGACCCGTATTTTGGACAAATATCGAGTAACCACTGTCTATAAAACTCAGTTGAATATTTTCTATGGAAGTAGTCCTTTGTGGAGACAGCTTAATCGTCGAGTATGTACATTTCTCGGGCGGTCTAGTGGAATATGTTCGTAATAAGTCAGACAGACGGAATTATTGCATCCTTCCATCTCAACGAAACTATGCGTATATTTTTAAACGAGGATTTACGAATATCGAAGCACTCGTGGTGGGCGTGTAACCCTCGCCAACACCTGGAGGAATGGAGGACGATCATTCTTCTCGTATAAATATTATCGATAACAAGTATCGATAGTCATACCCCTAGAGCCAGTCGGAGGGTTTGTAAGGTCATAGGGATCGAAAAATCTCCTGGTCGATATATGTCCGTGGCTAGACCCGTATTTTGGACAAATATCGAGTAACCACTGTCTATAAAACTCAGTTGAATATTTTCTATGGAAGTAGTCCTTTGTGGAGACAGATTCATCGTCGAGTATGTACATTTCTCGGGCGGTCTAGTGGAATATGTTCGTAATAAGTCAGACAGACGGAATTATTGCATCCTTCCATCTCAACGAAACTATGCGTATATTTTTAAACGAGGATTTACGAATATCGAAGCACTCGTGGTGGGTGTGTAACCCTCGCCAACACCTGGAGCGGTGTCCTACAAGGGCGAAGCGTGGTTGCGCATGGTTGCGCATGGGTTTCTTCCGTTGAATCTTAAACTCGCGAACGGAGGACGATCATTCTTCTCCCCCGGGGCGAAACGGGCGAACGAAACAACGCCGGACGCGGTCGTTTATTAGCCGGGTGAAACATCGGCGGGGCTGGCTTGTTTACCCTGATTTGAATACCGGACGAAACTTTTGCTCCCGCTGTTTTTGCGGCTCGGTGCTCGTTGAATCGGAACCGCCAACGAGATTCGCGGTAATAAATCGAAGAAGAAAGTTGCGGAAACGCCGGGACTGCGACGACTGTTTTCGATTGCGGTAATGTACGATGTTCTTTTTCGTACGCGGGTAACAGGGGTTGCAGGGACGCAGAGGTATACAGGGATCGATAATGGCCCCACAGGAGGGGGCATTTTTTTAGAATTTAATCAAGGAGAAGCGTCGAGTTGTACTACTCGCACGATGATCCTTATTCCATCGGTCTCTTGAACCACGAACCTTACCTGTCCGAGCGAGGATCGACTCATACCACTTGCCCGACGAACGAAAGCCCTTGTTCACTGCGTCTGACAAACAGATACCTATACTACTCGCGCACCTTATTCTACCGGTCCGATCAAACGCAATCCCTATACTACTTGCCCGACGAGTGGTCCTCGTTCTGTGTACCTGTCTGACCAAACGAGAACCTATACCACTTCGATAACGTCCGGGCGACTGTGCTGTACTATACTATATTATTCCGAGTCTGCTTCATCGCTCAAAATATGCAGATATTGGCTTCGAAAATTCGTTGTTTTGATTTTGCAGATAAAGGACATTGTTATTGCCAGGAAAGTGGGAGAAAATGATTAACATAGTAGGAACAAAGGGAAATTCCCCTTTAAAATAATGTCCTTTTAAAATAAATGTGACTTTCTTGCAACAATAAAATCAAATTCGATCGTCTGCGAGTAATCGTCGCAATCTAATGGAAGACAATGGTCGAACGAAAGTCTGCTAACCAGATTACGCTTCTTTTCACAAAATTCAGCCAATCTCTGAACGATCCTACTAATTTCTGAGCAAGTTCCGGATCGTGAGTCGTCAAGACGATGATAGACAAAGGAGGACCAAGACAGGCCTCGGCCAGATTAGGGGAGCGGAAATGACGAATTTAGCCGAGATCAACTTTGGGGCTTATTGGGAATTAAGCCGCTTAACGCTTCCGCTCCAAAGACTCGCCGAACCTCCGAGCGAAGCGGCTGGGAAATTCGCTCTCTTTGTAAAACACGCTGTGGAACGCGGAAATTATTCACACGGCCACCGACGCGTGACGCGACGTGACGTCGATGCACGAGCCTCTTTCTGTTCCGATAGTCACGGTTCACCGAATAGGTATGCTACTGGCGATTCGTTGATATGATACGATTCGCGTGCCTATCTTTATTATTCGGTAATCGAAGAATCTGAACCTGAAGCGGTATACAGGAGTTGCTCGATATACACTACCGGCCATACGTGTTTACCCACCCACATATTTTTTAACATTGTAGTCCACGGTTCTACGGTTCAGCTTCAATAACGTTGCTATTTCTCTGTTACTTTTTCCGATGCTATGATGGGACACTATTAGAGCGCGCGTTTCAATCGATAATTCTTTTCTCCCTGACATTATTAGGAATTTTCGCAAAATTCTTTAGGCACGTGAAAATCAACTGTTTACTGTATGAAAGCTTAATGCAGTATGAAATTTGAGAAGACTAAGATACCTGTATTCCCTGCGTTCATATTCCCTACTGACCGTTATACAAATTTCAGAAAAATGGGTTTCTTTACCTGAACTCCAAAATTGTCGTTTTTCATAAAAAGCTGTAAACTCATTTACAGTACCTGATTGTGTATGTACAGAATATTTTTTATGTTTTTTATTAGCCTTATAATTAGGATTTAATGCTACGGACATTTTCATAACAATAAAATACCTATTATTTGAATAGTAACGAAATTTGAAGGTGGGTAAACACTTATGGCCGGTAGTGTATGTCCCAAATTCCTAGCCCATAAAAGTCCCAGAATAGTCCCCACTGCTGCGGGGATATACCCCATGAGGATCCATAAACCGAGGCCTCCAGAGCTTCGTTGTCCTTTTCTACATGGAGAATAGTATCTCCTGGCCGATATATGTCCCTGACTAGACCTTTTTTTGGACATATATCGAGTATATTGCGGATCTATATGGAAAATAAAAATTGTTTGCATAGATTTCAAGGAATAGAAACCTGGTAGAATATTATTTCCTCCCTTAAGGGGAGAGGGTCAAGTAAACAAGCGTTTCTTCTCGAATTTGTTTTGAAGAGAGCATAATATTTTTTTATTTACAAACAATTGTATGTTATTGTGTAGCATCTAGACAATCTATATCAATTTTGAGATTATAAAAATATTTATAAATAACTGAGCAGCAGCTGCTTGGATTTGGCTCCTCGAAAATGCGCTGTGCAACACACAGGTCGCTCTAATTATCTGAAATCACAAATCCAAAAGTTTTTCGTTAATATATAATAATACGCTTTGCATGAACCTAAATTAAAAAAAAAAAATTAAAAAATTACAAATTCTGCGCCACTTTGAAAAGAAGTCACAATTTTTTTCCGTAAAGAAATGGTTATAAACATTGTTAATTTCAATTTAAAAAAAAACTTTTATGTTCATGCAAAGCGTAATATTATATATTAACGAAAAACTTTTGGATTTGTGATTTCAGATAATTAGAGCGACCTGTGTGTTGCACAGCGCATTTTCGAGGAGCCAAATCCAAGCAGCTGCTGCTCAGTTATTTATAAATATTTTTATAATCTCAAAATTGATATAGATTGTCTAGATGCTACACAATAACATACAATTGTTTGTAAATAAAAAAATATTATGCTCTCTTTAAAACAAATTCGAGAAGAAACGCTTGTTTACTTGACCCTCCCCCCTTAACAATTTTAATAGTTGAAAGTAACATGTCGACGTCTTTAAAGTTTTGAAATTTTCCTGCAATTTTGAGTTTCATCTAGTTTTGCCATAAATGCATAAAGATCCGGAAGTCCAGTCATAACACTTCTCTTTTATACACCCCGTTACGTATCGATTCTTTCGGAATGTTAGGAAACGATAGTTCTCGGAACGGATGTGGAGTAAGTTCCGGGTTCTTCGTACGTACGCTTAAACTTCTGCTTTCAAGTGACACAGCTTTATAATACATCGGACCAGGTGAGTACTTTTAGACGACAGACAAGGTCCCTTCCACGTACTTTTCCCTGCCGCCTAATGAAATTCTGCGCGCCGCGCCGCGCCGGTACACAGCGATCACAGGCGACTGATTTTAAGAGTCCGGGACCTCGTAGCGAATTTACATATTCCATTTTAATGGCACTCTTGAGGGCTCGACAGCTGCTCCCGCGCATGCATGCATCCGGGCCCCAAATTTAATTCCGGCTCGATCTCGAGAATAGCTTCTCCGTCAGGTTACTGGAGGATTGGTCTGCCGCGTGTTTTGGACATATATCGAGTAAACACTGTAGTCAATTACGATTTAACACTAGAAAGACGGGAGCTTAGTATATACCTATTTTGCCTGAAAACAGTCAAAATGACTGCATTGTGAAAAAATAACTAATGCGCAAAGAAATTTGTTTAACAGTAATTTTTAATATATTTTATATCACTTACAGTCATATAACAAGTTATTAATAAGTATTAGCAATAAAAAAAATGAAATTCAAAAGCAGTCAAAATGACTTGCTTAGGCAATCTAGTGTTAAGAAGGTGAGCAAAATATAAATGTTTTCTCATTAAAAACTATAAATGCCTGACCTAGGAAATCCATTCTTAATTGACAAGAAAATATTCGCTTAAGAACGTGGCATTAACACTCGAGACAAAAATAATTAGATAGCAGATACGAGTGCTAGAAGGGACCTAGTTTTTGTCTATTTCATGACATGAATTTTTTATTCGGAAACGTCCGCACGGTGCAAAGGTCGGGACGACGGAAATTTCGAAAAGGTTCCGCGTCCCGTTTCCACTGAAAATTCTATGGAAATGTCGAACAAATTTAATATCGGAAAGATAGTTCTCGTATCTTCATTAATTTCGAGCACGGGGCGAGATATAACGGCCCGGTGGCAATAAAATTGTACGTTCGCGGAATTGCCGGGTTACGGTAATCGATATCAGAAATCAACCTATTAACTCCCCGAAATGGATAAAGTTTCAAGTGCTATCGAAAGGTACGGTAATTGCAGCAGCGAAACTTTCGGGTATGATCTAATTTTAGCCCCGTTACCTGCAGACATTAGCACGTGACTAAGAAATAACGAGGCTATTAGACGGTGGTCCCCAGTAATCCTAGAAACACTTTCACGGCGAAATTTTCAATACACTTTGCTCATTTTTCAACGGGAACGGCTGTGCAGCAGGATTTCATTGACCATTAAACTGTAAAACACAATATTTTACCGTTTCAGTTTTCCGTTCGCACCGTGTGCTTCCACCATTCCCTGCGTAAAAAACTTTCTAAAATAATAAACGGAATTTCGGTGAAACAATTAAAACTATGGAACAAATTTAACATGTAGTTCCTACCTTTAATTTCTTGTGTTATACTTATGGTAGTGCGAGAACTCTGATTCGAATTTTTTACGATATTGTTCACAGAGATATTTGATAGAAATTTTAAACCATTCTTCTAGCTATAATAGTTTCCGAGATATTCGATAAAAGATGTTTTCGATCCCAAACTTTAAGGGTTGTTTTCACCCCTTCGATGAGGATAATAAACGACAGAAAAAACCACGAGTCGATTATTTTCCTAGAAACTACCTTCCCGAAAGTTTCAATAAAATCGGCTGGTACAACTCCGATAAAAATGGAAGTAAAAACTGGAAGTAAAATATTTCCGAAGTATCGCGCTAGATCAACATATCGATGAAATGAATCACAGTGCATATTTATTTAGACAAGGGATTTGAATTTAATCGGAGAAGTGGAGGAGAATTTCTATCGGATCAAACAAGAAGTGCACCGCCGCTCCGCGTCGTTATTCGATCTGGAGAGCGGTGCAGGTACGTAATAAATCAGACCCGGTGGCCATACATGATCGATAAATCAGCGGGCTCGATCTCTGGCCGGTGTTATCAAGCAAATCAGCAATGCAGAACAGCACGGGGGCTCTAGTTAGCTGCCTAAGGATCACGGCATGGCCTCCTTCCAATGACAAGAGGTTAGCTATCTCTCTGGCGGAAGATAAGCCGAACGCTCGGCAGACCTGGACCGACGCGACGCGACGCAGGGCGACGCAGGGCGACGCAGGGCGACGCGACGCGACGCAACTCTGCACCTGGACTCGGCCGATCCTCGGTATACTTTGACCCTCGTTATACGCATTAGGGGAGCACGTAGCAGAGTTTGGCTTGCCGGAACACGTTCGCGTATGCGGCTCACGTGCTAGGATAGATTTTACATGTTTGACCTACGGTTATACCGGGATGGCCAGGTGTCCTTTGCATCGGGGCTCTGCGAGGCGCAGCTGTCTGAACGGTTCCGGAGTCTTCTCCGAGTTTGACTTCTGCATTCCGAAGGGAATTGCTTTTCAGCAGCCACCAGCACGATATTAACCCTCTGAGCCACCTATGCTAGACACATTGTTCCCTTGAAGGGGACGTCCGAGTGCAAAGGGTTCATTTTCACCCGTGCAAGTATTAGCTCCCCCTCTATTAACCTAAAATTAGCTGTGTAATTGCGGCTCAAAGTTGCAAAAAATATGCCCCGGACGGTAGGACGATTGAACGTTCGAAGGGCTCGCTCCAACTTCCAAGGTTCTTCGGTGATGGCATTCCAAGGTCCCCTTGAGAATTCAAACGGCTCTCGTGCCAAAGGTTATGGGTTCTGCAAAGTGGTCGAATTCTTCAAATTTTTATGCATGCAAAGGGTCATTTTTCCGTGGGTCTTATAAATGCAAAAAGCACGTTCCTTAAAGGTCTTTAGGACCTGGAGGACCACAATGCCAAACATCATGGGCTTTACCCTTTTATCTCCTTTTTATATGCTGTACAAACTAGAGACGTGCTCGCTTTAAAGAACGCATTCAATATGCAGGGTGTGGCCGGACGGGTGGTGCAACCGGGCAGGTGATGAGATTCTACATGTAAAAATAAGTCGGAAAAAACGCATAACAATTTTTCGTTCGACGCTTCGTTTTCGAGAAAACTGATTTTGAAAGTGCAGCAAATACGCATGTTATTAACCAGGAATTGTCTGACGCGTCTGACCATGGCCAACCAATTCTACTTTCTGTATATACCAGCGTGGGGATAGTTCTAGGACTTTTCTCGGCTAGATATTTGGGACATATATCGAGAAAACACTGTAAATATTCTTCTTACAATTACAATTACTGGTCCTATTATTTTGTACTGTACCACCAATTATGAAAAGTAGTCTACTGGACAATAATTGTCCAATTGGTTTACGGGCAAAATTCAAAATCACTTTTGAACGACGACGAACGACATCGAAGAGGGTGGTAGACATCGGCGAGCAATGATCGGCGTGTTTTCGAACGACACATGCTGAAGTACACTATCACCCTTTCGCTCGGTCGAAACACGCGTCGCGTTTGCACGGAAAAGTACGGCGTGCAAGCAGCCCGGCAATTAACTTTGTTAACAATGCGGCGTAACCGTGCCCTCCACCGTGTCCAAAGTCAGTTTTGATTACGCCCGTCACAACACAGACAACCCCTCACCCCCTCCAAAAGTATCCGGCCGCTGGCGGCAGCTTATTGTTCTTCTGTTTCGCGCCCGTTCGGCAACTGTTTAACCCAATTCAAACGCTCCGGAGATCTAGATAAAGCACGGGCACGCTTAGACACCCTGTCGAACGGTTGTTTAGTCAACAACCGTGCGAGAGCACCAGCCCTCCATGATAAATATTGGGACAACAGCTGTTTCGGTATTTCGTCGCCGAGCATCAACCGAGCCTGAATCTCATCGCTATTTCGAGTCGCGATCTCGTCCCCGAGCATCATCCGCGAATCGTTACCGCGTTATGGCTCCACGCGTTACACCGGGGAATTTCTACTGGAACCGCTGTAAAAGCATAAACGTTGTAGAACAATTAACAGCACGTCCCGCATCTAAAGTGCGTCGGCTGTGGAGCGGCTTTTTGTAAAGATCTGTTTAACACGTCCATGAAACAGCTATAAAACTACAGTGCTTACTCTGTATATGTCCCAGACGCCTGGGTGATAAAAGTCCCAGAACTGCCGGGGGGATACTAAACCCCTAAACTAGACCCCGGTCGGGGGGATCAAAGAATTCCTAGACGATATATGTCACTAGCCAGACCTGTGTTTTGGACATATATCGTGTAAACACTGTACTGGTAACATATTAATATTATCGATAACAAGTACCAATAGTCACACCTCTATAGCCAGACGGAGGGTTTGTAAGGTCGTGGGGATCGAAGAATCTCCTGGCCGATATATGTCCCTGGCCTAGACCCGTATTTTGGACAAATATCGAGTAACCACTGTCTATAAAACTCATTGTCAGTTGAATATTTTATATGGAAGTTTTTCTTCGTGGAGACAGCTTCTTTGTCGTGTATGTACATTTCTCGGTCGGCGTAGTAGAATATGTTCGTAATAAGTCAGACAGACGGAATTATTATATCCTTCCATCTCAACGAAACTATGCGTATATTTTTAAACGAGGATTTATGAATAGCGAAACACGCGTGGTGCGGTACATTTCGAAAGTTTCGTATTAAAACTGATAAGTTATTTAACTTTCGAAACCAACCCCCGGGAACCCTGGCCGCGCGGTAGGTAAGGATATTCTACTTCAATCTAAAGCAGCTACCATTATTCTGGTAATACTTTTGAGAGAACGGTGCTCTTTAACAATGCATGTCGTTTCCTTTTAGGAGAAGAGGATTGTCTGCGTCAGACCGGATCGGCGCAGCGCGGAGATCGTGCTTTCACATTAGGAGAAATGGTTTCGAGTGTCTTACGATCCGAACGGTTTCACGGAAATTTCCCGGGGTTTGCCGATACTTGAAAATTTGTTTGTTTAATTCGCCGTGGGTGGGGGAGAGAGACGGTTTGCAAGGGGGGAACGAATTAATCTCGTCGCTTCAACGCGTCAGGCGCCGTCCACCCTCCGAAAGTATACTTTTCGCGAGCCGGGGTGTGGCCTAACACAGTCGCAGAAAGCAATATTTTCTCGCGGACAAGCAACACGAATGTTGCTGTGTAACATTACCCCGGGAGCATTGTTTTATGCGTGTTTCGCTGGCTCCGGGAAAGCGTCGCAATTATGAAATTGTAAGCTCTTTGTGCCCGAGAATAGTTTTTTCCATAATACCGGTCTCCTTTTCATCGTGTCGGCCGGACGAATAAAGTAACATTTGTCCTTCGCGAAGTTTCATTTTTTTTTTTTTTTTTTTTTGTAACGAGTGTTTCTCGCTACGCTCTAATTTCTTCTTCTCTCTCTCTCTCTCTCTCTATCCCTTTTCACGACGGAATTCGTAATTACCGTTGTTGTTTGGTGACCAGGGGGAACGGAAGTTTTAAACATTCAACAATAATTAAACTGCGAACGTTTAGAGTTGTACGACGAACACTACCGTAACAAAATATTCAGCGTGAACGCGCGAAACGTTCCAGCGCGCGTGTTTTCAAATTCGCGAAAAATACAACATGCTGTAGCAATCAATAGACAATAACCCGACCGATGCAACGCGGGACAGAGGAACGGTCAATTGTCCGTGGGCGAAGTTGAAAAAACGAACACGAAAGCGTAATGGCCGCGATACAGCCGAAACGACGCGCCGTCGACGTTCCGCGATCGTAACTGAAAATTGCCCGGTCGCTGTTTTATAAACTATATACCGGGACAGGAGCGGATAAGCCATCGGGCTCGACAGCGGCGAATTATCCGTGGCCGTCTACGTCGTCATCGTCCCTCGAATTTATTCGCCTAATCGCCGCGTTAGACGTGTAAATCCGTTGATCGCTGCTGGTCAAGATTTATTCTCGCCGATACCAGAGCCCTCACTACCACCCCACCCTTCCCCTTCGCTCCGAATTGAAAATTGAAAACGTTCGTCACGATAACGGATTTGATCCTGCTGTTGGTACCGGTTCGATTATAACTGGCCCGATCATCTAGTGTTTTCGCTCGCCGTACGAGCGGATCGATGAAATTCAAAAGAGGCGAACGCCGTTTATTGCCGGTGTAAATAACGATATAACACCGTTCGAATGTACGGGCCATTTGAAATATATGTACACACACGTAGAGATACAAGACGAAATGATCAATCGAATTTACTAAACACGAGCAAACGTCAAAACGTTCGCGTCTGAACAATTTTCGTTCGTACTACTGAAAGTAATAGAATTCCTCGAATTTCGGTTTTTAATATTTTTTGCTCGTGAAAATCTAGTGGTATTTCTTGATATTTCGTTTGCAATAACTAGACTGCATATTTTGCTGCAATATAAACAAAAATGCTACGATATAAAATTCGATAGAATTTCGTAGGATTTTTAACAAAAAATCCAAAAGAAAACAAAATTAGACGCGTTTCCTAAGAGAATCTTGTTTACTCGGCCGATACACGTAACTAAATAAAAGGAACGTTCTCGAATTTACTAAACACGAGCAAACATCAACGTTCGCGTCTGAACAATTTTCGTTCGTACTACTGAAAGTAATAGAATTCCTCGAATTTCGGTTTTTAATATTTTTTGCTCGTGAAAATCTAGTGGTATTTCTTGATATTTCGTTTGCAATAACTAGACTGCGAATTTTGCTACAATATAAACAAAAATGCTACGATATAAAATTCGATAGAATTTCGTAGGATTTTTAACAAAATCCAAAAGAAAACAAAATTAGACGCGTTTCCTAAGAGAATCTTGTTTACTCGGCCGATACACGTAACTAAATAAAAGGAACGTTCTCGAATTTACTAAACACGAGCAAACATCAACGTTCGCGTCTGAACAATTTTCGTTCGTACTACTGAAAGTAATAGAATTCCTCGAATTTCGGTTTTTAATATTTTTTGCTCGTGAAAATCTAATGATATTTCTTGACATTTCGTTTGCAATAACTAGACTGCGTATTTTGCTGCAATATAAAAAAAAAAAATGCTACGATATAAAATTCGATAGAATTTCGTAGGATTTTTAACAAAATCCAAAAGAAAACAAAATTAGACGCGTTTCCTAAGAGAGTCTTGTTTACTCGGCCGATACACGTAACTAAATAAAAGGAACGTTCTCGAATTTACTAAACACGAGCAAATATCAACGTTCGCGTCTGAACAATTTTCGTTCGTACTACTGAAAGTAATAGAATTCCTCGAATTTCGGTTTTTAATATTTTTTGCTCGTGAAAATTTAATGATATTTCTTGATATTTCGTTTGCAATAACTAGACTGCGTATTTTGCTGCAATATAAAAAAGAAATGCTACGATATAAAATTCGATAGAATTTCGTAGGATTTTTAACAAAATCCAAAAGAAAACAAAATTAGACGCGTTTCCTAAGAGAGTCTTGTTTACTCGGCCGATACACGTAACTAAATAAAAGGAACGTTCTCGAATTTACTAAACACGAGCAAACATCAACGTTCGCGTCTGAACAATTTTCGTTCGTACTACTGAAAGTAGTAGAATTCCTCGAATTTCGGTTTTTAATATTTTTTGTTCGTGAAAATCTAGTGGTATTTCTTGATATTTCGTTTGCAATAACTAGACTACGTATTTTGCTGCAATATAAACAAAAATGCTACGATATAAAATTCGATAGAATTTCGTAGGATTTTTAACAAAATCCAAAAGAAAACAAAATTAGACGCGTTTCCTAAGAGAGTCTTGTTTACTCGGCCGATGCACGTAACTAAATAAAAGGAACGTTCCCCGTCGAGTAGAAGATTAAAATTTCTGAAATTTTCCGGAGCGGCAACAGTATTCCGTGGAAATAATGACGACGAAGTAGCTCTCCTCGGGAGCGGCTGGCTCGACTGTACTGAAATCACGAACAGATGGCTTTCCAGTATTAAATTTGGTTCGCGGTAAATTACAGGACGCTCAGTGGTGGTCGCCCGGCTCTCTCAGATTTGCCCGAGGGCAACAAAATGTATAAGCTGCCAGACGACCTATCTCCCGTGTCGCCTTACAATTAAAAAGTTAAATTGAAATTATTCCGGTTCTTCCGGGCTTGGCCGACGTATTAAATTGGAGTTTCCGTTAATGCCGCTCGGTTTCATGAGTCTGTCACAGTGTTGCCGGTCAGCCGCGTCGCGGCGAAAGAAAACTGTCCGCTGTAAACTAACTTCGCAAATTTTCCACCACGCATTGACCCCGTGGCTGCGGCTAACTCGGACAAATGACCCACTATTATTGCCCGAACCGGCCAGAGTTTTTCGAAGTTATCACCGTCACGATGTTATTTATCGTGCAGCCAGAAACAAAAAAAAAAAAAGATCCTTCCGACAGTTCAAGTATAATTCGATCGCGAGGAAAGCTCAGCGTTCTCATTTATCGAAATACCGAAAAAAGAAACTACATTACAGGCTGTTCGATTAGAGAAAATTTAAGGGATGCTTCTCCGTGGCAATATAAGACGAAAATGAAGAATAAAAAATTTTTACGACTTCGGCTCCGTTTTTTAGATATTCACAATTAAAGATCCGCCTGAAATGCGGCAACCTGACGTCACAAGATCTCTGTTGGTATGGTTGCCGCATTTCAGGCGGATCTTTAATCGTTGATAACTGAGAAATGAAGCGGAAATCGAAATTTTATTATTCCTCACTTTCGTTTTATATTGTCATGGAGAGCCACCCCTTAAATTTTCTCCCAATTGTAGTCGAACACCTTGTATATCCATAAGTAGTTTTGTTTTCCGCTAATTAATTTTTCCAAATTTGTCCAGTGGCAGTTAACGAGAAATGCTAATATAAAATTCAAACTTTTATAAGACTCCATCGTGTGATTATATTTTCGTGGAAAGAAGTACGCGCACAGGAAAAATTGGAAATGTAATTCTATCAAAGTGGAACACATCCGGAAGCATAAAGAAACCCTCTTCCCGCATTTGTTTCATGCAATCGTCATCGTTGAGTACCGAAAATATTCTCTGGCCTATGGGGAGGATAGGATTCAAAGGGAGAGGCAGAGTTCTGTCCTTAAGGGCCATTAAAATCCATGCTGGGATTTATTCCAGGACCAAAGACACTCGGTCCGAAAGAAGAAACTCCATCGCAAGAGGGACGAAAACCAGTTCGGTAGTATCGCTTTGGTTCGCTTTACAATTCAAAGGAGGTCTCCGCGACTCCTTTTAAGTATTCAGGGTGCGGAATCGTCGTGGGAGCACGACAGTAAGTGATGGCGAGGCTTTTTTTCCCTTTTCGGTGGGCGCATCGAGGCCGGTTTCTCGACGGTTCGTGACCACCAAGATTATGTCACGAGGTGGGGAGGCGTTGTAATTGAAATCCACGCTTAAAATGCAGACGTGGCCTCGCCTCCTTGACAGAACCCGACAACTCGCGGGTTCCGAATGAAAAATAGAGCGAACGGTTTCTCTTTGCCTCGTCCCTGCGCGGACGCTGTCTCGCGACCAAATTCTTCTGAATACACGAGAGGATTCCCCGCGAAACCTCCTTTGAATTGCAGAACGAATCGGATACTGGAGTTTTGAGGAGACTCGATTGCGTGGTCTCCTTCTCGTAACACAATTTTTTTTAAAAGGGAGGGGGTGGAGACAGTTACGCCACAAGCGCGATAAGGTTCCACCGAGGCTACCCAAATCTAGGTTTAGATACAGTTTCGATTGAGCGTGGGTTTCGATTAAAATCTAGTTTCAGTCGAACCGGTTAGACTTAAATAAACGCCAGAGTATTATATTGGGTTGGCAACTAAGTAATTGCCGATTTGTTCAATGAAATAAAAGAGTTTTTTTTTTACTTGGAATGAACTTTAATCTATGATGTATTTTCCATTTTGTTCGATGACCTTTTGCCATCTTTCTGACAACTTGAAAATTCCACGCTCGTAGAAAGTCTGATCCTTTTCGGCCAAAAACTGAGTCAAGTTATAGTTTCATCTATAACTGAAATCGGCAATTACTTAGTTGCCAACCCAATATTTTCGGGTCTGTCCCATTAAGCGCATCGAGACTATTCACTCAAGTATACGAGACCATGTCCGAAAAGTAACGAGACGTATTCTCCCGTCATATATTTACGATTGCCCGGATCGTCGCGCTCTTCGCCTCGTCGATAGTTAATTAAATTCAAAGATAAAAAGATTTTACGGTGTGTCATTTATGACTCTGGGCTCGCAGAGGACGTCGAGGCATTTCGTAATTTTTAAGACAGCGATATACCCAGTTTTACTGGGTGGATCGGCTGGATCGTAAGAATTCATGGCACCGTTATAAATTAACTACCTACCCACCTTGCTTTGAGCTCCTCGAGGCGTGGTGGTTTTTATAGAGAACAATAAAAACGTCTGAACATTTAGCGAGTCGTTACCGAGGCACTAAACAATACAGGGTGTCGCTACTGAATTGCGTCTGCATTGTTCAACAGTCGATTCCTCGCAAAGTCCTGCGAAATAAATTTTCAAGAAGTCCCATTACACAGGGTGGCAGTAGGTGTTCCCAACCAACAACAAACTGTCTCATAAATTTTGATGCTCGATGCAAGCCTAAAACAATTTCCGTACAGTTGTCGATTCAACGATCACAATTTATTTTTCGCAGAATGTATACATCACTACGATCAGGGCAAGACACTATAATTGAAATCTAATATACATTTTGTGGACCCTGCACAATTGCGCGGTCTATTTTCTACGAACATATGGAAAATCGCTCCGGTCTCGTAATTTTTAATATTTATTAAACTAGAATAGATCTCTGGTTGTACTGCTTGTCCAGCTGCACTCTATACGATATTGAGTTTGTACTGGGAAATGAATAAAACCGTTGAGCGTACTATTGTTTACGCTAAAAAATTAAGTTCCTGTAGACTCACCATTTATACGGTTGTACTACTTGCCCAACTGCATTCTACATCATATTGCGTTTGCACTGGGAAATAAATAAAACCGTAGAGCGAACTATTGTTTGCTACGTCCCGCGCATCACGCTAAAAAATTAAGTTTCCTTAGACTCGCCATTTATACGGTTGTACTACTTGTCCAGCTCTATATGATATCGCGTTCGCGCTCGGAAACAAATGAAAACCGTTGAGCGAAGTATTATTTACTATGTCCGACGCATCGGGCTAAAAAATTAAGTTCCCGCGGACTCACCATTTATTCAACGAACAAACCAGCCGCCGCGTTCCATTCTTCTTCGTTCGCCCGACAGTTCAACAAAAGTCCACGATGACCGCCTCTACTCGATCCACGGTAAAGAGCTGGAGCCTGTAAAAGAACCAAAGGGAACGGAATCAGCAAAGAATCGGGCTCGGTCCTTCATCGGGTTGTCGCAGACCGCGGTCGCCAGGGGGTGGGATGGGGTTGTAAAAGTGGTGTTGTCGGAGCTAAATTGCATTTGCATTTTCGTGGCGACGGCGCCCCCGAAGTTTACTTTCGAGTTCTCCGTTTTGTTCCATCGGCCGGCCCCCCCCCCCCCGGTAAGGAGGAAGCCCCTACAAGTGAAAAAGAAAACATGTCGGTCGCGCGATCGCTGCCGAGAAAACACACACAGTTGCCCCCCCGCCCGAAACCGTTGAGACTAACTACTTCATGAAATTACGCGCAGCCCGACCGAGTCCGCGGCAGGCCCGCGTTTTCGTGCCTGGAATTCCCTCTCGCATTTTCAAACCCCCACACCAACCCCCTCTGTCCGTATCGCAGACAACCTCTCGCCCTCTTTCACCCCCCGTAACCTACCGCGGTGCGGTGCGCTGCGCTGGTGCAAGCACGGTCGCTTTTTAAAACGAAGGCAGAGAAAGAAATTCGTCGACGGCCAAGAGAATAAATAGCCGCGTTAAACGCGGCGGTTCCGCTGAAAAGGATACGGTGCTCCCGGCACACCGACCTTTTTCCACCCTTCCTTCCGCCCCCCATAATATTCCCCCATACCCTCGTTCGTTATTTTGTCGCGAGACCTGCCTGAGATTGTATGCTCGTTTCGCCGGCTGATTTATAGCCGCGAATGGACGTATCCCCGCGTACAATTTATTCGCCTTTACGACGCGTTCCGAAATATATCTTGGAGCTCAGCGCAATTTGTTTAACCCTTATGCGTCGTCGCCTGGAATTTTCGCCGTTTGGTGCTGCAGTTGTCTAATTTTAACATTGGTATTATTTTTCGCCAGTGTTTCGGAAATTGAGTATGTTTCTCTGCAAACAGCAGTCGCACACTTCTGCGCCGTTACGTTTGGAATACAGATGGTATTGTAATTATTCGTGCACAGATAAAGTTTATTGCAAAGAACTCGGAATTTTCCGGTTAGACTGCTTTTATCGGAAACTTGAATGAACAGAGTTGGGTAAAGCGTAATTTCAGTTACTTACCGATTACTGTAATTTGAAAAATTTCAGTTACTTGATGAATCATTGTTTCAAAAAATTGTGTCAAAAGTAATCGCAATTACCAATTACTAGACATCGGATCTTTATGCATTTATGGCTTATGGAAATGTTAAAAAAATGCTATAATATAAAATTCGAGAGAATTGAACACGATTTTTATTTGCTTTGGATCTACAAAGGCTGTCCCCATTAAAAATAAAATTTTATTTCATTCCACTTTCTTAAAATGTTTCTATAAAAATTGGAAATTGCATAAACATCCGATGTCTACCAATTACAATTACATGTAATTTTATTTCTGCAATTCCAAGTAATTTTAATGCAATTACAAGTAATCTGTAATACCGCTATGCGCACGCGTGCCGCTCCCGGTGAAAAGTGGCGCGCTTTTCAAATCCAAACCGAGTCCGATCGAGTAATCCTACTGCGTTTAGTGTAATCCTAGCGGTACCGTGGGACCAAGTATTCTGGCCGAGTTTCCCGAAAAGCGATCCCAATGTTATGAAACCGAGCTCGACTTCGAAATTGTGTCGAGCGTTCCACGATACGGTGCGACAAGGTCTCTTGGTAGGCTAACCGGAGGTGTCACTCTAGTGGCTCTCTTCAATTTCCGTGACATTCAACCGTTATATGAAACCTTCGGAATCATTTGACAGAGTGTTCTCCGAATCGTCAAGTTCCATGTTCGCGGGGAAGCATAGCACGAAGGTACACGCAAAAATCGAGCTTTCAAAGGGAGAAAATCCTGACAAGAAGGAAAACACATTAAGGGCCCGGGATAGTCACGTGACTTTTCAATTAATAATTTCCATTCACAGTCTTGGTCTTAATCCGACGGGTCTGTGACTAAACTTGTCAAATTTTTTGCTCTGTATTATCGATATTATGAATTCTGACGTCAGAAAGGTGTTTCAAGTTTTTGGCTTTACAGTCGAGTCGGAAAGTAAGTTGGCATATACGAGTGGTATATGCAGGCAAATGAATATGACATGTCTTTAATCTTTAATAATGATAATATATGTTTTACTAACATATTTGTTTATTTCCTTACACCTCCTAAATAAAAGCAATACAATAACTTGATTTTATTCATCATATTCATTGCCTACATATCACCAAATGTTAACTTACTTTCCGACTCGACTGTATTTCGCAGAGTAGCAATTTGTAGCTGAAGATATTTCGTCCAATGGCATAAAAATGCTTGGATTCCACGACGTGCACATCGTAAATTTGTTGGCCTACTTATATATATATATTGCTTTATTCAGCCTTACGGCCAAGAATCGGACTCGGTTTACAATAACCTATACTTACAAATAACTATCTTAACCACTCACTCTCTCTCTCCCTCTCTGACTCCCCCTCCCTACTCTGACTACACTATTTATATTCAGCCTTATCCTATTCTCCTCCTGATTATTGCACCTTTTCTCTATTATCTTTGGTTATTTGTTGGCCTACTTGTAACGCTTATATTGCCAAATATCTGCATAATCTCGGCAGCTCTCGTCCAGAGGGCACCAGATTGAACCTTCCTCTTTCGAACGAGCCCTTTACCATCGACAAAATATTCTTACATAATTTTGTTGACGGTAATGTAGTCACTCTACCTTATCGCGAATCTACGAACACCGGATCAATCGGAATGGAACTGTCTCAGATTGTCAAACCGGGCCGAGAATATCGTTGGCCGCGTCGTCCTCGAGAAAAACGAATCAGACCCCCGCGAGTGGCTCGAATTAATCAATGCTCGGTGGTAGCGCGGTTCCCGCCTGGGGGCCACTTTATTCCTCTCACCTCGGAAAAATTGCAACCGCCACAATTTGTCTCCCGGCTCTGCCGTCTGCCCCGCTTGTAAATTGCAACGAGATATTTCTTGGGGGAACGACCGAGCCTCCGGATGAATTTGTCTCGGTGCGCGTCGGAACGCTTATCATAGTCCACGGCGTTGTTCCCTGTGATTATACCGTTTCAGAAATCGAATCGACGCACGGCCGGCCGCTCCGTGCGTCCAGCTGTAACCGTGGCTTTAATTAAGTTTTAATGCGGCAGTGATCCCAACAATGTTTCCACGGACGCGATTCCACGGATTCACGGTTCCGCGGCTAATTTTCCTGGCACCGCGACACGACGCGACGCGCCGCGCCGTGTGCTCTGTAAACAATGCGGCCGTCCATCGATGTACCGGGTGGTCGCTTGCTTTTCGATTGTTCTGTCCTATCGGTGGGAAATCTGAAATTCCCGTTTTCTTCGAACGAGCGAGTATCTACCGTAGTTAAAAAATTAAACAGGACTAGGAAACTGATTTATTTTACCGAAAAAGAAAATTTAATAACTTTCTACATTTTTTATATGTTTCAGAAATCATTTTAACACGTTGACTGCCATGTCTATGGGTGACGGAATTATTTGTTCAGGCTTTAAAATTAATATATTAACGTTAATATATTCATTGTACCAATTTTGATTAGGATCTGTAAAATGCAAGAAAGTTGTAAGACTACTCAATATCACACATATAATTATTTTCAATTTTTATTTCATTAAATAACTTACTTTCGATTCATGGAATTTTTGGGGGTTCTGGTTTGGCACTCAAAGTGTTAAAGAAAGAAAATTCTTGTGTGGAGAACCACACAATAACACAAATTTAATTTTTTCAATTTCTATTTTATCAAATAACGTACTTCGATTTCGTGGAATTTTTGAGCTTTCTTGTTTGGCGTTCGAAGTGTTGAGAGAAAAATTAGTCCGATGTAATATTTAATAGTATTTATTCAGAGGTACGAGGCGAGTAGAGGAGAGAGGTGTACCGAATAATGAAGAAGAGACATACTAAGTCTCTAGATGACAATAATTTGGCGAGTGACTCGGGGTGTGTATACTTGGCTTGCCTCGTCAGGGGATCGGTTAACGAGCGTGTCGCATGAACGGTGATTCGACAAGCCAACTATTGGCAATAATCGTCTGGAACTTAGTTGTTTCAGAGCATGTCGAGGATTAAAGGTTGTTCGAAAGGGAGGAGAGTGTTATCGGCAAAGGGCTCCGCCGTTTTATTATGCGTAGTCGACGTGGTAGCGTGATGGGAAGGTTGGCAAGGGGGGGGGGGCACGGTAAACGTTTATGCTCAAATATTTTGCCACTAAGCTGCCTCGAGCCCCCACCCCAGCAATGAGCTTCCGACTTCGATTGTCTCTTTAAGTTCTCGAGTGCCGGTAACGCGGGTCTAGTTACGGTGCATAATGCGGTCGCGTGTGTTTCGAGCCACGGCTCGTGAAACGAGTGCCCCCGTGATTGTTCTCGTAAGCCACCGGGACGCGGAAAAAAATTTGCATCGCGACCCGGTCGACCCGCCGCGCCTGTTAACCTTCTCCCGGGCCGGGAATGGGAACCGGGTCGGTTCGTTCCGCAACCCATATTTTTTTTACCGCCGCGGTGTTCGCCGCACAGTGGGCAAAAACGGCCTTTTTCGATTCAAAATCAAAGAACTTTCGATAGAAATGAGGTAGAGCGATTAAATTTTCTTTAAATGAAAGCTGAAACTTTGTAGAATACGGGAAAAATAGGGAGATTACGGTACGAACGTTTTTTAATCTTGAGAAAATTCGTTAAAGTTGCACAATTTCAAGAAAATTTTGTTTTTGTGGCTAAAACGCGCGGAAATTTTGTTTTTAACATGCTATATATCGTTTCCCGTAGATTTTTTCACGCTGATTTCAAATCTGTTTTCAAAATTTGTCTACGACCTCTGGTTTTCGAAAAAAATAGATTTTTGTGACACAAATTAATGAAATTTTTTCGTTAAAATGACTTGATAACACACTAGTTTGAAAGTATATCGTATTCTCATATATAAGACACAATAAAAATAATAATAATGAAGTATTTTAACGTTTTGAGTTACTTACGAAACATGAAGCACTTCGCATCTCGTCATCACTTGACGTATCGCTGTCATTACTACTGGCACTTTTTTGAAATTGTGCAACTTTAACGAATTTTATCAAGGTTAAAAAACGTTCGTACCGTAATCTCCCTATTTTTCCCATATTCTACAAAGTTTCAGCTTTCATTTTAAAAAAATTTCATCGCTCTACCTCATTCCTATCGAAAGTTCTTTGATTTTGAATCGAAAAAGGCCGTTTTTGCCCACTGTGCGCCGTCCCTCGAATCAAACGAGGAAGAAAACTCCATTAGTCATGGTGATTTATTGCTAAATTCTATTACGAATATGTATATGTAATAATTAAATTAACAATTTAGTGATTTTCTTAACCGTTTGAGTCCCAAGCAGCGCGATCGCGCTGCTGAGATTTTATGTCGAGAAAACCCAGCACATTTCGAGCATTGTGGACAATTGACGTTGCGTCACCAATTGTCGAAGTCGCGCGCTCAGATTTACTGACGCAAGTACGTCACACAGCTCCTTTTAATGTAAATAGAACATTTGACAATAGATATAATGATACTATAATAATGCAATAATACATTACAAAATAAAAATTCTCATTTAGAGAAAGCGCGGTCGCGCTGTTTGGGATTCTTCGACAGTGTTTTTTCAATACCCCCTGGGACTCAAACGGTTAAATAAATAAACGTCTTTTCGACGGGTGGAAAACTGCGTTATATCGCGTTGCGTGTGTACAGTTTTTAAGGCTTTTCTCTAGCAGTTCACAA
Organism: Seladonia tumulorum; assembly: GCA_913789895.3. NCBI lineage: Eukaryota > Metazoa > Arthropoda > Insecta > Hymenoptera > Halictidae > Seladonia > Seladonia tumulorum. The sequence goes on from OU565266.1 coordinate 37,351,505, forward strand.
TAATTGCATCGTTTGAGTGAGGTGTGTTGCCTTCTCGAGAGTAGCATAAACGTTTATAAACATGATTCCGAGCGAAGGAACCTTAGATAAGAGCGCCGCGATCACTCTGATCTGTCAGTTGAGTTTAAATACTTGTGAGAGCACGGATGGGCACGAGAAGAACTGAATTGAGTGTAAAAATACGTTTGTAAATAATTACGTTATCGAAAGAAGGATATTCTATAAGGAATATTGCAGAAAAAGTAGAAGTCTCAAAATCTTGAGCTACAGTATTAAAAAGTAGTTATAAGAATTAAGGAATTGTCCATATACTTTTGAGCGGCAGTGTATTTAGAGAAATTGTGGCTTCGTAAAAATTCTTATAGAAAGAAAAGTTTGCGTTACTTCGAAACGATATCCCATTCAGATTAACTTACTGCATATAATCCAAAATGTGGTATTGTTTCGTCGAACTATCTTGGAGAAAATTTCAGTATACTTTTCTAGCGAGCTGCGTATTTTTATTTATGCTCCACATTTGGCTCCGCGGTTTCTACAATTTCTGTTTCCAGCAGGCGTATACGTACGTATATAGAAACTGTTTGAAAAAAAGGCTGGAAGGAGCGAGAAACGATAGAAAGAAAAAAATAAAAGTTTGATCGAACGAAACCAGCCTGCAACTCTTGTGGAAAGGGTGCCGCCACTTCCGCGGTGTTTCATTTTTCAAAAGTGGAACTCCCCGGCACAATAGAAATTCTCTTGGACAATAGAAATTTTCCTCGGAGCATTTTTCTTGCGGGCTGCCATAGAAATGGAACTATGTCAAGTGCGTCGCCGTGCAGATTCATGAGGACAGCAATAAAAATATGATAGCAAAAAACGGCACCCCAGCTTGTATTTTATAGTCCGCTATATAATCTCTGATGACGTTAATGTTCTAAAAGACTTAAAAAATGCAATTAGTAAATTCTAATTGTTTAGTAACTGCATCCGACCGTTTTACCGTTAACGAGGTGGTGGGTAATTAACGAGGTGAATGTACCGGTAATTACGCAAAGTATTTTGCCCGAGTAATCGCGCTAATATTAACCTAAACGTTTCAATTTTCCAACACCCTTTGCTTTCACTCTTAGTTGCGTGTGTCATATTATTTTGCTTTATCTGTAGAATCTGTACACGACGAGTTTTAACACTGCATTTGTCATTATCGTTGACGGGAATATTTCCCATGGAAAACTCTACTCGATAAATGTCACAAATATCTAGCCTACAATTGTCCAAATTGTATATTTCGCAGTGGATCAAAGAATAGCATCTTCTATCCGATAATTGGCTCTGGCCAGACCCATGCTTTGGACTATTATCGAGTAGTTAAGGTATTCTAGTGTAAATCACGAGAGAAATATTTTCGCTTGTTCGAAAGAGATGCAACGCGACTCCGGTTACGACTTATATGTATAACGCGGTCGGGTCACGCACACGCATGCAACACGGTACACGGAATGAGTATTGCGACTCTTCTTGTAATCTCCGTTGGCGGCCGGAGCTGAATTTGCATCGCGAGACAATAGGGCGCAGCTAGAAGTTTCTCCGTGTACTTTCCGTTTGCGTACACGTTACCGGGCGAAAAAGTAGGCCGGACCCGCAAAAATGAATGGTTCCTTTGTCATTTAAATGTAATCGCTTCCAGTTCCTCTCTCGACACGACACTGACCAAAGGAAATCGCGTCCGTACAAGGAATTGCGCAAAATGAGCTGCAATTTTCTTCGCTAATGTTACGAAACCGGACTGCAATTTTCCTGTTTCCTTTTTCTCCAAATTAAATGTCCATTGTGCCGCTCTCGAAAATACATGTACTCTCTCGCTCGAAACTCACGGCTGACCTTTCTCCGAGTAGTACAACCTACGCATGACGCGACCGATCTTCGATATAATGTATTGCAGCGTAAACGAGACTCGGTAATGTCTCCTGCATGATACTAGACGCTGGAAAGACCCGTGTTGCTGACTTACATCGAGAAGTCACTGTACTAATAGATTTGGAATTTTACAGTGAATATTGGTTAACCCCTTGCACTATGATTTATTTCACGGTTTCAGTGATTAGAACTTTTTTTGTAATTTATAATTTCCTAAAAAAAGGAGAAAAGATATATCTATTGTATGCTTATATGTTCCCCGATAGCTGTACATTAACAACGTACATTAACAAAATAGAATTTTGTTTCGGTTCAAGGGAAATGAGTAAGAAACATATTTATTAGACCCTGTTCAGAATCTTCATCACGAGTCCGACTCGATATTGTAGGGCAAGGGGTTCACAGAAATATAATATCCTCAAAGGTTTCACATAAAATGTTGATCCCGATTTTTTACAAACCCGCGTCACCGTGCTCGTTATACTAACTTTTCCAGTTTTCCTGTTTCCTTTTTCTCCAAATTAAATGTCCATTGTGCCGCTCTCGAAAATACATGTGCTCTCTCGCTCGAAACTCACGGCTGACCTTTCTCCGAGTAGTACAACCTACGCATGACGCGACCGATCTTCGATATAATGTATTGCAGCGTAAACGAGACTCGGTAATGTCTCCTGCATGATACTAGACGCTGGAAAGACCCGTGTTGCTGACTTACATCGAGAAGTCACTGTACTAATAGATTTGGAATTTTACAGTGAATATTGGTTAACCCCTTGCACTATGATTTATTTCACGGTTTCAGTGATTAGAACTTTTTTGTAATTTATAATTTCCTAAAAAAAGGAGAAAATATATATCTATTGTATGCTTATCTGTTCCCCGATATCTGGACATTAACAACGCCAAAATAGAATTTTGTTTCGGTTCAAGGGAAATGAGTAAGAAACATATTTATTAGACCCTGTTCAGAATCTTCATCGCGAGTCTGACTCGATATTGTAGGGCAAGGGGTTCACAGAAATATAATATCCCCAAAGGTTTCACATAAAATGTTGACCCCGATTTTTTACAAACCCGTGCTTCACCGTGCTCGTTATACTAACTTTTCCAGTTTTCCCATTTCCGGTTCAATACTCGTTGTTACGTTCTATTCGCGCAACGCGGATAGACTTTAAACTGAAATTTTACGTGATCATATAAACCTCGTAAATTCCACCGGTTCGAGAAATGTTAGACGGCGGAGCGCAGTCAAAGATACGTCATGATTATCTTCGTCGTGTTGGTCGTAGTTCCACCGACGTGTTCCGCCGGCGAATTTACGTTTACCCAGGCCACGGGAAATTAAATGTCGATAGGGACGCCGATTTAGTTTGTGGAACGTTCCTACGGTCGCGTATGGTGCCGCGTCTGGCCTGGTTGCTAGCAGATAACTAAAATTCACCGTTTATTCGGGCATCGAGCCTTGATTCGAAAAGTTTCGACGTGGATTTCGATTACTCATCCCCGAAGAACCTTCTAACCGACGTGCCGGACCATACGTCAACGTCGAGATATTTTCCCTTCGATCGACGAATTACACGCGGAAATTATTCGAAAAAAACCACTTTAATAACAACTCGAAACACAGCTCGGAACTTTATCTTCTGAAAAGACGGCAATCTCAAATAGAAAATCATTATTTCATTTATTTTTAATGAGCCGTTTATTTTGTAAGTGGCCTAACTCCGTTTTTCAGTTTCTTCCGGTTATCATGGTTACGTGTACAACTTTATGTTATTTATCAGTAAAGCATTTCAGGTTGCTTATAATCCGAGAAAATACGATAATTCTTGACACATAAGTTTTCAGAGTTAGTTTAACACTAGAAAGACGGGAGCTTAGTATATACCTATATTGCCTGAAAGCAGTCAAAATGACTGCGTTGTGAAAAAATAACTAATGCGCAAAGAAATTTGTTTAACAGTAATTTTTAATATATTTTATATCACTTACAGTCATATAACAAGTTATTAATAAGTATTAGCAATAAAAAAAATGAAATTCAAAAGCAGTCAAAATGACTTGCTTAGGCAATCTAGTGTTAATAATCGAACCGTGTAGTTTGAAAGTGGCCTAACTCCATTTATACTTAAATAATCAAGATAATATATTTACTATTGATAATGTCGGAAAGTAGTGATGAAGGTAATTTTAATTACCTTTTTTTGGTAGACCAAAAAAGTTCGAAGATATTGTATTGACACCACTGTATAAAAATATCAGACAAATTACAACAACAAAATTCAAGGACATGATGGACCTATTACGATATATACCACCGGAACATCATGATTACTTCAAATCCCTTTTACACGCACAAAATGTAGATGAGTAGGAAATTGTTTTGTAATAAATTTATGTTTGTAATTTTGCACGTTATGTAGTTAATTGAATCGCATAAATTATGTTCCTGAAGTGTTTTAAGGATATGTAAAATAAATTCAGTATTGTTTTTTTTTTCAATTTGAAGCATCTTAAATTATGTTGAATGGACTTGGGCACCTTCAAATTTTATAATGAATCTGGTTGTTAATTTTGAAAGTGGCCTAACTCCATTCTTGAGAAGAAAACGCATATTATTCACTTAATAATATTGCCACTATTTTAATAGGAACTATAAATTTAACACCCTTAGATACACTTAAGCAGTGCGACTCATTAATGTCCTATACGTATATTTTTAAATTCATTGAAACGCAAACCCTTAAATATCTCGATTTTAAGATAAATGGACTAAGGTCACTTTCAAAATAAACGGCTCTTTTAATTCATTTTTCTGTTTTCACAGTGCATATTGTCGTAAATATCTTCAAATTCCTGGCGAATACAGTGTTTACTCGATATATGGCAGAAACATGGGTCTAGACAGGCACATATATCGGGTAGGAGATACTATGTTGATCCACGCCGAACCTTGAAAAGGACAGCGAGGTTCTAGAAGTCTTGATCCTAAGCTAGGAGTGTAAACATTCCTGTCCTACACGATGCAAGTCCAGGGACATATATCGGCCAGGCGATACTATTCTTTGATCTACTCTAGAGGGGATTATTATTGTCTATACTTTATATACCCTTTATTCTGCAACTTGAAATTTATTTTCTTTGTTATAGGCAATTTTGCGGCAAGTTTCTTTGACAAATGTCCACCGATTCAGAGTTGTGGATTCATCGATAGGGCGGATGACCATTACTTTTTATGCACCCTGTAGGTTAGCGTATCGTTCGGTTTCGGTGCAGCGAAACTCGATCTTGAATTCAAAATCAAGCCGCATTCGAGAACCAAAGTAGAACGCGTCGAGCACCCTCGGATGTAGCAGTGTCGTCCGAGGATTAACACGATACAGCTGCTGCAACAGAATATCCTTGTTTCACGGGATAAAAGCAACGGAAAACGATTTTCGATACTCTATTTGCCGGGAGATACTCTGCGCGCGGAACAGAGTGGGACGGGCTCGAGACGGGATGGCTCGTTTTCAAAGTGATTCGTTATCACGCGATTAGCACGAGCACGCGAGCTTAATTTAAGCTAAGCTGGAGGAAAAGTTCGTCCGGCTAATGAAGACCGATTGCCCCGTACAGAAACTGGGGCGTGAGCTTTTATCGTCCCTCTAATTGGATTAGAGAAAATAATTCCCGGTTCCGTAGCATTGCTCGCGATAACGCGTTTCACAGAAGCGTATGCTAATTTTTGCTAATGGACTCGCGGCCTGTCCTACCCTCTAAATCACCGCTTCTTTAATTCGGTATCCGGCCGTCCACGACAATGGAACCGACCGTCTCGGTGACTCGCCATTTTCTGACACGAGAGCACGCGACTCCTTCCCACGGACAGCACTCTGTTGAACACCGTGTATCCTGCTGCATGATCGCTCTCGGTTGTCGGACGTGTATGCAAGCAAACGGTTCTCGGGCTAAGGAAACAGCTTGATAGGATAAGTGTCCGCGTTTCGGCCCGACAAGCGTATTAGACACCAATAATTGAACTTCCAATCGGATATGAAACTGTTTCGATAACGCTTCTTCCATTTATTTCGAAAGATCCTTGAACGTGTCGGATTTATTTTACCTTTTCGAAAAATCCTTGAAAGAGTGTCGGAATTTTTGAAAATTGTCAACCGCGAATATTTCCCGAGCATCTCTCGCGCATATTTTGCCGGTCGAAACTGATGCATCGAAAACCGAAGTATTCGGAAATAATGTTTCTGCCCTGTTAGGGGATATCAATGATCGATCACGGAGTTATATAACGAGAAACCGGCACGTGAGACGCCTTCGGAAGAGGAGGTGTGCTCGGAGAAAATTCCTCGCATGAAAATTCGATTTTTCAAGATCCAATACCTGGAATATACATTTTGATTATCGGTACAGGTTGCTTTTTATTGTTAACCATTTATTTCGATATGCGTATATCCACGGGACGCGCGCGGTACTTACCGGTAATTACATCCGCGTCCGGGCCGTGGATATCGCGAGGCGAAACAATGAAATATGACGATTTACAGTAACAATTTTTCTAAGAAACGTGAGCGGATGTTTCGCCGGGCTCGGGAACGCTTGTAGTCGCACTGATTAATCGTGTTACACTGACATACCGATACATCCGTTTCCTCGCGCTTCCACAGCCATTGGCTGGTTGCGAGGTATCGATCAATCCGCCGAAGCTTTCGCGAGCGTGAAATACATCGATGCTCTACGAGAACGAGGATATCCATTTTATTTAGAACAGTTGGGTCACGGGATTTATCCATGCGCGCAACGCCCTGCGAATTTGCCATCAACCAGCTTATCACCGCTTATTATTGTTACGTATGCAGATGTTTTTCTATACGTTCATCTCGATTAGAAGGTCTAATCAAAATTTGATCAACAAGCCCCTTTTATCAATGGAAGATACAGTATGATTTCTTTGTATGAAAATCTCTAGAACACTTCTGGGATCCGTTAACACTAGATTGCCTAAGCAAGTCATTTTGACTGCTTTAAATTATTTTTTCTCGAACTGAAATACATCTTTTTTATTCCTAATACTTATTAATAACTTGTTATATGACTGTAAGTGATATCAAATATATTAAAAATTACTGTTAAACAAATTTCTTTGCGCATTAGTTATTTTTTCACAATGCAGTCATTTTGACTGCTTTCAGGCAATATAGGTATATACTAAGCTCCCGTCTTTCTAGTGTTAATTAAGATTCTGATAGGAAATAGCCCGGATAACCTCCTATTGAAATAATGCCGCAACAATGATTAGTGGCGCTTCAGAGTCGCCACTCGAGTGCAAAGGGTTTTTAGTAATTCTATCTGAAATTAAAAGGAAGCCTTTAAAAGCTTCTTTTTCAAATAATAAGATGGTTGAAATTGTGATTGCAGTCGAAAGTTCAAAAATTATGAGCTTTATTTCTTTGCTTCTCCAGTCCAAATTCTGATACTTCGCGCACACCATGGATGTGTACGTGTTCGCATGAAACTTGTGTTCCGTGAAATTTGTCAGTCACGGGAACGCCTCTTCAGGGGAACAGCCCTGGCGAAATTGACTGACAGTTACAGCGTGCCAGATAATTGGAAACTGATATCAGGGCTCCTCGAAATTGCCGAGTAACTTGTTGCGAACCTAGGTTTCGTAAAAATGTCTTATTAGACCGAGTCACTTTTAGGTTGAAATATTGCCACGGGCAGCACTTGTCACACGCGTGCTACACTGACGTGAAATTGCAGCTGACTTCATCTCACATGCAATCTACTCTCAACATGAATTCGGTAGGATCGACTATAACTCACGGTACAACATAGCGTAAATCTACACGAGGAACCTCTTTCTCACCAGCCTTCGGCATAGATATATGTATGTATAATAAATACTTTTTACGGCTTTATTATTATTACGATCGAACCCACTGAGCAAATAAGTGCTAAAAGCTTTTATTATTCTCTCGATGCTCTTTTTTAACACCGTCGGTCCTCTTTTAGTTCCACTCTTTCTTTTTTTTTTTCACTCCATTTCGCGCACATCGAAGTTACTTCGCCGTTAATAATTTAATGTAATTTAAGTAAGTTTAAATTTATTCTGGAGATTAAATATCGAACAAATAGTATTTTCATTTAAAACGATTGAATCGTATTCCAGTATTTAATAAATATTTTTTTTCTTTGCTTCGAACCAAAACCAAAAATGTGTAGAGACACGCTACCGATGCCGTTTAGATTGACCGTAATATAACAAGAAAATAAATCGCAATAGTTTTCCAAAAAATACGTTATTTTCGGCGTTGTTGACTCGATTGCTTTAACGATATCGTTGCGAATTTAACGGGGCCCTCGATTTTCCAATTTCGTAGGAACGAGTGTCCCGGAATAATCCGAATAATTTAATCAAAATGACTGGATTCGTTCGGATTCTATTTGCGCTTCCTAACATTGTGCAGCGCACACTGATCGGGCGTCCGACAAAATGGCGTAGAAACGATGCTTGCGGCCATAAAAATTAATTCCTCATAATGGAAAACAAACACACGCGGGGTTTCATTTCGCCTCGAAAAGAGTCGGTCCGATGCGAATAAACAACAATTACGCCGGCCAGCGTTTTGCTACCGTCGATTGGGCGAGCAGGGGATTCGATAAATAAACGAGTTAGCTGCGGTCTAGCGTTCGGTCAATAAACGAGACCAATTACGAGCGGTACGCCCGTGTCATACAACCGTCGCGTCCTGGAAGATCGCAAACGTCTGCTTGGATGTGAAACGGTCCGTGAAAGATTTAAGGGTCGTCCTTCCTTCCTTCCTTCCTGTCGAAGCTGCCCCATCAGACGGAAGCAATCGTTCGTTTCTACGTTACTACCGAGAAACCATCAGCGACTCGGGAATTGAAACGGCGAGAGGTTAAGGATGAGCCAAAATTTGTTTAAAATTATTTCATCCAATTTACAAAGAAAAAGAAAACTTCTTAATTGCCCACTCTGTGGAGTTCTATCTACGTTTTCACGACGTCCACAGTGTTTACTTCATACTTGTCCAAAACAAGGGTCTAGCCGGGTACAAATATCGGTTAGGAGATACTCTGCTACTTTGATCCACGCCGAAGGTAGAAAAAGGACTGCAAAACTCTACAGTCCTCGGTTCGAGACCTCGGATCGTTCAGGGGTTTTTATCGGTTAGACATTTGGGACAAATATCGGCCAGGAGACACTTGTTCGCTCCACGCAGAAAAGGAGAGAGAAGCTCTGGAGGCCTTGGATGTTCATGGCATCTGAGGGGGTATACCCCGCGACACTGGACTTTTATCGGCCAGGGATTTCGGACAAGAAATGGATCGGGGGTCACCGAGTTTAATGAAGGAACGCGAAACAAATCCGTGGAGATCGGTTAGGAGATACTCTGCTACTTTGATCCACGCCGAAGGTAGTGTAGCGGCTAGCTGGGCGCCGGAAGAGAAATCTTCGGCGCACAAGTGTTTAGCAAGATTTATGGTTTGCACAGAGTAAGACGCTATTTTTGAGAAGACATCCTTAACGATTTCGGCCACTTGGCGGACAGACGTGTCCCTGTAGTTTCTTTCCACTAACTCAATAGCGCAAGTGGACGCCATAAATTTTGGGTAGTCGAAGGGCCCCCAGCTGAGAGTACCCCAGCGGCCCGTGCTGGTTTCCATCAGCCCGGAGAGCTGGGCCTTCTTGACGAAAGCCAGAAGGTACGTACCTCACTTAACGCAGGGTCCGGAAGACACCCCGCAGCATCACCAAAATTACAATTTAAGGAAACCTTACTCTCACCCTTCCCACGCACGAGGGGCGTGGAACGTGGGAGTTTAAGGCAAAATCAGTCGAGAGACTCTATAGGTATATATAGACCAGCGAGAGTCAAAAACGGACTACTAAGACTTCTACGAGTTCTGTTTGTTCGTTGCCGTAGACACAGTACATAAACCGCGCTAACCGATAACCGCGACCGCGACTAGTATACGTCGTTATAGTGAGAGTTAAAATAAACGTCTGAGTCAAGATACCCTGAGAACTTTATTTGGAAGGAAAGACTTTACAGTTTCCCTCTTACTTTAGTAGAAAAAGGACTGCAAAACTCTACAGTCCTCGGTTCGAGACCTCGGATCGTTCAGGGGTTTTTATCGGCTAGACATTTGGGACAAATATCGGCCAGGAGACACTTGTTCGCTCCACGCAGAAAAGGAGAGGAGCTCTGGAGGCCTTGGTTCATGGCACCTGAGGGGGTATACCCCGCGGCACTGGACTTTTATCGGCCAGGGATTTGGGACAAGAAATGGATCGGGGGTCACCGAGTTTAATGAAGGAACGCGAAACAAATCCGTGGAGAATCGCGCTGGCGCATTAATGGCGGCGGCTGCACGCAAAATAGGACCGCAGACGCGGATCGAGAATGCGAGTCGAAAGGTTTTCGAAAATGGGACACACAACGCTACAGGCGTTCGGGCCGCCGCGCCGGATTCCTGTGGCCACCGCTCGAGCACCGGTAAAAGACGAGGCGAGAAACGACTGCGGAGGAATGTCTGCGGTGCCAGCTGCGGAAACGTAATTTCTCGCTACGTTGCCATCGGCGAAGCCTCTCCATGGCAGCGCTGCTGCCTTCTTGCTCGCCACCCGAACTAGCTCTTTCAACGCGAGCCGAAAGTGTCAAGCACCGGGAATCGTCGGAACACGTCTGTCTCGTTTCACCCCTTTCCCACCCCCCACCCTTTTCCTTCTCGTCTCGTTTTTCTTTCATATCACCTTGTCGCCAGCTCTTCTACACATTGTCCGTCTCTCCCCCTTTTTCTTTGGATTTTTATTCTCCGCACACCTAACCCCCTTTCCCTCTTCTCCGCCGCCTCTTTCATTCCTAACCGCGTTTTCAGTATTTCTGTGTGGATTTCGTTGTCTTTGTATTTTCACCTTCAACCCCCTCCCGTCCCCCATCCACCGACCTGCCCGCTCCATTCTCTTCCGCTCTGTTTGATCTTGATGTTTGATACCCTCCTTCGTTCGCGATTCCATTGTTTCCACCGCCTACGCTCCTTGGTTCTCCGAACGTTGCTGTATTTTTTCGTCGCCGGAAATTATGTTAGGCCTCCCGAACAGACTTCTAAACTGTCGTTGGGTTGTTTGTATCGGTTGAGTTTGGTGTGAATGAGTTGGTACGAACCAGTGACAGTTGGCAGCGCTGGGGATATATGTTAGGCTCGCCGCGTGTGAGGGATATCGCGTCTGAGCGAATCTATAGGGTGTTGCATTTATTGTATATCATCATTATTAATTTTCGGGTTCGAGACGGGTAACCGAGAATTTGGAGATTCTCCAAAGTGTCGGGATTCCCGAAAAAGTTGGGATTCTCGGAACAATCAGGATTCCCTAAAGTGAAATCGAAATTTTCGGGAATCTCGAAATCTAAGGGAAATCGAAATTTTCGGGAAACCTGATTCTTTCGGGAATCTCGAAATTTTAGGGAAATGCCCATTCGTTATAATCCCGAAATTTTCGGCAAACCCCATTTTTTATAATCTCGAAATTTTCGGGAAACCCGATTCTTTTGAGAATCTTGAAATTCTCGGGAGACCCAATTGGAGTCCCAAAAATGTTCTTCCTTGATTTCTCCGGTACTCCCTCTGGTCACGTGAAGTAACGTTTCCCGTGGCAAAAATATCTTTGTATTTCAGGAACCGTGTAAGGGTCGGAAAGCGAGATTAACTTTATTAACCGATCCACTTAGAGCGAATGAACGGACGCAATTATGAAAGTTTTGCAATGCAAATAGATACAGGAACCGGATGAGGATCGGCCGACGGTGACGTTCAATCCCGGTTCAACTGAATCGAAACGGAAACACTCTCGCGGGACGAGAGAAGAGGGGTTCCTCTTTGCTCATCGTTGTTATCTCTGGATCACTGTGATCTTCCCGCCGAAGATTTACTCTGGCGGCAGCTTAAGCTGAATGAGCTGTATTAATTACTTATCGATTTTGGAACGGGGGAGGGGCACGATGCATGTTACACGAACAGTTAGCTCGTTAGCTTTTGTGAGCCTTCCTTCAAAGGTCAACAATGTATGCCGGACAATGTTGTTAAAGAGCGTTGAAAGCATAGATACATTTTTTAAATTAAATGTTTTGTCAGTGTCTCTGTTACATATTATAACTATTATAGTTGCGATTAATATTACTATTACTATTATTATTATTACCATTTCATTTTTTTAATGAAATATTTTCTCAGTGTCTGCTACATATTCTAATAACTATTATAATTGCAATTACTATTATTATTATTACCATTATTTCGTCATCATAATGTCACAGCATGCGTCCATGTGTACAGAATCTGATACGGTTACCATTATATTATTACCATTTCATTTTTTTATTGAAATATTTTGTCAGTGTCTGCTACATATTCTAATAACTATTATAATTGCAATTACTATTATTATTATTACCATTATTTCGTCATCATAATGTCACAGCATGCGTCCATGTGTAGAGAATCTGATACGGTTACTATATAAGAATAGAAATAACATTGATCATGGACATTCAATTAAGGTTTCGATAGCAATAGACTTTATTAACGCGATTTATATGTCATTGGAAAGTTCGCTGGCAAATAGCTGCCATTGGTCGACCAGAGGCAGGCGCACGATCCCCTCTCCTCGACTTTTAAAGGTGTTACCCGGTGGCGCGGAATACAAATGCGTTTTCTCCGGAAAGTATTATTCTTTCCCGATTCCTCGGGGATACGGTCGACTCGATTGAATTTAAGTGAGAGTCTCCGCGCAACCATTTCTCGCGTAGTATATCACGCGTGCCGATATTTGGCTCTCTTATCGGAAGCTGCGAATTGTGCGTTCGATTCTCTTGACGAGGCGATATTTTTAAACAACGCCCTCGATCATGCTCCGTTGCATTCAAAAGCGCTAACAAGAATCCGAAAGAAACTGAAAAGTAATTTTCCAACTGCAAAATACAGTACTCTATATATGTCGCCAAGGCCTGGATGATAATTGTCGCGGAATTACTGTTAACTCTTACAACAGTCAGCATTCACTGTTAACTCTTTTAATTAAAATCCTTTTCTCGTATCGTTCAGTTTGTCTACTTAATACACTGTTCACTCTATACACAAACGCCTAGCCGATAAATGTCTCAGAACTACCCCCACTGTCACGAGGTACACCTACCCTGTGAGAGACCAAGGAGCTTCATGTCCTTTTCAATGTATCAAATAATAGTGTCTTCTGTCCGATACTTGTCCCTGGCTAGACCCGTGTTTTGGACATAGATCGAGTAGATACTGTACAAGTCTGTATTAACCCCTTGCCCTACAATATCGAGTCAGACTCGTGATGAAGATTCTGAACAGAGTCTAATAAATATGTTTCTTATTCGTTTCCCTTAAACCAAAATAAAATTCTGTTTTGGCCTTGTTAATGCACATCTATCGGAGGACATATAGGCAAACAATAGATATAAATTTTCTCCTTTTTTTAGGAAATTATAAATTACAAAAAAGTCCTAATTACTAAAACCGTGAAATAAATCGTAGTGCAAGGGGTTAAAAATCCTGTTTCGTACGGATTGAGCTACAAAACGAGAAAAGAATAATTCAGAAGCATTCCGTTCGAATCGTGTTAACAGTTTAATTTGTGCAATCTGACAACGCGAGACGGTTAGTCTCGACAAACCCGATGTACGAATTCCACACACGGTGCCCGGAAATTCCGGGGCTGCGGCAGTAAACCGTTCGGTTCCGAAATGAGTGTGTAATCGTCGTCGGGGCGAATCGAAATTCAAGGCTCCGGCTGGCTGGTGCACGGGCCGTAGATAAGGAAGAGGATCATTAAGAAAACCGCTCGGAACGGATTTTCATGCCTTGAATGTCGTGCTCGGCACTAAAAGTCTTTCTCAGCGAGCGGCTCGAGCGATACACCCATCTTCTCGAGGTCGTTACTTGCAGCCTGTACGTGGATCTTGTCATAGATAAGTAGAAGTAATGCGGCGCAAGTGGCGTGCCACGATCAGGCTTCTTGTTTTATGCAGAGTGTGTCGTAAGACGCGAACATCTTCACACGGATGGATTTGAGATATAAACGCGGCGCGCCGTGCCCTTCGCGGTCCTACGTTCGAAAGCTTTGCCTCAGATCTTATGCTCTTCTGTCCTGTGAAACGTTCTTCTTGTTCTGTTCTAGGCGCACGCGCGCGGGGATCGCAAGCTTTAATCATCGCCACGACACACCTGTAATATTACGACCTTCGCGTGACCTTGAGCATGAAAAATTCATAAAAGTAAGTCACTTGCTGTAAATAGTGAAATAGTAAACTATTGGGGTAGTTCTCGGACTTTTATCGGCCAGGCATTTGGGACGTATAAACACTGTACAGGGTGTAACAAAATTTAGTGTCATGGTTTTGACAGATGGTTGTTCACCTTCGGATCGGTGGATATTTGTTAAAAGAAATTGCCGCAAAATTGATTTTGACCTTGAAATTCAAGGTCAAATTTTGTATGCTTGTATCGCATTCTACTCACCATGGGGACTAAACTTGTCAAAGGAACCGTAGGTCGCAACTCAACCGTTCTCTTATAAAACAATGTTAAATATTTTAACGTCGTCTTCCGTTATCAGAAATGTTTGGAAGTCGATGGATAGGACGAAGACCTACACCTCATTTGTGGCCGCCACGTTCCCCAGACCTTACGCCTCTTGACTTATTTTTTTGGGGAGCAGTGAAGCATATTGTTAACCGGCCAATAAGAACTATGCAGCAATTAAAATCACGAATTGAAGACGCTTTTCACCTTGTGCAGTCTATACCGAACATGTACGAAAAAGTTCGCAAAAATTTGGAAGAAAGACTAAGGATCTGTTTGCGTAATAATGGTGGCCATATCGAAGCCGGTGATCAAGCACGACTATTAAGAGCGATAAACCTTGATGGTTCTATTCTATGGCAAAGAACGAGAAACCCGAGGAACGGAAGACGACGTTAAAATATTTAACATTGTTTTATAAGAGAACGGTTGAGTTGCGACCTACGGTTCCTTTGACAAGTTTAGTCCCCATGGTGAGTAGAATGCGATACAAGCATAAAAAATTTGACCTTGAATTTCATGGTCAAAATCAATTTTGAGGCAATTTCTTTTAACGAATCTCTACCGATCCGAAGGTGTACAACCATCTGTCAAAACCATGACACTAAATTTTGTTACACCCTGTTCAACGATTTTCGACCGCGTCGTGATGCGATATCGCGTTCCATGTTCGCAGAGAAGGAAACACGAATTCCGATGGAACAACAGGGGAATCTGGAACTAGTAGTAACGAAAGGGACTGTCATCGACGAGTCTCAAAGGCTGTCGAGCGAGATGATGCGAGAGAGAGCATGGTTTCGAGGGAAAGGAGTTGCTTTCGAGCCTATCGGCGCTTCGCCACGGACGACGAGTGTCGGCCGCGAGTCAGAATGGGAATTCAGAGCACAAAAAGCCCGGGATATGCATACTTGCATATATATATATATATATATATCAGGGCTCGTTGAACGAACGAAACACAGGGCTCGCCTTTGGCACAGTTTCTCGCTGATCCTCGACGAGATAAATGGAACGGCGAAGTGAGAGGAAAAGTACCGGGCAACGGCAAGGATGAAGGATCAATAAGGGGATGCGTGGAAAGGGTTTGAGTGGCCGCGAAAGTGAAGTTACTTTTATAAATATTCCGAATCTGTCCCCGATTCCGTTCGAGCACCCCGTAACTGTTACGGATATCAGACTTCGACGAACTAAACCGAACGACCTATTTACCAACTGCATGCAAAATTCACCGAAACAAGCACATGGCTATTATCTTCGCAGAACTCGATCGGATACGGTGCCATTTGAGACAGTAAATATTTTTATAGGAAATTCTCGATATTATATGAACAAATTAACTCGGAAAGATATTTGAGCCGTTTATTTTGAAAGTGGCCTAACTCCGTTTTTTCAGTTTTTTCCGGTTATCATGGTTACGTGTACAACTTTATGTTATTTATCAGTAAAGCATTTCAGGTTGCTTATAATCCGAGCAAATACGCTAATTCTTGACACATAAGTTTTCAGAGTTAGCTGTTTAATAATCGAACCGTGTAGTTTCAAAGTGGCCTAACTCCATTTATACTTAAATAATCAAGATAATATATTTACTATTGATAATGTCGGAAAGTAGTGATGAAGGTAATTTTAATTAATTAGTCGGAAAGGTAATAATTTTATCGTAAATGAAATGAGACAAGAAGATTTTGTATCAACAAAATTATTAGAAGATGCAATTTTTAAAAGAGTAAAAAATTCTAATGGAGAATCAATAAACTGGCTAAAAATATGTTGGATGCGCTTTGTCAGAAATGAACCGTATAAAATTTTCTATAAGACATCAATGAATAAGAATGAAAATTTTAAAGTCCTGAATTTATTACCACGTCGGGGTAGACCAAAAAAGTTCGAAAATATTGTATTGACACCACTGTATAAAAATATCAGACAAATTACAACAACAAAATTCAAGGACATGATGGACCTATTACGATATATACCACCGGAACATCATGATTACTTCAAATCCCTTTTACACGCACAAAATGTAGATGAGTAGTAAATTGTTTTGTAATAAATTTATGTTTGTAATTTTGCACGTTATGTAGTTAATTGAATCGCATAAATTATGTTCCTGAAGTGTTTTAAGGATATGTAAAATAAATTCAGTATTGTTTTTTTTTCAATTTGAAGCATCTTAAATTATGTTGAATGGACTTGGGCACATTCAAATTTTATAATGAATCTGGTTGTTAATTTTGAAAGTGGCCTAACTCCATTCTTGATAAGAAAACGCATATTATTCACTTAATAATTGCCACTATTTTAATAGGAACTATACATTTAACACCCTTAGATACACTTAAGCAGTGCGACTCATTAATGTCCTATACGTATATTTTTAAATTCATTGAAACGCAAACCCTTAAATATCTCGATTTTAAGATAAATGGACTTAGGCCACTTTCAATAATAAACGGCTCATTTATCCTTTCTTCGAACCTCGTTTTTGTTTTAGTTAAATCAAACTGGATTAAGATAATGGACGAAAATTTACAAAAGATGAGCGTCAGCGTTTAGTAGAGAATACAGTAGAGATTCTACTGAAGTCAGTCTTTTGGTTCTTTTTTACTGACTTGTGTAGGGAACGTCGGAGTCCTCCTCGCTGTCCTCCTCTGCGTTCGAAACTTTCATCGCTCGTTACACAAGTAAATAACATCGGAATTATATAATATTTGGTATCATTTTAATCAGAAAAATGCCACGAATATGTTGGTAAAAGTTTCATAAAAAAATAATGAAAAATAAAGAAGTTTTGTAATTGGATTAGTAGTGGTCTTCTAGTCTCACACCGATATAGTCGACAATGTGGTGGCCGCGACACGACGGTTCTCGAGTGGTGTGAGGTGTTCCACTGTCATAAGTAGGGAACGTCGGTACTGACTTCAGTAGAATCTTTACTGTATAGGGAAGAATAGAGAAAGACGCAAGTTCTCAATTTTTATTTCTACGAATTCTGCCTTTTTTGCTACGAAATTTTATCCCAACACGCTAGTTGAAAGTACCTGGGACAAGATAAAAAAAAAAAGGTATCCATCTGGGATAAAACAAAATCACTGTTCCATCTTTCTGCGCGACGCGCGTCGGTCTCTTATCCGTGGCTGTTTCACGGGGAATTTGACAGGTTGTCGTTGGCCCCGACTCCATTATCCGCCGATGAAAGGTGTCACCGGAGCCGGCGGCGCGGCGTTTCCGGGATTTCCATGGAAAAACCGTGGTTCGATTTACTCCGCAAGAAACGGCGCTCCGGGCCAGGAAAAACAGGGACCAGCAGCAGGCGGGCGCTGGTGGTCGTTACGGATTTCGGTATGCGCACGGAAGGAAATATTTATGGGCACGGTTACGGCGGAGCCGCGTTAAACCAGTGCCCTTATCCCTCCGCCTCTTCCCACCGGATATATCGCCCTCGTATCTCTGAATTATTTCGGGCATGCGTTTAGAGACGGGCACCCCCCTGTTTTCTGTTTTATTGTGCGACGTTGCTCCGACTTGCTTTTTGCTTCGTTCGTGGAATTTCGGCCAGCTACGGCTGGTACCCTATCTATCGAGAAAACTTGTTCGAAACTCTCAACATTCAAAATTGCCAAACCGATACTTCCACCTGTGCGAAGTCGTTTGTTAGTTATAAAAAAGTTATTCCGATTTAAACTGTGTGCCATGAATCACGGTGACAGACTGTATAATTCTCGATATACACAGGCTCGCGAAAATATTCGAACGCCCTTTAAATCGGTATAACTTTATTTTCACATTGGATCAAACGACCCGACTTTTTTTGAGGAGTTAGAAGAATTGGTTTTCCAAACGATGTGCAAAAAAGATTTTGAAAAAATTGCAATTGGTAAGAATTACATGAGAAAATATAAATGGCACAACTTTTTTATTTGAACCTGTAGTGAAAATTTAAAATATGCGTTTTGTAGATCTATGTTAGTTATATACATGCTGAAAATTTCATTGAAATCGATTAATTTACACACGAGCTACAAATAGTTAAAAGTGGTGAAAAGCACTAGATTTTTCACCACTTTTTTTCACTTTCATATCTGTGGTTTGTCCAGTCACTCCTTGAATAATTTCAAGTCGACTAGTTAACGATCTACGCGACAATAAAGTCCTGGCAACGGTGGCCATTTTTATTATCGTGGTTCCTCGTGGAATCGTCTCGGTCCCGCGTGTTTGTTGTATTACGAGCTATCGAACAATCGAATCGTTGTGTTGCCGCGCGAACGAGGCACGGAAACGGCAACGGCAACGGACCTCGAGCATCTTTGAATAACGAAAGCACGGAGAAGCGCGGCCACGTCCCTCTTCCTTTGTCCGTTGCAGCGGCAGGTACGCATGTGGCCGCATTGTTTCCGGTTATGGAAATGCCGTTTGACGATACTCGAGCACCGTAGGCGGTCGTAAAACCGCGTTAGAACGACTACGGTTTTATCGGTGCCCTTCTTTGTCCCTAGTTTTTCCCTTCGCGAGCGCGCGCGCGCGAACACGAGCTCAGGTCGCTCGATAAACGTTTTTGTTCGCTGCTAATCGTTGGACAGTTAGGAACTATTGTCGGGATTATCGGACAACTGAAAACCACAGGATTAAAACTGGCTTCCGTTGCTGTTGCGCGGATACACTACGAAATTAAGTTGAGCTACTTCAAACGGACAAGTGTATCCCGCTGGAGTTCTAGTATTTATCTTTTGTGTGGCAAACACAGCGAGGCAACGGAAACTCCTAGAAACTACATTCAATTGATATACCATAACTCAGTGGAATTACTACGATATTAATAGACTGCGGATTTTACTCGTTTATGACTAAAATGGATGAGCACAATTTAAAGGAGTGGGCATATGAAAAATATTTAAGGGTGTATTGGTTTCAGCTTTATAAAAAATTACAGGGGGAAAGAAATTTTCATTTCGCTCCTAGGTCTTGCAGTCAATGCAAATATTTTTGTATAATTACTACAATATTAATAGACTGCGGATTTTACTCGTTTATGACTAAAATGGATGAGCACAATTTAAAGGAGTGGGCATATGAAAAATATTTAAGGGTGTATTGGTTTCAGCTTTATAAAAAATTACAGGGGGAAAGAAATTCTCATTTCGCTCCTAGGTCTTGCAGTCAATGAAAATATTTTTGTATAATTACTACAATATTAATAGACTGCGGATTTTACGCGTTTATGACCAAAATGGGTGAGCACAATTTAAAGGAGTGTACATAATAAAAATATTTAAGGGTGTTGGCTTGATAAAAAATTACAAGAAGAAAGAAATGTTTATTTTCCATAAAGGTCGCGTGGATCAAAGAATAGTATCTCCTGTACGATACATGTCCCTGACTATACCCGCGTTTTGGACAAGTGTCGAGTAAACGCCGTAGTCCTGCGACTTTCGCTCGCAGTAGCTCGGTCAACGTATGCGTCGACCATAAATTTCTTTTCGTACAAACGAACAGCCTAGCCTCCGGCACAGAAACTGACGTTTATTGGGAAACTTTGGATTGATGTTTTGCTGGCAGACGTTACAACGTCGCTGGCCGCAATATCAATTTAGCATACGGTTTCCGTGTCTGACCATGCACGCGTCGTTGCTATCGCGGCAGGGCCGTGTGTTAATATGTCGACGTTTCGGTGCCGAGGAATCAGATGTGTTTGCGAATCGTCGGAAACCTCCATGTATAAACTGTCAGGATCGTTCAAGAGGTATTTGACAAATTCAAGTGTTTGTCAAACAGGCACCGTACGAGCATTTATAACACGGCGCGGAATGGAGTGCGGACTCGAACGTTCGCGCACGATGGAATTGTTTACCTAAGTTTTGACAAAGCATCGCCGTCGTGAACAAAGACATCGTGGAAATGAAAATTCAAGAAGGAGAACATTCGATCAAAATTCACTGAAAAGCTTTACAAATCTAATCCTCCCCTATAAAATTCAAGGACATTCAGGGTGTCCCGAAAATGTATTTTCTTGAAAAGGGTGACTCCTGAGGTCTGAGGAAATAACTTTTTCCTTTGCGGAAATCTTCTCCGTGGCTTCGTTAAGGAGTTATCAGAGGAAAACACTGGCCAATCAGAGCGCGAATACAGCAGTCGGATTTTGACTCGGCCAATGCCAACGCGACGCTCAGCGGAAGCTGTCGCCGAGGCGGGGTCTCTCTGCTATAGCCCCGTTCTGATTGGTCCGCGTTTTTCGTCGATAACTCCTAAACGAAGCCGCGGAGAACATTTTTCCAAAGGAAAAAGTTCTTTCAAATGATCTCAGGAATTCTCCCTTTCAAGGAAGTACATTTTTCGGACACTCGGTATAATAAATCGCAAAGGATAGGAAAATAGATTTCGCAAGAATTTCCGTGTTTA